>CM029442.1:16651061-17251061 GCA_017140255.1 Eucalyptus paniculata subsp. matutina | reverse complement strand
CTCCGAGTGGAAACCCGATGAGAATTACTTGTCTCCATGCACCTGCGGTCTATCACCAAAGATAGCAGCTTTGGGCTGAATTGCGACATCCCAGTTGCTATAATAACCTGCCATGGATGTGCATTGGAGACTTTAATGAGATAATGTACCATTGGGAAAAAGTTGGAAAAAAGCTAGCTGAGTCCTACTGGATGCAATCTTTTCGAGACTTTATAAACAATTGCTCGCTAATGGATGTTGAAAGTAATGGCTGTGCTTTCACTTGGGTGAATAACAGGGAAGGGGAGGATGTAATGAAAGAACATCTTGATAGGATGTTGTGTACAATGGAGTGGAGAGTGTCTTACCCGACAGCCGAAGTCTTCGCCTTACTTGCACTTTCGTCTGACCATGGCCCACTTTTACTGAACACTGATATTCCCCCACAGAAAAGTCAGAAATCCTTCACTTTTGAAGCTTTTTAGACTCAGAATCATGAGAGCCGACGGGTCATTGCAGAAGCTTGGGCCTCTTTACCACTAGAGAAAGCACCCCTTGCTCGCAAGCTTCAGCTCGTCTCTAAGGTACTTGCTTGATGGAGTAAATAAGCCTTTTCACATAGTCGTGATCGGATTAATCTGTTACAGCAGCAACTTCAATAGTCTATCAATCGACTAAGCACCAACTATGATAAAGCAACAGTAAATCAGCTCAAGGAAGAAGTCCAACACCTATGGCAACAAGAGGAACAATATTGGGCGATGAGATCACGCATTAACTGATTGAAGTGGGGGGATAGAAATATAAAGTTTTTCCACTCGACTACTGTACAAAGAAGACAATATAACCGTATCACTATGCTTCAGGATGAAAACCAAAGATGGATCCGAGATTCCAGCCAACTGAAGAACATGACAATGGATTTCTTTCGCAATCTCTATATGTCGGCAAGTCAACGTGACTATCTCCCTATCCTGACACAATGTTCTTCAGTGGTTACAATAGAAATGAACCAAGTTTTAATAGCAGAGGTTTCTCGGGAGGAAGTTAAACATGCTGCTTTTCAATTAGGGGCTACCAAAGCCCCGAGACTGGATGGTTTTAACGGTTTATTCTACCAAACTTACTGGGACATACTACAAGAAGATATATTTACCTCTGTGTAGAATTTTTTAAGAACAGGTGTGATGCCCCCAGCTTTAAACAGAACACTCATACTCTAATTCCAAAGGTACCGCATGCTAAAAGGTTAGATCATTATCGTCCCATTAGCCTTTGCAATTTTATTTACAAAATCATATCCAAAGTATTAGCGAATCGCCTAAAACCTTGGTTACCTGAGTTGATATCGACGGAACAGAGCACCTTTGTGATTGGCAGACAAATCCAAGATAACATCTTGGTAGTCCAAGAAGTATTACACCAACTGAAAACTAGGGTAAGAAAGAAAAAAATTCAGGCCATTTTAAAGCTAGATATGAAAAAGGCATATGATCAAGTCGAGTGGGACTTTTTGGATGCCTATTTGCGCAAGCTGGGGTTTCATAACAAATGGGTGTAGTGGGTGATGCAATGCATAACAACGATTTCCCTCAGTGTCAAATTCAATAGACAGCCGTTACCCTATTTTCATCCTACAAGAGGACTCCGCCAAGGCGATCCTCTCTCTCCATATATATTCATCCTGGTGGCTAATGTTTTATCAACCCTCATTCAACAAGTAGTTGATATGGGAAATCTCAAAGGAGTCCAATTTAACAGGTGGTGTCCTACCCTCTCTCATCTATTTTTTTGCAGATGATGCGATATTTTTCTTAGATGGATGCCTCCTTGAATGCCAAAATTTAGCAAACATCCTACAACAATATTGTCTAGCTACAGGTCAAGTCGTGAATAGAAACAAATCTGGACTTTTTCTTAGTAGAGCCTATCCTAATACTTTAAAGCAAAATCTGGCTAGCGAATTACAAGTACCTTTGATTGAAAAAACTGGCAAATACTTAGGAATACCGTCTGATTAGGGGGGGTTTCTAAGAAGGATATGTTTGCTTGGATAATAAGGAAGGTTAGTGCAAAGCTGGCGGGGTAGAAAGAACAACTCATATCCAAAGGTGGGAATGAAATATTGCTATGTCAATTTTTAAAATTCCAGTCTCCATTTGCAAGTCTATTGAGCAGAAGATAGCACAGTTTTGGTGGCAAAACAATTGTACTAAGTCGGGAATACATTGGAAAAGTTGGGACCTACTTAAAGGAAGGAAGGAACATGGAGGGCTTGGTTTTCGAGACTTACTTACTCTCAACAAGGCACTACTAGGTAAACAGGTATGGTGAATATTCCAAAACCTTTCATCATTGTGGAGCCGTGTTTTTAAAGGTTTATATTTTCATGCTACTGACTTTTGGCATGCACCTAGAAGATCTACTCCATCCTAGGGATAGCAAAGTTTGCTGCTAGGTCGAGATTCCATCTCAGCTCGACTTCAATGGCCAGTTGGGAATGGACAATGCATACAAATTCGCAACGATAAATGGTTATCTAGAGGAACTATTGGTGGGCCAGCAATAAGAGGAGAGCCAAAAATGGTTGGAAGCTTTATTAATCCAAATCAGCCTTCTTGGAGTGTTCCTCTCCTCCAACAAAGTTTTGACGACCAGATTATCAAGGAGATTACTACCATACCTCTCGGTTCAATTCCGACCACAGATCAGATTATATGGACAAATGCCTACAAGAGTATATATGGTCAAAAATGGCTACAATTTCATCAAACAAAACGCTCCCAACCACCATCCCAACTCTACATCCACATCTCATCAACTCCTAACCTCAGTGTGGTGAAAGATTTGGCAAGTAAAAACCACCCCCAAACTTTGAATATTTCTGTGGTCCCTTTGCCACAATGCGCTTGCTACAAGGGAAAACCTATATAGAAGACACATCATCCCCGACCCAGAACGTCAGCTATGTCAAACTCACCTTCCTAAAACCACCAAACATTTATTTCTACTTTGCCCACAGATATAGGGCATCTGGTCCCATCCTAAAGTGCAAATCAACCTCTCAACATACAATACGCACAGGATGGATATTTGGCTAGCAAATCTATTAATGCAAGAAGCAAAAGTACCTGAACCGGAGACAATAGCAGCCCTTCTTTGGCAGATTTGGCAACCGAGGAATCACCTCATCTTTCGCAACCAACGTTCAACACCCGAATAGATTGTAGATCTGGCACTTACAAATGCAAAGCTTAGTCGTAGTACAAGAAGATAGCAACAACTACAGGACCGTCGGTGATGAATACCTCTCGGATCTGGAATCCCCCACCACCAGGAACAATCAAACTTAATATTGATGGAGCTTTCCCTATAGCAGCTTGGTCGCATGTGTTTGTAGAAATCATGAAGGAACTTTGATCGATGGCTTCTCCCATATCGTCCCCGCCTCATCTCCTCTGCAAACGGAGATCCGAGCCCTAAATCACGCTCTTCAATATGTGTTACAGAAAGGAATGATAGACGATCACCTGCGGATTGATTCCGATTGTTTGGTGATGGTAGAGACGCTAAAGGATCACCAATCGCCACCATGGGACTACCGAAACCTAGTTGCAGAAAGTGCTGATTTGCTCTCCCGATTTTCCCATTTGTGACTGTGCCACTGTAGACAGGAAGCAAACTTCATAGCCGACTGGGCCACTAAGGCCCATGGCCGTGGTTCTCTGAACTCATACTAGGCCTCCTCACCTCCTCAAATTATTTTGGATATGCTATGTATCGATGCCCTAAATACGAGTTGTAATGTTTTCCCTACATAAATAAAATGCAAAGTATTTAGACCAAAAAAAAAAAACCTAGTCAAATAGTTCCTGATCAGTACTATCGATATGTCACATGCTAATGGATCAAGCAATGCAACACCTAGGCTACAATGTTGGGAACGTCAATCTTGCATACATAAAATCATACCCATAAATGGATGCAATTCGTTATCCTAGAGGCTTCAAGATATTTATTATCCACCTCTTCTCCAGTGAAGACAATCAATCGATAGTTGAGCATGTTAGTCAATTTGCTGCGCAATGTGGAGATGCATGTCAAGTTGATTGCTGGAAGTTAAGATTGCTCCCTCTATTACTACCCAACATTGCTTTTACTTGGTATACTTTGGCGGCCAATTTTGTTCATACTTTAGAACAAATGGAAACACAGTTCGATACCTAATTCGATAGGGCAGTCTTTGATAAATCTATTGCAGATTTGGTTTGTATTAAGTAGCAGAATAATATATCGATAGATTCGGCTGCTTGATCAAGTGAGCTTGGAATGGATGCCTTATTTCACTTTTAGAGAAAGAATTTACAAATTTGCCTTTTAGTGGATTGAAATTCAATAGATGAAAAAATTTGAGGGCTAAAAATTTTATCGATTTATTTCAATTGACAATAAAAGTGCCTATGTATGAGTAATTATATAAGGACAGAGATCGATAACCACATGAAGTCTTTACAAAGAATGCGCCTTTCATGGAAAAATGTGAGTCATATGATGAATTTGACCAAGACAAAATTCAGCAAGAAAAAAAAATCAAATTTGCTGATCACAAGGGGGCATGTGATGACTTTTAATTATCTAATTTAAAAGAATTGAATGATTGACGAATCATTCAGCCTCTTTTAAAGGAAGCATTTGTTGGCACCAAAAAATACATATGATAGACTTAATCGATTAGAGTAGAGTTTGGTCATTTATGAATAGAATATCGGTAACTTAAAGAGAATCAACAATTCACTAGTGAAGTGATTGATGACACACAACATGAAGTTATTAATGAGAACCTTGAAGTTGATTGATGAAGTCATCGATATTGACAACAAGCAATTGCCAAGAAGATAATCACTAGTTGGTTATTTTGTTGCTATTTTAGGATTGTTATTACTTCTCGTAACCACTAGAAAGTTATTTCTTTTTCAATAACTATTTGTAAACTCTATTTGTAGTCTCTATTGGTAACTTTTGTTTGTAACCTCTGTTTATAATCGTTTGATTGCAAGTTTTAAGTAATCACATCATACTCCTTGGAGGTTTCCCATGCACAAACAAATTAATTTACTATCTTTAAGTTATTTTTACTTTCCTACACTGTACATTTTGTTTTCAACCTCTCGTTAGCCATTACATTTCGGCATGTATCTTTATCTTGGGTGTCACATCGTTGATTAAATTCATGTGTAGCATCTTGGCATTCTTAAGTATTGTCATCGATTAAGTTTCAACATAGTTTGTCTATGCTTAGCTATGTTGAATTGGTTGTATTTCCAAATTTTGTCATCGATTAAATTTATGCACGGTTTTTTTGTACAGTTTTGTTTGAAGTAAAGTTTGCAATTTTCTTGTTTATTGCGATATTTTCTATCTGGAATTATCATAGAATTTATTTTTTTAATAAAATCAAAGAAAGACTTTTGATAAGAGATAATTCATGATGGGATTAATTTCGGCGAAACTTCCACCGAAACAACTTGTATTGTTATATCTGGGTAAACCTCAAACCCCCCGGGGGGGCGGGGGTGTTTCCACGAAATGAAGCCCCCTGAAATGGTAAACCCGCGTTTGAGCAATTTAACGGGCTTTGGACGTGGACGTGGACGTGGAGTGAACAAAAAGTCAAAAAAACATGCAGATACAAGAGCTAAATAAGCCAATTAAACTGCACACGGCAGTTTTTAGATGTACAGCGACATTGAGGGACGAGGGAATCATTGGACGTGACAGCTGCTTAACGGGCTTCCCCGAAAGTGATCAAGAAACGCGAAGATGCAAAAGCAAAATACCAGCTCGCATCGTAAGGCAAGAATAGTCGCTTTGATCCCTTGTGCAAATGACGTCAGCCTATCCGGAGGAAACCCACGTGAGTAATGCATATCTAATGCGGTCAAACCAGCAAAAATTGTCGTCCACACCTGCAGGGAGTGCCCCTCCAGAGACGGCCGGTCTGCCGGTCTGCCGGAACTTGATTGTCAATCTTCAAACAAATGACGTCTCCGATGACGATCTTGAATGTAAAACCTGCTGCCTCCCACTTTCCTGATCACATTAGTGAGGATAATAACGCTTGCCCGAGATAAATTTCAAATTGGCGTACATACCAACTTTTCAAAGGAACTCCAAAAAGGAAAAAAAAAAAAATACTTGAAGGGATAAAAAGACTCCCCTTAGATTTTCACACACGTAAGGGGGTCGGAAAACGTGATTAATGGAACCGACGCAAACATATGGCATGCTAGCAAGGCATAACGACAGTGATATTTAATTTTTTTTCAATAAAAAACTCGTCTGTTTCAATCAGAAAGAGAAAAAAATTAGCAGCTAAAAATTTAATGAGGGTTAGTGAACTGAGTTCTTTTTGCCCTAAAACAAAAGCTAGCTTTCCAAATCTGTGATTTTGAGCAAATTCATTGGTTTGCATGATGGAAAATTTAATGTATCTCTGAAGTAAGAGTCCGTGCATCTTTGGATCGTTTGAGAAGGGAAGATATTTTCACCCCGCATGTATATTTGCATCCTTCTTTTTTTTTCTTTTTTTCTTTTTTTGGGATTTGGCTGGAAGTATTGAAAGTGTGAACATTTTTATGCCATAAAAAAGAACTATAAAAAAGGATTTCCAAATTCAACATACACGTGTCCTCCCCTCGATTGATGATTCAACCAAGACAAACGGAATTCGTGCCCTACATTAGACGATGATTCAAGCCTGATCTCACCACCAAACATGGATTGGGCCCCATTTTTCATAGGACCATAAGGTGCATGGGAAACATCAATAGCGACTGCCGGGCCTCACTTATCCCCAGTCGTCCTTTTCGTATAACTTCGAAATAGCAAGACAGGATGTCGCCGCGCTGCAAGCGGCAAATTCCTGACAACCTCGCTTGAGTGAAAGGGACCCTCTCGTTCAGCTCCTGCACGTATATGAAGTACGAAGTACTGGCAATCCATGGCATTGTAAATGCGAACGTTGCACTTTCAGCGGCTAACGAAACACCGAACTTCAGAGTTTTTCCTCCTTTTTGTGCTGCCATTTGCATTGTGCGACTGTGCGTCTCTTCCGAGCGATGACGAGCATTCTCAGCGTTGACTCCCGCCGCTACGAGCCCGCTATACGCAAGTTCGCGAAGCTATGGCATTTGGCCTTTGCCACCATCTATTGCTCCCGAGCCATCACTACCTCCAAAAAGAAAACCAACAAGTTCCCTAGAAAATCTCCTCCTTATGCTTCGATTTCAATCCCCAATCAGGCTCCGAGTGCTCACTCCGATCAACCCAGCTCCTTCCAGACCGGACAGTCGCAGATTCGACCTCTTGCTCCTTCCTACACTTCGATTTTGATCCCCGATCAGGCTCTGAGCACTCGCTCCGATCAACTCAGCTCTTTCCAGATTGATCGGTCACAACTTCGACTGCTTGAGCCTTCCCACACTTCGATTTCAATCCCCGTTCAGGCTCCGAGTGCTTGCTCCGATCAATCCAGCTTCTTCCAGACTTCGAATTCAATCCCTGATCAGGCTCCAAGCGCTTCCTCCGATCAACCCAGCTCCTTCCATATTGATCAGTCGCAGCTTGCGAAGCTGGTCAAGGACAAGAACCTCATCTGCCTCAGACAATACGGTGGTGTTGGCAAAGTCGCCTCCGCCCTCAAAACTGATGTCTCTCGCGGAATTAGCGGTGAACCGGAAGACGTCACTTGCAGGCAAAACACATTCGGCGTCAACACATTCAAGCCTCCCACTAAGGGCTTCTTCCACTTTGTGTTCGAGGCTTTCAAGGACCTCACGCTCATGATTCTTCTTGTTTGCGCTGGGCTTCGCCTGGGTTTGCGATCAAGGAGAATGGGCTCAAGGAAGGCTGGTACAATGGCGGGAGCCCATTCTTCACAGTTTTCCTCGTGATCGTGGTGTCGACCGTGAGGAATTACCGGCAGAACTGGCAGTTCGATAAATCGTATGGGGCGAGCGGTGATATTCTCATCGATGTGATAAGGAAGGGAGGGCCGTGCGAGGTTTCCATATCCGACATTGTTGTCGGAGATGTCGTTTGTTTGAAGAACAATGATCAAATCCCAGCAGATGGGTTGTTACTGGGCGGGCACTCCTTGCAGGTACGGACGAGAATTTGTACTGGTTTTGTTTGCATAAGATTAGCTTATTAACTCTTGTTAGTTTACTTCAAAAATATATAGTATTAGTCTTACCAAGTTTGAGCCCAGGTTGATTAATTAATTGAGTAATTAGTCTAAAGTAATGTACATGTGTACGGTATTCTGGTTTTTTTTTTTTTTTTTTTTTTTTTTTTTTTTTTTTGGTAAAGGTAAAAATGTATTGAGCTTTGAACCAAAAAATACACAAGATCGGACACTAGCTGGTTGTCCTTCTTCTGGCCCAGTTCGTGTTCACCTCGGGTGGGTTCGCCTCTAGTCTTCTTAGGTGGCTCCATGTTAGTTGTTCGTGTGAGGTTGGTTCTCTTTTGGCCCTGCGCAGCCTCTTCCTTCCTCTTCTGTTTCGGCCTGTTGTTTTGGCCTTCGCTCGCTTTGGCCGCTCTTGCGTTGTTCTTTTGCATCCGGCGCCCTTCCACTTGATTAGACTCTTTGTGTACGGTATTCTGTTTGATACTGCACAGTTCATCATTTTTATTATCTTAATTTCACGACAAAAAGGAAAAGTAGTGGTTTTAATTCGTAGTTCTAGTCGTAGGAGAACCGACTTTGTTAAAAACATTTACTGGAAAAAGGTATACTTAAACATAATCCATGTCTTCTTGTGTCAATATTTACTGAGGTTTCATTTTCTGACCGCATCCTATCGTCTCATTCTGGTGTCAATTTAGGTCGACGAATCAAGCATGACCGGGGAGAGTGGTTGCATAGAAGAGAAGAGCAATCAAAATCCCTTCCTGTTCTCTGGAACAAAGGTCGCTTATGGGTCTGCTCGGATGCTGGTTACATCGGTCGGGATGAACACAAAGTGGGGCGAGATGATGAGGCCAATCAACCGCAACAGCAGCGAACAGACCCCTTTACAGGCTCGGCTCAACAAGCTCACCACATCAATTACCAAAGTCGGTTTGGCGGTCAATTCTCTGGTTCTTGTGGTCCTGCTAATTTGCTACTTCAAGGGAAAAAAACATGACGAGCATGGGAAACGGGAATCCGTTCCAGGCCAAACGATGGGTGACCATATCATGAACTCCGTGGTAGGCAACATTGCAGCCGCAGTGACAATCGTGGTGGTCTTGATTCCTGAAGGCTTGCCACTTGCGTTAACAATCACTCTTGCTCATTCGATGAAGAGGATGATGTGGATCAGGTGATGGCAAGGAAACTTTCAGCCTGCGAGACAATGGGGTCAGCCACCATTATTTGCACTGACAAGACCGGCACTCTCACGATGAACGAGATGGAAGTGACGGAATTCTGGGTCGGCCAAGATTCTGTGGCGGAAAACATGTGCTCCTCTGTCTCCAAGTTTGTCCTGGATTTGATTCGGGACGGAGTTGCTTTGAACACCACGAGCATCGTCTATAGGCTGCTTTTGGGATCGGAGTATGAGTTCTCCAATAGTCCCACTGAAAAAGCGATTATTTCCTGGGCGGATGCTCAATTGAGCATGGACACGGACGAGACAAAGAAGTGCTGTGAAGTCATCCAAGTCGAAGCCTTCAACTCACAGAAGAAGAGAAGCGGTGTCCTAATAAAGAAGAGCTTGGACGGCAAATTCCATGTGCACTGGCAAGGAGCGGCAGAGATGGTCTTGGCCAAGTGCTCAAGCTTCTACGACGGGTCGGGGAAGTGAAAGATTTGGATGAAAATGGAAGGGTGAGATTCGAGCAGATTATTCGGGGGATGGCGGCGAGCAGCCTCAGGTGCATTGCTTTCGCTCATAAACAAATCTCCGAGGAAGCTATCCTAGAAAGAGAAGACGGGGACAAGATCCAAGAGGACGGCCTGACATTACTAGGACTTGTTGGTATTAAGGACACGTGTGGTCCCGATGTGAAGAGCGCAGTCCAAGATTGTCAGGAGGCAGGAGTGAAAATCATGATGATAACGGGAGACAACATCTTCACCGCCAAGGCCATCGCCTTGGAGTGCGGTATTCTCACTCCCAGAGACGATGCCTCTAACGAGACCATTGTGGAAGGAGCTGAGTTCCACGATTCCATGGAGAGAGCTGAGAATATCTGGGTCTTGGGGAGATCCTCGCCTTTCGATAAGCTCCACATGGTTCAATGCCTGAAGCAGAATGGCCATGTGGTTGCAGTCACGGGGGACGGCATGAACGATGCACTGGCCCTCAAGGAAGCCAACATCGGGGTCTCGATGGGCATCCAAGGCACCGAGGTCGCCAAAGAGAGCTCGGATATCATCATCGACAACTTTGCCTCCGTGGTGAAGGTGTTGCTCTGGGGTCGATGTGTCTATGATAATATCCAGAAGTTCATCCAGTTCCAGCTCACGGTGAACATCGCAGCCATTTTGATCAACTTTGTGGCCGCGGTCTCCTCCGGTGACATCCCTTTGACGGTCTTCCAGCTCTTATGGGTGAACCTAATCGTGGACACGCTTGGCGCCTTCGCCTTGTCCACAGAGCTGCCTGCTGGGGAGCTCATGAAAAAGCCCCCTGTGGGCCGCACCGAGCCGCTCATAACAAACGTCATGTGGAGGAATCTGGTGGGACAAGCAATTTACCAAGTAGCCATCCTCCTCACTCTACAATTCAAGGGCGAATCGATCTTTGGCGTGGACGAGGCGGTGAAGCGAACGCTAATATTTAATGCGTTCATCTTGTGCCAGGTCTTCAATGAGTTCAATGCGAGGAACATCGAGAAGCAGAACGTGTTCGAGGGCATTCACAAGAACAAGCTGTTCCTCGGGATCATCTTTGTGACAGTGGTCCTCCAGGTGGTGATGGTCGAGTTCCTGAAGCGGTTCGCTGTCATGGCACGGTTGAGCTGGGGACAATGGGGTGCATGTGTAGGGATCGCGGCTGCGTCTTGGCCTATCGGTTGGATCGTTAAATGCATTCGGGTCCCTAATACACCAATCTTACAGCTACTTGGGATTGAATAGCAAGAAACCCGTGAGGAAAATTATGCACAGAGAACAGTTAATTAGGTTTAGGAATGCTATTTGGCTTTAACTCAATTCTTCTTATTGTACTGGCATATCGAATTTCTCTTGATGCATTTTGTTTTGTTTTGTTTTTTTTCTTTTGCCTAGAAAAATAAGGAATGTGCAATCAGTCGATGTAATATTTCCAATTAAAAAAAAAAATGCATGCATTGAGAAAATAAGATTTAGACGAGTGACCTTAACAATATAGCCAAAAAAACATGAGAAAAATGTGGAACACGTCCCTCTCTGTCTCTCTCCCTTTCTCACACACGCACAAAGCTCAGTTTGACTTCTTTTTGAGATTCCATGTCGGCTGCTCGTCCGTCAGAAGCTGACATGAGAGTCTACATCAACAAACATATTCTTATTTATTAAAAAAATTGAACGTGTCGTCGTGATCAAGAAAATTCAAGAGCTGGTGATGCATTTAGCCTTAATGATTATTCCTGCCGGTCGAGTTGGAGAGACGACGACAAAGTTTTCGAGCAAAAAGTCTTCCTTGATAAAAGCATTTACATCGAAAGAGAGCAATAGCGTATTGCATGTGTCTCTCGACTCTCGCGTTCTCTCATTCGTCAATACAGATGCTTCTGCATGAGACGGAAACGATTCAAAAATGTAGGTGGAAGGAAACATCCAAGAAAAATGTAGGTAGACATAGTTTAAACACTCGTTTATGCAAAATAAATAAATTAAAAATTATTCTTAGATGCAACAAGACCCTCAATCTTCGATCCTCATCTGATCGAGACGACCTTCTAGGAGGAATATTTTTTCTTCCATTTTTTCTTTACTCAGATGGGTTTGGAGTGTGGCTTTTTACGCATGATTTGGTCCATTTCTTAGCTCTTTCCAGTGATACAAAGCAATACCTTGTTTTTATCACGCGCAATAACTCATATATGATATTGTGTTCCTATGATACAAAGCAATTTATATCATTAGCCAATGTTCTCGTGATGAATGGTAAGTACCAATCATCGATTTGACTTAACCTAAATGAACACATGGCAATATTCTCTTCGTTGACTAACTTGCGAAGTGCAATGTCTGCAGCACCAATTAATATATTACGTGTATTTTACATAGAGAGCATTATATGCTCCATTTTCGAGTTGCAAACCTTCCATAACGAGGCAGCATTGGGTCTCCCATCTCTGCATATCTTTTGACCTTTCGTTTACCCTCCCGTCCCAAGCCCGTCGAATGAACTCAATCGTGGGCTTTCGTGGAAACACGTTTTTCGCTACCTCCCCTAGCTTCGTCGTAACCCTAGTATGAACTTGCAACATTTGACAATGTGAAAAATAAGAACTCTTAATGTGAAAAATTTTCTTCATCCCTTACACATATAATGTTGCAAAAAGAAAGTGATCGATCAATAGAATAAACAGCACAAGGAAATTATTGAAAATATGTCTTGAGTTTGAGCCCGTTGAATGAAATCGGACTAATGAGAATATGTGAACTCGACCACGTGCGAGTCAAAGTAACACATGTGAATTGATAAGCCGAAATTGTTAGAAGAAGATTGCATGCGGATTTCATGTATGAGCCACAAGTGTGAAGAGGCTAATTATGTGTGGCTTCCTTTGTTGTCCTCTACTCATCTCTGCAGGTTGGACTTTTGAAGCCATCATTGTTGACTTTGAGAAAGAAAGAAAAAGAAGAGAAAAGAGGTCGCACGTCCATTTTTTTTTCTCTCCTTTGATCCATGCACATGCATGGACGCCCATGGATTATGGTGGTGGCCACCCCGAACTGCGCACCACTTACAGCCACCACACCAGGAAACTAACGGGAGACAAATAAAACGCAGCGAATGCAAACGACAACTAGCAAGCAACAAAAGGTTCATAAAATGCAAAGCCCACTTATACGCGTTCAAGAACATATGGGAATCGGTAATGCAACCGACTGGGCTGGCTTAGAAATATCGTCGAACAAGTGGTGGCCATGGACCGGAGGAACGATATCAACCCTTCTTGCACTCGTACTCAGCGCCAAACTTTAAAAAATAAAAAAATCATCAAAGGGGCATTCGAAATCAACCACATTAGCCCGCAGAAGCCCAGCACGCGTGCGACTAACATGAGGAACAAAACTCAGCGTCCTATCCTAGCAAAATAGGGAGGAGTAGCAGGGGTTCACGGGGACGGGCGTTTAAAATGAGGAGATCCCTACTCGGTTTTGGCAGCAGCGACGGGAGGGTGAACTCGAAATGGGTCGAGCAATGGCTGGCCTTCCTGCGGTGTTCTCGAAGCGAGACCCTCGGGAAAGCAACGCAACTCGACACAACTCAAAAAGCTACGCACAAGACCCACCTGGTTCTGGTCGTTGGGGGGGGGGGGGGGGGAGGAGGGATCGGGGGCAGGGGGCGCGGTGTCGCGCGCCGGACGGCGGTTGACGAACGAACTCTGGTGACAGTCGACCACCCTCTCGAGCTCCCCCACTCTCTGGTTCTCTCCCCCTCACTCGCTCAAAACTCTCCCGAGCTCTCCGATCTCTCCCCCCTCTCTCGGCCAAAAGCGAACCCCCCGGAAATCAGAACGCTCCTCTCTCTTTTCAAACGCCCCCGTCTCTCTTCGCCTCTCGCCAGGACCGTGCCAGCTCAGACCGTACCGCACGACATTCCCTTTCACCAGCGTCGCGCGCGACGCCCTCCACGCTGCTGTCCTCTGTACGCTGTACCAACGTCCCTTCTCCCTGCTTGCCGCGAAGGCAGCGGCCAAGGCGAGCTGGAGAGGGGAAAGAAGAGGGAGCGAACGGGCTGGGCTGAGGAAGAAAAGAGGTGGGCCGGCCCGTGGGGAAAGAAAGAAGAAAAAAAAAATGAAAAAGAGGTGAGCCCCATGGGAAAGAAAAGATAAGTGGGCTGGCTGCGGGGAAAAAGAAAAAAGGGAAAGGAAAGGGGCTGGACAGGCCCAGATCTAGCCCGGCCCTATTTGGATTCTCTCTCTCTTTTTCTTTTTCTTTCTTCTTCTTTTTATTTTCTTTTTTTTAAATGGAAATAAAAAAATAATGCAAAATTTAGGTGTCAACATGGGGTGTGTCTGAGGGGCAACGATGGGTAGAAAGTTGTGAGAGGTTCTCTTTCAAGGGAAGTTATAAAATAATTTTTGCATAACTATATATATATGAGATAGAAAAGAAGGTCCAAAAAAGAGAATGATTCTACTCTCAACTTCTACTTTGAGAAGACAATTAACATTAACACTATAAAACAAGAATATTTTTCTTGTGATTGTATTCGAATCATTGTGAAGTTATAGATTTGTTTATTGCACGCTTGTAATTTTATATGTACTCTTGGGTAATTGCTTTTGCTGTGCATCAAAATGTTAGTTGATTTGTTTGCTGACTTTTTTCCAATAGAGACAATATCTTCATATACCTTGAGCTGAAGTAAAGGGTGATGTCATTTGTGTAATGGATTAACTATGGTTGCGGTGATATCGAGGGATGTAGCGAAGAACTAAATTCGTACCAATTCATTCTATTTGTGCTTCCGCATTTTTTTCACAATTTTGTTCTTCACATTCTTGGCTCTATTAAGGTCTCTCGTCTCATCTCTTATTTTCAGAATGAATGCTTTCTTTGAATTGGAAAAATTACATCGATTCATTGCACATTCTTTTCATTTTTCTAGGTCAAAGGACCCAAAAAAAAAAAAAAAATCACGCTGCATCAAGAGAAATTCAATGCACCAGTACTTTATGAAGAATTGAGTTAAAAACAATTGGCGTACCTGAGCCTAATAAACTGCTCTCTGTGCATAATTTTCTTAACTAGCTATAAGATTGGCACACGAGGGACCGGAATGCACTTGACGATCCAAGCAACAGGCCAAGACGCGGCCGCGATCCCGAAACATGCACCCCATTGTCCCCAGCTCAACCACTTCGTGACCGCGAACTGCTTCAGGAACTCAACCATCACCAACTGGAGGACCACCGTCGTGAAGATGATCCCTAGGAACAACTTGTTCTTGTGAATGCCCTCAAATATGTTTTTCTTCGCAAGCTTCCTCGCATTGAACTCGTTGAAGACCTGGCATAGGACGAACACGTTAAACATCAGTGTCCGCTTCACCACCTCGTCCACGCCGAAGATCGATTCGCCCTTGAATTGTAGAGTGAGAAGGACAGCCACTTGGTAAATTGCTTGTCCCACCAAATTCCTCCACATGACGTTTGTTATGAGTGGCTCGGTCCAGCCCACGGGGGGCTTTTTCATGACCTCCCTGGTCTGCTCTGTGGACAGGTCTGTGGACAGGGCGAAGGCGCCAAGCGTGTCCACAATCAGGTTCACCCATAAGAGCTGGATGGCTGTCAAAGGGACGTCACGGGAGGAGATTGCGGCCACAAAGTTGATCAAAAGGGCCGCGACGTTTGCTGTGAGCTTGAACTGGATGAACTTCTGGATGTTATCATAGATGCATCGACCCCAACGCAGCACCTCCGCCACAGAGGTGAAGTTGTCGCTGTGGATGACAATGTCCGAGCTCTCTTCGGCAACCTCAATGCCTTGGATGCCCATCGAGACCCCGATGTGGGCTTCCTTGAGGGCCTGTGCATCGTTTATGCCGTCCCCTACGAAGGCGACCACATGGCCTTTCTTCTTCAGGGATTGAACCATGAGGAGCTTATTGAGAGACGAGGATCTCGTCATGACCTCGATTTTGTCTAGCATCCCAGGCCTCATAGTCATGCACTTGCGGAAATCATTCCCTTTCAAGATGACACTTTTGGAGGGACGTTTCTCGGACCTGATAATCCCGCACTCTGTGGCGATGGCCTTAGCAGGGACAAAGCCGTCTCCTGTTATCATCTTGATGTTCACTCCCGCGTCTTGAAAAGCTTGGACCGCGGTCTCCACACCAGGACGGCACAGTTCCTTGATACCAACGAGTCCTAGTAATGTTAGGCTGTCTTCTTGGATCGTTTTCCGGTCTTCTATTTCTTTGGCCGCTTCTGCGTAGACTTGTTTATGAGCAAAAGCGATGCACGTGAGGCCGCTCACCCTCATCTCGTGGATAATTTCCTTGAATCTCATCCTTTTACCTTCGTCCAAATTTTCCTTCACCCCCAACCAGTTGTAGAAGCTTGAGCACATCACCAAGATCATCTTTGCCGCTCCTTTCAAGTGAACATGATATGTGTCATCCATGCTCTTCTTTATTAGGACACCGCTTGTCTTCTTCTGCGAGTTGAAGGCTTCGACTCGGATGACTTCACATCTCTTCTTTTTCTCCTCCATGTCCACGCTTAATTGTGAAACTGCCCAGGAAAGAATCGCTTTCTCGATGGGACTATCAGAGAACTTGTACACCGATTCTGAAGATGGCTTATAGACGCTGCCCTTGGTGTTCAAAGCAACTCCGTCCCGAATCAAATCCAGGACAAACTTGGAGACAGGGAAGCACCCGTTCTCTGCCACGGACATTCGGCCGACCCAGAATTCCTTCACTTTCATCTGGTTCATTGTGAGAGTGCCGGTCTTGTCGATGCAAATAGTGGTGGCCGACCCCATTGTCTCACAGGCCCAAAGCTTCCTCACCATCACCTTATCCCTTATCATTCTCTTCATTGAATAAGCAAGAGTGAGTGTTACCGCGATTGGCAATCCTTCGGGAATCATGACAGATATGATTGTCACTGTGGCTGCAATTTTTCCCCCCACAGAGTTCATGATGTTGTCAACCATCGTTTGCCCTGGAACGAATTCCTGTTTCCTGTTCGCGTCCTGTTTTTTTCCCATGAAGTAGTGAATTTGCAGGACCACGAGAACCAGAAAATTGACCGCCAAGCTGACTTTGCTGATCGACGAGGTGAGCTTGTTGAGCCGAGCCTGTAAAGGGGTCTGGTCGCTGCTGTCGTGGTTGACTGAACTCATCATCTGGCCGCCCTTTGTATTCATCCCAACCGTTGTGACCAGCATCCGAGCATCCCCACCAACGACCTTTGTTCCAGAGAACAGGAATGGATTCTGATCGTTCTTCTCTTCTACGCAATCACTCTCCCCGGTCATGCTTGATTCGTCAACCTAAATTGATGATACAAACGTTGCCCATGATTTAGGGACGGTAGAATGCGGAGTCTCAAGTTGAAACAAAGAAAATGAAACCTGAATAAATATTAACCCGAGAAGAAATGGATTATGTTTTAAGTATACTTTTTCCAGTAAATTTTTTTAACAAAGTTTGTTCTCCTACGGCTGTAATTACGAATTAAAACCCTTACCTTCCTCTGTCATAGAATTAAAATTATGAACATGACAGTGTGCAGTATCAAACAGAATATCGTACGTTTTTACATTTCTTTAAACGAATTACTAAACTAATTAATCAAACTGGGCTCGAACTTGGCAATACTAATACTAAATATTTCTGGAGGAAAATAACATCAGTTAATACGTGAAACTAATGCGATCGAAACAGTACAAGTTCTCGCCCATACCCACAAGCGGCGCCCAATGATGTACAGACCGTCTGCCGGGACTCGATTGCCGGGCCACAGACATACGACATCTCCGACGACGATATTGGATCTGGACACTTGCTGCCGCCGGCCCTGTCTGATCACATCGAAGAGAATATTACCGGTAGCCCCATACAATTTATCAAACTGCCGGTTCTGCTGGTATTTGCACACGGCGGACACCACAATCACGAGGAAAACTGAGAGGAACGAGCTCCCGCCGCTGTACCAGCCTTCCCTGAGCCCGCTCTCCTTGATCGCGAGCCCGGGCAAAAGCCCAGCGCAAACAAGAAGAATCAGGTGCGTGAGGTCCTTGAAAGCCTCGAGCAAAAAGCGGAAGAAGCCCTTGGCGGGCCGCTTGAATGTGTTGACACCGAATGCGTTTTGCCTGCGAGTGACGTCATCAGGTTCGCCGCTGATTCCTCTCAAGGCATCAGTATTAAGGGCGCGGGCGATTCCCCTTCTGCCGTATTTTCTCTGGAGGTCGCCGAGGTCCTTCTCATTGACCAGACTTGTGAGCTCTGACTGATTTATCCCGAAGGAGCTGGGTTGATCGTGGATCGAAATCGAAGTGTGGGAAGGATATCTTCTTCGCCTCGCGGAGGCCATTGCTCGGGCGATTCGAGGTGGCCTAGGAGCGGAAGGAGTCACCACTCCTCAGCGATGGGAAGGGACGCACAGATAGGGCCGACAGAGAGAAACTCTGATTGTGCTGTGAAAGCAACGAAAAAAGCAATCTTGGAGTTTGTGGAATGATGTATGAGAAAATACCCACTATCGCAGGGGTTAAGCAGTGACTTGAGCCCCGGTAGCATCGATATGGACACTATTAAAAATAAAATAAAGAACTCTGATATGTTAAAACGCGTTATATAATAAATAAATATTTTTATATATACATATAATTATTTAAAAAATAAAGAGTAGAGTAAACTAATTTAAATAAATTTACGATCTTTTATGGTAATCGGCATTTATTATTATTCAACATTGTTCATCTCCTTTCTTGAAATTACCCTCCACCCTCCGTCCTCCCTCCTCCAAAAAAGAAAAGAAAAAAAGAAAAAGACAAATCCCGCCAAATTGGACGAACATCCCATTTTAAATTATTTTATGCTATTTATGGCAACATCAATTTTTTTTTTTTTTCGCTCTTCCTTGAAAGCCCAAACCCTAGCCACTTACTTTTCCTCTTAGGTTCCTTCTTCTTGCACGGCACCCCATTTTTTAATCTTTTTTTGCCCTTCTTTGGAAACCCAAACCTAGCTGCCTCCTCCTCCACGACACCTCCATTTTTTTTTTTTGCCCTTCCTTGGAAACCTAAGCCCTACCATCTCCTCCTTCTAGGCTCCTCCTCTTTGCACAGCATCCCCATTCTTAATCTTTTTTGTACTCTTATTCCTAAAGCAAAAAGAGCAACCTTGGAATTCCCCGAAAAATGCTAGCCACTCCCTCCTCCTCATTGCACAATCCTCTTCCTCTCAATATGTAATATCTCTTGGTCGCCTTATTACAATCGCTCATTGCCTTGCCTCTGGCCCTCCCTCCTTTTTAGTCGGAGCCTTGTCTCCAGCCCTCCATCATAGCATCGCAGTCATGGCCCTTTTAGTCGCCTCGTTCTCTCTTTTTCTAGCCCTCTCTTACAGTCGCGGCCTCACAACTGTGGCCTCACCTCTACAACCTCGTTTTCCTTTCCCTTGCCCTCGTCTCCACCCTCCATTGCCTTCTACAACAATTCACTCTCTCTTCACGCTTGCAAATCCACTCTAGAAACCCAGTCTCTTGCAATTTCGGACATGTAAGTCAAAGCGTATCGAGAAGAGTTGACCACATATCGGATTTTCCAACATGTGTTGATCGTGTGTCCAAACATGTCAAAGCATATCGGGAGCATGTCAGACACCCCAACACGTGTCTGACAAGACACAAAAGGTTCCAAAATGTGTTCTTGCTTCATAGGCAACCGCGTGATTGCGGGACACGGAAGTTGCTAATGGGTTTCTAAAAAAGGACAACCCGAAAGACTCACGCCTAGGAGAGATCCAATGCAAAATGATGGTTGATTGTGGACCAATGCAAGATATTTTGTGAGTGCATACTAGGGTTACAGCGAAATCGAGGCACGCAAGGGTAAATGCGTTTCTTGGAAAGCCCACAATTGACTTAATTTGACGGGCAAGGGATGGGGAGTCCACGAATAGTCAAAAGATATGCAAGCAAGATGAGAGCCAATGCTGTGTTGTGAATTAGAATTTGTCATTTATTATCAGCAGAAAAGGTAGATTTGACAAATCTTCAATATTTCTAAATATAAGTGTTTGTGGCAGTGTCTATATGAATTTGAACAGTGTTTTGTTTAAGGTGGAGCTGTAACTAGAAACACTTGAAGTAGAAAGTACTAGTGTGATAATCGATGGAGATAATACTTATAATGAGATTAAGCCTATAGAGTCGATGGTTGTTATAACTGTTGAGTTTTGTTATAATTGTTGAGTTTAACGAGATCTATGTCGATCTATTAACACATATGGATGCAAAAGTGGTTTTACATCTATAGTTGAGAAGGTTGTGCTGAAAAATCATTGTGCAGTAATTAAAAGTGGATGTAAAATTGGTGTTTTAATGAGGTCTACAGTTATAGTGAAGTTTAAGCGATACTTAGAATCGAAATATGTCTATAGTGGTTGAGCTTAGGGGTGTGTAAAAGAACCGGGACTTGCCAGACCACCCAAAACCGAACCATAACTGCTTGGAACTGGTGGTTCTTCAATGAACTAGTCCAATTCTCGATTCCAATTTATGGGAACCAGTGGGTACTGGTCCGGTTCTTAGTTCCATGGGTGGATCCGCCCACCCGCCCACTCGGATTGGACCGGTTATATTATAATAATATATTAATTTTTAATATTAAAAAAAATTAAAATTAGAAAATCTAAAATTTAAGGATCCAATCACCATCTTGTCTCAATTCACTACTCTCTAACTCCATCTCGTCTCTCTTTAATTCAAAATCTCCTTGAGCTCCCTCTTCCTTTCCAATTCACCTCCGGATTTACTCATCTCCCTTCGAGTCCTACTTCAAACTTGGCGAAACAGTGAGTTGATCCTCTTTTCCCTCCTCAAACTTGAACTCTCTCTCCACGTTGTCGCCACCTTCGCATTAAGTGTCACTAGCATCCTCTTCGTTGTTGAGCTCGTCCCGCTTCTACCTTCCCTCTTCCTCCTCCCCCTTCTCAAGCCTCCCCCCATCGTCCTCATTTTCAGGGACAAGAGTGAACTCCAAGTCTAAGAATAGCTCGTCGTCCCCTTTGTCCTCCTCATTGTTAGTCTTGAGGGAGGAATGGGAGATGGTAGAGGCGGTGGTGAAGGTGGTGGGGGTGGTTGGGACGGAAGCGGCGTGAGGGTTGCAACCGCCGCCGCCATGGCACTAGTTCTTGAGGAGAATAAAGCTACCATGGTCGAGAAAGGCAGAATAAGTAGATGCAAGGAGGGCAAAAAGGGGAAGGTACGGAGGTTGGACTAGATTCACCCAGGAACCGAACTGGACCGGACCAGTGGTCCGATTCCCTAGTTGATCCATGCAACTAGCGGGTGGTTCCCGGTTCCAATTTTTTGGAACCAATTCTTAACGAACGGTTCTCCGTTCTAAGTCGGGAACTGCCATACCCCTAGTTGAGCTCATAAGGGGTTATGGGAGATTAGACTGAAATTCGGATTTTATAAAGCAATTGTAATTGGGCTTTAATGTTGAGCTAATGTGGAAATTGTTGAAAATATGTCTCGACTTTTAGCCTAAAAAGAAAACTTTGGTAATTTGGCTAATTTGAAATATCGAAGTGCCGTTTCCAAATGAGTACTTGACGTGGATTATTGTTTGTGAATTACATCCAAGAAAGATTAATATTTGTAGTCGTTAAATCTTATGTTAAGATTTGTTTAATACTTTTGCAAGATTAAGAGATTATTTCGCAAAGAATTGCTTAACTAAATATTGCGTACATTATTGGATGTAATTGGGACTTGAAAAACACCGAAAGTGTTTGAGTGACTCAAGTGTATAACCTCCGTTATATTGGTTGATCTATAATAGAATTCATTGCTGCTTATTTTGTGGATGTAAGTTATTATGATAAAATTACGTAAATCTGATATTCGATTTATTTTCTTATTCTATTTATTTTATTGTTCGATTGCTCACTTTCCAAAACATATACAATGACCACGGATTGCATGTATTTCATATACATGTGTTGCAACCTATCCCTTGAGGGGCAGGAATAGGTTTAGGGGTATTATCTAAAGATCGGGTCTACAGCTCATGATCAGGTATGGGCTCTCCCAAGTCTATATCTCGCATGATATTGGGTGTTCAAATTGAAGGTGTGTAATTTTTTTAAAAGAATGAGTTGCCACTAGCTTATGGGGTCGGCTAAAAACCAAGTGAGTTATGGGAGTATACCTCACTTTCTACGCAATCATATAATCTAGGTTCGGGGACTTGATTACACTAATTAATCAATTAATGCTATTTCAGTATCTAATCTTATTCATTTTAAAAAGATGACATTTTTGTCAAGTAATCTAGATTGATTTTATACCAATCCACTAACATATGAGGTGATCTTACAATCATTAACACAATGATTAACAACTAAGGGAAGCATTAAATACATTTCGCAAGATAGCAAATTTAACTCTAAGGAAAATATAAATGCTAATTCCAACTGGACTAAAAGGGAGCCAAAATCAACGTACAAATATTGCGCAATCAAGGGTATTCGTCTTTAAGGACAACTAAAACCTTAAGGTAGAGGCCCTAGTGGCTTGGTCAACCTTGAGTAGGATTCTAAATTGAAAGACTTTTATTTTTTAGGAGAAAATAACCAAGAGATTAATTTTAACCTTTCTGAAGATTTCTTAATTTTTTTTAGATTTTTTTGGACTTTTCGAACAAATTGAATTTTCGAATTTTCCAAAACATTTTGGTTTTTATAATATTTTTGATTTTTTTTTTTGGTGTCTTTCTAGTTACTACTGAAATGTTTAGACTTTTATGAATTTGGAATTTTTGAGAATTTTTTAATTTTCCTTAATTTTCTAAATTTTAATTATTATTATTTTTTTAAATCTCGAATTTTCACTATTTTCTGAAGTTTTTTGAATTTCTTAATGTTCTTTCAAATTTGTTGAATTTTTGGATTTTTAAAATTTTTTTTGAAACTTTTTAATATATTTTTAATATTTAATATTATGAAAAAAAATCGCGCCGGGTCGAGAGACTCGCCTTACTAAACCGATCCGAACCCTATCGGTCTGGATTGGGCTAAAACCAGGCTGGCCTCAAAGCCCACTACGATTCTACCCTTTTCTAAGCCGATTGAAAAAATAAAATAAAATCCCAAGTAAGCCCACTCTTCCGCTAAAACTACACCAAGCCCATCCCTTATAAAGCCACCCTCCGTCTCTTCTTTTCTTTTTCAGCATCACATGAGAAGAGAGAGCACGCCCAGAACCTGACCGAAGCTCACCACGCCAGAAAATCAGCAACGCAAGGGCATGCAAAATCAAAGGAATTTTAGCCCTGACTCAAAACTGAGTTACTCGAACACAAACGCCAAACTTCACAGTGAAAGAATCGAAATACGTCCATCACCGGACCGACTGGAAATCAATTTCTGCCGTCTAACACCAGCCGATTAACACCGATACACCTACAAATCAGCAACTAACGTCCCTCGTCCCAGTCAACCTCCACCTCTACTCACTATCGGAAAAGCGCCGACGACTATCGTCAATCCCGGCCAGTCATCGTGCTCGATGGAAAGGACACAATACGCACAAAGAAACTCGCATCAAGCAATGAATCAAAGGAACAAAACTTCAAAGCCACATCTGCGGACCCACCAACGCCCGAAATCAGAAGGGCTTAAGCAGAATCTAGTTTGGGCGTTTTCATCAGACTGGTGAGGTGCACCTGCTTGGGAAAGAAACAAAAAAGCTTGTCTGTGACGTTAAACAAGCACCAAGCCAGAGGCAGCAAAGCATGATATAGCCAGAGTAAAGGATTCGCGCACCAGTGAAGAATGAGCCCCGATCCGACGAACCCGAGGGCGTGATGACCGCTCGAGGGCGGGGTCCCTACCCAGCTCGGAGACGAAGGCTAGAGGGTGTGCTTGACACAAATTGGACCATGGCTGACCGCCTCGATGCCTCCGAGCCAGGATCCTCGGGTGTGGGGTCTCGTAACTTGGGAAAGGGACTCATCGGAAGTACGGATGCCGGGGAGTGGTGGTCTTGGGGACACCGGTTGAAGGTCGTACGAATGTGATGGAGACGTGTAGTTGGGTCGATGGGGGCGAGGCGAAGCCGCTCTCCGATTTCACTCTCGACCTCCCCCAATCTCAGCTCAGGGCTCTCTCTCACAATCCTCGTTCTTGCTCCCCCTTTGCTCTCTCTCTCTCTCTCTCTCTCTCCCTCCCTCTCCCTCGAACCCCTTTAATTTCGGCCAGGGACAGGCGCGCATGGCTTCTGCCATCGCCAGCCTGTCGCGGCCCGCCAACTTGATCCCCGACCGTGGGACCGCGCTGCCTCCTGCCGTTCGCGATCCTCTGCCCCTCTCTGACCTGTACTCTTATTTTCCCTGACGTGCGGCTGGCGTGAGGAGGAAAAAGATCCATGCAACTATGCATGATGCATTTTAATGAAAGTTATTTATTTTACTCCTTACTTCTTTTTTAGTAATTAATTTTTAATTTCATATGCAATAAAATGGTAAAATTTAGAAGTAGCAGAACAAGAGGACATCATTTGTGCGAGTGTGTAAGATATGCTTCTTGTTTTTTTTTTTTTGGCCTTTACGAGGCCAGCTCTTTTTGGCTTTTAATTCTTGGAAACCGAGGGGGACGATGGAGGGAGGTGTTATCTGCTGACGGGTTTCCCTGAAACGGAGCCCCAACGCCGCGTTATTTCTTGCATGACTCTTTGCAGTTAACTGCTCATCAAGGGCATCGGATACCGGACATCGTCTTTATCATTCTTTCGCAAAGGAAGGAATCCCATGCCTTAAGACTTTGAATAAAAATTCCACTTACAATAATATTCCTACAATGAATGCTTTTTTGCCCCCCAAGAAATTAAATCAAATGCATACCCGATAGCCAATTTTTGTGGCTTCATTAAACATTATAAGAAAGTTTCAATTGTGCTTCTTGTTTGGAGGTTTCCTCTTTCGAAGAACTCTTAGGGAGTCTATACATATGGCTGTGATTATTTCTTCTCTATAGAGTTAACAAGTAATTGAGAATGGCAATTCCTTCCTCTGGGATTGTATAATAATATTATTTCCTAGGTGTGATGCTTAAGAAACCATAGATGTGATGTTTAGGAAGCTTCGGGTGTGATGCTTGAAGAATCTACTCATTTTGACTAATTGTTCATCACAATTTCCCTTCAAATTCTCAATTGATTGCGCTCATTGATATTGGACTTGCTGTCCTACATCAGTTATAACTTCGAAAATCCCCTAACAATGAGGCATATTTTACAAGAACATAAGCACAATTACGTTATAATTTTAGCATTGTGAATTGTTCTATCTCTACATTACTTACATGAAGCATGTCATAGGTAAATTTACCAGTGAGACTATTTGTTTTGAAAAGGAGATTCACAAATTACTTTTTACTCCAATGGTCGATTAATATGGCTATTGTCTTTAGCATACAATAAATTCATCATACTAGCAAATATGCAAGTAATTGAAATTGAAATTATATGAGAAAAATCATAGTCATCTCAATGAATTTAATTCTTTTAGTTATTCCTTGTTGATCATCGAGACTCCCTTTAAGAGTGTTTTTGGTAATTTATTTTAACATTTGCAGACTGTGTCTCAATGAATTTAATTTTTGGTAATTTATTGATCAATAAAAACGTTTAAGTGGAGAGATAGACAATACTATTGCTCTCTTTCAAAATCTTACGGCAGGCCTTACTGATGCCACAACTTTGGGGACAAGTCGGAAATATTTAACTAAGAATTTTTTCCTCGAAAATTGTGTCCACTGAATCATTGTAATTGTTTTCCGACCAAAAAAATTCATGTAATTGTTTCGTTCACGCACTTTTGTTCAATTAAAATAAAATAAGAATATGTTTTGTGGTTTCTTGTTGAAACTTCAACCCAGTCAAAATCTACCTTCGAGATTTAAGTCTCGGTTAATCCCTTTGTAAAACTTTTTGACGCGAAATCATGTTATTTAAGTCCGGGCGCCACACAGTCCCTAGCAAAGTTCCCAATGTCCTCAAAGTCAAAATGGATGTAGAGGAATACACTTAAATTTTATGTTTCGAGTTTGTTTTCTGACTACTTAAGTTTTGTAAACAAATGGTCTTCCACGACGACAAAAGAAAGTGTTGTAGACTGAAGTATTTGGGTCCTCTAAACTTACTCTTCATGTCATTCGATCGACTCTGCTCGTGAGCTATATGTTTGATGTTGTTATGTCTATAGGAGAATTTGTATTAATTAGGAATGTGATCGATACATGTCATGAATTTGTTCCTTGTCTTGACATAATCTATGCACGTGAGTCATGCTGATGCAGTCATTTTGTCCTTCACATTCTTGGCAATATGAAGGTGACTCGGGTCAAGGAATTCGTCGTTTCTTCATGCCCATATCTGAAGAAGCAAACTATTAATGCAAAATATATCGCGTTTTTCTTCTTCTTGTTTTTTTTTTTTCCTTTTGTTTTGTTTTGTTTTTTGTTTTTAATCTGAAGTTTGACATGCGCAAATGACAAGTTTTAAAGGAACAGTTTCGGGCGCTGGCTTTGAGCCATTCAAATTGATTCGAGTCATTTCCTGGCACAAGCCAAGCTCGATCTTTTGGCCCGTGCCAAAAGATCGATCAGTGAATTTGATTGCACAATTTTCTAGGGAAAACAAAAAAAATCACTCTGCATCAAGAACGAAGACCGAAATTCGATATACCTGTGCAATGAAAAAAATGGAGTTAAACCAAATTAGTGTTCCGCTGTTCTCGGTGCATGATTTTCCTCTCGAGCTTCTTGCATTTCAATCCCAAGTAACTAAAAATTGGTGTATCAGGAACCGGGACGCACTTGACGACAGAACCAATAGGCCAAGACGTGGCTGCGATCCCAACACATGCACCCCATTGACCCAACTCAACCGCTCCGTGACAACGAACTGCTTCAGTAACTCGACCATCACCACATGGAGGACCACCATCACGAAGATGATCCCCAGGAACAGCTTGTTCTTGTAAATGCCCTCGAACACGTTCTTCTTCTAGAGCTTCCTCGCGTTGAACTCGTTGAAGACCTGGCACAGGACGAACGCGTTAAATATCAACGTTCGCTTCACCGCCTCGTGCATGCCGAAGATCGATTCACCCTTCAACTGTAGGGTGAGGAGGATGGCCACTTGGTAAATTGCTTGCCCCACCAGATTCCTCCACATGACGTTTGTTATGAGCGGCTTGGTCCAGCCCACCGGGGGCTTTTTCATAAGTTCCCTGGTAGGCTGCTCTGTGGACAAGGCGAGAGCGCCAAGCGTGTCCACAATCAGGTTCACCCATAAGAGTTGGATGGCTGTCAAATGGACATCACCGAAGGAGATTGCGGCCACAAAGTTGATCAAAAGGGCCGCGAGGTTGACTGTGAGCTTGAACTGGATGAAATTCTGGATGTTATCATAGATGCATCGACCCAAGGCAGCACTGTCACCACAGAGGCGAATTTGTTGCCGAGGATGACAATGTCTGAGCTCTCTTTGGCAACCTCAGTGCCTTGGATGTCCATCGAGACCCCGACGTAGGCTTCCTTGAGGGCCGGTGCATCGTTCGTGTCGTCCCCTATGACGGTGACCACATGGCCTTTCTGCTTCAGGCATTGAACCATGAGGAGCTTATCAGAAGACGAGGATCTCACCATGATCCGGATGTTGTCTACTTTCCGAACCCTCTCCTTAATCGTGTAGTCGCAGAAATCAGCCCCTTCCACGATGGCTCTTTCGGAGGCATCGTCCCTAGGCCTGAGAATCCCGCACTCTGCGGCGATGGCCTTAGCAGTGAACATGTTGTCTCCTGTTATCATCTTCATGTTCACTCCCGCGTCCCGACAATCTTGGACCGTGCTCTTCACATCAGGACGGCATAGTTCCTCAATACCAACGAGTCCTAGTAATGTCAGGCTATCCTCTTGGATCTTCTTCCCATCTTCTTTTTCTATGGTCGCTTCCTTGGAGACTTGTTTATGAGCGAAAGCGATGCACCTCGTCTTCCTTTTTTTTGGCTGCTTCCTTGGAGACTTGTTTATGAGTGAAAGCGATGCACCTGAGGTGACTCGCTGCCGTGCCCTGGATAATTTGCTTGAATTTCATCCTTCCATCTTTGCCCAAATCTTTCTCTATCACGGACTTGTCATAGAAGCTCGAGCATGTTGCCAAGACCATCTCTACCTCTCTATTCCAGTGCACATGAAATGTGCCATACATTTTCTCAAGCCGAGAAAATATTATTAGGACACCGCTTCTCTGAACTGGAGGCTTCGACTTGGATAATTTTATGTCTTTTCTTTATCTCATATGTTGGAATATAATACGTGGAAACGACATGATCTTATAATTTACGTCAAAGCGAAAACATCAGAGAATATTTTACGAATATCCTAAATTTTTATGAATCTTTGGATTTTCCAGACCTTTTTAAAAAAAAATTGATTTTTTAAATATTTTTATGCATTTTTGGAATTCGGAATAATAATAATAATAGTTTTTGATTTTTTAATAAAAATAATTTTTTATTTCGAGAATAGGGACTCGAGCTGGGCCCTACGGCTCGGTTAGAAGACAGACTGCCGTCTGACACTTCGTGGGTTTGGGCAATCCATACGAATAAGGCTTTCAACAAGCTCCGTTTCAAAATGATCTGAGCCCGCCTTCTGGAAGAATTATGCCAAGCCCAAGCTCAGCTAAATTACCAAAACCAGCCCATATTTGCCAAGCTTCAACTTGAGTCCAACACGCACTAATCCCATCGCTAGAGTTCAACGCAAAATCATACTCCCCCTTCTCATTCATTCTGTCCTCCACGCTTTTTGTCCTTTTTTTTTTTACTTTTAAAAAGAAAAGCTATACAAACCAAACCATCGAGACGGTAACCATACGTACTCAACAATCAAGCTCTGGGGCCACGACCAACGGTTTCCTCTAGCTGCTCTTGCTCGGTAAAAACTAAGAGGAGAGCCCCCTACACATCCACAACTGAGACTCTCCCCAGACCATAACGTGAAAAATTCTTCTCATCGTCAACGACGTGACCATATCCCCGAATCTTCACAGCAAGCGACTTTAAGCCACCACTTGTTTCCATCGCTAATCATTGGAGGCTCCCGTTCGCAGCCACACCCCAAACACCAAGGACAACCGCAGGGAGTTACCAAAGCACGAAGCAAAGCAACCCAAATAAAAATTCGGTAGAAATGAAATATGACCGAAACGTACTTGCCAATCACAAGAGAGGCTACACCGCATCGCTCATGTTCACGGGCTCCTTTCAACAGTTCAAAAGTCCAATTCAACCGAACAGATTTGGTTCAGGTTTCCGTTGAGGACGGCTGGACAACGCTCAGCCGCGGCTAAATTTCAGGCCTCTCGCTCTCTCGGCTGCTCTCGCTCGAACTCCCTTTCGGATCTCTCTCTCCGACCCCCCCTTTTCTCTCTTGCTCCCTCTCCCTTTTAAGCTTGGCCAGTGACAGGTGCGCATGACCGCTGCCATCGCCAGCCTGCCTTGGCCGGCCTGATCCCCGACCTTAGATCACGCTGGGACTTGCTGCTCTCTTATCTTTGTACCTCCGTCGCTCTTCCCTTTTTGCAGAAGGCGTAAGCAGCGTAAAGGGGTGAAGAAGAAGAAGAAGAGGCGTGTGTGCTGGGCACAGAAAGGAAGAGGGCCAAGCAAAGGTGGGGGGAAGAGAAGAAAAAAGAAAGGAAGAAGGAAAGAAGGGCTGGGTCGGCTTGGCCCCAGCGTAGTCCCGTTGGTTTTTTTTTTTTTTTTTAAATTATAAATAATAGTTCTTTCAATTAATTTTTTTATTTTTCTCTCTCTCTCTCTCTCTTTTTTCTTTTAATGAAATGGTTCTATTACTACTAATGCAAATGCTCCTAATTGTCATGCAATTCAATGGAAATTAATTTTTGGCTAGGATTGAAAAATTAATTCCTAATTTTTAATGCGATTAAATAAAATGATAAAATTTATGTGTCAACAGTAGCTTCAAGTGGGACTCTGTATTAGTGTCAATTTGCACATGATTGATTATCTTACCAATGATCTTTTCAATCAAAGTTCTTAATGGGCTAATCTTAATAAAAGTATCAAACTTGTGTCTAGCACAAACCATGTTTTTCTCAAGTAGTTATCCATGATTATTAGCAAAAATCAAGCATTGCTCTTCAACGGGGACCTCAATTGCTTGCGAACATCCGAGTGAATCAATCTTGCAATATCTTGATTTCTTTGGCAATCATACTAAAGTGAACTCTTGGTTATTTGCCCAAGTCACAACATATGCATACATTCAGTTTCTTAGTCACATAACCAACTAGCAAATTCCTTTCACTAAGAATCTCTGGGCTTCTGTCGCTAAGCGATCATTCCCTTCAAAACATTGATCTCTTCAAGCTTCCTTAAATTAAATAGGTTGCATAACTTGATACAAGAGATGTTGTTCATCCTTGAACTGCACTATCAAAAGGACTAGTACCTGGCATGGTGCCTGGGCTACTAGATTTCTCCGCATGATCTCGACTGTAAGTGGATCGGTTCCAAGCCACGGGGTGCTTTAGCATGAGCCCATCAGTCGGTCGCTCGGAATCGGTGTTGAAGGCCAAGGCGCCTATATATGCACGATTTGGCTCGCCCATAATTTGTCATGTCTCCATTCCAAACTCTGAGAATAAGGCCCCTCTTGAATTGACATCGCCTAAGTCTGTAATTCATACCGATTCGCTCGTCTCACGGAATTCGTCACTCTTCACTCTCATATTTGAAGTTGCAATCTCTGTCGGACACTGATGGGGCCAGAGACGCAACAAGCCGACAGTACTCCACGACATGATTCGCTTATAATTCAAGGCAATTCTCTTATTTCCTAGCATAACATGAAAAACAAAATATGTTAATGCACAAAATCTGAAATATAAAAGAATAGTATTGGGCTTTGTTTTGAAGCGCTTTAATTTGATTCGAGTCAATTCCTTTTAGAAGACTGCGCCAGTATACTAAGCCCAGATAAGCCAAGCTCGGTCTTTTGACCCGTGCCGAATGAGCGATTGATTACTCATTCCTTATTTCTCAATGAACGCTTTCTTTCAATTGAATATATTACATCATTAACCAATGGGGGTTCGCCCCAGTGGCCACCCTTCCAACATGGAAGGGGGAGGTGAGGGGTTCAAATCCCCATCTTCTCAGGGGGGATGGGGCTAGGGACGCGTAAGTTTGAGAGTGGGTTGCGACTCCCACGCCCTGCAAGAGGCAGGGCACAAGTCTGCAAGTGAGTGTAGAGTAGGCATAGAATAGGACTGACCAAAAAAAAAATATATATATATATTACATCATTGATTACACATTCCTCATTTACTCGGCAAAGAAAAAAATCACACATCATCAAGGACGAACTCAATATACCTCCTGTTCAATGAAAAGCTTTGAGTTAGGGCCAATTAGCGTTTCTACTGGTTTCTGTGCACGATTTTCCTCACAAGCTTCTTGCTTTTGGATCCCAAGTAGCTGAAGATTGGTGTTACTGGGATGCACTTGACGACCCAACTAATAGGCCAAGATGCAGCCCCAATTCCGACACACGCACCCCACTGGCCCCAGCTCAATCGCTCTGTGTCAGCGAACCGCTTTAAGAACTCGACCATCACCACCTGGAGGACCACCGTCATAGAGATGATCCCGAGGAACAGCTTGTTCTTGTGAATGCCCTCGAACACATTCTTCTTCTCAAGCTTCCTCGCGTTGAACTCATTGAAAACCTGGCACAAGACGAAGGCGTTGAATATCAGTGTCCGCTTCGCTACCTCGTCGACCCCAAAGATCGATCCGCCCTTGAATTGCAAAGTGAGGAGGATGGCCGTTTGGTACGTTGCTTGTGCTATAACATTCCTCCACATGACGTTGGTTATGAGTGGCTTGGTCCGGCCCACGGGGGGTTTCTCCATGAGCTCCCTGGTAGGCCGCTCGGTGGCTAGGGCGAGGGCACCGAGTGTGTCCATGATCAGGTTCACCCATAAGAGCTGGACTGCCGTTAGGGGGACATGGCCGGAGGAGACCGCAGCCACAAAGTTGATCACGAGGGCCGCGACATTCACCGTGAGCTGGAACTGGATGAACTTCTGGATGTTAGTGTAGACGCATCGACCCCAATGCAGCACTGTCACCACAGAGGCGAAGTTGTCGTCAAGGATGACAATGTCTGAGCTCTCTTTGGCGACCTCAGTGCCTTGGATGCCCATCGAGAGCCCGATGTCAGCTTCCTTGAGGGCCGGTGCATCATTCGTGCCGTCCCCAGTGACAGCAACCACATGGCCTTTCTGCTTCAAGCATTGAACCATGAGGAGCTTATCGAAAGGTGAGGACCTTGCCATGACCCGGATTTTCTCGACTCTTTGAAACCTCTCCACAGGTGTGTAGTTGCGGAACTCAGCTCCTTCCATGATGGCTCCATTGGAGGCGTCGTCCCCGGGCCTAAGAATCCCACACTCAGTGGCAATGGCCTTGGCAGTGAAGATGTTGTCTCCTGTTATCATCTTGATGTTCACTCCTGCGTCTTGACAAGCTTGGACTGCGCTCCTCACACCAGGACGGCATGGGTCCTTAATACCAACAAGTCCTAGCAATGTTAGGCCATCTTCTTGGATCTTCTTCCCGTCTTCTTTTTCTTTGGTCACTTCCTCGGAGACTTGTTTATGAGCAAAAGCGATGCACCTGAGGCTACTTGCCGCCATGCCCTGGATAATCTGCTCGAATTTCATCCTTTCATCTTTGTCCAAATCTTTCTCTATCCCAGACCCGTCGTAGAAGCTCGAGCACATTGCCAAGACCATCTCTGCCGCTCCTTTCCAGTGCGCATGGAATGAGTCATCTATGCTCTTCTTTATTAGGACACCACTTTTCTTCTTCAACGAGTTGAAGGCTTCAACTTGGATGACTTCACATCTCTTCTTTATTTCCTCCATGTCCATGCTTAATTGTGAAACTGCCCAGGAAAGAATCGCTTTCTCAGTGGGACTGCCAGAGAACTCATACTCCGATCCCAAAGGCGGCTTATAGATGCAACCCGTGGTGTTCGAAGTGACCCCCTCCTGAATAAAATCCAGGACATACTTGGAGGCAGAGGAGTATGCGTTTTCTGCCACAGAGTTTTTGCCAACCCAGAATTTCGTCACCTTCATCTGGTTCATTGTCAGAGTGCCGGTCTTGTCAGTGCAAATAGTGGTGGCTGACCCCATCGTCTCGCAGGCTGACAGCTTCCTTACCATCGCCTGATCTGCCATCATCCTCTTCATCGAATAAGCGAGAGTGAGAGTTACCGCGAGTGGCAAGCCTTCAGGAATTGCGACCACCACGATTGTCACAGCAGCTGCAATGATGCCCACCAGGGAGTTTATGATATCATCACCTGTCGTTTGGCCGGCAATGAATTCCTGGCTACTGTTCTCATCCTGTGTGTTTCCCGTGAAATAGCGAATCAGTAGGACTATGAGAACCAGGAATGCAACCGCCAAGCCTACTTTGCCAATCGATGAGGTTAGCTTGTTGAGCCGAGCTTGTAAAGGGGTTTGCTCGCTATTGTCACGGCTGATGGAGCTCATCATCTCGCCCCATGTCGTGTTCATACCAACTGATGTAATGAGCATCTGAGCATACCCATCAGCAACCTTTGTTCCTGAGAACAGGAATGGATTATGATTGCTGTTCACTTCTACGTGATCACTCTCCCCGGTCATGCTTGATTCGTCAACCTAAATTAACAATATAAAAGTTGCTCTTGATTTAGTGACGCTAGGATAACATGATACGATGCATTCCCGTCAAGAAACTGAAATTTAAGTAAATAGTAACACAAGAACAAATTGATTCTATTTTAACTATACTTTTTGCAGTAAAATTCTTGCACTAAAGGTGTGTTTGTTTCACGAAAAATGAAATTTTTTGGAAAATGTTTTCCGGAAAACCATTTTCCAGGAAAATGGTTAGTTTTCCTTTGTTTGGTGATACGTGACTGAAAGTATTTTCTGGTATTTGGATCGCATATAAAAAATGATTGAATGACATTTGACCTAACAATTGACAATAGTGTACCTCTTACTTTCAAATTAATTTGTTGAGTACATATTACTTAATAAATGGATTTTTCTCGATCAGTTTAGTAAATCTAGAATTTGAACCTGTAAAATGAAAGGGAAACCTGAATTCATACACATATTTTACTTTTATTTTTATTTTTCTGAAAGTGGACATGATTTCCAGTTACAAGAGCAAGTCAAAACGAAAGGGAGGGGGTAAAGGAGAAGGAGAGAGGGGAGGAGGACTTAGGGTTTACGTTCACAGGCAAAGAAAGAAAAGAGAAAACAAGAAAAAAGAAACAAAAAAAGAAATGAAAAAAAAGAAAGAAAATAGAAAAGAAAAAGAGAAAGAAAAGATATAATTATAACAAATTCAAAATTTTTAATTAGAAATTATTTTTAATAATAAATTTTTTATTAAGCAAAGACCTTAAAACATTTTGGAAAATATTTTCCGATTCTTTCAAAAGGGAAATCGTTTTCCTAAATTTAAGCTTTGGAAGAAAAACATTTTCTGTTGACTAGGAAAACATTTTCCGTTGACTCATTTTCCTAAATGAGCCAAATACTGGAAAATGAGGAAAACGTTTTTCCGGAAATTGTTTTTCGCAAAACAAACACACCCTTAAGTTTGTTCAACTATGACTACAACTACGACTTAAAAGTTAAAACCATTACTTTTCCTTTTTATCATAGAACTAAGATTATAAAAATGACAAATTGCCCCGTATCAAAGAGAATATCATACATTTCTACATTTCTTTGGACTAATTACTTAACTAAATATTTCTGGAGGAAACCAACATAAGTAAATATGCAAATCTAACGCGGTCAAGCCAGTAAAAATTGCCGTCTATACCTGCAGGGAGTGTCCCTGGAGGAACAGCCCGTCCGCCGGAACTTGATCGCCAATCGTCAAACAAATGACGTCTCCGACGACGATCTCGAATATGGAAACCTGCTGCCGCCGACCCTTCCTTATTACATCAATGAGAATATTACCGCTCACCTGAGACAATTTTTCAAATTGCCTGTTCTGCCGGTAATTGCTCATGGCTGACACCGCGATCACAAGGACCACCGCAACGAATATACTGCCGCCGTCGTACCAGCCTTCCTTGATCCCATTCTTCTTGATCCCAAACCCGAGCGAAAGCCCAGCACAGACAAGAAGAATCATGATTGTGAGGTCCTTGAAAGCCTCGAAAATGAAGTGGAAGAAGCCCTTGGCAGGCGGCTTCTTGTATGAGTTGACGCCAAACGCATTTTGCCTGCGAGAAAGATCAACTGGGTCGCCGCTTATCCCGACCGAGACATCAGTTTCGAGTGTTGAGGCAACTTTCTTGACCCCGCCGAATTCCTGGAGGCGGTGGAGGTCCTTTTCCTTGACCAGCATGGTGAGCTGTGACTGATCAATCTCGAAGGAGGTGGGTTGATAGCAGCGAGTGCTCTGATCCTCATCGTGGATCGAAAGCAAAGTGTAGGAAGGAGATTTTCTAGGGAATTTCTTGGTTTTCTTTGCAGAGGTAGTGATGGCTCGGGAGGAATAGATGGTGGCGAATGCCAAACGCCATTGCTTGGCAAACTTGCGCACTGTAGGCAAGTCGAGACAGACCTTGCGGTGGACGCAGTAGTCGCCGCTGAGAATGCTCGTCATTGCTCGGAAGAGACACACAGGCTTGTGATCCTATTACGAGAAAGGGTGGCACAATGCAAATGGCAAGACGAAAGGCAAGAAACTCTAAAGTTTGGTGTTGCGTTAGCCCCGGAAAGTGCAACGTTCGAATTTGTGTGGAGTGATGATGGATACAATGACCATGGATTGCATGTACTTTATACACAAACGGGAAGAGAAAAAGCTCTGTTTGCTTTTGGTGGGTTTCCCAAGAAACGAACCCCAACGCCGCGTTGTTTCTTGAAGACTCTCCGCAGTTATCATTCTTTCCCAACAGAAGAGAATCATATTCCTTAGACTTTAAGTCCCACCGTCCCGAATACACGGTGACGTCCTATCTCCCATGTCTCCTTCAATCAATTAACGGGTAGGTGATGAATATAATCATCGCTCCCATTCATTTGTCGTGAAGTGGGTCCGTAGGTGATGTCCTCACTTGTAACGCGCCAATTCGAGCTTCAACTTTTCGACCAAAAATAAAAATAAAAATTCAAGCTTCAGCCGAAGGAAGGTACTTTTCTCTGGGCGTTTTATAAGCGAGCCATCTCTTGCTATATCCTGCGGATGAAACCTGCTTTCCAGGATTCGATTCTCACTGGAAAGTATTGGGGCAACGGTTCCGAGAAGAATCCCAGAACTTGCCAGGAACTTTCCTCGCCAAATCTTTTCCCTCCAAAAGAGATGAAATCTTAAAAAAGGAGCGAGCGATTCCCCGTCAAGTATCAAGTGATTTAGATGGAAGCTAAAGAGAAAGTAAGGGCCCTTGGTTCGTGGACAATTTCTTAATCTCTCGTTTTAGTGAAAAAGAAAAACGAAAATAGAACTTTGCTTTTATTTTTCAATATTTGAAGGTGTGCACATTGAATATGTGTTTAAAAAGCACATTTAATCATCCTATTCACAAGGTATTAATAGTGAGTTGGGGTATACTTAGGTGACGGCTCCATTATTTTGATGAAAGAGACGAAACCATCCTGGTCATGCAATTTTACATGAAATCTAGATGACTCGTTTATCCAGTTTCCAAGGTAAAAGCTCCGCATTGCATGTGCACTAGCCATCGAGGGCAAAAGATGCCAAGCGACATTGATGTTTCGCGAGTTTTGCCTTTAAATACAAATTCCACTTATAATAATTTTAAGCCAAAGAAATTTCACTCCATCCAAGTATATCTTCCGTAACCCTATGGCTGATGGGAATAAAACCTTACGGAGCCGGGAATAAATCCCTACGGTTGACAGTAATAAAACCCTACAGAAGCTGGGAATAAAACCCCACGTTTGATGGATGTAGTAAAAGGCATACAAAAAAAAAAAAAAAACCAAATCAAAGTAAAACACTATAGTAAATGGTTAAAATGTGAAAATAACCCCAAACATCTCCTGAAAAAAAGATATCTAAAAATTTTAATTACAATATATTAACCTAGAAATTTAAACTCACAAATTCGATGAGCTATCATATGTATAATCATACCAATAACTACTAAAAAAGTTTGAAATAACAAAAATCCACTATCGTCCTACAACAAATATTGAAGATACTTTTTGACATCTGAAATAATAAAATGGATAAATTTAATGATTGCTAATGTATATTTATCTAATACTGATTTACCAAAATGTATCGAAATAGAACATTCTCTGACATGTCTTTTTTCAATATGAAATTAATTTTCGTACAATGTATGACTTTTTGCCCCTCAAGGAATCAAATCAAATTTATACCTTATAGCCTATTTTTGTGGCTTCATTAAACGTCATAAGAAAGTTTCAATGTCTTGTTTGGAGGTTTCCTATTTTGAAAAAGAACTCTTAGGGAATTTACATATATCGTTGTAATTCTTTCTTCCCTATATAGTTATAGAGTTAACGAGTAATTGAAAATGGCAATTCCTTTTTCTTTTTTTTTTGGTGACCGAGCTTTGGCATTGTATTAAAATTCTTTTCTTCTCAATTGATTGTGCTCACTAATATCGGACTTGTTGTCCTACATTAGCTATGACTTGGAAAATCTCCTAACATGAGGCATTTTTGACATTAACACAAGCACAATGCTAAAAACACTACAATCAGTGGAATCGAATTGTTTTTATTTCTAAATTAAAAAAAAATAATTACTTTATAGATTTAATATTGTGAATCATTCTAGCTCTATATTACTCACATGAAGCGTGTCACAAATAAGTTTACCAATGATATTATATGTATTGAAAAGGAGATCCACAAATTACTTTTTACTTGAATAGCCGATTAATAATGTAATATTTAGATCCTTTTGACTAAGTCGAAAGATAGTGGCGGGACCCAAAAAAATATTAAAAAGAAAAAGAAAAGAAAAAGAAAAAGAAAAAGAAAAAGAAAAAAAAGAAGAAAGTGGACTCTTCAGTTTATACATAAGGCCAAGACGCACGCAGAGAAAAAGAAAGGAAAGAAAAGAAAGAAGAGAGAAGAGGAATAAAGGAAAAGAAAAAGGAGAGGGTTTTGCGTCATGAAACGCGTTGCCAAGCCGATTAAATTACGTATTGCAACTCCCAGTAAGTGTTCACGTCTTTTGAAAGTAATATTTTGGGTTAGGGCATAAATTTGGGGTTTTATGGATTTTGAACTCTGAAGTTCATTAAAAAGTCATTGAGCTATGTACATACATAAAAAATGATAGTTTAGGGTGTTGTAGTGTCATAAAATTTATAGAACTTGATTTGGATTTACGATTTGCCTAAAACAAAATTATGAAGTTGGCCACGAGTGATGAACAGAGCATGACCCTTTCGGGCTGAATTTCGATGGTTTTCACCTTGATTTTGGTTCAACCAAGTTGGAGTTCTTGTAATGCATTGAAAATGCTTTCTATTGACTATAATCATGTTTGAAACAGGGTTCGGTGAAAAAAGTTACGGCATGACCAAATTTCACACTCAAGCTCCGCATTGTGAACGACTTTGAATAGTCACTTTGGACAAGCAATTTGTGGGCGCGCTAGAAACAATTTGTTAGCATTTAAGCTTAGTATAGTTGAATTGTAGTTGGGGTAGCATGATACTCGAATTCAGCGTTGTTTTTTACTTATTTGATAAAATTGCGAGTTCGACAATTCGAGTGATGTTTTTATTTGGTCATAGGCAATTTCAAGTAAGTGGGACTATCTCTTCTTTTGATTTTTGGAACTCATATTCGAAAATATTATGGATTATACATAGTATGAATTATGAAATGGCATTATTGTTGCATAAAAAGCCGGATTAAGCATATACTACTCTTTGGTTATTTATGAATATTTAGAAAGCATACTATATTAGTTATTGTGAAGTTGTGTAAAACTGTTTTGTGAGTTGGTTTATGAAAGGATTTATGAATGATTTGAGAAATGACGGATGAGTTATATTGTGAATGATTTGAGAAATGATGGATGAGTTATATTGTGAAAAGTTATTTGTTTGGTTTATGGGATATGATTTTTGGTATTATGCTTGTCTGATGTTCAACATGACAATGAACCCAATGAGGGGTTTATGGGTATGTATATCCGTTAGGATATCCTTTTGGACCAAGCCACTGGCTTTTAGATGGAGATCTTGCCAAGAGGGGAATCATGATCGTCTTGTCATTAGGCGTTGTGTTGTGACCATAGGATTATATTGAACATTAGATTCATTAATGGAATGGACCATTGACGCTATTATAAATGAGATTGATCAATGAACTTGACCAATGATATTTGAATTGTGAGGATGGTTTAAATGAGTTTTCCTAATTAGTATAAAGCCTTCTTGATAAAATAAATTTAAAAAAAAAACAACTCATCTGTGATTTAATACATATAATAAAAAGTTGGACTATTAGTTTTTTATATTGCTATATATATATATATAGACACGCACACACACGTAGTGGTTGTTTGACCTGCTTAGAATAAATACACAGTACTCACTAAGCTATGGTTCTTCACCCCTTTCTTTCCCAATCTTTTCAGGTTCTTAGTTAGTGGTCAATTGAGCAAAAGCGATATCGACGGGGATTTTTTTACTTTGGACTTTCAGGTTTAGTTGAGGTTGCATCTTTCGGGTGAAAAGACAGCCGTGTCATTTCCATTTTCTCCTAGGATTTGGAATGTGACGACTATTGTCTTGAGCTTACGATAAATTTATCATACTAGCACATATGTTAATAAATAAAGATTGAAATTATGAGTCAACTGTTAAGAGAGAAAAATCTTACTCATCTCAATGAATTTTATTATTTTAGTTATTCCTTATTGATAATCGAGAATCCCTCTGAGAGTATTTTTGGTAATTTATTTTAACATTTGATAGATTGTGTCTTAATCTATGTTCCGATTGCCAGCTAGCTAAAATTGAGAATCCGTGTTCATAAAGTCACTGTCATTTAGAGGGGAAAACAATGACGTCATGATTAGTGGATATATTTTGTTAAGATTGAGAATTCCATCGTTACTTTTAAAAGCTGCAAAGTTGTTCAAGGTTTGGAGTGTATATTGACAGTTCTGGTGTGTTATAGTGTATCTTAGAATTCGAAGATTTAGGAGTTCGTAAAATAGAAAGGACGTAAAAGGAGTAGGTGATTATAACCCACTTGAATGCCTTGGAGCAGATGACATATCTTAGGCTGGACGAAGTCAAAGAAGGATGAACAGTTAATGGAGGTATTATCCAAGCTATCAGAGCTCTCGATGGCAATGTCCATCCTCCAGAAGTCGTCAAATGGTCAATGAACCGAGCGGGTTAATTTGGATAACAATTGGGTATTGTCATTTGATAATTAAGGTCTAGTCAAATTAACACATGGTAGGTTATCGTGTATCAGGATGACATTGGCTAGTGATATGCGCCGCTATATTTCATGAGAAATGACGTCAATTACAGGTTATCATCAGTCAGAAGAATGCAGATTGACATTAAGACCGTCAAAAGCAGTTAGGGGTCGACCAGATCACTTGTAAGAAGCCACATTTCAAAACCATCAAGTGAAAAAGATATAGAATACCCTCCCTAAAAAGCCATCTCGATCAGATAAGTAGAGAAGTTTGAGGATCATGTTGATCTAATATCATATATATTTTTTAGAAATGCTTATGTTATTATTTTTAATTTATGGTGAGTATAATAGTTTGTTTTGGACCATAAAAAAAATAACAAATAATTGAAAATTGATGTGGAGTCCACTCCGTTGACTATTGTCGCGACCTCTTTTTTCTGGCGCCCGATCAGGGCGGGCGCCTTGCGGAGGCTAATGGTTCGGCTAGGTCTATTTTAGCTCGGACTCTCCCAAGTCCACCAATTCGCGACTTAATGGTTCAAATTTTTAACCTGTAAGTCAATTTTAAAATGGAGTCGCCACTAATCGGTTTGGGGTGGGTTGATTAGAAACCCAAGCGAAATATCGGAAGAAATACTCGTTCCTACGCAACCAGAGAAATTAGGATCGGGGACTTGATTACACTAGTTAATCACTAATGCCCTTTCAGTACCTAATCTTGTTTAAAGCTTAAGCTTTTTGGATGTTTAAGGGATTTTCCATGCATTTGTGGAGAAAAACATTTTTTTGACCTTTTACTATTTTTTTTGGAAAATAAAAGGGATTTTTGGATTTTTTGCTATTTTTTGGAAAATATAAGTTTTTTTTTTTGACTTTTTCCTACTTTTTTGGCTTTTTTGGGAAAACATGAGATATTCTTGATTTTTGATTTTTTTTAAATAAATTATTTTTTATTTTTTATTTTAAAAATATAATATAATATAATATAATTAAAATATGACTTGGGTCGGATCCTCGGGCTGGGTCCAACCCGGGTGGTCCACCCAAGAGCTAGACGGGCACCGCAACGCAGGCCCGACTCATTTTTTTTTTTTAAATTTTAAATCGCGGCCCAACAACCCGTCGTTTGAAAAATGACTTGGCCCGACCCAACGACCTGGCTTCGCAGGAACCCTAGAACTCGACGACGGGCCTGATGGCGATGACGATGGGCGGCGGCTATTGGTTTTCTTAGAAAAGACGGTGGCAACGTCGACGGTCGGTTGCTGGATTCTCGGGGGGAGGCGGAGCAATAGTGACGACGCGGACGAGCACGACCATTACCTATTTGCAACGAGGGCACGGCAAGGCGATAGCAGGTCGGCAAAACAGTGTCAAGGATGCGAGATCGGGTGGAGTCGTCGGTGGCGACGGATCAGCTGGAGTCGCCGGTGGTGGAGTAGCAGAGTGGCGGTCGTGGCGACAGCGGGCCTTCAGCTTCGTAGATCTGGAGTGGCGACGGCGTCGAGCACGACTCGAGGTGGCGTCGAGGGTGCGACGGAGCTAAATCGACCTCAGATCTGGGCCTTCACCGACCCCTGCTCTCTGAAACCCACTCGCTCAGCCCCTTACGCCCGCTAATTTCCCTCCTCTCCGCGGGTTCGCTTGTTGGCGGCCTCCCTCGATGTCTCTCGGTGGGAGGTCGTTTAAGCTCACGACCTGCTCTCTCTCTCTCGCTCGCTCTTCAGCCTTCCCCTGAAGTCTCTCAGGAGAAGGTTTCCGAGCTTGCAATCTCTGTGTTGCCGAATCTTGGCTTGCTCGTCCTCGACCCCCCTCTGAAGTCTCTCAGTGGGAGGTTTGAAGCTTTGCAGCCCTCGATCTTTTGCTCTCTGTGTGTGTTATGGACGTCTCCTCGACACCCTATTTATAGGCGTGGGGATGCTGGTTGACGGAGGCTAGGCCGGTGGTCCTTGGTGTGCCGACCGGCCTTCCTTCGCCGGTCGAACCAGCGTCAATTCTTCCCCCTTCCACAAAGGCATGCTCGCCTTCAATGCCGTGTCCTCTCAGCCACCGGCCTACGCTCCTCTCTCTATTGTAGGTTGTGCTCGAGCGCGTCTTCGTCACCGTGCGTGACTTGTAGAGGTGGAAGAAGGAGAAAGGAAGAAGAAGATGGGAGGAAGAAGACAAAGGAGAGAGGGGGCCGGGTTGGAGGAGAAGGAGGTTGGGCCATAAGGGCCCATGTGGGGGGAGAGAAAAAGGAGGGGGGCTGGGCCTCGATGGGCTGCAAATTTTTTGTTTTCTTTAGTTTTTACTATTTTTTTTTTGTTGTTTTTGTTATTTATCATTTATTATCTGAAAAAAAGAAATTAAGGCCTAATTAATAACCTAATCAAAATTTAGGTGTCAACAACTATTTTATCAACATGATATAAGCAATCATTTAAAAAAAAAAAATTTCCAAATCACTCATATTCTGTGAAACGAATACACCTTTAGTCCTGTCATAAGATTTTAAAAGAGAGTAATAGTATTGCATATCTCTAAACTTTAACGTTCTTATTGATCAATACCGATGTTTCTACATGAGAGGGGACAAAATAAAAAATTATGTGTGGACCATATGTTTGATGTCGTTACGTCCGCATTCCAAATTATGGGAATAAGGCTCGACTTGAATTGAATTAATTAGAAATGTGATCCATACGTGTTATGAATTTGCTCCTTGCATTGACACAATCAATGGCACACGATTCATACCGACTCAGTCATTTTGTGCATCACGCATTTTTCATGTGACTTTGTCCTTCACATTCTTAACGGCAAAAGTACACTCCAAGTGCCAAAACTTGGCATGGAGAGACATTTAATCGCCAAAAGTTAGAAAAGTGATATTTAAGTGCCAAAATTGGAGCAAAATAGATCACTTAAGTGTCAATTCGGCCAAAATGTTGACATGTCAATTTTTCAGCGAAGTAAGTGTAAAATGGTGTCGTTTTGCACGTTGACGTGGCTAAACAATGCAAAAACAACGTCGTTTTGGTGCTGACTTGGTAACAAATTAATATAAAAATTAATAAAATTAAATTTAAAACTAAATTTATTTAAAATATTTAAAAATAAAAAAATATAAAAAAAAATTTTCAAAACAAAGGGAAGGAGCCGGGCCGAGGTCGAGCCCTCGCCGTCACCGCCTCCTCGTCGTCGTTGGGAAGGGCCGGTGACGGAGGGGGAAAGGTCCACCGAGGTTGCCGGGCCTGGCCAAGGGCTGGCAACCTCGGCCGATCGACGGTGAGGGCCCGTGAGCCCTCACCTAGACTTGGCAGAGGTCGCTAACCCTCGCTCAACCGGGCCAAGGATTGCCGCTCGTTGGGGTGAGGGCTTGCAGGCCCTCGCCGTCGATCGGCCGGGGTCGTCGGCCCCTAGCCAGGGCTCAGCAACCCCGATCAACCCTCCCCCCTCCATCATCAGCCCTTCTTAGCGACGGTAAGGGCTCAACCCTCGCTTGCCTCCTTCCTCTTTTTTTTTTTTTGTTAATTTTTTTAATATTTGTATTTTTACTTTTAAATGTTTCAAATAAATTTGGTTTTAAATTTAATTTAATTAATTTTTATATTAATTTTTTACCAAGTTAGCACCAAAACGATGTCATTTTGGTATTGTCTAGCTACGTCAGCGTGCAAAACGACGCCATTTTGCACTTACTTCGCCGGATAATCGCCACGTTAACATTTTGACCGGATTGACACTTAAGTGATCAATTTTGCTCTGATTTTGGCACTTAAGTGTCACTTTCCTAAATATCCATCCGTGCCAAGTTTTGGCACTCCAGGTGTTTGGCACTCCATTCTTAGCTATATGAGGATGACTCGTGTCATGGAATTCATTGTTTCTTCTTGTTCACATCTGAAGTTGCTCGACGCTATTCCATGACATGGTTTATTCATAAATCTACGGCAAACCTCTAATTTCCCAGCATAATAAGAAGCAAACTGTTAATGCACAATGACAAATTTAAAAGGAATAGTTTTGGGCTTGGGCTTCAAGCCATGGCTGGCCGGAAATATTGAGCCTAGATAAGCCAAGCTCGATCTTTTGACCCGTGCCAAAAGATCGATGGATTACACATTCCTTATTTTTCTACGCTTCATCAAGAACGAATTCAATATACCTATACAATAAAAAGAATCGAGTTAAACCAATTAGTGCTGTTGCTACTATTTTCTGTGCCCGATTTTCCTCGCGAGCTTCTTGCTTTTCAATCCCAAGTAGCTGAAGATTGGTTTATCAGGAACCGAAATGCACTTAACGACCCAACTGATAGGCCAGGATGCAGCTGCAATCCCAACATACGTGCCCTATTGTCCCCAACTCAACCGTTTCGTGTTGGCAAACCGCTTCAGGAACTCGACCATCGCCACCTGGAGGACCACAGTCACTAAGATGATCCCGAGGAATAACTTGTTTTCATGTGAGCCCTTAAACACGTTCTTCTTCTTGAGCTTCCTTGCACTAAACTCGTTGAAGACCTGGCATAGGACAAAGGCGTTGAATATCAGTGTCCACTTCATGGCCCCGTCCATGCCGAAGATCGATTCGCCCTTGAACTATAGAGTGAGGAGGATGGCCATTTGGTATGTTGCTTGGGCCACGATGTTCCTCCACATGACATTGGTAATGAGCAGCTCGGTCCGGCCCCCGGGGGGCTTCTCCATAAGCTCTTTGGTCGGCTGCTCCGTGGTTGGAATGAGGGCCCCGAGTGTGTCCATGTTGGAATTTAAGTCGGCGGAAGACGACTTATCTTTATCCGATGCGGAAACAACAATTAACCCTGGAACGAACGTTGAATTGCGGATGAATCACCAACAAAAATACTTCATGTTGGTCTAAATGCAATCACGAGGAAAGCACCCGATTTCCATAGCGTAAATGCCAATCGTTCTTGTAAATGAGAAATGGAACGCCTTCTTTTTTTATTTGATGGAAAGGGGAGAGAAATGAAAAACTATTTCTTTCTGAGCGTACGTTCTTCCACTAGTTCCAACGGTTGTCTTCAGGAGCCTTTTATATGACTTCCTCACACCCTCTCAAAAGGGTGTCTTTCCATCGTAACGTATCATGACGAAACGGTGCGTTCCAATCGCACTCTATCATGGACGTACTCATTAAGTACATCATCTCCCACTCGGACATGATGGGCTTGATAGCGTTCTATCAAGAATATAAGGCATTCAATATTCATCAATTTTACAAAACAATTCATACTGGCAAGTAAGTCGTGCGACCATTGAGTACACCTGCACTTGGGAGCTCAAATTATGCACATGTTAGGGATGACATAATGGCTACAACCCCGAAAAAAAATAAATAATCGATGTCTCACAGTGCCCCAGACATATTTTGTTACATCCGTCCAAGTATACCTATCCTTTAAAGGCTATACTTAACTATTCTCAAAACACCATGTATTTACAATTATATCTGCAACCACATAAGGTGATATAATTGGTCGATCAGTAAATACATGTGATAGATGTAAAACAACAATAGTCTTCCTTGACACTCATGTCTCTCTCCATTTTGTTTTCCTAGACATGTCATATCTATTCATGACCGCCGGTAACATGCTAAAGTAGCCACATTGATCTTTTACTTCAAGAACATAGTCAGAAGTAATATAGGGCACAAAATGAGGTAAATTATAAATTACTTCAAGGACTCACATGATGAGTAAATATGGATAATTTTACTCACATTCCTTTATCGGGCATACAATGCACATGTAGTATGAATTACATGCTATAGTGGATTTCTCTTTTTATAAGAGCACATGTCATTTATTAAATATATCCACTATACGGATCTTAGCCTAAACATAGTCACGTGCTTCTCACGTACTCATGTTTAGCTCGAGTGCTATATCAGCACGCTTTCTATAATGCCTAATTAAGTACTTACATCCGACACCTTTCAGGCATACATGATTGTGGAACTATCATGTTCGGTCTTATTATAAACAAATCACAGATCTCATCTTGACTTCAATTAAGGCGACATATTTTATGTACTAAACTTGATCTTCAGCATTTATTTGTACATAACGTCTCATCTTAGGGCGCGTTTGGTAACGATTTTGTTCCCGGGAGCTGATTTTGACTAGAAATGATTATTTTTGATTCTGTTCCTAGGAACTGATTCTGAGTAAAAAAGCGTGTTTGGTAACTGTCTAAAATTTTTGATTCTGAAATAGAATTGCATTTGATACCATGTTAATTGATTATGTTCTAAATTAATTTCTTTTGATTTTTAAATAAATTTTAAATATTTTTTTTTACTTTTTACTTTTTTTCTTTTCTTTTTTCCCTTTTTTCCTATTCTTCATCTTCTTCTTCATTTGGTCAGTCGCCGGGGGCCGGCGACGCTCACCGGAGGGTCGCCGGCCCTTGGCGAGGTCGGCCTTTGTCGGTCGAGCCTCGCTGGCAACTGGGCGAGGCTCGACCTCGCCCGATTTGGTGAGGCCCAGCCTCGCCCAGTTGCTGGCAAGGCTCACTTGGCCACCGGCGAGGCTCACCTGGCCACCGGCGAGGCTCGCCCAGTCCCGCCGGTGGCAAAGTCGACCTCGCTGGGGTTGGGCGAGGTCGGCCTGGCCACCGGCGAGGCTGGGCCTCGCCAGATCTGGCAAGGTCGAGCCTCGCCGGTGGCTGGGCTTGCCTCCGACGAGCTTGCCGGACCTCGCCCTGGCCTGGAGAGCCTCCGGCGACCTCGCCGAATCGGCAACCGGCAGCGGCGGGTGGCGGCGGACGGTGGCAGGCGGTGGCGGACGGCAACCGGGATGACGAAAGGGAAAAGCGAGGGTTCCACCGTTTTGATTCTTTTTCTGATTCTCGGACAGAGAATCAATTTTCTTTTTTAATTCTCAAATCTTGTCCCAAATTGTTCACTGAAAAAAATTTGTTCCCGGGAACAAAAATTTTACCAAACGCGATTCTCGTCCCAAACTGATTTTGGGAATAAAAAATTAGAATCTGACACTGTTTGGCACGTTGCCAAACAGGCCCTTAACGTGCTAACTACATCACTTGAGGAGATTGCTCGTGTGAATGAGCCAATCATTGCCTGTTGATATACTTTCCAAAAATATATGGATTTGTTCTTATTGATAAAACATCAAGTCACTAATTAACAAATAAGTACAGTACATATGTTCACATATACATAAATCAATGATCCTCTACAATAACACATATCACATTATACATAATCCTAGTGACATCCTGTGGGTCAAGAATATGTCTCTAGGAATAGCCTTCATAAATGGATCAACAACTATTCTATTGGTTGAAATGTATTGTACGATCACTTCTTTCTACGCTATTATATATCTCATGAAGTTGTTTTTTATATCAATGTGCTTCGTCCTTCCATGATAGTTGGGATCTTTCACATAGGCAATGACTGCTTGACCATCGCAATAAACTATAATTGGTATTGGAATCTCAATGACAATAGCTAAATTTTCCAAGAAACGTTTTAGCCATACTGCTTCTTGCACTACAGCAGAACATGCAATAAATTCTGCCTCCATCATAGACGAGGCCGTGCATGTCTGTTTCTTGCTATTCCAAGAAATTGCACCTCCATTGAGCAAGAACGCATATCCAAAAGTCGATTTAAGCTCATCGAGGTCTCCACCCCAATTAGTATCTGAATAGCCCAAAAGGCGTAAAACATTCCCTTGGTAACAAAGTCGACAGTCCATGGTGCCTTTCAAGTATCTCAGGATCCTCTTTACTACTTTCCAGTGTGCTTGATCGGGATTTGATTGATATCGGCTCACCAATCTCACGGCATAACATATGTCAGGTCGAGTACACATCATAGCATACATCAAACTTCTAACTGCACTAGTGTAAGGAATAGTTTCCATAATAGAAAAGCAAAGTCATTTCCCCAAAGTTGAACTAGAAAGAGCATGTTCGCCCTTTTAGCCCCCATCGATTTTGATAGACGGGGTGTCTTTATATATTTCCCTTTATTCCTCGTTCAACCATGTGATTGGTAGATTATAAATATAAATACTACTCGCATTCATTTGTTTTATTCTTTCAATTTGATCCTGGATGATGTTGGTATTTATTAAGCGCCGATTCAAGATTTAGCTAGAGGAACTTTTCCTCTCTCCAATCCGGGTAGAGGAAAGCGCAACCGTACGATGTGCACGTCTTAAAGTGACCGCGATATATCAGGGCCACCTGAAAGTTTCTCTATAGATATAAATTCTCATTGCGCGTTTGGCTAAAGAAGCCATGCACGAGATAACGTGGTGACAGATGGAATAGACAATGGTAATGTATTTGTTTGGGCTTTGATACGATGAAATAGCAAAAAATTTCCATAGTTTCACGATTCTAATAGCGTTTATTAATAAATCAGTTTCATAATTTTTGTACAAACTAATTAGACGGAAATTATTTCGGCGAGCCATACTGCTGGACCACACTCGGAATAGTTACTTGACAAGCATAGGCAAATATCATGACCGGCCTTATCTAGAGGTTATATGCGATCATTTGGTGCGAGCGAGGGTTAGCACTACGCACAAGCAACGCATAAGAGATCGGGGTGAAATAGAGCAGACGTAAAGGAGTAATACGTGATTATAATGAATTTGAATACCAAGTAACCGATGACACGTCTGAGTTGATTTAGTCGCACGAGGGTGAACCATATATATATATATATATAGTAACCAAGCTATCAGAGCTCTCGATGGCAAGACCTATCCTCCAAAAGTCAAATGATCCATCAAACTAAGACAACGAGACGATTAAGGCAGTTAACGAATAGTATATCGCCACGAGAGAGAATCAAAATTTAGTTAAATCAACACGTCCATTTTCTTGGATTTTTCTGTCCAGGCGTAATTTTGATATTTTCCCCCTTTCATACAGAAACGTATCTGTATCCATCAACGAGAGCGGTAGGGCTGAGAGATGTGCATACTATTAGACTCTTTCATGATGGTACGACTTTGGGGGAGAGCCCGGGAATATTTTAGCTAAGGGTTTTCATTCATTTCCCCCCTACCAATTAGCGAAAGCGAGTTGAGAAGAAAAAACATTTTACTTTTCTATGTTTGGACTAATTTTTTTTTTTCATAAACAGAATAATGAAATTGCATTACCAAATGGATTTATGTTCCAAGCCTATTTCCTAAAATAGAAACATAGATCTAACTAGAAATAGAATGGTTATCATACGTAACTTAAATATTGAAATTATGTCTTGAGTTAAAGCCCATGAAAGGAAATTCGATCGCATTTCATAAACAAAATAATGAAATTGTGTAATCAAATGGATTTATGTTCCAAATATGTTTCCTAAGACAGAAAAATAGATCTAGCTAGAAATATAATGATCCTAAGACAGAAAAATAGATCTAGCTAGAAATATAATGGTTATCATGCATGCCTTAAACATTGAAATTATGTCTTGAGTTTAAGCCCGTGAATAGAAATTCGATTGCAATAAATTATTATTTTTGAATGCCTAAATATATGTCATGAAAATCCTGACTTCTTTTCGGTGTCATGAAAATCCTGACTTCTTTTCGGTGTCATGATCCGAATTTGGTCAATGTTGTAAGAAAGTTTCATTTGTGCTTCTTATTTGGTAGGGGTTATGAATTCCCGAGTGGTCTAGTCTCCACCCACTGGTACCTCCGATCTAGACCGAAGGAGCTTAGAACTGGATAGGACTGAACCGATCAATCCGTTTATGCATGTTCGCACGTGCAAAAAAAATCAAACTATTTCAGCATTTGTGTGAACATCGACCACACTTTACAAGTAGCACGCTTGTTCTTAGCTAAAATGTAGAAGAAAACATGATTAAATCTGGCTTGGCTTTTAGTCACGGTCTCTCTTGCGCTCTTTGTGTGCTTGTTTGATGTGGGACTCTCGGAGTGGCTTGTCTTTATTAGGTTTTATTCACTACCATCATTTTCCAGCAGGGCAAAAATAGTAATTTGCTTGGATATCTTGCAGGCGAGGGGAAGCGAGAGAGAGAGGGGGGGAGTGAGTGTGTGACGGCTATAGAGAGCTTAGTCTCACATCGGCTGGTAGAAAAGGTTAACGAGCAGGTTGCCTGTTTAAGTAGATAAGTCGAGACAGGCCTCGTAGCGGACGCAGTAGTCATTACTGAGAATGCTCGTCATCGCTTGGAAGAGACACACAGGCTCCCGATCCATTTACGAGACAGGGTGGCACAATGCAAGTGGCATGACGAAAGGAAAAAAACTCTGAAGTTTGGTGTTGCGTTAACCACGAAAAGTGCAACGTTCGAATTTGTGTGGAGCGATGATGGATACAAGGACCATGAATGGCTTGTACTTTATATACAAGCGGGAAAGGCACAAGAGGGTGACGGCGTTTGTGCAAAGGTGTAAGATATGCTTTTCTTTTTCTTTGCCTCACGTGGCCAGCTCTGTTTGCTTTTCTGCTGATGGCTTTCCCCCGAAACGAACCCCAACGCCGCGTTGTTTCTTGAAGACGCTCCACGGTTATCATTCTTCCGCGAAAGAAGGGAATCATATTCCTTAAGACTTTATAAACATCGCTTGCATTCATTTCTCGTGAAGTGTGTCCATAGGTGATGTCCTTGTAACTCGCCAATTCAAGCTTCAGCCAAAGGAAGGCACTTTCCTCTCTCTCCCTCCAATCCAAGATGGAGTATGCGCGTTTTAAAGCGAGCGATCTCTTGTTATATCCTGCTGATGAAACCTAGGCAGCAGGTATCGATTCTCACTGGAAAGAATTGGGGCAATGGTTCCGAGAATCACTGAACTTGCCTGGAACTTTCCCCACAAAATCGTTTCCCTCCGAAAGAGATGAAATCTTAAAAACGGAGCGAGCGATGCTCCGTCAAACATCAATTGATTTAGATGAAATCTTAAAAAAGCACGTAGACTTATCATATTCACAAGGTGTTAATAGTGAGTGGGGATATAATTACGGGACGGCTCCATTATTTTGATGAAAGAGACGGAACCATCCACGCCACACAACTTTACATGAAATCTAGATGATTCGTTTATCTAGTTTCCAAGGTAAAAGCTCCGCATTGCATGTGCACTAGCCATCAAGTGCAAAAAAATGCCGAGCGACATTGATAATTCGCGAGTTTTGTCTTTAAATACAAATTTCACTTATAATAATTTTAAACCAAAGAAATTTCACTCTATCCAAGTATGTCTTCTGTAACCCTACGTGGAAGTCGGGAATAAATCAACGGTAATAAAATCCCACAGAAACCGGGAATAAAAACCCATGGTTGATGGATGTAGAAAAAGGGGGAAAATTACCAAAAAAGTCTTAAATATATAATAATTGTGCCAATTCAGTCATAAACTTATTTTTGTTTTGCCAATTGAGTTCTAAATTTTTTATAGTCATAACAGTTCAATCCTTTCACCAAAATTGGCCAGCCAGCACTGATGTAGCCGGCGGTCGATGCCGCGATAATTTTTTAATAATTTTTAATTTTTTTTAAAATTTTATTATCTTTTTTCTTTCCTTCTTTTTTTTATTTTTCCTCCTCCCTCCTTCTCCCTCCTCCTTTGGCTTCAACGATCGGCCAAAGAGCTAGCCAATCACCGGATTGAGGCAGCCGAGCGAGCAGCTTGCCTAGCGACAACAAGGCGATCCCTCACCAGATCCGGCAAGCAAGGCCTTGCCATCATCAGATCTGGCGAGGCGAGCCCTTGCTAGATCTGGCGAGGGCTCGCCTCCCCAAACCCAACGATGGTAGGGCCCCTCTCTAGATCTGGTGGGGGTGAGCCCTTGCCAAATTCGACAGAGGCTCGCCTCGCTTGTAGCTGGGTGAGCTCGCCCGACTGCCTTAGGTTGATGACTAGACAGCCCTCTAGCTAGTCGCCCTAGCCAAAGGAAGAAAGAGGGAGAAGGAAGGAGGAGGGAGGAGGAAAAAAATGATAAAAAAATTAAAATAAAATAAAATATTATTAAAAAAATTGTCGCCGGCCGACGTTAGTGCCAGCTGGCCAATGTTGGCTGGAAGAACTAAACTGGCATGATTGCAAAAGGTTTATGAATCAATTTATCAAAAAATAAGTTTATGATTGAATTGGCACAATTGCAATAGGTTTAGCACTTTTTTGATAATTTTCCCTAGTAAAAAGCATACAAAAAAAACCAAATCAAAGTAACCTACTATATTAAATGGTTGAAGTGTGAAAATAACCTTGAACATTTCCTAAAAAAGGGATGCAGATACCTGGAGTGCCAAAACTTTGGTACGGGGAGACACTTAAATGATACCTGGAGTGCCAAAACTTTGGTATGGGGAGACACTTAAATGCTAAAAATTCAGAAATGTATACTTAAATATCAAAATCGGAGTAAAATGGATAAGTTAAGTGCCAACTATGAAAAAATCCAGCTAAAATGTTAACGTGATATTTTTCGAGCAAGATAAAGTGCAAAATAAGGGGGGAGGGGCGAGGAGGGGATAGCAGAATGGCGAACGCATTTTGCCTGCGGGAGACGTCGTCTGGGTTGCCGCTTATGCTGGCGAGACGTCGGCCACAATACAAAGATGAAAACGAAAGGATAGAAGTCAAAGCGGGACCCTCTGATTTTGTGGATGGTATTTCAGCTAGCCGCTTCCATTGAGACTTCAAATGTCATCTCTTATTAGTTGCAAGGTTGTCGAAGACTTGTTGTATATTAGCAAGTCCAGTGTGCTGAGAGTATATTGAATTTTGAAGATATGTGTGTTCTCAAAATATAGAGGACATGAAAGGAGGAGTAGGCTATTGTAACAATCTTAAATGCCTAGTAGCATATGACATCTTTTAGGCTGGATGAAATTGAAGGATGAACCATTCATGTTGGATTTATCCAAGCTATTAGAGCTGTCGATGGCAATATCCATCCTCCAAAAAGTCCTCGAACAATCGACGAACTAAGAGGTTACACATAATGAGAAAGGTATAGTTAACAAATAGGATATTATCATGGTCAAGTCAACAATTGGTAGGTTATCGTGTATCGTGACCTCATTGGCTAATGATTAATGTCGTTACATCATTGTCATTATGTTTAACTTGACTCAAAGTTAATTAGAAATATGGTCAAGGTAGGTTATGAATTTTTTCCTTGCCTTGACATTGTCAATAGTATGTGATTCATGCCAATTCAGTCCGTTTGTGCTTAGCATTTTTCTCACGATTTTGTTCTTCACATTCTTGACTGTAAATAGGGTCACTTGTCTTATGGACTTCGTCCTTCTTCCTCATATCAGAAGTTGCGTGCTTACCTCTGGAAAAATGAATTATGCAATAAATAAAAAATTATTTTTTTTTACAAGGCTGGGCGTACACATCAATAAGACCGAAAGATCGATCGATGGATTACAAATTCCTTATTTTTCTAGGGAAAACAAAAAAATCACGCAGCATCAATAATGAATACAACATACTTGTACAACAAAAAGAATCGAGTTAGTATTGCTACTGTTCTATTGGCACGATTTTCCTCACGAGCTTCTTGCTTTTCAATCCCAAGTAGCTGAAGAGTGGCATATCAGGGACGGGGATGCACTTGACGACCCAACCGATAGGCCAAGACGCAGCTGCAATCCCTACACATGCGCCCCATTGCCCCCAGCTCAACCTCTCTGTGTTGGCAAACCGCTTTAGGAACTCAACCATCACCACCTGGAGGACTACCGTCACGAAAATGATCCCAAGGAACAGTTTGTTCTTGTGTATGCCCTCGAACACGTTCCTTTTCTCAAGCTTCCGCGCGTTGAACTCGTTGAAGACTTGGCACAGGACGAACGCGTTGAATATCAACGTCCGCTTCACCGCCTCATCCACGCCAAAGATCGATTCGCCCTTGAACTGTAGAGTGAGGAGGATGGCCATTTGGTATGTTGCTTGGGCCAAAATGTTCCTCCACATGACATTGGTTATGAGCGGTTCAATCCGTCCCACTGGGGGCTTCTCCATGAGCTCCCTAGTGGGCCGCTCCGTGGCCAGCGCAAGGGCGCCGAGTGTATCCATGATCAGGTTCACCCACAAGAGCTGGACAGCCGTCAGGGGGACATCACCGGAAGAGATGGCGGCCACAAAGTTGATCACAAGGGCGGCAACGTTCACCGTGAGCTGGAATTGGATGAACTTCTGGATGCTATTGTAGACGCATCGACCCCATCGCAGCACCGTCGCCACAGAGGCGAAGTTGTCATCGAGGATTACGATGTCAGAGCTCTCTTTGGCGACCTCAGTGCCTTGGATGCCCATTGAAAGCCCGATGTCAGCTTCCTTGAGGGCTGGTGCATCGTTTGTGCCATCCCCTGTGACAGCAACCACGTGGCCTTTCTGCTTCAGGCATTGGACCATAAGGAGCTTATCAAAAGGCAAGGATCTTGCCATGACCCGGATTTTCTCAACTCTCCGAAGCCTCTCCTCAGGCGTGTAATTGCGAAAATCAGCTCCTTCCACAATGGCTTCGTTGGAGGCATCGTCCCCGGGCCTGAGAATCCCGCACTCTGTGGCGATGGCCTTAGCGGTGAAGATGTTGTCTCCTGTTATCATCTTAATGTTCACTCCCGCGTCCTGACAAGCTTGGACTGCACTCTTCACACCGGGACGGCATGGATCCTTAATACCGACAAGTCCTAGTAATGTCAGGCCATCCTCTTGGATCTTCTTCCCATCTTCTCTTTCTTTCATCTCTTCCTCGGAGACTTGTTTATGAGCGAAAGCAATGCACCTGAGGCTGCTCGCTGCCATCCCATGAATAATTTGCTCGAAGCTCACCCTATCATCTTCACCCAAATATTTCACTATCCCCGATCCATCGTAGAAGCTGGAGCACTTTGCCAAGATCATCTCTGCCGCTCCTTTCCAGTGCACATGGAATGTGTCGTCCATGGTCTTCCTTAATAGGACACCGCTTCTCTTCTTCTGTGAGTTGAAGGCTTCAACTTGGATGACCTCACAGCTCTTCTTTGTCTCCTCCATATCCATGCTCAATAGCGAAACTGCCCAGGAAAGAATCGCTGTCTCAGTGGGACTACCCGAGAACTCATACTCCGATCCCAAAGACGGCCTGTAGACACTGCCCGTGGTGTTCAAAGCAACCCCATCCTGAATCAAATCTAGGAAAAACTTGGAGACAGAATAGTAGGTGTTTTCCACCACAGAGTCTTGGCCAACCCAGAATTTTGTCACCTTCATCTGGTTCATAGTGAGAGTGCCTGTCTTGTCGGTGCAAATAGTGGTGGCCGACCCCATCGTTTCGCAGGCCGAAAGCTTCCTCACCATTGCCTTATCTGCCATCATCCTCTTCATCGAATAAGCGAGAGTGAGGGTTACTGCAAGAGGCAAACCTTCGGGAATTGCGACCACCACGATGGTCACTGCAGCTGCGATGATGCTCACCACGGAGTTTATGATATCATCAACTTTGGTTTGGCCTGCAATGAATTCCCGGTTCCCATATTCATCCTGTGTGTTTCCTGTGAAATAGCGAATCAGCAGGACCACGAGAACCAGGAAAGCAACCGCCAAGCCTACTTTGCCAATCGATGAGGTAAGTTTGTTGAGCCGAGCCTGTAAGGGGGTCTGCTCGCTGTTGTCACGGCTGATCGAGCTCATCATCTCGCCCCACGTGGTGTTCATGCCGACGGATGTAACCAGCATCTGAGCATACCCATCAGCAACCTTTGTTCCGGAGAACAGGAATGGATTCTCCTCGCGGTTGACTTCAACATGATCACTCTCCCCGGTCATGCTCGATTCATCAACCTAAATTGACAACACAAAGGTCGCACATGGTTTAGTGGCGGTAGGATGACACGATATGAAGCGGTCTGGTCTTAACTTGAAGCAAAGGAAATGAAACATGAACAGGAAAAAAGAACAAATGGATTATGTTTTGACAGTAGAATTTTGTTAACAGAGCCTGTTCTACTATAACTAGAACTACGAATAAAAACCGTTACTTATCCTAATTGTCATAGAAACTTTTTGCCGTAGAATCAAGAATATGAAAATGACAGACTGCCCAGTATCAAGCAGAATATTATACATTTCTACAATTTTTTGAACTAATTACTCAACCTGCACTCGAACTTGGTAATATTAATGTTGGAAATTGCGATCCATTTTCTCTAAATTAAATCTAGAAACTACTAGTTGAATCTTGAAATCTTAAACGAGAAAGCAAAGTGTGAGCAAAGCAACAAGTCGAAGAGTCCAAGTAGAGCTTGAAGACTTCCAGGTGAAGAAAAGCCAAGAGGAAGTCCAGAAGAATCCTCTAAAGCATCTAGTCTTGAGGCGCTAGAGGAAAAATGTGGAATTCACTGAAAAAATGACGCTGTCCTTCATATATCCTCTCTGTCGGGAAGACAAAGATAGACAGGGAACTAGAGGTCTCACGATTGGGAACGTAGACTCCATATCATGGCAAGCTTGCTTGCACTGGCTACTACCGAGTAAGTTGATATAGTAGCTACCTGTGCTTGGTGTGAGTGAGGTGGGTGAAATGCCTATTGCAAATCTAGCGCGCTTTACGGCACTGCTCATAACTGCACGCAAGTTCTGTATCCCTAGTTGTTGTGAACAATTTTCTCTAAATTAAATCTAGAAACTACTAGTTGAATCTTGAGATCTTGAACGAGAAAGCAAAGTGTGAGCCAAGCACTAAGTCGAAGAGTCCAAGTAGAGCTTGAAGACTCCCAGGTGAAGAAAAGCCAAGAGGAAATCCAGAAGAATCCTCTAAAGTATCTAGTCTTGAGGCGGTATTGGAAAAATGATGGATAATAGTCAAAGAGCATATGGGCTAGCAAGAGGACACGTGGGGCAGTGCTTTTACCACTTGTACCCAAGAATGTCCAAGAAGATGCCCATGAAAAGGCGTAACCCATTCATGTAATGGAGCGTCGGGAGTTGAAGAATAAAGTCTTTAGCATTTGTACTCCTCCACCAGCGCCGCCAATACTCCTCTAACTATATTGGCAAAACTTTGTTCCTTATTCATTCTCTACAAACTATATGGTAACTTATACATATGTACACATCATAAAATTATCATTAATACCAAAGATCATGCATCCGTGCTCATTCAAATCTTAACAATTAATACTACGTATGTTTCTAGAAGAAACCAACATGAGTTAACATGCAATTCTAATGCTTCAAACCAGTACAAGTTTTCGTCCATACCTGCAAGGAATGCCCGTCCAGGAACAGACCATCTGCCGGAACTTGATCCCCGATCTTCAAACAAACGACGTCTCCAACGACGATCTCGAATATTGAAACCTTCTGCGGACGACCCTTCCTTATCACATCTATGAGAATATTACCGCTCACCCGAGACAATTTTTCGAACTGCTGGTTTTGGCGGTAATTGCTCCCGGCGGACACGGCGATTACGAGGAACACTGCGACGAATATGCTGCCGCCATCATACCAGCCTTCGTTGACTCCATTCTCCTTGATCCCGAACCCGAGCGAAAGCCCGGCACAAACAAGAAGAATCATGATTGTGAGGTCCTTGAAAGCCTCGACCACAAAGTGGAAGAAGCTCTTGGCAGGCGGCTTCTTGTATGCGTTGACACCGAATGCATTTTGCCGGCGAGAGACATCGTGTGGGTCGCCGCTTATTCCGGCCGAGACATCAGTTTCAAGTGCTGAGGCTACTTTCTGGACCCCGCCGAATTCCTGGAGGTGGCAGAGGTCCTTGTCCTTGACCAGCTTGGTGAGCTGTGACTGATCAATGCTGAAGGAGCTGGGCTGATCAGAGCCAGTGCTCTGGACCAGATCGAGGATCGAAATTGAAGCATAGGAAGGAGATTTTCGTGGGGACAACTTCTTGGTTTTCTTTGCGGAGGTAGTGAAGGCTCGGGAGCAATATATGGTCACGAAGGCTAGATGCCATGGCTTGGCAAACTTGCTCATGGCGGCGGGCAAGTCGAGAGAGACCTCGTAGCGGGCATCGTTGCCACGGAGAATGCTGGTCATTGCTGGGAAGAGACAGACGGGCTCTAATGATCCTCGAATGAGGTGGGGGTCGCACAATGCAAATGACAGGAGAAGAGGAAAAGCTCTGATGTTGTTGGTGCTTGGTTTAGCCGCTGAAAAGTAGCAATTCTCGAATTTAAGGGAGAAGTGACGTTGGGAGACATTATCCATGCATCGCATTATATAACATCCGGAGCCGACCTCTTTTGCTTTGCACATTCGCATTTCTTTACCATGAAGCCATGACGATATACTAAGTATTAAATTCAGATTTGTTCTGCGAAATTGAGGGAAGTGGAACGGGGCAGCTGCCAACGGATTGCCCCGAAAGTGAGCCCGCGTTCGTTCGAGTTCGTTCCAAGCTGGTGACGGAGTCAACGAAAAGTCAAAAGATATGGAGATACGAGAGAGGGCCCAATTCTGCGCGGTTTCTTTTAGATGATTTGCCATTAATTCCCCCGACATCAACGGGGCATCCGAGACTATTTACATCGAGTATTCTCAATGAGAATTTCCCATTCGTTTGAGGAAAAGAAGCCTGTGTTCGCCCTTTTCAGTCCCACCGACTTGAAATACGCGGTATCGTTATATCTTTCTTCATCCCTCGTTCAATCATGTGATCGGTAGATTATAAATATAAATGTCATTCGCATTCATTTTCTTTTCGTTGAAGTTGATCTTGGATGATGGCCGCATTCATAATGTGCCGATTAAAGAATTGGTTAGAGGAACTTTTCCTCTCTCCAATCCAGGGCGGAGGAAAGCATGACCGTGTGATGCACACATCTCAAAGTGAGCATAGTATATTGGCCCGCTGATACTTGTTGGAAGTTTTTTTGTAAAAACAAACTAAGGGCATGTTTCCTTATCCTACATAGGAAAAGTGAGAGGAAGTGGGCCAATTAATAAGTGTAGGGTTTCTTTTATGTACCTAAAAGAATTATTGGGTGTGGGCTAGCAGGTTCACGATTATTTGGTGCACGTAGCACTTAGTGATTGAATTAGCACTAACCTTTTTGTTATTTTATTTTTTACAGTTACTTATTAATCAATTCAAAGGTTGGTTTTTTTTTTTTTTTTTTTTTTTTTTTTTTGAGAATTTTCAGAAATTATTAAAATTAAGAAAATCAAAATTTTATTTATTAAAAAATAATAATTTTTTTAATTTAATTATTCTGAATTTTTGTTTGTGTCTTTTCAAGACAACCTTTGGAAAAGATATTCGTTCAATTTGCAACTTTTCCTGAAGAGTTGTATTTGTTTGTTTTTTCAATTTCTTCCGAATGGATACCATTGTTTATTTGGACAATTTTTTGAAATGACACGTTTGTTCAATTTTGCAGTTTTTCACTAAGAGTTACTTATGTTTTAAGACTATTATATATATACACACACATGTCAACTTTCATAAGAATGTGTGTGTGATCATTTTTTATCTTTTCGAGCCTTCTTTCTAAAAACTATAGCCATCCTTTTAATTGTTTCTTAGAGAGACCCTAGAGAAATACTAGAATTGCTATTTAGTATTCTCATTTTTTAGACTTTGTTGTATCCTATAAGATATTTGCTGTCGATCATTAGCAACTTTATGGAGCAAATAAATCTTTAAAGAAAGTGATATCACGCTTCAAAGTCCGACTTAATTACTCTAAAGATCCGTCTTCATTATTCTACCCAATTTGAAACCATATTTTCCCAACAATACTTGCATTGTAGACATCAATTCTTATTGCATGTTTGGTTAAAGCACAATTTAAATCACCCACGTGCAACATATTGTGTTCACGATAGAACAAACAATGGTCATGCATTTGTTCAATCAGTGGTATAATGAAATAGCCAATACTTTGTACAATTTCATGCTACAATTCTAATAGGGTTTACTAATAAGACAGTTTCACAGTTTTGTGCAAACTATCAAATTTTATAAAACAATATCAAATTAGATAGTAATTGGAGGAAAATTATTTCAGCAAGCCATATTACGGATCCATGCTCGGAACAGTCACTTGACAAGCATAGGCAAATAGCACAGCCGGAAGGCTTTATTTACGAGGTTAGTATGTGATTCTTTAGCACGAGTAGAGGTGTCAAAAGGGTGGGTCGGGTCAGGTTTTGTCGGGTCATTAATGGGTCAACCCAAATTGACCCATTAACCCATTTATGACCCATTTAAATCTAATGTAATTTTTTCGATCCATACCCGATCCGACCCATATTAATAAAATATTTTCATATTTAACCAAATTTAGGAAAAATTATTCTTATTATATATATATATATATATATATATATATATATATATATATATAATTTTTTAAAAAATAGTATTGCTAAAATAATTTTATACGACATAAATTTAAGGGACAATTTTTATAATTTTAAAAATAATTATTTTAAAAAATCGAATTTTAATTATTTTTTTATTTTTAAAATATAATTTTTTTATCTTTTATCTTTTATCTTTTTGGTTCTTCTTCTTCTTTGGCCGGCCACCGACCACGATGACGGATGGCGGCCGGCCATAGGCTAGCCTCGAGCTCTCCCGACGCCGACAAGCTCGAGGCTCGCCAGATCGGCGAGGCTCGAGCCTCGTTGGATCTAGCAAGGCTCACCGGTGTCGGGCAAGCTCGAGCTCACACCTCATTGGATCTAGCAAGGCTCAAGCCTCGCCCAACGCCGATGAGTTTGAGTCTCACCAGATCGACGAGGTTTGAGCCTCGCCGGGCGTCGGCGAGGCCTCCGCCTCGCTAGATCCAGCGAGGGGTAAGCTTGAGCTCGCCCAACGCTAGCGAGCTCAAAGCTCGCCTGGCCGGTCGCCGGCCATTGCCATGCCAGCAACCGAAGGAAGAAGAAAGAAAAAAAAATTAAAAAAAAATTATAATTTCGGTATTTGTAAAAAATTATTTTTGTAAAGTTAAAAAGAGAAGAGAGAGTCTCTCTCTTAAGACCCACTTAAAATCCACCCATCAAAGTAAACCCATTTAACTACTTTTTATCAAAAACAAGTGACCTATATATGACCCATTTATGATTTAAATGGGTCATATATGGGTCTAAGACCCATTTTGACACCTCTAAGCACGAGCAAGGGTTAACATCGAGCGCGAGTAACACTAAAAAGGCTGAGACGAAATAGAGAGGACGTAAATGAGTAATACTCGATGATAGCGAATTTGAATGCCAAGTGGCCAATAACACGTTTGAGGTTCGATTACATTGCACCAGTATGGCTCACGAGGATGAGCCATATATGTTGGTAGTAACCAAGCTATCAGAGCTCTCAATGGCAAGACCCAGCCTCCAAAAGTCAAATGATCCATCGAACTAAGATGATACAAGCAAGGAGACGATTAAGGCAGTCAATGAAAAGGACATCGCCATGGAAGAATCCAAGGTCATCATGTATCATAAGGATATCGACTAAAACACGAGGCGAAATAGGGATTCTTATGTATCATAAGAACACGGATTGACATGAAGATCATTAAAAAGTATTAAATGGATTAGATCAAGTCATTTCAATCAGATAGGGATCGAAGGTCGAGGATCACGCTGCACCCATAATATTGCTAATTCCTTATTGTTCTTCCTTTCCGCGTAAGAAGCTTTGGATACTCCACACAGGAGTTGCGTGGTTGACCAATCTGCCCTGTTCCTGGTTTTTATACCCACATGTCAACGTACATTTACTTGGATTCTTCGTATCCACACGTACACTTGACATTTCCCCCCTTTCGTACAGTAACATCAGTCGGAATCGAATTCCACATACACACGCTTGGGAATAGGATGAGATGCATTGTTTTAATTTTTGCTCGTGATGGACGCAGCTAAATGTTGAGATTATGTCTCGAGTTTAAACCCGTGAATAAAAGTTCAACATGAGACACATTGTCATTTATGAACGCCCAGGCAAGCGGTAGTGGAAATCCAAGACTTCTTTCCGGTGTCGTAGCCCGAATTTGGAGAAGGGTTTCCTTGCTTGTGCGAGAATGGTTGCTTTGCGTGCGAGAATGGTGGCCAGGCAAAGCAGAAATGGGGAAATGCAAACGAAATCGATATTCCGTAACGCGTGTTGGAGGAGCCTGTGGCTGAAAGTGGAAAGTCCGCGTGGACTTTTGAATGTGACCATGATGCGGTCGACTCACATATGTTGTTTGGTTGTTGGAGCTCTTTGACCAACGGTTGATACGCGCCCGGAGGGAACTTCCGGGTTCTTCCTTTCGCATCCCAATTGAAGCTAACGCTAAGGAATTTTATTATAGGGAACAAGTGTTGGAAACTGCTATTAAATCACGTGAGTTTAAGATTTTTGTTAATTGTTTTATGAGGTTGACTAATTATTTCATGAAAATTGTCAAGCTAAATATTATGTAAGTTATTAGAGTAATTGGGAGTCGGGATATATTGACAGTTTAATATTCGTTATATCGTTTGATTTATAGTGGTACTTTTTGCTGTTCTTTTCGTGGATATAGGTCATATTGACTAAGTTGGATTCATTTTCTTATTTTGTCTATTTTATTATTCGATTACATGTTTCCGACACAATTATGTAAGTTATTAGAGTAATTGGGAGTCGGGATATACTGACAGTTTAATATTCGTTATATCGTTTGATTTATAGTGGTACTTTTTGCTGTTCTTTTCGTGAATATAGGTCATATTGACTAAGTTGGATTCATTTTCTTATTTTGTCTATTTTATTGTTCGATTACATGTTTCCGACACACTAAATTATTTAGTAGTTTCTTCCATGATGATTCGTTCAATTAAAATAAAATGAGATGATGTTTGTTTATGTAGAGTGCCAAGCCATCGTAGGACATATCATCAACTAACTCGGGATGAAATATTGTGTACTCAAGTGAGCCACGTCATTTTTACGCAAATCTACTCAGTGAGCGACATGTGTCAAATTTGAGCCACTTCGAAAACCCCTCAAGCCTACCAAATTCTTTCTCCGCAGCTGTTTTGACTTCTGCGGGTCTTTGGGGTGGTGGGCGATGGAAAATAAAGAGGGGACCGTTTGTTTCGAAGCAGACGATGGGAAAATTCTCTTGCTCGCGAGGGCTTAATTTCCTAGAAAAACACTCCATCGCAACGCAACGCAAGAGATGATGATGAACAACTGGGAAAAGTAACTGAAAAAGACATTGTTACGACTCGAGCCCAGCAAGAGAAGGGAAAGGGCAAAAAGAAAAAAAGAAAAAAAGAAAAAAAAACAACGAAGCAGCTTCCTTTACACCGTTGAACTCATCCGGTGCTGCCATAGGGGGAGGATCTGGAGGCAGTTCTTTGGAGTGGACGGCAGCGGCCGGAGGACGAGGCGAAGACGGACTTGATCATAGACTGGGCGGTGTTGAGGCCGTCGGAGGAGGCAGCGACGGTGGCGAGGATGATGGAGAGGGAAGGGGAGGAGTGCTTGGAGAGGGGGAGCTTGGAATCTGGTGGCCCCGCAGGCCTGGGTGGCCTGGGGTGGGACGAGAGAGGGAGCGGTGGGGGTGGGACGAGAGAGGGAAGAGAGAGGAGGTCCTTTTTGGGCCATATAACGACAAAAAAAGAAAAGGCTGTTCTTTTTTAAATCTGTCCAGTGGGTCAATGTTTCTTACAGGTGGGTCTAAATACGACATTTAGGATTTGTGTAAGAATGATGCGGTGCCGCTTGTGTACACAATGTTTTCTCGGGCGTGTCGGTGGCCCTCGCAGGAACTTCATATGGATCTTGAGATACTCGTCGGGCTCGGCGAGAGTGGCCGGTGTATTGCCTTGTCGGTCATTTTTTTTTCTCTTCCTGACTCTCATGAGAAAATATTGAATGCATTTAATATGCCTTGTAGAAAGATATAATAAATCACTCAGAGATTGACATGTGTCGACTTGAGCCCACATGCTAGATTATAGGGGTGAGCATTGGTCTAGGGTCAACCCTAGATCGACCCTGGACCAACCCAACCCTACTGGTCCTAATCCGGTTCCTAGGGAGATTGGGTCGGTTCTTAATCCTAGAATTCCTAGACTAACACTGTACAGGTTGGTCCTTAGTTCTAAGAGTTCCGGGTTGGTCCAACCCGGACCAACCATATATATATATGGACCTAGACTTAGAACCAGGGAAGGAGAGTAAATTTCCTGCAGGTATGCATCCCACATTTGACGAACAACTCCCGTTCAAGCCCTTCAGGGACAGCCTTTTAGTAGAAAACCACTTAGCCCTTTAGTTCAGAGCCTAGAGACACTCAGAAGATTCCAGGATGGAAACGCTTTTAATCTACCCAAGCTGCATTTCTCGAAGGATCATACCAGGCTAGAGAAGAGGAGGAATTTAGAAAGCCATGGAGAGTTTTTCACAAAGCACATACTTTTACTTCAGAGGACTCTGCCTCAAAACAATACACCCTCCTTGCCTTATATAGGCAATAAGAGGTCACAAGGACAAACACAGGGACCAACACATGGGTCTAGATACAAACAGAGGCACCGAAAATTTCCGGGAGGGAATTATTCGCACACTATGAACAATAACTGTACTGTGAACTGTACATTCCCTAGCTTAGTGCTACAGTAAAAGTGAACAGTGGCTTGCTACAGTGAAATTGTACGGACTTAACGGTCTCATCCGTCACGGGCGTTGTAGTTGCATACTGAGTCATCATCTGAGCTTTCTTCTAGGAGATGTGCCTCGTATTTTTCTTGAATGGCTTCAAGATCTTCAGGTGAAAGGATTTGATTCAGCCTTCTTGATGATGATGCTTGTTCATGGGCCCAATGGGATGCTTCTTCTGCTGCCCAATCTGTATTTTCACTGGTAGTATTGCAGGAAAACTCGGCTGAGGCCAGTTAGATGGCTGTGCATAGTAAGATGTGTCCATGTCTTGAAATAAGGACGAAGGTCCTTGCTTGTAGGTGTTCTGAGACAGGGGACCTCCAAAGCGTGCATAGGGGTCTTGAGTGAATTGGACAATGTTATCTTCGCTTGTCATTTCATGCTCTTGGGACAATGCAGCTTGTCTGTACTGCCTGAGTGCTTCCTTAGCTTCTGGTGTTAGGTCATAATGATCCCATGTAGTGGGTACATTATTCCAAATATCTTCAGGAATGGTTTTGTTTTCTTGGCATAGGATTCTTTAGAGTTCTCGATATTCGTTTTCACAACATCGAACAGATCTTGGATAAGATTTATGAATCCGGGCTTCTCGGCTGTTCAAGTGAGGTTTATAGGATGTGGTTCCTATTTCGAGTGGTGCATCGAGAATACGACCATTATTTCTACAAAAATTCTATGGACGTTAGAAAAACAGTATGGTGTGGACTTCAGGATTTGGTGTCATGGTTCTCAGTTCTTTTTCTAGGTCTTGTTTCTAGCATGTAGGATGATAGAACCAATTAAGAAAGTCTAAGAGATTTTTATCACTTTCTTTTTCGATGTTTCTCCCGAGCATGAATATCCTGGTGAGATTGGCAATGAATCTTTTGGTGGGAATTTCAATGGCTATCAAGTACTTATTGGTTAAGTACCATAACAGCGTTTTGAGCTGATCAGGGAAATCATCTTCCTTCCAGATAAGAGGATGAATAAAAGGATAATTCAAATTTAACCCGAAATGATAAAGAATCGAACCTCCATTGTATTTGAAAAGGTCTGTGTGGCATTGCCACATAAGGTTCTCCATGTTCTCAGTAAGACTGTCGTTCTGGATTTGCTGGATAATTTCCTGGGGATATTTCTGGCTTGGCGAGTCTTTGATTTTCTCAATCTAGTATTTGACGCCATGATTGATCATATGAAAAGCAGGCCTCTTGATGTACATGTTGATTTCGGCTGGTGCTTTGGGTCTTGACAAAAAGTCAGCAAGGACATTCTTTTTCCCAGGAATATGTTTGGTTTCAAAAGAGTATTTTGAGAACCATTCAGCCCATCGAAGTAGTTGAGAGTTTGGAATCTACTTCTGTTTAAACTTGGTCATCTGTGGGAAATATGCCATGTCTAATTCTACCAGAAAGTGATGGCCAATGAGATGAAACTCAAATTTTTTGATTCCATTTTTTACTGCTAGGATTTCTTTGAAAGTGGAATGATAATGCATTTCAGCTGGAGAAAACTTTCCACTTTTGTGAGCACAAAGGTGCTTCTTACCGTCAATTTCTTCAAAGAGGACGGCTGCCCAGTATTCATCACTGGCGTCAGTTTGCAGAATTCTTTTACCTGTTGATGGTATTTGCAATGGTGGGAGATTCTGCATAATCTCCTTAAGTTCAGCGACTGCTTTGGTTTGAGTTTTTCCCTAAGGTGGGGGATTCTTCTTCAGCATAGATTGCAAAGGAATCAAGAACTTTGCAATATTTGGGACAAAATCCCTGAGATAATTGATTATCCCGAGAAATTGCTGAACTTGTTTTGTTGTGAAGTTATTTTCAGGAAACTTCAGTAGTTCTTGAGCGATATGTGGCCCTGGATAGTATGTACCTTTGTTGAGGTACATACCAAGAAATTCAATTTTTGTCTGGGCAATATTCATTTTTCTTTGAGAAAGCATAATGCCATGCTTTTTCACGATTTCTGCAAATTTCTCAAGGAGTTGACAGTGGCTGTGTTCATCAGGACTGTAGAGCATAATATCGTCAATATACACTGCTGCACTTGACAAAATTGGTTGGAAAATGCGACACATGGCCTTTTGGAAAAGGGATGGTGCTACCTTTAAACCAAAATGAAGAACTTTCCATTGGAAGTGCTGGTTCGGGATACAGAATCCTGTTTTGGATCTGTCTTCAGGATGGATGCCCAATTGCCAAAATCCGGCTTTGAGGTCGAATTTGGAATAGATATGGGCCTTGGTTAAACCAGTAAAGAGAGAATCTCTGGACGGTAAAGGGAACTTATCATCTTGGAGAAAAAGGTTGAGAAGTTGATAATTGATTACCAATCTCATTTTTCCTCTGTTTTGCTCAACACGCTTATTGACATAAAAAGCTTAACAAGCCCATTGAGAATTGGGGATCTCAATAAGGCCTTGCTGTAATAGTTCTGAGCATTCCCTTTGAGCTAAAGCCAAGTGTTCTGGCTTCATTCCCATATGACTCGCATTTGTTGGGTTGATGTCTTCATTCTTTTTGAAAGGAAGGCGAACAAAGAATTCAGGATTTTCCTATAAAGGATGAGAACATTTTTGAGCGAATTCTGAATGGGATTTTGAGCAGGATTCTAGCAACTTTTGTATGATTGGATCTAATAAGCTCATTTGAATGGAAAAGAGTCTCTGAATATTGACGAATTCAGAGAATTGGTCTTTATGTCTAAGACCTTTTCCAGGAATGATTCGGAGTTGAGAGATTTGAGTCATGATATCCCACCCAATTATTAGGTCTTTATTGGGAAGGCTTGATCCGAAAAACTTTGTGGTTATGGAACACTGAGGAAAAAACTGAACGGTGACTGGAGTGGTTTTGACATTCGTAGAGAAAGTATCTCCTGAAGCAGAATTGAAGTATCGGATGTAAGGAGTCCAGAATTCTTCAGGTAGAATTTTAGTATCTAGAATTGAACAACTTGCTCCAGTATCAATGAGAGCAATGACATTGATGGGTTTGGCAAACTTTGAGGTGAGGATTTTTACAGGGAAATGAGGACAGTGAGTTTGACTTGAGAATATGTCAGGATTTGGTTATGAAGATGTGGGGGATATGTCAAAAATGTCTTCAGATTCTGACTAGTCAGACTCAGTTTCACTGAAAGTTTGATAGAAGGGAATAACACAAAGAGTTTGTTCCGTTGGTTCTTCGTCAGCAGAAAATAAGGATTCAATGTCATCATTTTCAAGAGAAATACCTGTTTCATTTTCAATCAGATGATTCTGACATTTTTTCGCATGAGGACAATTTTTGGCAAAGTGTCCTTTCTTGTTGCAAATGTAGCAACGACTTGATTTCTTATGGCATGTGCGATCCTTCCTTTTGTGTAGGTATCGCCATTTCTTCTTTTTCCGGAAATGCTTGGAGCTATGTTTGGATTTCTTTATCGAATACTTCTTGTAGTGCTTTTTCTTTCGGGAGTACTGGCCACAAGTACCATCACAGTCTTGCTTGGAGCATTTGATCTTTAACTTCTGGTGAGAACAAGCCGATTCAAGTCGCTTGTCATCTGTGATGTAGGTACGGACCATCCGGCGCTTTAAGCATAGCTCTTCAAGATAGATGGATTTCTTGTTGGATTTCTCCCAAGGGAATATCTTGTATTCTCTTTTGTTTTCCAAAGAAAGATCTTTCAACCATCTGGGATAGCTCTTTTGGAATGGATGTGAGGAAGACATGCTTCAAATTTGGATCTGCGCCAATTTAGTAAAAGAGCTGAAGCATTAGTCGATAATGCTTATCAAGATGCTTTTCTTGAAGGGAGCAGCATCTTCTTTCGAAGAATTCTCTTCTTTTTATCTCAATGAGATCTCCGGGTGTTCCCACAAAAACATGGTATAAGTAAGTGAGGGCATGGCTGAAATTGGGTGACATCAGAAACAAGATCTGGTCTTGTTCTGAGAGTGACTGCCACCAAAATTTAAGACTCCCTGTGAACCTTGTGACAAAATTGTAAAGGACATCATTCATATCATGGTTGGTGATGGATTGTGTATTCAACCAAGTATGAAATTCTTCAAGTCTTTCTGGCCATTTTGGATAAGGGATATCGTCAATGGTGAAGAATTGTTTTGATGCCATAGACACATGCCTAGTAGGATTGCTTGTCTGTCCAATGTCTGGATCAGAATAGTTTGATTCCATTTCATAATCTGGAGGCGTATCTGCCATGAATATTTGTGAAGTTAATGGAGCAATGGGAGGGGAATCATCTGTAGGATTTGAGAAGGATGAAGAAGAAGAAAGAGATGTCGACTTCGATGTAGTAGGGGAAGTTTGTTCAACTGGAAATAGAATCTGTTTTTCCGGGATGGTAGGATCAGGCTCAGGCTGTTGGATAACAGGATCAGATTCTTGAGTACCCAAATCCTTTAGAAAGGATTCTAATGGATTTGATAACATCATCTGTTCTGGCCTGTCTCTTATAACAATAGAACTTGATTCTGTAGGTGAGCTTTTTTCTTTTCCTTTTTCTTTCTGCAGGGCTTTGAGACGATTTCGTATTTCTGCCATATCTGGTTCCCTTCTGTAGGGATCTTCTGGAATACTGGCAAAAATAGACATCTTTGGATGTGGGGGTAGATACCCAGTTCTAATAAGAGGTGCCAATGGATCGAAAGGTCTGAACCTTCCTTCTTCAAGAAGTTGGATCTGCTTCATGAGCTTTTCTATCTCTGGCTTTGGGCTGTCAAGATAATGATACCCAAGATGTTGTCCTGATTCCAAGGCGTGAAGCCTTTTCTGGAACTCAGAAAGTATTTTTTTGGTGCCTTCATCATATCCGCGGAGATCTTGTTGCACACTTCCAATCTTGGAATCAATAGCCTTAAAGGCATTGTTTTGTGCCAACAGGGTCTTTGATTGCCAGTTTAGAACAGCTTCAGCAGCAGGGGTCTTCTTCTGTCTCCCATGTTCATCCACATCTGTGGGGGTAGGAATTTTGGGAACATGGCGGTATCAGCCATGGGGATCAATAAACTCTTCTAGGGCAGGGAACGAGAGTTTAGAGCTTTCCTTAACAAGAAGAGAAAATCAGTGTCTTGGAACATGGCAATAGAAGAAGTGGGTGGTGCTTCTGCTGGAACTTCGAGGGGGTAAGAGTGTTTCTTAGCCCATTTGAGGATTGGCTTATAAAATAGAGAGAGAGCTTGCTTTTTTCTGAGGAGGAGAGGGTAGAGGTGATTTCGGTGGATCTAGTAAGACTTGGGATGTAGTACTGGACTCTGGTGGTGGAGGTGGTGCATAAGAAACCATGAACTGGTATTTGTCACATTCACCAAGAGTGTCAACGGAGGAATCTCCGTCTAAGTACCTTTGATATACCTTATCATTGGATTTTTTCCGTTGAGGTGGAGGTCTTGCAAGCGGGTTTACCTCGTTAGGAGAATTTATACAGTAGGAACATTGGCAAAAAGGATCCCAAAAACAATTACCATAATTGTCCTTATAGTAATGAACAGGATGTCCATCACCGTCGAAATGTCGACCATACTTTTTTGGATCTGGTTCAGAGATGGATTCTGGAACACATGGTTCAATCATGAAAAGGGTCTGGAAGATAGAAGGACTTTCTTCCTTTTCTTTGCCAAATTTGATGGAAACAGTTCCATCTTTTTTCCGTACGAATTCTGAGTCTGTGGACTGGAAAGGCTTGTTTTGCTAGTGTAGTTTTTCATAGTTGGTGATCCAAGTCTCTGGAAGAAGTTTGGCCAACATATCCTTTGGGATCTGTCTGGGAACATGGATGCAGGACGCCTGGTCATTCTGCATGGAGATGAACAACGCATCTTCATTACCATTGTTGAAGTTGAGGTCGAGAGCATGGTTCTGCATTCGATAAACCATCTGGTAATGTAGGGTTGCAGTTATAGAGTCAGCAGTTTGATGGGCTCCAGTGAGCTGAACTTGGATTTTCAGGAAAGAAAGAAGTAGGGGATTTGAAAGGGCTATGTTGAAGTTTGGATACAAAGTCACAAAGACTGTTCCTGCATTCAGAGTAGTTTGAACAGTACCGATGCAAGCATGCTGGTATTGTAAAAATCTGGTATCTAACAACGCAATTCTTGCCACAACTGGCAAACCTTTTCAACCATGAAAAGTGAGAGCAAGACGAACAGCTCCATAGTGGACATGAGAATATCCCTGTTGAACCCATTGTCTAGGGAATTCTGGAGGGATTTGAAGAGTAACAAAGTACTCCTTTTCAGTAGCAGGAATGGGATGCTGGTCGAATTTGGAGGACTGGACGTACTCCTTTACTTGCTTTGGGGTTTGGTGAATAAGTTGACGAATGGAGCGGATAGGTGAGAATGATGAGGTGGGTTTAGCAAAAGTAGAGTAAGGGTTCATAAGAGGAAGCTGAGTTTCGGAGATCTTGGTTTCATCACTAAGAGAGACTTCGTAAAGATAATCTATCTTAGAAGCATTGGAAACGCGAAATTCTGAAGGGGTTGAGGATGATGAAGAAGGTGCAAGGGAAACTGGTGCTTCGAGGATTTCTGGTTCTGTAGACATGATGAGAAAAGATCTTCTCAACACTGGATTCACCTGTCAAGCGCATGGAATGGATAATATCAAAAACGAAACCGTGGCTTTGATACCATGAATGGATAAACAACTATTTAGTAATGAGTTCAAATAATTTTATATTATTTTTTAATAACTTACATTTTTAATGTCTTTTATGGCGTTAACAGTTATAATTTGTGAAAGAGGAAAATATTTTTGTAAGAAGTCCTTACGGCATCCAAAAAAAGCATAAACAGTTCCTTATGGCATCATCCTCTAATATTCGTTCTTTTTTTGTTTTATCTGTCCTCTTAGTCTTCAATTTACAAAAATCGAAAGAAACATCTTCTCCGCTCACCACTTAACACTTGCCTCGCTCGCTTTGGGTCACTCATGCCGCTCGCTGCTCGATGCTCACTTGGCGTGTTGCTTTCCACTCGACATTCAATGCTCATTCCGTTCGATGCTCACCTCATTTGACCCTCATGGCTTGCCTTTCTTAACTAACCTCGCTCATCATCGAATCCATTGGGTCGGTATGGTCCTTGGTTGCCATTTTAAGGAGTACCTATAAAATAAAAAATTATTGGTTAGTCCTAGGTTGACCCTAAAATCTGATCAAACCCATTGAGTCAGTTTAATCCTCAATCGCTATTTTAAAGAGTACAAAAAATGAAATAAAAAATTATTGGTTGATCATGAGTTGACTTTAAAACCGAACCGAACCCATCAGGTTAGTTCGGTCCTCAATTGCTTTTTTAAGAAGTACAAAAAATAAAATAAAAAATTATCGATCGGTCCCGGGTTGACCTTTGAACTAAACCGAACCCATTGGGTCGGTCTGGTCCTCGGTCCCAAGCTTAATAAGGTCAGTCCTCGATCTCAAAAATTAAGGACCAGCACTGTGCGGGTTGGTCCTAGAGTTAGGGGATGGAGCGGCCCAACCCGAACCATGCTCAGTTTTACTAGATTATTCAAAATTTCTAAATGACCTCTTTCATCCCGTTAAGCTCTATCCCACGCTCAGCCCCACACACACACACTCTCTCTCTCTCTCTCTCTCTCACCATTTTCTTCTCTCTCTTTTTTGTTGTTATCATTTTGCCTTTGAGGCCATGGATGATGCTTGCACTGTGGATTGTAGCATCACCGGCCAACAATGACGACGTGCTCATGAGCATGCCAACGCTCATCTATGGCTGTTGTTGGCGTCATTTGGATATGCTATTGGTCCATGGGTTTCACTTATTCTCATCCACCATGGACGATGCTCGTGGCCATGGCGCTCAACCTCAAACCTAGAGCTTGGGGTAGCCTTGCCTGCTTGAATTTCGAGCTTGGCCTCAAGCTTGTGACAATTATTAAAATATGTCTCAAGTTTAAGCCTATTGAATGAACCCAATCCAAGTTTATTTGCATGTTAACTCAATACATCAAAGTTCAAGATTGGATATTGCATAATACGAAAATCTCATCCGTATTGGTGTTGCAATCTTGACCGTGATTTATTTCCTTTACGAGCTGCAGTCGGCGAAGAAAGAGAAATATAAATATATATATGCACGAGTTAGTTTCTACGTTGAATTCAGCAAGGAAAATAAATTTGAGGGGAGTGGATTGCCTTTCCCACGTGGGACTCGGTTTCATGAAGGGTTTTGTTTCTTTTGTATATTGTAAATACGGGCTGAATTATTGTTGCAATTTGAGCACGCGGTTGTTGATATGCCGTGAGTGCTTCTTCGCGAAGGCGGTCTTCGTGCTGCGGTTGGCGTATAAAGACGTCTTGAAGCGCCACTTCGAGTGCTTGTGCAGCTAGCTATCTTTATGGATTTGTTCGTGAATTACATCCAAAAAGATTTAGTGTCACGCCCCGAATCTCGAGTACGCGCACATCCCTCGGTGGTCGACTAAAAATTTGCAACATCCTAGAATGCGTCGCCGACCCTTCATTTTAATCTTTCATTATACGCAAGTGGAAAAGGAACCATCTCCCTATCAACAAACAATCAAGTAAGAAAACAGGGATAGTGAGATGAACAACAAAAACACAACATCTACTTAGATATATATATATATGTTTTTACATTTTCACGTTGGATTAACCTACAGAGAATCGTTTATGACTTACAAGTCCAACAGAGGGGCCGATCCATCCTCTAAACCAGACCAAAAAGAAACTAGTTTAGGCTAACCCAACTATACACAAAAAGAACCCTTGGGCTCGACACTTCAGTCACCTGGATCCAAGGGACTCAGACCCCGTTGATTCAGAGTTGGAGCCGTATAGGTTAGTCGCTGGTGAAGCGGGGCCAGGATTCTCCACTGCACCGTCGGGAGGGTCTAGCTCCATGGGATCCCATTCAGTGTCCTTGGGGCCCCCACTAGGCGGCCTGTCAAAACCTTGCAGAGGACCGATTAGCATATCTCCATTCCAGATGAACCATGGGATCCTAGTCAACATCCCCAGGGCCCCCACCAGGCAGCCTGTCAAAACTTTGCGGAGAACTTATGGGGTATCCATTGCCCCGGTCTCTCATCCACCCAAATGATAGTGAGATACTTCTTGTATAGATATGCCCGACCTAGGAAGCGGTGGCGCGTCACGACAATATCCCAGTCCTTAGGGATACCAAACCTCATTGGCAGAAGTTAGGGGTGTCAACGATTCGGTTCAGTTCGGTTTTTTTGAAGAACCAACTGAACCGAACCGTTAAAAAAAAACTTCCAAACCGAACCAAATGAGAACCGAACCTAACCAAACTTTCGGTTCGGTTCGGTTTTTCAATTTTTGGTTTTTAGTTTTTATTTATTTATTTTTCGTTTTTGTTTTCATTTTAGGGTAGCAATAGCCAAAAAGCTTCCATTTTACTTTGATAGAGTTCGTCCGTCCGTCTTCATCAATAAGTAATTGTCTTATTTTGCTCAACTGTTGGATTCGTGATCAGGCCTTCTTTTCCATGTCATTTTTTTTTTTGGTGGGTCTCTCTACAATGCATCAAGGGGAGTGACCTTTGAGCAAGTGGTTCACTGACATTTCCAGCTCTGTCTTCCTTCTTTTTCCCTTCTGCTTTGCTTGACCCAGAAGCAATATTGCAAAGCAAATATTCTCTCTCCAACTCTCTGCTTTTTTCAGATAATTCAATTGCCAGATCACAGAGATCTACTTGCTCTACTTGTTCTCATCAGCTCTGGTCCCTAGCATCACATTCTCGCTCTCTCGCATTGCTCTGTTTCCCGATCAAAAAAGGAGCAAATGAGTCTTTGCTAAAATGGACTGGCTCTTTGCAACTAGTCTCCTTCCCGACACGTTCGAAGGAGCAATAAAAAAAATAGGTGGGGATCACCCAGATAATACCACACCATCTGAACTCTCCACTGAGCCGCACAGCAACAAAGTGTTGATCAACAATTCTCTGCCCAAGATCCAAATTTTAGAAACCCATCAACCAACCAAAAGAGATATCAATTCAGGTGGAACATATGGAGCAGTGAAACTCCTACACTATCTTGCGTTGATGCATACTTTCTTATCAAGCATAACGAAAACACAAGAAGAAGTATAAAAAAGAAAAAAAGAAAAAAGAAAAGGAGATCGAACTATACAACAAACCCAGAATGGACAAAGAGGAATTGTCCCGAGCATTGAAATCCCCCAAGGAAGGGCGAGCTTCTAGTTGCACGGCGATAGCACGAGGAGACGCTCGACGTGATCTCGCTGCTCGGCAAACTGCCTGGCCAGGTAGGTCTCGAGGATCTCCATCACAGAGACGAAGCGCTTCATCTCCTCTAGCCGTCGACTCAGCTCGGCCTTGTGGGCCCTAGCCTGTGCCAGACGCGCCTCCGTCTCGGTGAGGCGGCTCCGTAGGTCCTTCGCCGCCGCCGCAGTGTTGGCGTTCAGGAGGGTGCCGGTGCCACCGTGTGTGGGTTGAAGTGGTCGTCGGAGAAGGGCCTCCGGTGGGGGTGGTGGTGGTGGCCGCAGCACATGGCGGATGTGGCCGGCGGAGATGGAGATGGAGGATGCCCAATAAACGAGTCTCTGCCGAAATCGATATCTCTTTATTGTTGTTGTGTGTGGTTCAATTTGGTTAAGTTCGGTTAATCGATAAAAACCGAACCAATGAAAAAAAATATTAATTTTTAACAAGAATTGAATCGAAAACCGAATCGAACCAAAAAAATCGAATTTTTCGGTTTAGTTTGGTTTAGTTCAGTTTTCGGTTCGGTTCCTTACACCCCTAGCGGAAGTGCCATCTTAATTACCTGAAAGTGGTTATACAATAACTAATGAGATATAAATCTCAGCGAGTCCTCCTCTAAGCCTCCAATTAGTACACTAAATCAACTCCAAAACTAACCCACAAACTTACCACGACTAACAACCAACAATTTACAAATCACAGCAGCTAGGGTCAACCATTAACCACATCGTCAATTCGCATGCAACCTTACTTTCTATGCCATAACCTATACGCTAAATCTTAGCACAATACACACAATGCATATGGCCATTAGATGATGCAGTTCATCAATCACATACGAGTCGCGTCGCAAGTGATCTCACCTGACCATTGCCACATCCTGCATGTTGTCGATTCGTGCGTGCGTGCTATAAACAATGTGCTCAACTCATGGATAGTGAAAATCAATGATGTCATGATTCACATATGCTCTTGCACTTTAGTGCGCTAGCTATCATGCATCACTTGATCACATGGGTCCCGATTATAAAGTAAAATCATTATGACACGTCTCTTATCGCGCCACACAATTTTACCTTATAATAAGGCCCAACCGACACAACCCTCACAAGTGTTCCAATTACTAATGAATTATTGGCCATAACTAACTTTCAGATTAGTGCTCATCCACCTCAACACTCATGCGTACTATAGTTATTAATGACCTCTCGACCATGACTAACTTTCTAGTCAGTGATGATCCGACTCCCGCCAGGTTACCGATAAAAAGATCGGGCTTTGTCCCGCCCCATTGGGCATGGCTACGTCTAGAACTCCCATTCAAACGGTTTCCCACATCAGTCCAGAATCTACTACAACTAGCTTTCGACTCCCACCAGGTATTGCCCCCAAATTCCCGTTGGGTGATGATCCAACATTTGATCACGCAAACACACCTCCTCAAGCCCTCCTCTCATAAAAACGATCCATCTCTAATGCCCTTCAGACTAGGCATATTTCCCTTTTTTATGAAATTCACTCAATTTATGCGAATGTTCATGCATTTATACACTCAATCACCTCATAAGATCAAAACATATGAAATTAGTCACTTTTTATTCTCGGGTGAACCGTACCCGTGAATCGTAACTCGTGAATAGTAAATTACAGAATTTAATAACTAATAAATTAAATCCAAAAATCATTAAAAAAATTAATTAAAGTGAGCAATTAATCCATTAAGGTTAAACAAGCCTAATTAAGCACATAAACCACAATTAAGCCCATAAAGTAAAATTAAACTAAACTAATCTTAGCCACTAATCTAACCACCTATCTTAGGATTAATATAACTCACTTAAATCTCTTAAACTAGAATTACCACTAATTAAACCAACCCTAAGCAAGTTTAAGCACTAAATTGAGGTTTATGAGCTAAATTCACCCGTTAAATGGGCCAGAGATGCGCATGCGGCGGCAACAATGGAGGCTACACACCGAGACCTCAACCACGGCGATCCAAGGTGGTCTCAAGGCTGAAGCAGCGGCCACAAGTTCGAACTTCCTCTGCAACTTCAAGAAACTGAACAATAGGGAGGAAAAAGAGTGAAACGGCTTCGCCAGAGCTCCAGTGAGGGGTTGGCCAGCAACCGGCGGCACTAGGGGGTTAAGGGGGAGTGGCTGGTAGCTGGGCTAGGTGAAAGCTTGGTCAAAATGGGAGAAAAGGGCTGAAATCGCAAAACATTTGGAAGCAGGCGGAGTCAGGCGATCCAGCGAGGCATCCCTTCTCACCGACGTACGAGTCGGCCGAAGGCTTCGTTCAGTGAACGATTGGGCTTGTTTGTATAGACTGTCTGTGCTGAGCACGGTGGTGGGTAGCACGAAGGCTAATTCATCTAGGAAGACCACTTTTAACTCAGGTTTTTGGAGAAATGTAAGCTGGAACAAAACAGGGTTAAGCGAACTGGCGACTGGCAACTTCTAGTTGGTCGACAGGTCAGTCGAAGGCTCTGACTGGCAAACGGCAAGGTCCAGGAGGATAGTCTGGGTGTCCCGAAGACAATGGTGGGTGGCACGGGAGTTAATTCGTTAGGGAAGCCAACAATCAACTCAACTTTTCACAAGGAGGTCTACTAGAGCAAAAACTGGAATAAAAGGAAATAAAGGAGAGAGAGGGTCCGGTTGAAATGAAGCTAAAGAGAGGAGAGAGAGAGAGAGTGAAGATAGAGATGAAGTCTTCTCCATCAAGGCTCTTCAATGCTTGCCCAACTCCCTATGCAAGTCCCATCATCTTCTCTCTCTTTCCTTGCCCTTATCCAAATGCTTTTAGGGGCAAAATGGTAATTTCCACCTTGCACAAATTACCAATCTGACCTTGAGCTGAAATTGATTTATGGGCCTAAGAACTGGGCTGGGCTATGAATAGAAATGGGCTTGGGCATTGATTGGGCTCAAATGGGCTTAAAATTAGGTAAGGGGCTTAGAAGATAAATAGTGATTTTGGGTCCAATGGGCTCACATGCTTGACTTGGGCCCACTATGGTGGCCGTCCCACCTTGGGCCTAGGGCCCACAATGGCTTGGCCCGGCCCATGTCCTCACGGGCTCACTTTCTCGGTCCGAAAATTCATTTTCCAAATACTCGGCTTAACTGGCTCTATCGATTGACAAAGTAGCTTCATCCAAAGTCCGTCCCAGACATTACTGATAATTCGAAGTCCAATCTTGGGTCCTCATGCCATGTCAATTTTACCTTAATGCCATTTTAAGTACAACTCAGACTGATAGGCGGTTTTGAGGATTCACACATAACCGACTCGTGCCAAACCATGTTCAAGACTTCTTGACACATGGACGTCATTGACTACATGAAATTGCAAAAAATAGATTGTTATTTCAAAGTATATAATTACCGAGAATAGACCTAGGGTTGTTCGCAGGTTCGATCACAGTAAACGGAATCAACCGTTGTCCCATTATGTTTTGTCCGCGGATCGACTTCTACTCATCCTTGAAATCGGCTTCTAGTCATCCTTGAAATCAACATGTCTATCTACAAGATCATCCTCACGCAAGTCTTATTGTCAAGTCGTTTTCCCAGGTCAAGTTCTTTAGTTATACAAATTCTATCCTCATTAGTCTTTTCCCTCAATGCTAGTATCTCAGTAGTAATCAATTCCGAGTGAGATCAACCTACAATGCATTGACGAAATTCACATTCATTTATCCCTTAGAGGGCTTGAATTTTAGGATGTCACATCTAGTGTTCAAGCCAATTGAATCTTGCGAATTCAAGATTTGTTAATTCATTTGTGATTTGAGAGATTATTTCACAAGATTTTGTGGGGTTAAACACTATGTGGATATTAAGTGTAATTAGGGCTTAGAAAATACTGAAAGTTTTTGAATGACTTGAATGTGTAATCTCAATTTATCACTTGCTCTATAGTAGAATTCATCGTTGCTCTCTCCATCGATATAGGTCACCATGATTGAACCATGTAAATCTATTATTTGATTTATTTTCTTGTTCTATCTATTTTATTGTTCAATTGCTCGATTTCTACAACAATTAGTATCAGAGCCAGACTTGGCTGAATTGGAGCGAATCGATGGCGACAAAAAAAGGAAAAGTAAAAATCAACATATTTGATAAGAAAGATTTTTGTTTCTAGAAGATACAGATTGAAAATAATCTGTACTATTAGAAACTGCACTTGCCCCTGTGTGGAGAGAAACCAGAGACAATAAAGTTACTGGATAAATGAGTTATGGGTGTTATTAAGCTAATATTGACTCATAATGTCACGTTTAACATTGAAGAAAAAAACCATTGTGAGTTTGTGAAAGCCCCGTCGGATTTGTACAAGAATCCCTCTGCGATCAACAAGGTATATTTGATGCAACGTCTCTTTAATTTAAAGATGAGCAAATGTGTGTCGGTTGCAAATCATATCAATGAATTCAATGTGATTGTTAATCAATTGAGTTCAGCTAAAATTGACTTTGAAAATGACATACGTGCTTTATTATGTTATTGTCAATGCCTAATAGTTGGAATACTACTGTTACTGTTGTTAATAATTCCTATGCATCAACAAGGTTAATGTTTGATGGGGTTCGAGATTTAATTCTAAGTGAGGATATATGTAAATGAGAATCTACTGAACCTATATTTATTGTTTTAGTATGTGAAAACAGAAGAACTAGTGCACATGTTAGCAATAGTATATATAAATGAACATAAGTAATCAATCTAGAACTGATGGTGCCATTTGTTGGAACTGTGGCAAAAAGAGGCATCCTAAAAGGAATTGCCTCAACTTGAAAGATGAGAAGGGTAAGTAAACTATAGTTGATTTTGTAGATGATGTTGCAACTGTAATTGATGGTAATTTCGATAATGCTAATTTTATCTTGTCTGTCACTAATGATCTGTCGTTTGATGGATAGATTATGGATTTTAATTGTTCTTTTTATGTTACATTAAATAGTAAAGTGTAGTTGGGGAACAGCACTGAATGTGATGTTGTTGATGCTGGCAATGTTAGAATCATAATAGATGATGCTATAAGGATATTGACTGAAGTAAGTCATGTTGTAGAGTTAAAGAAAAACTTAATTTCCTTAAGTATCCTAAATTCAATTGGGTATATAGATATTTTAGAATATGGAATTCTAAAAATCGTTCTAGGCGCGTTGGTGATAATGGAATGAATCAAGCACAATGGTTTACATGACTTCAAGGTAAGATCATGATAGATTTCACTCCAGAGACGTCGGATGCATCTGTTCGAGAGTTTAAATTGTGGCTTATGCATTTGGGACACATTGACGAGAGAAGCTTGAAAGTTTTAAATGAAAGAAATTTGTTATGTTGTTATATTGTTAATGAATTGAATGTATGCAAGTACTGTAACTTAGGTTAACAATAGAAAGTACAGTTTAATACAAATGTCAGAGAAACCACACATTGGCGAGCAATTCGAGAGAGACCTTATAGTGGACATAGTCGCCACAGAGGATGCTCGTCATCACTGGGAAGAGACACAAGGGCTCTAGTGATCCTCTAGTGAGGTGGGGTCGCACAATGCAAATGACGAGAAGAGGAAAAGCCCTGACGTTGTTGGTGTTTGGTTTATGTGTTGTGTTAAATTTATGACTCGAGTTTGAGATTCACTGGACCTTTGAAGTTGCACAAAAGAGGAAATATATATATATATATATATATATATATATATAAAAGGGCAGCAAAGGTTTTCTTCTTGTCGCAGAGGAGGCCGAAGAAGCCGAAGGCGTTAGCTTCGTGGGGCCCAACACAATACCTTCTACGGATGAAGCCTCTGCACGTGAAAATCTAAAAGAAAAAGTGGGGCCCAAACACACACACACGTTCAGCGTGAAGCCGAAGCAAGGAATGGTGGTGGGCCTAGGTCAAACTTTGACCTGGGCACACGTATAAAACGGATATAATTTCCTTCCGAGAGAGTGTGTGTCGAGCGGCCGAAGACCTATGTAAAAGGAGAAGCCACACGTCACCGAAGCATTGTTGTTAATCGAAGCGCCATTCTTATTTTAAGTGCTATGATTTTTTTTGTTTGTGAGAGACATTCATAAATGCTGAGTGCTTGGCTTTGGGTCTTCGTGTTTTTCGTGCGACAAAGCTTAATTGCGATTTACATCCAAGAAAGATTCCAAGAAAGATTGGTGTATTGAGTGTAATTGATGTTTGGGAAACATCGAGAGTGTTTGAGTGACTTGAGTGTGTAATCTCATTGTATCGCTTGATCTATAGTGAAATTTGCTGCTGCTCTCCCTGTGAACGTAGGTTTTTATGACTGAACCACATAAATCTGGTGTCCGATTTATTTTCTTTTTCTATCTATATTATTGTTTGATCGCTCGCTCTATCGCAACACGCTGAAAAGTAGCAATTCTAGAATTTGTGGGAGGAGTGATGTTGGGAGACAATACCCATGGATGGCATTATATAACATCCCAAGGGTTGAAGTCGGCTCGCGCGATGGATTAGAGCGACTTTTATTTGGCTTCCACGGCGCGCCGCATCTTCCTGTCCCTCGAACATCGACGAGACACGAAGTATTAGATTCAGATTTGTGCTGCGAAATTGAGGGCGGTGGGAATGGGCAGCTGCTGTCCGGTTTCCCCGAAAGTGGAAAACCCGCGTTTGGTTGAGCGCGCTCCACGCCGATGACGTGCAAGTCAACGAGAAGTCAAAAGGTATGGAGATACGAGAGAGGGCCCAATGCTGCGCCGTTTCTTTTAGACGCTATGCCGTTAATTTCCCGACATCATCAAGGCATCCGAGGCTTTTAGACATCGAGTTATTCTTATTCGTTCGAGGAAAAAAAGCCCATATTCACCCTTTTTAGTCCCTCCGTCTTAAAATACGCGGTACCGCTATATCTTCCTTTATCTCTCGTTGAAACTTGTGATCGATAGATTATAAATATAAATATCATTCGCATTCATTTTCTTTTTGTTGAATTTGATCTTGGATGATGGCCGTGTTTCTAATGTGCCGCTTAAAGAATTGGCTAGAGGTTCCCCTCTCCAATCCGGGTGGAGGAAAGCACGAGTGTGTGATCCATATGTCTTAAAGTGAGCGCAGTACATTGGGCCCCACTAATACTTGCCATATAGACATCAATTCTTATTGCACATTTGATTAATGCTTAGATTAACACAGCCATGTGTGAGATAATATGGTCATGACAAAACCGATAATGGTAATGTGTTTGTTCGGGCAGTGGTATAATGAAATAGCCAATATTTTGCAAGGTTTTCTTAATGATGTCACAATTTTAATAGTGTTTACTAATACAGTTTTATAATTTTGTGTAAACTATCAAATTTTATAAAACAATATCAAATTTGATAGTAATTAGAGGAAAATTATTTCAGCAAGCCATATTGTGGACCCATGCTCGGAACAGTCACTTGACAAGCATAGGTAAATAGCGCAATTGGAAGGCTTTGCTCATGAGGTTAGTATGAGATTCTCCAGTGCTAGCAAGGGTTAGCATCGAGCACTAGCAACACCGGAAAGTCCGAGATGAAATAGAGAGGACGTGAAGGAGCAATACGCTATTATAGTGAATTTGAATGCCAAGTGGCCAAAGACACATTTGAGGTAGAGTTGTGAATGGTTCAATTCGGTTCGATTTTTTTGAAAAACCAAACCAAAATCCTGGTTCGTTTCTATTCGGTTTGGTTTAGTTTTACTTTTGTGTTTGTCTTTTTTCCCTACATATACCGCTTTCTACAATATTTTTCTTAAAAAATCGATTTTTTTAATTATTTTTTATTCTTTTTCTTCTTCTTCTTCTTCTTTTCATTTTTTTCTTTTTCTTCTTCTCCATCATTGGCTAGTTGTCGGCCACAATGATGGTTGACAACCGGCTAGAGGTGAGCTCAAGCCTCACCACAGGCCGTCAAGGCTCAAGCTCACTAGCTTTCGGCGAGCTTGAGCCTGACCAGCTTGCAATGAGGCTCCACCTTGACTGATCTGGCAAGGCCAAGCTTACCGGCGAGCTCAAGCCCTGCCAGATTTGTCAAGTTGGGCAAGGCTTGAGCCTCACCGAAGGTCGCCAGACGTCCCGACAGCGAGGTCGAGCCTTGTTGGCTTGTGGTGAGGCTCGAGCTCGTCTCTAGCTGGTTGCCACTCACCACTGGGGCTAGCAACTAGCCAATGAAGAAGAAGAAGAAGAAAAAAAAACGATTTTAAAAAATAAAATAAAATAATGAAAAATGAAAAATTTTAGATTTTATCGATTTGATTCGGTTAACCAAATCAATAAAAACTGAATTGATTAAAAAAAAATTGGTTGTAATGAGGACCAAATTGAATAAGAACCGAACCGAAAAAATTAAATTCTTCGGTTCGGTTTGGTTCGGTTCGATTTTCAATTTGGTTTTTGACACCTCTAATTTGAGATTCGATTAAGTTACACGAGGACAACCCATATATGGTGGTAGTAATCAAGCTGTCAGAGCTCTCAATGGCAAGGCCCATCCTCCAAAAGGCAAATGATCCATCGAACTAAGATGGTACAAACAACGAGACGATTAAGGCAATTAATGAAAAGGAAATCGCCATGGAAGAATCATGTATCATGAGGATATCGACTAAAAGGCGAGGTGAAAATGGGAATTCTTATGTATCATAAGAGCACGGATTGACATGAAGTCATTTAAAAGTATTAAATGGATTAGATCAAGTCATTTCAATCAGATTGGAATTGAAGGTCGACGATCACGCCGCACCCACAATATTGCTAATTCCTTGTTCTTCCTTCTTGCGTAAGGAGCTTTGAATACTCCACGTAAGAGTTGTGTGGTTGACCAATATGTCCTGTTCCTTGTGTTTATACCCACATGTCAACGTAGATTTACTTGGATTCTTCTTATCCACACGTCCACTTGACATTTCCCCCCTTTCAGAGAGAAACATCAGTCGTTATCAAATTCCACATACACATGTTTAGGGATAAGATGAGATGCACCGTTTTAAATTTTGCTTTCGATGGACAGCTAAATGTTGACATTATGTCTCAAGTTTAAATTCATGAACAGAAATTTGACCTGAGACAAATTATCATTTGTGGATGCCCAGGCATGTGCTAGTGGAAATCCAAAACTTCTTTCCGGTGCCGTTTTCCAAATTTTGGAGAACGGTTTCCTTGTTTGTGCGAGGGTGGTCGCCAAGCAAAGCAGAAATGGGGAAATGCACACAAAATCAATATTCCTTAACGCGCGCCGGAGGAGCCTTTCGCTGAAAGCGGAAAGTCCAGCGCGGACTTTTGAATGTGACCATGATGCGGTCGACTCACATATGTTGTCTGGTTGTTGGAGCTCTTTGACCAACGGTTGATACGCGCACGGAGGGAAATTCCGGGTTCTTCCTTTCGCATCCCAATTGGAGCTATCGCCTAAGGAACTTTATCGTGGGGAACAAGTGTTGGAAGCTGCCACTAAATTACGTGGGTTAAGATTTTTGTTAATTCTTTTATAAGTTTAAATTATTTGGTGAAAAATTATGAGGCTAAACACAATGTAAATCATTAGGTGTAATTGAGAGTCAGGAAATACTGACGGTGTAATATTCATTATATCATTTAATCTAGAATGAGAGACTCTTTACTGCTCTTTCCGTGGACAAAAATCACTCCAATTGAATTATGTAAATTAAGCATCTGAATCATTTTCTTATTCTAACTATTTTATAGTTCGATTACTTATTTTCGTAGCACTAGATTATTTAGTAGTTTCTTTCATGATGATTCGTTCAATTAAAATAAAATGAGATGATGATTGTTTCATCATACGACATATCATCAACTAACTCGGGCAGAGGAAATATTGTGCACATGGATGCATTTTTACACAAATTCATTCAATGAGCAGCATGTTTCAAATTTAGGCCCACCCGTAAGAACTTTGAAAACGCCTCAAGCCCATCATGTTCTCTCTCTGCGGCTCTTTTGACTTCGACGGGCCTTTGGGGTGGTGGTGGCGAAGGAAAATAAAGTGGGGACCGTTTGTTTCGAAAGGAAAAGATGGGAAAATTCTCTTGCTCGCGAGGGCTTAATTTCCTAGAAAAGCACTCCATCGCAACGCAACGCAACGCAAGAGGTGACGATGAACAGCTGGGAAAAGTAGCTGAAAAAGACATTGTTACGAATCGAGCCCGGCAAAAGAAGGGAAAGGGGAAACAAAAAACAAAGAAGCTTCGATTACACCGTTGAACTCATCCGGTGCTGCGACGAGGGGAGGATCTGGAGGCAGTTCTTTGGAGTGGACGGTGAGGTTGAGGCTGGCGGTGACCGGAGGATGAGGCGAAGAAGGACTTGATCATGGATTGGGCGGCGACGCAAACGACGGAGAGAGAAGGGGAGGAGTGCCTGGAGAGAGGGAGCTTGGAATCTGGTGGCCCCGCAGGCCTGGGTGGCCTGGGGTGGGACGAGAGAGAGGGAAGGAGTGCGATGGGCATGTGAAATGTGGACAGGGGGTCGACGGCTAAGGAGGTGGTGGAGAGAGAGAGAGAGAGGAGAAGGTCCTTATTGGGCCAAATAACGACAAAAAAAGAAAAGGCTGTTCTTTCTTAAATCTGTCCAGTTAGCTGATGTTTCTTACAGATGGGCTCAAATACGGCACATGTCGTTTTGGATTGGTGTAAGAATAAAGTGGCACCGCTTGTGGGCGAGACAGCGGACGGTGGCCCTCGCAGGAGCATCATTTGAATCTTGAGATACTAGTTGGGCTCGGCGAGAGTAGCCGGTGTCTTTTCTTGTCTCTTCGGTCAATTTTTTTTTTTTTTTACAACTCTCGCAAGAAAATATTGAGTGCATTTAATATGTCGTATAAGATGATACAATAAATCACTCAGAAATTGACATATATCAACCCAGACACCCATGCTAGATTATTGAAAATTTCTAAAAGATTCTCTCTCATCCTGTCAAGCTTTGTCCCACTCTCAACCCCCCGCCCCATATCTCTCTCTCCATTTTCTTCTTTTTCTTTTTGCCTTTTGAGGCCATGGACGACGCTTGCACTGTGGATTGCAGCATCACCAGCCAGCCATGGATGACCTACTCATGAGCACGCCAACACTCATCCATGGCCGTCATTGGCATTGCTCGGGTATGCTATTGATCCTTGGATATTATTTTTCCCATCCACCATGGACGACACTTCTGGTGTGAATGGACAACAATCATCCATGGCCACTTTGGCCATAAAGCTCTACCTCAAACCCAAAGCTTGAGGTAGCCTTGGTTGCTTGAGTTTGACAATTATTAAAATATGCTTCGAGTTTAAGCCTATTGAATGAACTTGAACTAAGTTTATTTGCGTGTTAACTCGGCAGATCAAATTTCAAGATTGGATCTTGCATAATGCGGAAACCTCATCCATACTAGTGTCGTGATATTGAACGTAATTTATTTCCTTTACGAGCTGCAGTCCCCAAGAGGAGGAGAATGAACATTTGCAGAGAAAAAATATTCATGCACGAGTTGGTCTCTACACTGAAGTCAGCAAGGAAAATAAATTTGAGGAGAGTTGACCGTGGATTTCCTTTTCCACGTTGAACTCGGTTTCATGAAGAATTTTGTTTCTTTTGTATATTATAAATCCAGGCTGAATTATTGCTGCAATTTGGGCACGCCTGTGTTGATATGCCGTGAGTGCTTTTTCGCGAAGGCAGTCTTCGTGCTACGGTTGACGTATAAAGACGTCTTGAAGCCCCGTTTCGAGTGCTTGTGCAGCGAGCTATCTTCGTGGGCTTGTTCATGAATTACATCCAATAAGATTTAGTGTTCAAGTAGATTGAATCTGGTGAATTCAAGATTTGTTAATTCATTCGTGAGATTGAGAAATTATTTCGCGAAGTTTTGTGGAGCTAAACACTTCGTGGGTTATTGGGTGTAATTAAAGCTTAAGAAATACTGAGTGTTTGAGTGACTCAAGCGCATGATCTTTGTTGTATCACTTGATCTTTAGTGGAATTCATCCCTATTCTCCCCATGAACGTAAGTTATTATGAGCGAACCATATAAATCTATTGTTTGATTTATTTTCTTATTCTATTTATTTTATTATTTGATTGTTCGTTTTTCACAGCAATTGATATTAGAACCAAACTTGGTTGAGTTGAGGCAAATTGATGGCGACAGAAAGGAAAAGTAAGAATCGACAGATTTGATAGGAATGATTTTGATTTTTGAAAAAAGCAAATTGAAGATTATTTCTACTAGATGAAATTGCACTTGCCCCTGTGTGGAGAGAAACTAGAGACAATGAAACAAGCTAATTGGGATTTGTTGGATAAATAAGCTATGGGTGTTATTTGACTGACGTTAGCTCGTAACATCGCGTTTAACATTATGAAGAAGAAAACCACTGCAAGTTTGATAAAAGCCCTATTGAATATGTACGAGAAGTCCTCACGATCAATAAGATCTATTTGATGCAACATTTGTTTAATTTAAAGATGAACGAAAGTGTGTCAGTTATAAATCATATTAATGAATTTAATTTGATTGTTAGTCAATTGAGTTCAGTTAAGATTGACTTTGAAGATGAGGTACGTGCTTTGATTCTATTATCCTTAATGCCTGATAATTGGAATACTATTAAATTGTTGTTAGTAATTCATCTAGGTCAACAAGCTTGACATTTGATGAGATTCGAGATTTAATTCTAAGTGAGAACATCCGTAAAAGAGAATCTGGTGATCATATTTATATTGCTTTAGTAGGTGAAAATAGGGAAGTACCAGTACACATGTTAGCAGGAGTAGTATAAACATGAATTGACGTAACTAGTCTAGAACCAGTGGTGCTGTCTATTGGTGCTATGGTGAAAGGTGGCATCAAGGAATTGCCTAAAACTAAAGAACGAGAAGTATAAGGGAATTATAGTTGATTTTGTAGATGATATTACAACTGTAGTTGTTAGTAATTTGGATAATGTTGATTTTGTCTTGTCCATCACTAATGATTTGTCATTTGATGGATGGATTATCGATTTTAATTGTTCTTTTTATGTTACACCAAATAGTTGTTGGCAATATTAGAATCATAATGTACGATGATATCGTGAGGACATTGATTGAAATAAGACATGTTCTAGAGTTGAAGAAGAACTTGATTTCCTTGAGTGTCTTGAATTTAGTTGAGTATCTATACAATTCAGAATGTGGAATTATGAAAATTGTTCGAGGTACTTTGGTGATAATAAAAAGAATTAAGCACAATGGCTTGTATGAACTTTAAGGTGAGGTAGTGACATATTTCGCCTTGGAGATGTCGAATGCATTTGTTCGAGAGTTTAAATTATGGCATATGTGTTTGGGCACATTGACAAGAGAAACTTGAAGGTTTTAAGTGAAAAAAAGAAAAAAAAAATGTTATGTGATTATGTTGCTAATGAACTAAATATATGCAAGTGTTGTAATTTAAATCAACAACAGAAGGTGCAATTCAGTATGGCCGTGCAAAAAACCACAGAAATTGTAAAATTAATTCACTTAGATGTTCACAAGTTGTCGCGGTTTTCTTCAAGGAACAATGTTAGATATATGCTAACTAATAGTTGTTGATAATTACTCAATGAAGATGTGTGTGTTTGTGCTTAGGCACAAGTTTGATGTTATTGTCAGTTATTGAGTTAAGAGCTTTGATCAAAAAGAGGTTGATAAAACGATTAGGCATATGCGAACTAACGGTAGCATGGAGTTTTGCTTGAAGTTGTTAAATCAATTCTGCATGAAGTAAGGCATTGTGAAACACTGTACTAATGTCAATAAACCACATAATATTACAAAATTGATGAGCAAAACATTATTAGAGACAGCTCATAAAATGCTCTCTATGCTAGTATGACTAGAATATTTTTGGTGGATACACTTAGTACGGTGAGCTACTTGATGAATAGATCCCATTGACTATGATTGGATGTTGGACTCTCAAAGAAATGTGGTCAAATAACATTACCCTTGTTATATTCAAGTTACTAATGGTAAGCTCAATGAGAAGGCACGAAAGTGCATGTTTCTAGGCTATGCACATGGTGAGCAAGGTTATCAATTGTGGTGTCCAGAATTAAATTCATTAGTTATCAATAGAGAAGTTATGTTTGACTTGTCTTCAATACTTCTATTAGAAGTGTTATTAGTAGTGTTCATACGGCTCTAAACGGTGTTTAGCTTAAAGGGGAGTTGTAATAAAGAAAACTCCTAAGGTAGCAAGTACTAGCAGAGTAATTGACACAAATAGTGTTTGCAGCGAGATTGAGCCCATAAAACCAACATTTGCTATAACTGCTGATATTGACACGGTATGTATTCGATCTCACAACCTTGAATGTCTAATAGCATATGGCATCTTTTAGGCTGGATGAAGTCGAAGGATGAACTATTCATGTTGGTAGTATCCAAGATATCTATCCTCCAAAAAGTCCTCGAACAATTGATGAACTAAGAGGGTACACATAATGAAAAGGTGGTAGTTAACAAATAGGATATTATCATAATGAAGTCAATACTTGATAGATTATTGTGTATCTTCACTTCATTGGCTAATGATATAGATTGCTATACATCATTTTATTTTAATGATTCTGTTATTGAACTATATGTTTAATGTCGTTATGTCCGCATTCCAAATTCTAAGAATAAGGACTAACTTGATTCAAAGTTAATTAAAAATATGTTTGAGGCAGGTTATGAAATTTTTTCCTTGCGCTGACATTGTCAATAGTATGTGATTCATGCCAACTCAGTCCCCTTGTGCTTAGCATTTTTCTCACGATTTTGTTCTTCACATCCTTGACTGTAAACAGGGTCACTCGTCTTATGGACTTCGTCCTTCTTCCTCATATCAGAAGTTGCGTGCTTACCTCTGGAAATATGAGTTATGCAACAAATAAAAAGTTGTTTCTTTTACAAGGCTGTGCCTACATATTGATGCGACCAAAAGATCGATGGATTACAAATTCCTTATTTTTCTAGGGAAAACCAAAAAATCACGCGTTATCAATAATGAACGCTGCATCAATAATGAATTCAATATACTTGTACAACGAAAAGAATCGAGTTAAACTCAGTTACTGTTGCTACCGCTCTCTGTGCATGATTTTCCTCGCGAGCTTCTTGCTTTTCACTCGCAAGTAGCTGAAGATTGGTATATCAGGGACCAGGATGCACTTGACGACCCAACCGATAGGCCAAGACGCGGCCGCGATCCCAACGCATGCACCCCATTGTCCCCGACTCAATCGCTCCGTGTCGGCGAACCGCTTTAGGAACTCAACCATCACCACTTGAAGGACCACTGTCACGAAGATGATCCCGAGGAACAGCTTGTTCTTGTGAATGCCCTCGAACACATTCCTCTTATCGAGTTTCCTTGCGTTAAACATGTTGAAGACTTGGCACAAGACAAACGCGTTGAATATTAGTGTCCGCTTCACCACCTCGTCCATGCCGATGATTGATTCGCCCTTGAACTGTAGAGTGAGGAGGATGGCCATTTGGTATGTTGCTTGGGCCACAATGTTCCTCCACATGACGTTGGTTATGAGCGGCTCGGTTCGTCCCACAGGGGGCTTCTCCATGAGCTCCCTGGTGGGCCGCTCTGTGGCCAGTGCGAGCGCGCCGAGTGTCCCCATGATCAGGTTCACCCACAAGAGCTGGACGGCTGTTAGGGGGACATCGCGGGAAGAGACAGCGGCCACGAAGTTGGTCACGAGGACCGTGACATCCGCCGTGAGCTGGAACAGGATGAACTTCTGGATGTTATTGTAAACGCATCAACCCCACTGCAGCGCCATCTCCACGGAGGCAAAGTTGTCGTCGAGGATTATGATGTCCGAGCTCTCTTTGGCGACCTTGGTGCCTTGGATGCCCATCGAAAGCCCTATGTCTGCTTCCTTGAGGGCTGGTGCATCGTTCGTGCCATCCCTGTTGGATTATAATGTCTCAGTTGCTGTTTTCTGTTTTTTTTTTTACTCTGTTTTCTGCTGTTTTCTGTTCTGTTTTCTGCTCTATTTTACTCTGTTTTTTATTAAAAGAACAGCCAAGTTCAATTTAGTTATTTATTTAGTATTTTTGCTATTTTCTAGGAAGTTAATAGCGCGTTTGTGTGCAGTTATGTATTACACGTACGTGAGCAGTTTTTGCTTTGTTTAAGTTGTTTTGTACTTGACAGTTTCCTTGAGAACAAACGTATGCAAGTTTGTGCTCTGTTTCTCTGCGCTTCTCTTCCTCATCTGAAAAATATAGCTTCTGGTTTTCTATTTTCTTGTTTACTGTTTTGATCAGTAACAACAATCCCCTGTGACGGCAACCACATGGCCTTTCTTCTTCAGGCATTGAACCATGAGGAGCTTATCGAAAGGCGAGGATCCCGCCATGACCCGGATATTCTCAACTCTCCAAAGCCTCTCCTCAGTCGGGTAATTGCGAAAATGAGCTCCTTCCACAATGTTTTCGTCGGAGGCATCGTCCCCTTGCCTGAGAATCCCGCACTCTGTGGCGATGGCCTTAGCGATGAAAATGCTGTCTCCCGTTATCATCTTGACATTCACTCCCACGTCCTGACAAGCTTGGACTGCGCTCCTCGCATTAGGATGGCGTGGGTTCTTAATGCCTACAAGTCCTAGTAATGTCAGGCCGTCCTCTTGGATCTTCTTGCTGTCTTCTCTTTCTAGGATAGCTTCCTCGGAGACTTGTTTATGAGCAAAAGCGATGCACCTGAGGCTGCTCGCCGCCATCCCCTGTATAATCTTCTTCAATCTCCGCCTTTCATCTTCATTTAAATCTTTCGCTTTCCCCGACCTGTCGTAGACGCTGGAGCACTTTGCCAATACCATCTCTGCTGCTCCTTTCCAGTGCACATGGAATGTGCCGTCCAACCACTTCCTTATTAGGACACCGCTTCTCTTCTTCTGTGAGTCGAAGGCTTTGACATGGATGACTTTACATCTCTTCTTTGTCTCCTCCATGTCCACGCTCAATTGCAAAACCGCCCAAGAAAGAATCGCTTTCTCGGTTGGACTACCGGAGAACTCGTACTCCGATCCCGAAGATGGCCTATAGACACTGCCCCCGGTGTTCAAAGAGACCCCATCTCGAATCAAATCCAGGACAAACTTGGAGACAGAGGAGTATGTGTTTTCGGCCACAGAGTCTTGGCCGACCCAGAATTTTGTCACCTTCATCTCGTTCATTGTCAGAGTGCTGGTCATGTCTGTGCAAATAGTGGTGGCTGCCCCCATTGTCTCGCAGGCTGAAAGCTTCCTCACCATCGCACAATCCGCCATCATCTTCTCCATCGAATAAGCAAGAGTGAGGCTTCCCACGAGCAGCAAGCCTTCAGGAATTGTGACCACCACGATTGTCACTGCAGCTGTGATGAAGCCCACCACAGATTTTATGATACAGTCACCTTGATTTGGCCTGCATTGAAATCCAGCAAAGTGACAACGAGGCCTACTTTGCCAATCAACAAGGTGAGCTTGTTGACCCGAGCCCATAAAGGGGGCAGCTCGATGTTGTCATGGCTGATCGAGCTCATCATCTCGCTGCACACTGTGTTCATGCCTACGGATGTAACCAGCATCTGAGCATGCCCCTCAGCAACCTTTGTTCCCGAGAACAGGAATGGATTCTCCTCACGGTTCACCTCTACGTGATCACTCTCCCCAGTCATGCTCGATTCGTCAACCTAAATTGACAACACAAACGGCACACATGGTTTAGCTCCCCGCCTCTCTCTCTCTCTCTCTCTCTCTCTCTGGATTTTTCCAGATTTCTCTCCCTTTCTCTGCTGCACCAGAATTTTCTCTCTCTCTCCAGAATTTTCTCTCCCCCCTCTCTCCAGATTTTTCTCACCGACTTTTACACCCTATAAATAGGGGTTCTTGTCCCTTGTGTGAGTGTGTGTGAAAAAGTGTGAAGAGTGTGATGTGAGTGGAGTGCGTACGTGAGTGTGTGAGTGGGTGGAGTAGGTGACGTGAGCGTAGAGTGAAGTAAGTGAGTGGGTGTGTGTGCAAGAATTGTGTTCGTGTGAGGTGTGAGAGGTGTATGAGAGTGGTGTAATATTGTTTATATAAAATAAAGCAATTGTTTTACTTGTACATCCACTTGCTTCTCAACAAGTGATATCAGAGCATGTCGTTGGAGGCCGTGCAAAGACAGTGGTCGGGGACCATTGTAGGTGAGCAAGGCGGTCAGGGATCGTCGAGCCAAGGAGCGAAGAAGCGAAGGACGTCGGATTTTTTGCCAGTGCACAATCTAGGATTGTGAAGTCGGTTGGTCCGGGACCAGGCTTACTTGGTATAGTGCAGGGCATTATACTCAAGTCACGATGGTGGATTTCTCGAGTTCGGTAAGTGGTATCGAGAAGCTCAACAACTCAAATTATAATAATTGGAGTACCCGCATACAATATTACTTGTTAGGACAAGATTTGTGGGATATTGTTGGCAAGAGCAACACCACCCCACCCACGAATGATAGCGAATTAAGAAAATGGAATATAAAATCGGATAAGGCTCTTTATGTGCTTGCTGTGGCTGTTGAAGATGAATTATTGCAACACATAAAGAGTGTGACGACCCCGAAGGAGGCTTGGGATAACTTGGCGACGCTGTTTGCAAGGACAAACGATGCCAAGTTACAATGCTTGGAGAACGAGCTCCTCTCAATCTCGCAACAAAATATGACGGTGAGTCAATACTTTTCTAAAGTTAAATCTATTTGCGAAGAAATTTCAAAATTAGATCCTAAGAATGCCATCTCTGAGACAAGAATAAGAAGAATCATAATTCGCGGGTTAAGGCCGGAATATAATGGTATTGTTACGGCCACTCGTGGATGGGCAAATGAGCCAACTCTAATAGAGTTGGAGAATATATTGGCCAACCAAGAAGCCTTAGATAAACAAATTTCTAAGGTCTCAATTAAGGAGGATGAAAATGCCCTCTTTAGTAATAAAAGAGGGTTCAATGGCCAAAATAGAAATGGAGCAAGTGCAAGAGATGACAAACCGTGGAAAAGTCATGGAGAATGGCAAAAGCGAATAGAAGGAACTCGACCTCGGCCAGGGGGAGCTCGTCGAGACCGCAATAAGGACGAAAATGAAGAAAAGAAGAATAGAAGGCGTATTGGACGGTGTTACACGTGTGGCAAAGTAGGTCACTTTGCCAGGGATTGTCAGTTCAAAAGAGTTGAAGGAAATGTCGCAACATCCAAGGAAAATGATAGCAAAGAAGACTGGGATTTCCAAGCATCCTTTGCAATGGAGGAACGAGAAGATGCGATGGCCCTCATCACAGTAAGTGATAAATTGATTGATTATGAAGAAGATTGGATAGTCGACTCGGGGTGCTCAAATCACATGACCGAAGATCAAGGCAAGCTATCAAACATGTGCGAGTACAAATGTGGACGAGTAGTTATCACCGCAGACAACTCAAGGTTGCCGATTACCCATGTGAGCCATGTCACGCCCCGATCCTCGGGCACACACACATCCTTCTACTTGGCCGATGTTAAAATGCGATATCCCAGGACTATGTATTGCCGACCCTTTCAATTTTTAAGCACATACGGAAGCAGTTATAAATCCCCAGACAATAAAACAATGGGATAAAAAGCAGGGCCATATTTTTCATATTGAAATTTATAACCAAACTTTTATACAAAACACAAACCAGAGCACTTCGCAACTTTTAATCTAAATTATATTCACATCAAAAAGTAGATCTCAAAAGAAGATAAACTCTTAGTCCATTTGGGCCGTACTCAAGGCCCCTCTCGGGATTATCTTCTTCTTCCAAAAATCCTTCTTAGACTTCTCCTCCTCAGCTCCTCAGCGAGGTCCTGAAATGTTTTCCCCAAACCGGGATGAGACTACGTCTCAGCGAGTTCTACCCCACTAAGCCTCAATTAGTAAACCATTATACTATAGGCTACCTAAACACGCATAGGGTAGAAGACGTACCTTGGCATCCGTCTCAACCTGCAATTCAAGGTTACATATGAACACTTCACAAATCATAACGAACAATCAATCAAATCACGACAATCTGATCAAATCATTGATTAATCGAACTAGTTGATTACGTGTCAGACGGACCATTCTAGGTCAATGCTCTCGGGCCTCAATTTCGCTAAAGTACGTATCTACTAGACAATTGCGTGCGTTCTTTAAAGCGCCGTTTTTGTCAGTGATACCCCAAATCACCGAACCACACATGCCTACAATAATATGTTTAATAGACAATTGCATGCGTTCTTTAAGGCGCCGTTTTCGCCAATGATATCCCAAGTCACCGAACCACACGTGCCTACAATGATCTGTTCAATAGACAATTGCGTGCATTCTTTAAGGCGCCATTTTCGCCAGTGATATCCCAAGTCACCGAACCACACATGCCTATGATCATGTATTCAATAGACAGCTACGTGCGTTCTTTAAGGCGTCGTTTTCGCCAGTGATATACCAAATCACCGAACCACGTATGTCCATGATGGGATATGTACTAAACCGGTACGTGCATTCTTTAAGGCGCCGTTTTCGCCAGTGACATCCTTAGTCACCGAACCACGTAGGCCCATACACCTTACCTGATCAGTCCAAGCCCAAAGTACTTTTGATTCACTCTCACCATTCAACTCACTTTACAACTCAACAAAGCACTATAAATGCTGAATGAACATACTTGGCCATTTACCAATCAATAATTCAATCTCAATCAATTCCAGTCAAATTAGGGTAAATCCCTAAAATATCACAATTTATTTAATTCCATGCAACGTAGAGCTCAAATAAATAAACGGACTGCACCACGACAATTAGCACGAGATTTCGGTCGTCGGCCATCAAAATCTTAATTTCTGAAAAATAATTAATTAATAAATATTAAAAATTCAATTTAGCACAAAATAAAGCCCAATTAAATAAACGGACTTCACCACAGTCATCAGCATAATATTCTGGTCATTTACCATCTCAATTGAATTTTCGGAAAATAAATAAATAATTAATTAATTTCGATAATTAATAATTAATATTAAAAATTCGATTTAGCTTAAAATAAAGCCCGATTAAACAAACGGACTCCACCATGGTCATCAGCATAATTTTCCGGTTCCGGACCATCTCAGTTGAATTTTCGGAAAATAAATAATTATTTAATTTAATTCCGAAAATTAATATTTAATTACCAAAAATTCCACTTAGGCCCGGAAAGCCTAATTGGAGCCCACTAAGGGTCGGGAAAAATCCCGAGGCACTTCCAATAATTAGTAGACCACATCTACTTGCTAATTGCGCAATCAATTTATTTAAATCGCATCACAATTGACTAATAATTGCTAATTTATTCTAATCTAACCACCTAAACCTAATTAATTAAAACTAAACCAATCTTAAGTATAATTAGCCAACTAATCCGGGATTAGTGAGATTACTCACCAAATCACGCGCAAATTGGATCAATCTGATGGGAGCGACGCGAGGAACGATTCTTCCCAAAGCACTATTCGGGTTCGGGGCCCGGAAACGGCCCAAAGCGGGCCCGAAGCCGGCTGGATACCCACACGACAAGGTTGCTGGATCGCTGCAAAACAAAGAGAAAGAGAGAGGGATGGGGGCGGCAAAGGGTCAGGAAAGATGGGCGGAGCTCCGGGGAGGCTACACGACGGCCGATCGGAGCTGGACGGCAGTCCGACGGTGGCTGAACAGGGGTTGGACAGCGGCGGGGCAGAGGCGGCAGCTTCGCTGGACGGGGGCAAACGGTGCACGAGCGCAAAGGACGACCGGCGAGCGGCTGAGCTTGGGCGGCGATGGCGGCTGCTCTGATCCCAGGCGAGCTGTTTCCATTTCTGTTCAGCTGGGTCGCACGAAGAAGAGAGGAAGAAGAGGGGTTTCTGTCACGTGGGGTGGGGAAGAAGAGAGAAGAGAGAGAGAGAGAGAGAGAAGGGATAAGGATTGAAAGAGAGAGAGAGAGGGAATGGTGGGGTGCTGTCCGCACGATGGGGGAGTGAAAGGAGAGAGAAAAGGGAGAGAGAGAAAAAATAATAATAATTATATTCTAAATTTTCTTCTCTTTCCATTTCCCTTTCTAATTTCTTTCGGTCTTCGATTTTTCCTCCAATAATTTCTTTATTGAAATTTCGGACTCGTCAATAATTTGACAAACGATGAGACGAGGTCCAAAAATTTGAATTGTGACACGCTCGAATATTCGATTTCCGAAACTAAATCAAATTCCATGATTACAATCGACCAGACGTGATTTAGTCCAATCCAACCAATTAGATAGCTTTTAGGGATTTTTACCGCGGATATATCCCTTAACGGCTTTACCCAATAAGTTAGTTAACTCGTGAGTGATAAGCTTAGAGAAAAAGGACCATGGGTGCGCCAACGATATGCACATTTCATTTTATCAAAACGAGGTCGAATTTCAGGATGTCACAGGCCAAACAATGATGACACCCCGATTCAGTTCGCATCAAGTCGAACTGAAAAATGTGTACCATGTGCCAGGAATGAAGAAGAATCTATTGTCTGTGGCACAACTTACAGACTCAGGCAATTATGTGGTGTTTGGTCCTAGAGACATTAGGGTGTACCGCAATTTGAAACCAACTGGTACACCAATCATGGAGGGGCTTCGATTAGAGTCTGTCTACGTGATGTCAGCTCAGACGGCATACGTGGACAAAACTCAAAAGAGTGAAACACCTGATTTGTGGCATGCACGGCTTGGGCACGTGAGCTACCATAAATTAAAGGTGATGATGAAGAAAGGTATGCTAAAAGGTCTCCCACACTTGGAAGTCCAAGAAGATGCCATTTGTGTTGGATGCCAGTATGGGAAGGCACATTAGCTTCCATATGAAGAGTCCAAATTCAGAGCTAAGATGCCTCTCGAGCTTGTCCACTTAGATGTATTTGGACCAGTGAAGCAACCGTCAGTCAGAGGATCAAAGTACATGATAACATTCATCGACGATTTCTCCAGGTACGTCTGGGTCGACTTCATGAAAGAAAAATCCGAAGCATTAAACAACTTTAAGGAGTTTAAAGCAAAAATAGAATATGAAGTAGGCAAGAAAATACTATGCCTTCGCACGGATAATGGGGGAGAATACACATCAGATGACTTTACAAAATTTCTTCAAGAATGGAAGATACGTCCACAATTTACTTGCCCAAATACGCCACAACAAAATGGAGTTGCCGAAAGAAAGAATCGGCATTTGGCGGAGACATGCAGGAGTATGTTGCATGCGAAGAGTGTTTCACCCAAGTTTTGGGCTGAGTGTATGAAGACGGCAGCGCACGTGATCAATAGACTACCTCAAGCAAGGCTTGGCTTTACGTCACCTTATGAGAAGTTGTGGAATCGCAAGCCCACGGTAAGTCACTTTAGAATATTTGGGTGTGTATGTTATGCATTCGTGCCAGACCATCTTCGTAACAAGTTCGATAAGAAGGCAGTTTGCTGCATATTCGTGGGCTACAATGATCAAAGAAAAGGATGGAAGTGTTGTGACCCTACAACAGGGAGGTGTTACACTTCCAGAAATGTGGTGTTCGACGAACTATCATCTTGGTGGACATCACAACCTAATTCAAAACAAGTTGAAGAAGAGATTCGTGAAGGAATGGGAGAAAATGACAAGATTGATAAGGGCCAACCAATTGAAGAAGGAAATGATAATGTAATTGGAAGAAAAGAAGTCAGAACACAGTCACCAGAAAAATCAAAGAGCCCATGGCGAACTGGTGTACATCCAAGAACTACAGAAGAGATCCGACCAAGTCAAATGGAAGAATCTGAAGAGGAGGAATCTTAACTAAGGAGATCAACAAGACAAAGAAGACCAAATCCCAAATATGCAAATGCGGCGCTGACTGAAGATGTCGAAGTAGTCGAGCCGTCCACATATGAGGAAGCTTCGCAAGACATGGAATGGAGGAAAGCCATGGAGGAAGAGATACAAGCACTAAGAAAGAACGAAACATGGGACCTAGTACCGAGACCTAAAGAGGTACGTACTATATCTTGCAAATGGGTCTATAAACTTAAAACTCGACCAGATGGGTCGATAGAAAGATATAAGGCATGACTAGTTGCTCAAGGATTCTCTCAAAAGTATGGCTTAGATTATGATGAGACTTTTAGTCCAGTGGCAAAGATTACTACAGTTCGAGTCTTACTAGCACTTGCAGCAAGCAAGTCGTGCAAATTATGGCAAATGGATGTGAAGAATGCCTTTTTACATGGAGAACTAGATCGAGATATATACATGGAGCAACCAGATGGTTTCAAAAGTAAGTTTCATCCAGATTATTTTTGTAAGTTAAAGAAAGCCCTCTATGGCTTAAAACAAGCCCCAAGAGCATGGTATGGGAAGATTGCTGAATTTCTGGTGCAAAGTGGCTACTTTGTAGCCCCAGCAGACTCGAGCTTGTTTGTAAAGGTAGAAGATGGCAAGCTTGCGATAGTATTAATCTACATGAATGATCTAATCATCACTGGAGATAATGAAAAGGAGATATGCCAAATCAGAACCAACCTCTCAGTGTGGTTCCAGATGAAAGAGCTTGAAGAATTAAAACATTTCTTGGGACTTGAGATTGAGAAGACCAGTGAAGGATTATTCCTATGTCAACAGAAGTATGCACGAGACCTCCTAGACAAGTTCGGAATGCTTGATTGCAAACCTATTTCTACTCCAATTGATGGAAATGTAAAGTTATGTGCAACGGAAGGACGAGAATTGGAAGACTCAACTATGTACAGGCAATTGGTGGGTAGCCTTATTTACCTAACCATAACACGGCCTGATATTGCCTTTGCAGTGGGAGTAGCAAGCCGATTCATGGAGAAGCCACGAAGGCCCCACTTAGATGCAGTCAGGCGCATACTAAGGTATGTAAAGGGTACATTTGATTTTGGGCTTCTATATAGGAAAGAAGCATCATGTGAAGTTGTGGGCCATTGCGATGCTGACTTTGCTGGAGATCGTGACATGCGACGATCAACTACTGGATATATGTTTAGCCTCGGATCAGCAGTAGTATCATGGTGTAGCAAAAGACAGGCAACTGTGTCACTATCTACGACAGAAGCTGAGTATAGAGCACGAGCAATGGCAGCACAAGAAAGTACATGGCTGGTACAACTAATGGAGGATCTCCATCAACCAATAAATCAACCTACACGGATATATTGTGATAATCTGTCAGCCATAAGCTTAGCGGAGAATCCAGTTTTCCATGCGAGGACCAAACATGTGGAAGTGCACTATCATTTCCTACGAGAAAAAGTATTACAAAACGAGATAAAGATGGAGTATGCCAAAACAGATGATCAAGTTGCAGATATCTTCACCAAAGGTCTTGGTGCTATAAAATTTGAAGAGTTTCGAAGGCAACTTGGTATGACCACGATGTCCATGCTAAGAGAGAGTAGTCGGTGAGGGGGAGTGTCAGAAAAAGGGGAGCACCGCCTCTCTCTCTCTCTCTGGATTTTTCCAGATTTCTCTCCCTTTCTCTGCTGCACCAGAATTTTCTCTCCCCCTCTCTCCAGATTTTTCTCACCGACTTTTACAACCTATAAATAGGGGTTCTTGCCTCTTGTGTGAGTGTGTGTGAAAAAGTGTGAAGAGTGTGTGATGTGAGTGGAGTGCGTACGTGAGTGTGTGAGTGGGTGGAGTAGGTGACGTGAGTGTAGAGTGAAGTAAGTGAGTGGGTGTGTGTGCAAGAATTGTGTTCGTGTGAGGTGTGAGAGGTGTATGAGAGTGGTGTAATATTGTTTATATAAAATAAAGCAATTGTTTTACTTGTACATCCACTTGCTTCTCAACATGGTTTAGTGACGCTAGGATGACATGATACAACGCGTTCTGGACTTTAACTTGAAGCAAAGAAAATGAAACACGAACAAATATGAAACAAGAACGAACGTAATACGTTTTAACGTTAGAATTTTTTAACAGAGTTTGCTCTACTATAACTAGAACTACGAATTAAAACCATTACTTATCGTTTTTGTCAAAGAATCGAGATTATGAAAATGACAGACTGCCCAGGATCAAGCAGAATACGATACACTTCTACGTTCTTTTGCACTAGTTACTCAACTAATTGCTCAAACTGTGCTAAAAAAATGGTAATAATAATACTACGTACGTTTCTGGAAAAAACCAACGTGAATTAATGTGCAAATCTAATGCGTCAGACCAGTAAATATTGTCATCCACACTTGCAAGGATCGCCCGTCCAGGAACAGGCCATCTGCCGGAACTTGATCGCCGATCTTCAAACAAACAACGTCTCCGGTGACGATCTCAAATACGGAAATCTGCTGCCGCCGACCCTTCCTTATCACATCAATGAGAATATTATCGCTCACACGAGATAATTTTTCAAACTGCCGGTTTTGGCGGTAATTGCTCCCAGCAGACACGGCAATCATGAGGAACAACACGACGAATGTGCTGCCACCATCATACCAGCCTTCCTTGACCCCATTCTTCTTGATCCCAAACCCGAGCGAAAGCCCGGCGCAAACAAGAAGAATCATGATTGTGAGGTCCTTGAAAGCCTCGACCACGAAGTGGAAGAAGCCCTTGGCAGGCGGCTTCTTGTATGAGTTGATGCCAAACGCATTTTTCCGGCGAGAGACGTCGTCTGGGCTGCCGCTTATTCCCGCCGAGACATCAGTTTCGAGTGCTGAGGCGACTTTCTGGACCCCGCCGAATTCCTGGAGGTGGCGGAGGTCCTTGTCCTTGACCAGCCTGGTGAGCTGTGACTGATCAATGTTGAAGGAGCTGGGATGATCAGAGCCATCGCCCTGAGCCAGATCGTGGATCGGAATTGAAGTGTGGGAAGGAGGTTTTCGTGGGGACAACTCGGTTTTCTTTGCGGAGGAAGTGAAGGAGGAGGTTTTCGTGGGGACAACTCGGTTTTCTTTGCGGAGGAAGTGAAGGCTCGGGAGCAATATATGGTCGCGAAGGCCAGATGCCATGGCTTGGCAAACTTGCGCATAGGGGCGGGCAAGTCGAGAGAGACCTCGTAGTGGACGTAGGGTGCGTTTGGTTGGACTTTTGGGGAAAGCCATTGAGAAAATGCAAAGGACTTTAAGTTGAAGAGGCTTTTCATAATGCAAATTGCATTTGGTAAATGATAACATAAAAGTCCCTTGTGAAGTACCTTTAGCCAAAATTGTGTTTGGATAGGTTATATTTATAAAAGTCTTTATCATAAAATATAAAAAATTGACCGGTGAAGGGCGGCGGCGACCGGCGAAGGGCGGCGGCGACCGGCGGCCATCGTTTGAGGTTGCCAGACCTCAGGCGGCCCCCGGAGACCACCGGCGAGGGCTGCCTGGGGTCGGGCGACCGCCGGCGACCCAGGCGAGACCCTCGCCTGAGGTAGCGCGACCTCGGCAAGCTCGCCTGTGGTTGGGCAACCACTGGCGACCTAGGCGAGACCCTCGCTTGAGGTCGTGCGGCCTCAGCAAGCTCGCCTGTGGTCGGGCAACCGCCAGCAACCCAGGTGAGACCCTCGCCTGAGGTTGCGCGGCCTCGGCAAGCTCGCCTGTGGTCGACGACCTCGGCGAGCTCTCGGCTGGGGTTGCACAACCCTCGGCGCAGCGGCCCTCGCCTGGGTCTCGCGATCCCCGGCAAGACGGCTGCTTGACACGCAACCGCAGGTAGGTCGCGCGACCTCCCGACGACCAGATCTGGGTCCGCCAGAGGTTGCGCGACCTCCTGGCGACCAGATCTGGGTCCGCTAGAGGTCGCGCGACCTCCGACGACCAGATTTGTGTTGCGCTTGAGGTCGTGCGACCTCCAGCGACCCAAATCCAAGTCGCACGGCCTAGATACCCGCCGGAGGTCGCGTGACCCACCGGCGACGGTCGTTGTGACTGTCACCGGCCTCTCGCCAGTTCGTCGCCCACCCTCAGCAGCCCTGCACAAGATGAACAGCTCAACGAAGAAGATGAACAGCAACGAAGGAGATGAACGGCAACGAAGGAGATGAACAGTACGCCGAAGCCAAAGCCAAAGCTGAAAGCCCAAGGCACCCCAGGGGCTGCCTTGGGCTTTCAGCCTTCAGAAGGCTGGCCTTCGCGCAAGGGGGTTTCTAAAATGTTTCCCAAACGCCTAATACTTGGCTTAAAGGCCTTTAGGTGTCCAAAGGTACTTGGAAAAGCTGTTCCCAAACGCAGCCATAGTCGCCATCGAGAATGCTGGTCATGGCTGGGAAGAGACACACGGGTTCTGGCGATCCTCCAATGAGGTGGGGTCGCACAAATGCAAATGACAAGAGAAGAGGAAAAGCGCGGTTGTCGTTGGAGTTCGGTTAAGTCGCTGAAAAGTAGGCAATTCTCGAATTTGTGGGAGAAGTGATGTTGGGAGACAATACCCATGCATCGCATCGCATTATATAGCCTCCCGAGCCACTTTAGTTGCCTTCCGCCGCGCGACCTTTTTTTTCTTTTCGGGCTTTTGGATCTCCGCGTTTTTTTGACGATGACGAAACACGATTTTTTTTTTTTGGGTCGAAACGAAACACGAATTGACTTCATGCTTTCTCGTCTTATTATATCCTAGGAGTGGAATCCCAAGTGCAGCCAATATTTCCTGGCGTGGGACGTGGCAGCTGCTGACGGGTTTCCGCGAAAGTGGGACAACCCGTGTTTCTGGTGACGTCGAGTCAACTAAACGTCAAAAGATATACAGGTACGGGGCGCCCAATGCTGCTTTTGTTCCTTTTAGCCGGTTTGCAATCAAGTCCTGCGACACCATCTCGCCATCCAAAACTTCAGACATCGTTATTCTCATTCGTTCGAGCAACTTTTCTTTGTTACTCGTTTCATTTTCCTTTAATCCTTGTTCCATCACGTGATTAATAGATTGTAAATTTTTTTTATTTTCAATTTGATTGTGGATGATGTCCGTATCTCTAATGCGCGGATTAAAGATTTTGCTAGAGGAACTTTCCTCTCTCCAATCCGGGATGGAGGAAATCACAGCTGTATGATTCACATATCTTAAAGTGAGATCTAAAACTCGAAAGGAATTTTTTAATTCAAACAGTATATTAGGCCCAATTGATACTTGCTCTGTAGATATCAATTCTTATTGCACTTTTGGTTAAAGTATAGGATAAAGCTATAAGATAATGCGGTCATCATGGAACAGATGACGGTAATGTGTTTGTTTGGGCTTCGATACGATGAAATGGCCAACATTCTTCACGACTGATGTTACAATTCTAATAGTGTTTATTAATTAAACAATTTCATAATTTCATACAAACTATCAAATTTTATGACATATTTTGCAATTAGATAGTGATTAGACGGAAATTATTTCCGTGAGCCATATTGCTGGACCCACAGCCGGAATAGTAACCTGACAAGCATTGGCAAATATCTTGACTAGAAGGCCTTATCTTGAGGTTAGTATGTGATCATTTGGGGCGAGTGAGAGTCGGCACTACGCACTATCAACACCGAAGAGACAGGGATGAAATAGAGACGACGTAAAGGAGTAATATGCAATTATAGCGAATTTAGATATCAAGTGGCAAATGACACGTCTCCGTTGATCAAGTCGAACGAGGGTGAACCATCTCTAAAGGTAGTGACCAAGCTATCAGAGCTCTCGATGGCAAGACCCATCCTCCCAAAGTCAAACGATCCATCGAATGAGGATAACGAGACGCTTAAGGCGGTTAACGAATAGGATATCAGCCAAAGGAAGGCACTTTCCTCTCTCTCCCTCCAATCTAAGATGGAGTATGCGCGTTTTAAAGCGAGCGATCTCTTGTTATATCCTGCTGATGAAACCTACGCAGCAGGTATGGATTCTCACTGGAAAGAATTGGGGCAATGGTTCCGAGAATCCCAGAACTTGCCTGAAACTTTCCCCGCAAAATCGTTTCCCTCCGAAAGAGATGAAATCTTAAAAAAGGAGCGAGCGATGCCCCGTCAAACATCAATTGATTTAGATGGAAGCTAAAGAGAAATTAAGGGCCCGTGGTTCGTGGACAGTTTCTTAATCTCTCGTTTTAGTGAAAAAGGACGTTGACTTATCATATTCACAAGGTGTTAATAGTGAGTGGGGATATACTTAGGGGATGGCTCCATTATTTTGATGAAAGAGACGGAACCATCCACGCCACACAACTTTACATGAAATCTAGATGATTCGTTTATCTAGTTTCCAAGGTAAAAGCTCCGCATAGCATGTGCACTAGCCATCGAGTGCAAAAAAATGCCGAGCAACATTGATAATTCGCGAGTTTTGTCTTTAAATACACATTTCACTTATAATAATTTTAAGCCAAAGAAATTTCACTCTATCCAAGTATATCTTCTATAACCCTATGGCTGATGGGAATAAAACCTTATGGAAGCCGGGAAAAAGTCGACGGTAATAAAACCCTACAGAAGCCGGGAATAAAAACCCACGGTTGATGAATGTAGTAAAAGGCATACGAAAAAACCAATTCAAAGTAACGTACTATATTAAATGGTTAAAATGTGAAAATAATCCCGAAAATCTCCTAAAAAAAGGGATACGGACACATGAAATGTTAAAATTTTAGTATGGAAAGACACTTAAGTGCTAAAAGATCATAAATGTACACTTAAATTTCAAAATCGGAGCAAAATGGATAAGTTAAATGTCAACAGTGAAAATCCAGCCAAAATACTAACGTAGTGTTTTTCGGGCAAGACAAATGCAAAATGATGTTATTTTGTATGCTAATGTGGCTAGATAAGTAAAAAACGACATCGTTTTGCACATTGCCATTGTTAAATAAACCAAAAAATGATATCCTTTTGTCTTGGATTAAAATTTTAAATTTTAAATAAATAAGAGAGGGGAGGAGAGAAAGGGAAGAAAGGGGGGGGGGGGTGGGTGCGGCGCAGGGTTTGGAGTTTGGGGTTAAGAAGATTGCAGAACGGCGAACGCATTTTACCTGTGAGAGACGTCGTCTGGGTTGCCGCGTATTCTGGCCGAGACGTCAGCCACAAATTGCAAAGATGAAAATGAAAGGATGGAAGTCAAAGCGGGACCCTCTGATTTTGTGGATGGTATTTCAGCTAGCCGCTCCCATTGAGACTTCCAATGTCATCTCTCATTAGTTGCAAAGTTGTTGAAGACTTGTTGTATATTAGCAAGTCCAGTGTACTGAGGGCATCTTAAATTTTGAAGATTTGTGTGTTCTTAAATATAGAGGACATGAAAGGAGGAGTAGGTTATTGTAACAACCTTAAATGCCTAGTAGCATATGGCATCTTTCAGGCTGGATGAAGTCGAAGGATGAACCATTCATGTTGGATTTATCCAAGCTATTAGAGCTGTTGATGGCAATATCCATCCTCCAAAAAGTCCTCGAACAAATGACGAACTAAGAGGATACACATAATGAGAAGGTGGTGGTTAACAAATAGGCTATTATCATGGTCAAGTCAACAATTGGTAGGTTATCGTGTATCATGACGTCATTGGCTAATGATATAGATTGCTATGTATCATTCTATTGATTCTTTTATCGAACCATATGTTTAATGTCGTTACATCATTGTCGTTATGTCTAACTTGATTCAAAGTTAATTAGAAATATGGTCAAGGCGGATTATGAATTTTTTCCTTACCTTGACATCGTCAATAGTATGTGATTCATGCCAATTCAGTCCCTTTGTGCTTAGCATTTTTCTCACGATTTTGTTCTTCACATTCTTGACTGTAAATATGGTCACTCGCCTTATAAATTTCGTCCTTCTTCCTCATATCAGAAGTTGCGTGCTTACCTCTGGAAATGAGTTATGCAATAAATAAAAAACTATTTCTTTTACAAGGCTGGGTATACATACCGATGAGACCGAAAGATCAATCGATGGATTACAAATTCTTTATTTTTCTAGGGAAAACAAAAAAATCACCCGGCATCAATAAAGAATTCAATATACTTGTACAACAAAAAAAAAAAAATCGAGTTAAACTAGTGTTGCTACTGTTCTATTGGCATGATTTTTGTCACGAGCTTCTTGATTTTCAATCCCAAGTAGCTGAAGATGGGCATATCTGGGACGGGGATGCACTTGACGACCCAACCGATAGGCCAAGACGCAGCTGCAATCCCTACACATGCGCCCCATTGTCCCCAGCTCAACCTCTCTGTGTCGGCGAACCGCTTTAGGAACTCAACCATCACCACCTGGAGGACCACCGTCACGAAAATGATCCCAAGGAACAGTTTGTTCTTGTGTATGCCCTCGAACACGTTCCTTTTCTCAAGCTTCCGCGCATTGAACTCGTTGAAGACCTGGCACAGGACGAACGCGTTGAATATCAGCGTCCGCTTCACCGCCTCATCCACGCCAAAGATCGATTCGCCCTTGAATTGTAGAGTGAGGAGGACGGCCATTTGGTATGTTGCTTGGGCCACAATGTTCCTCCACATGACATTGGTTATGAGCGGCTCAATCCGTCCCACTGGGGGCTTCTCCATGAGCTCCCTAGTGGGCCGCTCCGTGGCCAGCGCAAGGGCGCCGAGTGTATCCATGATCAGGTTCACCCACAAGAGCTGGACAGCCGTCAGGGGGACGTCACCGGAAGAGACGGCAGCCACAAAGTTGATCACAAGGGCGGCAACGTTCACCGTGAGCTGGAATTGGATGAACTTCTGGATGTTATTGTAGACGCATCGACCCCATCGCAGCACCGTCGCCACAGAGGCGAAGTTGTCATCGAGGATTACGATGTCAGAGCTCTCTTTGGCGACCTCGGTGCCTTGGATGCCCATTGAAAGCCCGATGTCAGCTTCCTTGAGGGCTGGTGCATCGTTTGTGCCATCCCCTGTGACAGCAACCACGTGACCTTTCTGTTTCAGGCATTGAACCATCAGGAGCTTATCAAAAGGCGAGGATCTTGCCATGACCCGGATTTTCTCAACTCTCCGAAGCCTCTCCTCAGGTGTGTAGTTGCGAAAATCAGCTCCTTCCACAATGGCTTCGTTGGAGGCATCGTCCCCGGGCCTGAGAATCCCACACTCCGCAGCTATGGCCTTTGCGGTGAAGATGTTGTCTCCCGTTATCATCTTGATGTTCACTCCCGCGTCCTGACAAGCTTGGACCGCACTCTTCACACCGGGACGGCATGGGTCCTTAATACCGACAAGTCCCAGTAATGTCAGGCTGTCCTCTTCAATCTTCGTCCCGTCTTCTCTTTCCAGGATGGCTTCCTCGGAGACTTGTCTATGAGCGAGAGCGATGCACCTAAGGCTGCTCGCTGCCATCCCCTGAATAATCTGCTCGAATCTCGCCCTTTCATCTTCATCCAAATCTTTCACTATCCCCAACCCGTCGTAGAAGCTCGAGCATTTTGCCAATACAATCTCTGCCGCACCTTTCCAGTGCACGTGGAATGTGTTGTCCAAGCTCTTCCTTATTAGGACACCACTTCTCTTCTTCTGTGAGTTGAAGGCTTCGACTTGGATGACCTCACAGCTCTTCTTTGTCTCCTCCATGTCCATGCTCAATTGCGAAACCGCCCAAGAGAGAATCGCTTTCTCAGTGGGACTACCAGAGAACTCGTACTCCAATCCCAAAGACGACCTGTAGACACTGCCCGTGGTGTTCAGAGCAACCCCATCCTGAATCAAATCCAAGACAAACCTGGAGACAGAGGAGCAGGTGTTTTCTGCCACAGAGTCTTGGCCGACCCAGAATTTTGTCACCTTCATCTGGTTCATAGTGAGAGTGCCGGTCTTGTCGGTGCAAATAGTGGTGGCTGACCCCATGGTTTCACAGGCCGAAAGCTTCCTCACCATCGCCTGATCCGCCATCATCCTCTTCATCGAATAAGCAAGAGTGAGGGTTACCGCAAGTGGCAAGCCTTCAGGAATCGCGACCACCACAATTGTCACTGCAGCTGCAATGATGCCCACCACGGAGTTTATGATATCGTTACCTGTAGTTTGGCCTGCAATGAATTCCCGGTTCCCGTTCTCATCCCGTGTGTTTCCCGTGAAATAGCGAATCAGCAGGACCACGAGAACCAGGAAAGCGACTGCCAAGCCTACTTTGCCAATCGACGAGGTAAGCTTGTTGAGCCGAGCCTGTAAAGGGGTCTGCTCGCTGTTGTCACGGCTGATTGAGCTCATCATCTCGCCCCATGTCGTGCTCATGCCCACGGATGTAACCAGCATCCGAGCAAACCCATCAGCAATCTTTGTTCCCGAGAACAGGAATGGATTCTCCTTGCGGTTCACTTCTACATGATCACTCTCCCCGGTCATGCTTGATTCATCAACCTAAATTGACAACACAAACGTCGCACATGGTTTAGGGACGGTAGGATGACACGATACGAAGCGTTCTGGTCTTCACTTGAGGCGAAGAAATGAAAAGTGAACAAATAGGAAATAAGAACAAATGAATTACGTTTTAACAGTAGAATTTTTTAACAGAGTTTTTCTACTATAACTGGAATTACACGAATAAAAACCATTCCTTATCCTTTTTGTCATAGAATCAAGATTTTGAAAATGACAGACTGCCCAGTCAAGCAGAATATGATACATTTCTACAATTTTTTGGACTAATTACTCATGCTCAAAAATGTTAATAATAATACTACGTATGTTTCTGAACATGAGTTAATATGCAAATCTAATGCGTCAAACCAGTACAAATTGTCAGCCATACCTGCAAGGAATGCCCGTCCAGGAACAGCCCATCTGCTGGAACTTGATCGCCGGTCTTCAAACAAACAACGTCTCCGACGACAATCTCAAATATGGAAATTTGCTGCCGCCGACCCTTCCTTATCACATCAATGAGAATATTATCGCTCACTCGAGATAATTTTTCAAACTGCCGGTTTTGGCGGTAATTACTCCCAGCGGACACGGCGATCACAAGGAACACCGCCACGAATATACTGCCACCATCATACCAGCCTTCCTTGACCCCATTCTCCTTGATACCGAACCCGAGCGAAAGCCCGGCACAAACAAGTAGAATCATGATTGTGAGGTCCTTGAAAGCTTCGACCACGAAGTGGAAGAAGCCCTTGGCAGGCGACTTCTTGTATGAGTTGATGCCAAACGCATGTTGCCGGCGAGAGACGTCGTCTGGGTCCCCGCTTATTCCAATTGAGACATCAGTTCGAGTGCTGAGGCGACTTTCTGGACCCCACCGAATTCCTGGAGGTGGCAGAGGTCCTTGTCCTTGACCAGCTTGGTGAGCTGTGACTGATCAATGTTGAAGGAGCTGGGGTGATCGTGGATCGGAATCGAAGTGTAGGAAGGAGATTTTCGTGGGGAAAAATTCTTGTTTTTCTTTGCGAAGGTAGTGATGGCTCGGGAGCAATATATGGTCACGAAGGCCAGATGCCATCGCTTGGGAAACAGGCGCATAGCGGCGGGCAAGTGGAGAGAGAGCTCATAGCGGACGTAGTCACCACGGAGGATGCTCGTCATCGCGGGGGGAAGAGACACACTGGCTCTAGTGATTTTCCAACGATGTATGGTCGCACAATGCAAATGACAAGAGGAGAGGAAAAACTCTGATGTTGTTGGTGCTTGGTTTAGCCGCTCAAAAGTAGCAATTTTGGAATTTTTGTGGAGTGATGTTGGGAGGCAATACCCGTGGATCGCACATCTTTATATCTTCGCGTTTTTTTGACGATGACGAAACGAGTTTTTTTTTTCTTTGTTCGAAACGAAACACGAATTGACTTATTGCTTTTTCGTCTTATTATATCCTGCGAGCCGCCGTCAGATTTACAGCGAAATTGGGTGGCTGGAACGTGGCCGATGCTGACGGGTTTCCGCGAAAGTGGAGAGCGCGTCTGGTGACGGGGAGTCGACCAGGGTCAAAAGATACGCTGGTACGGGATACGCCAATTGCTGTGTTCGTTCCTTTTAGTCGGTTTGCAATTAAGTCTTCCGACGTCATCTTGTTCTCCGAAACTTCAGACATCGTTCTCTCATTCGTTCGAGGAACTTTCCTTTGTTACTCATTTCATTTTCCTTTATTCCTTGTTCCACATGTAGATTATAAATATAAATATCACCCGCACTCAATCCTTTTTTTTTTTTTTTTTTTTTGTTCAATTTGATGGTGGATGATGTCTGTACTTATAATGCGCCAATTGAAGATTTAGGTAGGAGAACTTTCCTCTCTCCAATTCGGGGTGGAGGAAAGCACGGCCGTGTGATGCATGCATCTGAAAGTGAGCGCAGTATATTGAGCCTGGCTGAAATTTGCTCCATAGATTTTTAATTCTTATTGTACATTTGGTTAAAAGATAGGATTAAGCTATGATATGATGTGGTCATAACGAAACAAATGATGGTAATGTGTTTGTTTGGGCTTTGGTACGATGAAATGGCCAATTATCTTCACAAATAATGTTACGATTCTAATAGTATTTATTAATTAAATAGTTTCATAATTTCGTACAAACTATTGAATTTTATGAATTAATATCAAATTAGATAGTAATCAGATGAAACTTTTTCGGGCAAGCAATGCTGCGGGACCCACACTCAGAATAGATACTTGATAAGCATAGGCAAATATTGTGACCGGAAAGCCTTATCTCAAGGTTATTAAGTGATCATTTGGTGCGAGCAAGGGTTAGCATTATGCATGAGCAATGCCAAAGAGGCCAGGATAGAGAGGACGTAAAGGAGTAATACGCAATTATAGCGAATTTGAGTACCAAGCAGTAGATGATTCGTCTCAATTAATCAAGTCACACGAGCGTAACCATGTATATAGAGGCAGTAATCAAGCTATTGGAGCTCTCTATGGCAAGACCCATTCTCCAAAAGTCAAATGATCTATCGAACTAGGATAACGAGATGATAAGGGCAATTAATGAATAGGATATGGCCACGAGAGAGAATGTAGATTAAGTTAAATCAACAGGTGCATTTTCTTGGATTTTTCTGTCCACACTTACTATTAGTCTCTTTCATAATGGTACGACTTTATGGGAGAGCCCTGGAATACTTTAGCTAAGGGTTTTCATTCATTTTCCCCCTGTCAATTAGGGTATAGATTATGATAAAAAAAGAAAGTTAACGTAAAGATCAAATTCCACAGACACATTTTTAGAAATAGGATTAGAAGCATTATTTAAATTTTGTTCACAAAGGGATAATTAAATACGTGATTAATAACTACTCTGTTTATGGACATAATTTCTAGTTAGATATAGATTTTTCTATTTTTATTCTCTGAATGAGTTTTCAAGTAAAAATATGCATTTGATAACAATTATAAACTTTTTATTCCCTAAATGGGAATTCACAAAATTTCTCCCTTCTAAGTGGGAAGTGGATGGCGACGGATGGTGGAGGATAGCAAACAGCAGCCGACGGCCAGCGAGGTGTAGGCGAGCAAGCGAGCGGCTAGTGGCAAGGCTGAGTTAAAAAATAAAAACATTTTACTTTTCTATTTTTGGAATAGACCTATTTTTTTTCATAAATAAAACAATGAAATTTTAATACCAAATAAATTTTTATTATAAATCTGTTTTTTAGAACAGAAAAATAGAATAATGAAATTACATTAACAAATGAATATATGTACCAACTCAACTAACTTGTGACCTGTAAGCGCTCTCTCATCTTTCCCTTCCCATTCTTTTTTCTTCTTCTTTTCTCCCCCTTTGATGCGGGGCTCTTTCCTTCACAAGACCTCAGCACTTCCCCTTTTCTTTTTTTGACCGGTCAAAGCGTTTTAGATGAAAAAGAATATGTTACGTGTAGACTGTCACGTCAGCTTCCGACGGATAAGCAGCTGACTTGGAATCCTCTCCTCCTCTTCATTCATCTCCAATCGCCTCCCGCAAATTTACTCCCTCTTAAGAACACCTTCCATGACCCAAAAAAACAAAAAAAGGAGCACCTTCCCTGTGTCCGTCTCCGTTCTCATTATCCTCCCTTCTCTTCCTCTTTCTTCGGGCGCGAGTTCTTGGCCAAGTTCCTAGAAATTCATGCAACCTTGCGAATCGAACGTCTTCGCACGCCTCTCCCTGCACAGAAGACCGCTCGATTGCTCGCCTTCACCCTTGGCTTTTTCCCATAAATTCTCCTTCCTAACGTCTCAAGACCGCTCTCCCGCTCGAGAGCGGGAATTCTGAAAACTTGAGCGAGGCTCTCCTCGTCGAGTTACATGGGTCTTGTTGGCCGCAAATCACTCCCTCAAGCCGTTCCCAGATCACATATGCAAAGGACACCCACGAAAAAATAACAAATTATTTTTTCATCAAAGCAGGCCCAAAGTTTACTGTTAATGCGAATATTGAAGAAGATGAACTGTAATAATGAACAGTGCTAAAATCCAGCTGATGTGGATTTATTGCTGAATTGGAAATGACAACGGCGGACAAATATGAGACATAAGTTTGTGGCTTTTATTTTTGAGCCGGGGGTGGGGGGAAGAACTGAGGACATAATTGCAATAAAATCTATAATTCAAGATTTTTTAAGGTATTAGGCATGCTAACATGACAAACGGAGCCATGTTACCACAAATTCCCATTTGGCAATCAAAGCTTTGCGATATAGAGAGACATTGATTATCATAGGTCCATAACCAAAAAAATATTGAAAAACGAATTTTTTTAGAGGGAAAAGAAAAGACCGTGGAACATTGAATTGCCTTAAAGCGACGGATATATATATATATTCAAATCTCAAATTAAGATATTCCTTCACAAATTCTTTTCAATGGCATTGAAAACGTTTCTTTTAAAAAAAATGTCCCGAGATCATCTGAAAAATCGGGATATTTTCTAAATCCCAAAAAGTGCATCCCGTAATTATATCCAAGTTTTGATTACTAATTTCGTCTATCATTTTTCTGTTGTTATTCTCTTACTTTTTCTTGAGGCCCACTATGTTGTCACCACGTGGGAACTTTTAACTTTCCTTTAAAACTTAAGGGATGTTTTCCCCGGAAATTGGATACACAAGTTAGCCGGTTTCCTGAGAAATGTTGAAGGTGGAGACGGCTCGGTCATATTTGGGACAGTGACGGACCCGTTACCTTCCCATTTTCTACAAAGAAACTAAACTGAAATGTTAGAGAGAGATATTAATTATTATTGTAAAATGTGGGTTTTGACCAGGTCAAAAGGGAGAAGAAAAAAAAAACGTTGAAAAGTCAACAGAAAAAGAAAAGTGTGGACTTCGGCTCAATTACAAGGAAAAGCAACGCAGAGAAAGAAGACTGAGAGCTCCCAAAAGGAAAGAGAGGAAACGGGGGAAAAAGAAAGGAAAAGAAAGAAGAGGGTTTCGCCCCTCCTCACCACGGAAACCTCGATAAGCCAATTTAACTCCTATTCGCACGTCTGGTAAGTGATCCCACTATTTTTTCGCTAATCAAAATAATATTCAAAGTTAGGGTACAGATTCGAAATTAGGTCAATTATTAGCTGCAAGTTTCAATTGAGGAGTTGTTGAATTGTGTATACATAAATGACAGTTTAGGCTACCGCGGAGTCATAAAATTTTACAACTCAATTTAGACATACGATTTGCCCAAAAAAAAAATTTTGAAGTTGGCTGCAAGTGATGAACAGTGCACATCCAGTGACTTTCAAGCCGAATTTTGGCAGTTTTCAGCACAATTTTGAGTTACCCGAGTTGTGGGTCTTCTGGTGTTTTGAAAGGGCTTCTGTTTGACTATAAATTCGTTTGAAAACAGAGTTTAGTAGAAAGAGTTATGGCACGACCAATCTCTGTGCTCAAGCTCGGCATTGCGAATAGTTTTAATGATGACTTTAGACGAGCAATTTTTGGACACGTTTGAGTTGTTTTGTTAGCGTATACGAGTCGCTTTGTTAGTATTTAAGCTTAGTATAGCCATTTTGTTGTTGAGGTAATATTTTATTGACTTTGACGTTGATTCTCATTTAATTTTAGAATTACGAGATCGTTAACTTATATAGCTGCGCGTTGTTGGTTTAAGTGAATAAGTTATGAAATAACATTATCATTGCTTAAAGATCTGCATTGGGCATTTACTACTATTTGATTATTTGAGATTGATTTGAGAAATATGTTATGGAAGGTGTTGTGAAAATTTATAAATATGTATTATGTTGTGAAGTGATTTATGGAATGAGTTTTAAAATGATTTGAGAAACATTTAATGAAAGATGTCTCGAAATGTTACTAGTTTATCAAATGAATTCCGAAATGGTGTCAGAAATGTCTTGTGAAATATATTTTGTCTTATGAATGGAGCTAGGAAAGATGATATATTATGGGTTTGTGAAACCGTTTTGCGAAAGAATTACGTTAACTTTAAGTATGGTTTATGAAAGAATTACCGCACGTCTAGATCATCCTAGTCAATATTCCGAAACCTTTTTCTGCTATAGACGCCCCCCTTTTTCCCTTTGTGATAAGAAGACACAGTTGATGAGATGCTTTCCATTGTGAAAGTACGCTGAGGTCGCTCTTGATGCCACGTCATTTTTTTTCTTTTATTAATGGGGATCGATGCACTTTCGCGTAATGGACAACATAGACTATGATACAACATTAAAAAGCCTAACTCAAAAACTTAAATTAATAAATGGATGGAGACAATGTGAATATAAAGAACATTTTGAATCGCATTATCAAGTGATGAGAGGTAGTATTTTTTTTTTTTTTTTGTCGATATGTGAGATGATACTTCAAAGTGATGAAATAGTTGATATCTTGGACGAATCATTTTGGGAATCATGGGTATAAAGACGAGTTAAAATGGAAAAATGGCGTGAAGAAAAGAATGACTAGCCTAGGGAAATCTATGAAATCTTTAAATTGGGAGTCCCTTCGGTTCGAGGGATTTTTATTTTATTTTTCATTTTAGGGAAAAGCGAAACTCTAATTCAATACCCGAAAAAGCGTTTAGAAATGATATTTGGTTATCCTAAACGATATCATTTCCAAATGAAACCAATGGAGGACTGTCGGGGACGAAGCACATGGAAAGTTACCCTTCATGATTCAAGATCAAAGGTACGACCCCGGCAAAACCTATGAGAAATAACGACGAAGGAACCTCGTCGGCGGCTGAACAGTGACGGTTGTTTGCTAAAAGATTGGGCAAAGAATCCAGAATTGCGTGCGGGTGGGCCATTCAAAATGTTATTTGCCAAGGAGATACAGCATAAGAGTAAAAGATGGAAAGGCTGTGGGAAGTTTCGCGTCAGAAATAGTTCTAAATTAATCGTTCATTCACGTCTCATTATCATTTGGCCTTTTATCATCTACCCGCCAGTCTGATTTGATGTGGTCGATAGCTTTTCTTAAATTCCCCTTCTTAAAATATTTCAATATTAAACCACACCTAAATTTAATGACTTTAATTGTTCAAATAATTAGTGGCGGTCACATGAAATTTTTCATAATGTCGGAAATATAGGTCTTGAGTTCTTATCTTTCCATTCTAAAAGATCTATATTGAATGCACCAGCCATCAATTGCCAAAAAAAGAAAAGAAAAAAAAAAAGAAACGATGTTGAGCAATATTGGTAAATAGCGAGTATTTTCTTCAAATACAAATTCAGCTAACAAATATTTTCAGTCAAAGAAATTTCACCCCGTCTAACGATATCTTTTCTCATCTTGATCGATGTGAACGTTGATAATGCTAGTATGAGTACCTAGAGGGGGGTGAATAGGTATACAACGACTTTTCTTGAAGATTGCACAATACTTTAGACAGTTAAACAATTTGCAATAATCAATCGAGAGGCGAGTAAGGGAAAGAGAGAATTGAACACTCGGTTTATAGTGGTTCGGCTTGATTCAAGCCTACGTCCACTCTTTTACCTTTTTGACAGCCGATTGGCTGGATTCCACTATAATCAAAGAGCTGTTACGGTGTTGATCTTCCTTGAATTCTAGGTGTAGATGATCTACCACACTCACTCAAGGTCTCGCCAAGTACAACCACTCTCTGTATACAATTTCGCTTGAACAGTCTCAAGTAATAATCAAGGATCTTCAGACTCTGGAATTTTTCTATCAATCACTCACTTAAAACAACTAGAACGTCTTCCTTTTATACTCCTTCATGCCATCATACCCGTTGGCACTTACCAAAGGAATTCCTCCAATCTACCCGTTGGACGGAATCAATCAAGAAGATCATCCGAGCTATTTAAGGAATCTGATGATAGCCCATCAATCTGTTCGCCCATACAATCGGGATCTCGGTTTCCATGAATAGAACATTCCAAGATTACTTCGTCGACCATCGGATCTTCAATCGATCTTAGATAAGAATTAAAGAATCCGAAATAATTATCCAACCAAAGAATCTTTTCCGAGAGGATAGGATCGAATCCTCAACCATAGACCTCGGCTTTGAATTTCCTTCGTCCTTTGGATTAGAAAGAGCGTCGGTGAGAAGAAGACTTAAGTCTTGAGTCTTGAGTCTTGAGTCTTGAGTCTTGAGTCTTGAGTCTTAAGTCTTGAGTCTTGGGTCTTGGATCTTGAGTCTCGAGAATACAAAGTCTTCAGACTTTAAACTGTCGGTCTCCGAACATCCAGACTTAGACTGATGGAAACGTTTTGTCAGCTTCAAAATATTCTGGAAAGATTTCTCCAACAATCTCCCCCTTTTTGATGGTGACAAAACTTTCTTGTAGATTTGAACAACTTTGACCTGCAAAAATATTTCTCAAGCAATATGGCTAACTCATAAAGATTAATAAAGCAACCAGACTCTGCATCCACAGAAAATTGGTTAGACTTTCATGAGAAACACCATATAACAACACTTGAATAAATGCAACCAGTCAAGCATCACAATCCACAGTTAATTCAGTCAAATTCACACCCAAGTTCAAGTTCTCAAGTCATACTCAAAAATAAACATAACCACAAAAAGTCAAAGTTTTTAAAAGATATGATGGTTCAAATTGGTTCTCCCCCTTTTTGTCAGCATTGAAAAGGGTGAGAAAGGAGTCATGTCTGCTTGGGAATGCGCACGATCTGGAAATCCCCAATGGACTGGACTACTCCTTCGAGCTTCTTCAGATCTTCTCTCAGATGAGCGACCTCTTCTCCCTTGGCATTGGCTTGAAGTTGCAGAGCAAGGTCTTTGAATTTATCCTCCAGAGAGACTGAAGATGCTTGTCCAGCATTCTTCAAAGCTTGGATTTCACGATCAGAACATATATCGGCTACGCATTTCGAGAAGAATATTCATGATGCTACGAAAATCTGCAGAATCATCCGTACGTATGCGGCATTGGCTTTCTCGGATGGTGTGTATTCGAACGATGGCGCTTCTGTAGGGTCTGGCAGATTTGGAATCGATGCATCACCTTCTTCAGGCAATTGAGAGACCTGAACTTCTTCTGGGTCTTCTGGAGATTGTCTTAGATCTTCACTGACAGCAGCATGAGGTGTAGACCTCTCTTGCTCGCTAACTCCCCCTGTCTCTAGGACATCGATAGGGGAAGAGTGATGATCATGCTCTTCATTTCCCTTCTCTCCAGATTTGTCAGCAGACTTTTCTTGTTCTCCTTCTTCTTCTTCTTCAACTTCTTTCTCCTTCTCTCTCTGTTCTTCATCTTCTCTGTTCTGCTTTTCTTCTTCTCTGCTCTGCTGAAGTACTATCGGATGAGACACAGAACGTCTTGTTCTTGTCAGCGCTTGGATAGTAGGATCTTCATCATCTTCATCTTCATCTTCATCCTCAAGGATGAGAGTTCTTTTCTTCTTCTTCGATGGGGCACCCATGGCCTCCTTTCCTTTCCTTTTTGAAGCAGATTGGACTGGAGTTTTCACTTTGAATTTCTCCATTGCCTTGGAGAGTTCTTGCAGACGCATCTTCATTAACATTTTCAACCCTACCACCATCTTTTCACACGGTCGATCACAAAATGTATGCGGTAGTTCAATGTTCGGATGTCGAAGATCTTGGTCACCCGAGACCGAGGATAAGGCAATTGTCCTTTGTCTTTTGACACGCTTTCTGTACATATGGAAGAGAATAGTGTGCGGGAGAGAAAACTTCCGTCCTGAGTTGATCGCATACATCAACTTTGCTTCAGGAAGAGACACAGAAGTCTTTGATGTAGACTTCGGTCTTAGACAGTTGATCACAATCTTATGAAGCACAATGTTGATGGCATTCATCCTGGAATAGGTAATTTTCTTCTCTACGTCCCTATCTTTGACAAGATCCGAGCGGTTCGACGAGATGAGACTTTGATTGGAAGATAACGTCCGCGTTCAACTCCAACTATGTCCGCCAACATATTCACATCTACCATGTAGACTTGGTCTAGAACACTTGAATGAAATTCTATTCGCATCCAAAAAGCTAAGATTTGAATAGAAATAAGCGGTCGTTGAGCATACCCGTCCGTAGAGTCGAGCAAAAAGTCTCAAGTTGAAGCAAATTCAACTTTTCTCTTAAGTTCACGTTGATGCTGTCCGGGAAGTCAAAATCAACACTTCTAGGGTTTATCACCCCTCTTTTCAACAGCCGAGATACGCTTTTTCTGATCCTTGGATTTAAACAAATCCATCCGATTTCCTTTCACCTTTGCTGCCACACCCAGTCTAGGTTTAAATTCAAGGAACATTTTGTCATCATCGTTCCGTCAATCAGATTTTGTCCGGCATACGAGGATCACGGGAATGTTCTCAAGAGCCTCCTCGCCCTTCCTTTAGGAGCAATTCCCAATTCTTCCATTTTCCGCAGAAAAAGATACTCATTTCCATAATTTTTGTCCTTAAGGAAGTCATCTATATATTTTAACGGAGAACCGAGAGGCTTTCAACGCACGATAAAGCATATAGATAAAGGAGGGTCTTTGGACTCTTCTTGGGTCGGCTTCCTCGATTATCTCTTCTTCCGGATGTTGACTTGCATCTTGTGGGGTAGGAGGTGCTGAATGACGTGGAGGAGAGCGAATCGGACTTTGTTGCTGACTTGGTAAGTCTTCTTCCTCTGTAAGATCGAAATGAATCGGCCCCTTCTCCATTCTTTGTGGTCCCCGCTTGCTATTCTTGATGATTTCCTCGAAGACGACATCTTCCTTTGTCTATTGGAAGATTCCTTCACTTGCTTTTCCCAAGAAAAAATGACCACTTTCTCGACGACGAACGGTATCGGGAGTAGAAACGGTATTAGGAGGAGAGTGTCTTTTTAGGGTTTTGAAGATTTGGGCGAAGAAAAGGAAAGCTGTATATATATATGTACCTCGGATTTGAAAAGAAGTTTAAATCGGTACAAGGAAGGTGTACGAACATATCGTTTCAAAATCAATAACTACCAAAATTAATTCCTTGAAAAATTTTCGAATTATATCTAAAAGAGAGATCGTACCTTTTCGAGATTAGATAAAATAACTAAACAATAATTCGTACCTTTTAGATAAAATAGCAACTTACGGTCTTTAGCCATGAATGATTGAGTCTCATGATTCAAAGTCGAGAGTTCGAGTCTTAGAGTTGGTGAGTCTCTAGACTTTAACTTCTTCAAGCTTCAAAATGTTGAGTCTTGAGCGAATAAAGTCGAATTGATTTTTCTCCAAAGGCTTTGTGAATATATCTGCTAGTTGACTCTTGAATCAACAAATTGAATCGAGATTTCTCCATTTTGAATATGATCTCTAATGAAGTGATGTCGAATCTCAATATGCTTTGCTCTTGAATGAAGGATTGGATTTTTGGTGAGATTGATCGCTGGTGTTGTCACATCTGATTTCGTGCATGAGTCTTCAATGCCAAAGTCTTGTAGCTGTTGTTTTATCCATAGAATTTGCGAACAGCAGCTTCCAAGAGCTACATACTCTGCTTCTGTCGTTGAGAGAGCTACAGTGCTTTGCTTCCTTGAGAACCAAGACACTGTCCTGTTTCCAAGCAGTTGACAAGTTCCAGAAGTGCTCTTTCTATCGACTCTGCAACCGGCCAGATCTGCATTTAGTCTGTCGTACCAAGCTCGAGGTGCTTGCTTTAGACCATACAGAGCCTTTTTCAGTCTGAAGACTGAGTCTGGCTTCTTTGGGTCTTCAAATCCAGGCGGTTGTTCCACATAAACTTCCTCTTGGATAAATCCATTCAGGAAAGCACTTTTGACGTCCATTTGGAATAACCTGAAATTTTTGTAACAAGCAAACGCAAGTAATAGACGAATAGCTTCTAACCTTGCAACTGGTGCGTAAGTCTCGTCATAGTCTATTCCTTCTTCTTGCGTGTATCCCTTGGCCACGAGTCTTGCTTTATTGCGTACGACTTTTCCTTCTTCGTTCATCTTGTTTCGAACACCCATTTAGCTCCAATAACAGTTTTACCTTTCGGTTTAGATGTCAATTCCCGGACATCGTTAATGTTGAACTGTCGAGCTCCTCTTGCATAGCTTCAATCCAGCTTTCATCGAGATAAAGCTTCTTCTATGCTTTTTGGTTCAATTTCAGAAATGAGAGCAACAAGACTAGACTCTTCACGTCTTTTTGATCGGTGCGGATTCCTTCATTGATTTCGCCAATTATGAGATCTTTAGGATGACTGGATTTGTGTTTCCGATTCTTGGTTGATTTGCTTGATTGATGATCTCTTTCTTTATTTGAATCTTCATGAGCTTCTTGATGTTGAACTTCCGAGTCGGAGATGCTTCTTGAGTTGAAGACTTTGGAAGGTCTAGAGTGACTTGAGACTCTTCATATTGAGTCGGCTGGATTCATCTTGCGCGAGTCTTGGAATTTGACATTCATTGATTCTTCCCAGACTGGCTTTTCTTGTTAAAGATTCTGTAGGCTTTGCTTGATGTAGAATATCCAAGGAAGATGCCTTCATCGATCTTTCTTCAAACTTACCAACTCGATCGCTTGCATTTTTCAAAATAAAGCATTTGCAACCAAACACATGAAAGTATGAAACAATAGGTTTCTTACCTTTGAATAGTTCATAAGGGGTTTTCTCAAGAATAGGTCTTAGGAAGACTCTATTGATTATATAGCATGCTGTTGAAACAGACTTCAGCCCAAAACCGTGAAGAAATTTTGCTTTCAATTAAAAGTGTTCTAGCCATTTCTTGAAGAGATCTATTCTTTCTTTCCACAACTCCATTTTGCTGAGGAGTGTATGGAGAGGAGAATACATGTTTAAAACCAGATTCATCACACAATTTTGTGAAATCTTGATTTTCAAATTCACCTCCATGATCTGTTCTTATACTTGAAATAGCACATCCTTTTTCATTTTGAACCTTTTTAGCAAATTTCTCAAAGTACGAAAAGGTTTCGACTTACTTGCTAGAAAATATACCCAGGTAAAGCGAGAGTAATCGTCTACAATTACTAGACAATACTTCTTACCTCCAATGCTCGGGTTCTTGTTGGTCCGAAGAGATCCATATGAAGCAACTGCAGTACATGATTAGTAGAGACATGATTTGTTTGCTTAAATGAATTTCTTACCTGCTTTCCCGAGAATGCATGGAGTGCATGAGTCGACTTTTGGTATGGCAATTTGGGTAGTCCTCGAACAAGCTGCTTTGATGAGATTTTGGCTAATTGCTTCATATTGACATGGCCAAGCTTTGTGCCATATGCTTGCTTCATCTTGGATTGAAATTAGACATTGAGATTTATTCAATTTCATGTCTAAGAGGTAGATGTTTCCATGTCTTCGACCCATGAAAGACTCAGTAGAATCTTTACTAATTCCATAACAAATTCCTTCTTGAAAGGAGATCTTGAAACCGGTATCACACAATTGGCTAATGCTGAGAAGGTTATAGTTGAGTCCTTCTACTAGAGAAACATTGCTTATTGTGAGATTTCCAATTTTCACAGTTCCAAACCCCACGATGCTTCCTTTACCGTTTCCTCCAAATGAAACATTTCCGCCGTTTACTTGAACAAGCTTTATGAAGCACTTTGAGTCTCTGTCATGTGTCTTGAGCATCCATTGTCAAGATACCATTTTATCTTTCTTTTGACGGAGACCGCATTCAAGTGAAAGTCTCAAGCTTTCTTTGGTACCCAAATTTTCTTGGGTCCTTTGGAGTTAGTAGGATAAGCATTATTGGGCCATGCTTTCTTAACGGGTTTCCAAACCATAGGACAGTCTTTTTCAAAATGATCTAGATCGTTACACTTTGAACACCTTAGAGCATTTCGACCAACGAGACTTTACGAAAACTTTCTTGAAATGATTTTTGTAAGCTTCTCTTGAAGGTCTCTTCTTAATTCTTTCTTTAACTTTAGGAAAGTCAATCAAGGGAATTGTTTCCGCTGTCATGCCTAACCCAGACTTATTGAAATAGGGTCTTTGAACTGAAAGCACTTTTTCAAGCTTTTCGGATCCTATCGAAAACTTCTTTGAAATATTTGATAAGTCTGTTTTTAAGAAAACATTTTCTTTCAAAAGATCATCTTCTTTTTCTTTGAGAGCAGAAACATTTAGGTCTAGACTTTTAACTTTTTCTTCTAAAATAACTTCCTTTTGTTTCAGATTTGAATTTTCCTTTTTAAGTTCGGAAATTCTTTTGAGAGAAGTCTTAAGACTGAAACACGGTTCATTAATATATTTAGAGACTTTGACAGGAATTTTAAAATTACTTACCTCGAATTCACTGTTCGAGTCGATCCAGAATCCGAGTCGAGTCCGAGTTTGCCATCAAACATATGTTGGCATATTCATTATCACTCTCTTCACATTCGTATCACTCCAGGTTTCGGCTTTGAGAGCCTTTCGAAACTTCTCGGCTTTTCCTCTTTTCTTTTCGAAGAGGGACGGTTGGGTACGATGTGTCCCTTCTTTTTACATTCGAAGCAAACTACATCTTTGTTTGGTTCCTCATCATCAACGAGACTTAGTCTGCTGTCTCGAAAACTTTGTTTCCTTGGGATGAACCTTCGCCTTTTCTATTCAGTTTTCTGAATCTTCTTATCATGAGAGCGAGCTCCTCATCATCCATATCATCTTCAGAATCTGCATCATCGAATCATCATTTGATTTTAGTGCAATAGATTTCTTACCTCTTGGATCTTCGTCTTCATTAATTCGTTCCACTTCGTAAGATCGAAGAGTTCCAATCAGCTCGTCTACGAGATAATGGCATGATTCTTTGCGTCTCTCTTATTGAAGTCTTTATATGATTCCAATCCTTGGAGAGTCCACGCAGAAGCTTGTTCACCTTCATGGGATCAGAAATTTTTGTCCTTGGTTCTCAAGACCATTGACAATATCTGTAAAACGACTAAACATGTGGTTATAGATTCTCCTGGTTTCATTTTGAAGGCTTCATATTGACCAAGGAGAATGTTAATTCTGGTCTCCTTCACTCGATCTGTCCCTTCATAGGTGATGTGTAATCTATCCCATACTTCTTTTGCTGTAACACAAGAAGATATTCTATTATATTCAGTTGGAGATAAAGCACAATATAAGGAGTAAATTGCTTTTGCATCGAGTGCTTGTCTCTTGTTTATCTCTTCCTGAGACATTCCGCTGGTTTCAATGGTGTCTTTCCCTCTTTCAGAGATTGATGCAGCAGCAGGAGTGATTCCTCTTTCCACAACGTCCCATTCCAGAGGATCCTTTGATCGAAGGAAAGCTTTCATCTTGTTCTTCCAGATGTTGTAATCCTTTCCATCGAAGTAGGGAGGTCTGGTATTGCTTTGCCCTTCCATCAGCCCCGGTGCTAGCATACTAGCCATGGATCTTTTACTCTGAAGTAAAAATACTTCAAACAAAGTGAGAACACGAGCTCTGATACCAATTGATAATGCTAGTATGAGTACCTAGAGGGGGGTGAATAGGTATACAACGACTTTTCTTGAAGATTGCACAATACTTTAGACAGTTAAACAATTTGCAATAATCAATCGAGAGACTGAGTAAGGGAAAGAGAGAATTGAACACTCGGTTTATAGTGGTTCGGCTTGATTCAAGCCTACGTCCACTCTTTACGCACCGACAGCCGATTGGCTGGATTCCACTATAATCAAAGAGCTGTTACAGTGTTGATCTTCCTTGAATTCTAGGTGTAGATGATCTACCACACTCACTCAAGGTCTCGCCAAGTACAACCACTCTCGTATACAATTTCGCTTGAACAGTCTCAAGTAATAATCAAGGATCTTCGAGACTCTGGAATTTTTCTATCAATCACTCACTTAAAACAACTAGAACGTCTTCCTTTTATACTCCTTCATGCCATCATACCCGTTGGCACTTACCAAAGGAATTCCTCCAATCTACCCGTTGGACGGAATCAATCAAGAAGATCATCCGAGCTATTTAAGGAATCGATGATAGCCCATCAATCTGTTCGCCCATACAATCGGGATCTCGGTTTCCATGAATAGAACATTCCAAGATTACTTCGTCGACCATCGGATCTTCAATCGATCTTAGATAAGAATTAAAGAATCCGAAATAATTATCCAACCAAAGAATCTTTTCCAGAGGATAGGATCGAATCCTCAACCATAGACCTCGGCTTTGAATTTCCTTCGTCACTGGATTAGAAAGACTGTCAGTGAGAACAGACTTAAGTCTTGAGTCTTGAGTCTTGAGTCTTGAGTCTTGAGTCTTGAGTCTTAAGTCTTGAGTCTTGGGTCTTGGATCTTGAGTCTCGAGAATACAAAGTCTTCAGACTTTAAACTGTCGGTCTCCGAACATCCAGACTTAGACTGATGGAAACGTTTTGTCAGCTTCAAAATATTCTGGAAAGATTTCTCCAACAAACGTAAGCACGGTGCTCAAAAACACACTACAACGAGTGGAATTACGTTGTCTTTTTTTCTTAAATAATAAAATATTTTTTTTTTTTGTTTAGGAAGTAAATTATTTATATTGATCGCACAAAACATGTCAAAAGTAATTTTATCAACGATGCCATTTTTTTTTTAAAAAGAGATCCACAAATTATTGTTTAGTTGACCAAATTCTATTCTGATTAGAAATCCAGACGGCCAAACATAATTATATGGATTAAGAAATAAATTTATGACTTATTTTAATAGGTCTAGACAATAATGTAATATTAACATAGAAACAACATAATCTTATAAATAAGTCAATGCGAAATATTAGAGAAATAAATGATGAATAATATGATATCGGATATTTACGTGGTTTGGTTCTGTTGGAGAAATCTTTTTAAAGTGTTTTGAAGTTGACAAAACGTTTTCATCAGTCTAGTCTGAAGGTTTGCAGACTCTGCTATTTAAAGTCTGAAGACCTCCGGACAGCCAGACTCAAGACTCAAAGTCTATCCTCATTGACAATTTATAATCCGTTGAAGAAAGGCTATCTAGAACTGGATGTTTCATTAAGGATGTGACCTTATCGACTGGAGAAGATCTCTTGGCTGGATATGACATGACAGAATTCTTTATTCGATCATAATTGATTCGAAGATTAAGGATCCGATGATTGGCGAAATATTCTTGGAAGGTTCTACTTATGGAAACCAAAATCTTGATTGTATGGGTGAACATGATTGATGGGCTATTGACATATTCCTTTAATAGCTCGAATGATCTTCTCAATTGATTCCGTCCAACGGGTAGATTGGAGGAATTCCTTTGGTAAGTGCCAATGGATATGATGGCATGAAGGAGTATATAAGGAAGACGTTCTAAGTTGTTCGAGGTGTGCGCGATAGAAGAATTCCAAAGTCTGAAGCTCCTTGTTGTTTAGTCAATTCCTTTGAGCGAAATCTTGTACGCAAAAGAGAGTCTATATTTGTGAGAAACCTTGAGGAAGTGTGGTAGAACATCTATACTGTGGAATCAAGGAAAAGCTGTGTTGTAACTTCTCTTTTGTTCATAGTGAAATCCAACCGGTGGGCTGTCAATGCGGAAGAGTGGATGTAGGCTTGGAATAAGCCGAACCACTATAAACCTTGTGTTCAATTTTCTCTTCCATACTCTTTACTTTACTTTGATCGTACTTCATTTTGTTAATCAAAAGAGAACTCCCTTTCTATTGTCTGCCTAGAATCGCTTCCGTATCTCGAGAAATTATTTGTGCACCTATTCACCCCCCTTTAAGTGCTTATACTAGCTATCTCAATTGGTATAAGAGCTCGTGTACTCACTTTGTTTGAAGTGTTTTACTTCAGAGTTAAAGATTCATGGCTAGTATGTTGGCTCCAGGGCTGGTAGAAGGGCAAAGCAATACCAGACCGCTTTACTTTGATGGAAAGGACTACAACATATGGAAAAACAAGATGAAGACGTTCCTAATATCAAAGGATCCTCTGAAATGAGACGTTGTAGAAAAAGAAATCATTCCTAAAGCTACACCTGTCTCAGAAAGAGGAAAAAATACTGTTGAGTCTAGCGAAATGACTTAGGAAGAGATAATCAAGAGACAAGCTCTTGATACAAAAGCAATTTATTCTTTATATTGTGCTTTATCACCTACTGAATATAACAGAATATCTTCTTGTGTTACAGCTAAAGAAATCTGGGATATATTACATATTACCTATGAAGGAACCGATCGAGTGAAAGAGACTAGAATCAACATTCTCCTCGGTCAATACGAAGCTTTCAGAATGAAATCGGGAGAATCTATAATTGACATGTTTAGTCGTTTTACAGAAATCGTGAATGGTCTTGAAAATCAAGGTCAACCAATTTCTGATCCCATGAAAGTAAACAAGCTAATGCGTGGACTCTCCAAGGATTGGAATCACATAAAGACCTCAATCAGAGAGACCCAAAGAATTATGCCACTATCTGTTGATGAGTTGGTTGGGACTCTTTAGTCTTATGAAGTGGAACGAATTAATGAAGACGAAGATCCTAAAGGTAAGAAATCCATTGCGTTAAAATCTAATTATGATTTTGATGTAACAGATTCTGAAGACGGTATGGATGATGAGGAGCTTGCTCTCATGATAAGAAGATTTAGAAAACTGAACATAAAAGGAAGAAAATTCAATTCAAAGAAACAAAGTTATGCTTTTTTATACACACCCGGGAGCTAAAAAAGAGGGCGTCGTCATTTGTGCGAGGTTGAAAGTTATGCTTTTTTCTTTTACCTGACGCGGGGACCTACAGCTCCATCTGCTTTCTGGTCTTCGAAATCGAGGGACAATGGAGGAAGGTGTTTATCTGCTGACGGGTTTCCCCGAAACGAACCCCCGACGCCGCATAGTTTCTCGTAGGCGCTCTGCAATTATTTTACTGACGCCATCGGGAGCATCCGACGCCAGATATCATCGTTATCATTCTTTTGCTAAAGAGGAATCCTATACCTTGGCCTTTAAGTCCCACCGTCCCAAAAACACGGTTAACGTCATATTTTCTCCCATATCTCCTTCAATCAATTAATGGTTAGATGATGATTGCTCCCATTTGTTTCTTAAAAGAATGGATCCCACAAAAATTTATAATTATTTGTTATTTAATTTTTTTGTGATTTAAAACAAATTATTATTCTCATCATAAATTAAAAACTGTCACCAAATTTTTTCTCCACTACTGAAACTTACTCTGCAGGCATCGGTTCTTACTTCGAAGCATTGGGGCAATGGTTCCGGGAATCCCCACGTACTTGCCAGGATCTTTCCTTAGGCTCTGCGAAAGACAAAGTGAAATGGAAAGAGGCGTGAAATGGATAGATTGGCGAGGCAAAAGTGATTCCCTCCGAAGGAGATGGAATCTTAAAAAGTAGTGTGTGAGAAATTCCGATGGAAACTAAAGACAAATTAGGCCCTTTGGTTCGTGGGCAATTTCTTACTCTCTCGTTTTGATGAAAATGGAAGATGAAAATAAAAACTTTCTGTTGTTTTCAATATTTACGTCGGCATATTGAATATGCATTTAGAAAGCACATTCGATTATCCTATTCACAAGGTGTTAATTGCAAGTAGGGGTGTCAAAAACCGAACTGAATCGAAAAGTTCGGTTTTTTTTTTGGCTCTCATTCAATTTAGTTTTCATTAAAAATTGAAACTTTTTAACTAGTTCAGTTTTTATTAGTTCGATTAATCGAACCAAACCGATAAAATCTAAAAAAATTTCATTTCATTTTTTAAAATTCTTTTTGATTTTTGATTTTTCCTTTCTTTTTTTTTTATTTTTCTTTCTTTTCATTTTTCTTCTTCATGGCCAGTCACCAGTCACGATGGCGATTAGTGACAAGCTAGAGGCGAACTGGAGTCTCGCCTGATCAGGCAAGACCGAGCTTGCTCGACGTCAGTAAGCTCAAGCCTCACCCAGCTCACTGGAGATGGGCAAGCTCAGCCTTGCCTGATTAGGCAAGGCTCCAGCTCGCCTTTGGCTAGTCATCCTCAAGCGACTAGCTAGTCGCCGGCTGCCACTGTGGCTAATGACTGGCCAATGAAGAAGAAGAAGAAGAAAATAAAAAAAGGAATAAAAATAATTTTAAATTTTGATTTTTTAAAAGACAAAATATTTATCAAAAGGAATGCATGTAGGGAAAAAAAACAAAAACAAAAATAAAAGTAAAAATCAAACTAAAGTAAACTAGAATTTCGGTTTCGTTTGGTTTTTTTGAAGAATTGAATCGAACTGAACCATTTACATCTCTTCTTGCAAGTGGGGATATATTTAAATGACGCTCTATTATTTTGATGAAAGAGAGAAAACAATCCAGGCCACGCAATTTTACATAAAATCTAGATGACTCATTTATCCGGTTTCAAGGTAAGAGCTCTACATTGCATGTACACTAACAATCGATTGCCAAAAAAAAAAAATGCTGAGCGAGATTGATAATTCGCAAGTTTTACCTTTAAATACAGATTCCACTTAAAAAAATTTCGTGCAATAAATGCCTTTTCGCCCCCCAAGGAATTTAATCAAATCCATACCCGATAGCTTATTTTTATGGCTTCATTAAACATTATAAGAAAGTTTCAATCGTGCTTGTTGTCTGGAGGTTTCCTATTTCAAAGAACAACTCTTAGGGAGTCAATATATATCGTTGTAATTTTTTTCCTCTATAAAATTATTGACTAGTTGGAGATGACAATTTCGGGGATTGTTAAGTTTTGACTTTCAAATTAGTGTTAAGGGCATTTTGAACAATGCACATTTATTTTAAGGTTTTTTTGAAGGGAGACTATAAAAGTGATGTGTTTAACAACACATCTCTAACCCTAGTCTCCACATTATCTCCATTCTTTGTTCTTTCTATCTTTTTACTAGCTCTTTAGATCTTGTGTTTTACCAAGTGGCTTTTTTGAGTTTTTGGATTTTACTCTTATATCCGTTGTCGTCGAAGATAATGAAAGTCTTTTATCTCCTCATGGCTTTTACCTAATTTGGATTTTCACATATATCTTTATGTCTCATGTGGTTTCGATTTTACTTTCATTTTTTGCTACTTGCACTTCAATTGAAGCATCTTTTTGTGTTGTTCTACAAAAGAGATTGTATGATAATTTTTTCTTAAGTGTGATGATTAAGAAACCATAGAAGTGATGTTTAGGAAGTTTCAAGTGTGATGCCTAAAGAGTTTACTCATTTTGAGTAATTGTTCATCACAATTTCTCTTCAAGTTCTCAATTGATTGCACCAAATAATATCGGACTTGTTATGTTACATTAGTTATTACTTGGAAAATCCCCTAACAATGATACATATTTGACATGAACATAAGGACGATTACTTTATAGTTTTACCAATGTGAATCATTCTACTTTATATTACTCACATGAAGCGTGTCACAAGTAAATTAAGTAATGATACTATTTTTTTTGAAAAGGAGACCCACAAATTACTTTGTACTCAAATAGTCAATTATTACAACTATTGTCTTATCATAATAGCTAATATGCAAATAAATAAAAACTGAAATTTTGAGTAATAGAAAAATCTTGGTCATCTCAATGCATTTATTTCTTTTAGTTATTCCTTATTGATAACCGAGAATCCCTTTGAGAGTATTTTTGGTAATTCATTTTAACATTTGCGGATTGTGTCTCAATGAATTTAATTTTCGGCAATTTATTGATCAATGAGAACGTTCAAGTTGAGGGATGTGTAAGAGTATTACTCTCTTTCAATGATGCTTCAACTTTTGGGGATAGATTGGAAATATTTAGCTAAGAATTTCTTTTTTCCTCGAAAAACTGTGTCCACTGAATTTTGTAATTGTTTTTCGACCAAAACAGATTATAGGACTAGGACTAGACGTTGACGTCACTTGCGCAAGGGATTAAGCGACTTTTCTTTCCTTACGCGGCGCGTCGTTTTTTTTTTTTTTTTTTTTTGTATCTTCGCGTTTCTTGACGATGACGGCGGTACGCGAATTTTTTTTTTTTTTTTTTTTGTCAGTCCTACTCTATTCCTACTTTACACTCACTCGCAGACTTGACTTCATGCTTTTTTTCGTGTTATTATATCTTGAGTCGTCGTCAGATTTACAGAGAAATTGAGGGACGAGGGATGGGCCAGCTGCTCACGGGTTTCTCCGAATGGACTTCTTGTGTATTACTGAGGTGGCTGCACGAGCTCTATGTAATATTTTTCGAGCTGGTGACGTGGAGTCAACGAAAAGTCAAAAAGATATGGAGATACAAGAGAAGCACAATGCTGCGGTGTTTCTTTTTAGACACGGTGTTACTCTCATTCGTTTGAGGAAAGGAAGGCTATGTTGTCCCTTTTAGCCCCCACCGACTCTGAATACGCGGTATCTTTATATTTTTTCCTTTATTCCTCGTTCAATCATGTGATTGGTAAATTACAAATATAAATACTACTCATATTCATTTTTTTTTTCAATTTGATTGCCAATGATGGTTGTATTTAAAATGCGCCGATTAAAGATTTAGCTAGAGGAACTTTTCCTCTCACCACCGTACAAAGTACACTTGTTAAAGTGAGGGCGATATATCAGGCCCACCTAAAACTTCCTCTATAGATGTCAATTTTCATTGCGCGTTTGGTTAAAGCAGCCATGCATGAGATAATGTGGTCACATCTAAATAGACAATGGTAATGTGTTTGTTTAGGCTTTAGTATAATGAAATAGCAAAAATTTATTACTTCATAAATGATGTTACGATTCTAATAGTTTTTATTAACAAATAAGTTTCATAATTTCATACAAACTATCAAATTTTATGAAATAATATTAAATTAGATAGTAATTAGACGGAAATTGTTTTGGCGAGCCATGTTGTTGGACCCATATTCGGAATAGTCGCTTGATATGCATAGGCAAATATTGTGACTGGAAGGCCTTATCTTGAGGTTAGTACGTGATCATTTGGTGCGAGCGAGGGTTAGCACTATGCACAAGCAATGCCAAAGAGATCGGGTTGAAATAGAGAGGACGTAAAGGAGTAATATGTGATAATAGCGAATTTGAATACCAAAAGACAAATGACGCGTCTCAGTGGATCAAGTCACACGAAGGTGAACCATATATATATATAGGTTGTAACCAAGTTATCAGGGCTCTCGACGGTAAGATCCAGATCCATCCTTCAAAAGTCAAATGATCCTTCGAACTAAGATAACGAGACCATGAAGGCAGTCAATGAATAGGATATCGCTACGAGAGATAATCTAGATTTGGTTTAATTAATACGTGCATTTTCTTGGATTTTTCTGTCCACGCGTACTTATGACATTTTCCTTCTTTCATACAGAAACATCTGTGTTCATCAATGAGGACGCTAGGGTCGAAAGATGTGCATACTATTAGTCTCTTTCATAATGGTACGACTTTGGGGGAGAGCCCGGGAACATTTTAGCTAAGGGTTTTCAGTCATTTTCCCCCTACCAATCAGCGTATAGATTACAATAAATAAATAAAAAAAGCGTATAGATCAAATTCCACCGACACATTTTTAGGAATAGGATTAGACGCATCATTTAAATTTTGCTCGCGAATGGACAATTAAGAAAGTGAATAATAACTATTCTATTTTTTGACACAATTTCTGGTCAAAAATACTGGTTTTCTATTTTGATTCTCCGAATGAGTTTTTAAGTGAAAATACATGTTTGATAACAACACAAATTTTATGTTTCTAAATAGAAATTCACAAAAGTTCTCCCTTCTAGTTGGGCAGTGTGTGGCAAAGGATGGTGGAGGATGGTAGACAGTGATTGGCGCTCGGCGCTTGGTGAGGGGAGGTAGATGGACGAGCGGCTAGTAGTCAGGGTGAGTTGAAAAGTAAAAACTTTTTACTTTTCTATTTTTGAAATAGACCGATTTTTGGACTATTTTTTTTCTATAAATAGAATAATGAAATCGCATTATCAAATAGATTTATGTTTCAAACTTGTTCCCTATAACAAAAAAATAAATCTAACTAGAAATAGAATGATTGTCATGCGCATCCCAAATATCGAAATTATATCTTGAGTTTAAGCCCATGAACAAAAATTCAACTTGCGATAAATTGTTATTTTTGAATGCCCAAATATATGTCATGGAAATCCAAACTTATTTTCGGTGTCATGGTCCGAATTTGGTGAATGTCGTGGGAAACTTTCAATTGCGCTTCTTATTTGGTGGGAGTGATCAATTCCTGCGCAGACCAATTCTCACCCACTGGACCGGAGGAGCCTAGAACCGAATAGAATCCAAGTTCCCACCCGGTTCCCAACCATTGCACTGAAGGAACCTAGAACCGAATAGGATCGGATCGATCGGTCCATTTCTGTTCCCAGGTAATTCGGTTCAAAGGAACCGATCGAAGAAACATGTTCGCACGGGCCAAAAAATCAGACAACTTCAGCGTTTGTGTGAACATCAACCACACTTTACAAGTAGCGCACTTGATCTTAGCTAAAAGGCAAAAGAAAGCATGATTTATGGAGTTGCCTGGCTTGGCTTTTGCTCACAATCTCTCTTGCGCTCTTTGGGTGCTTGTTTGATGTGGGATTTTTGGAGTGGCTTGTCTCTATCAGGTTTTATTCACTACCATCATTTTCCAGCGGGGCATATATAGTAATTTGCCTTGGACCTGCAAGAGGAAAAGAGAGAGAGAGAGAGAGGGGAACTAAGTGTGTGACAGCCATAGAGAGCTCAGTCCCACATCGGCTGCTAAGAGAGGTTAACAGGCAGGTTGCCTGTGTAACTATAAGTAGCGAGGAACGAGACAAAGCGTTGTTGCTCTCTTGGCTATATCAAGGGTGATGTTGGTAGCACAACAGCACTAAGAAAGGCATTGAATTGAGGCACTTTCATTCCATGAATATTTAAGTTTAAATGATTTCTTAAAAGATTTTTAGAAATAAAATTAAAATTTGAAAATATAAATAATTGGTGCGGTTCAGGTGGTTGGGAATTGCATCAGCATCTCCGGTTCTTTTTACACTATTTGGAGGTTTCCCATTTCGAACTAAAATTTTGAGAGAGCCTGTTGGAGACCCAATGAGATGTTGTTTATTACACACAATTAAGCTACCACAACATCATCAAGATAGTCCAAACTTGACGTCGTCAATGCCATTCCTCTAAGAAAAAGGAATCCTATGTTTGGACATTTTAGTCCACCATCTTGAACACATGGTCTACCGTCGTATTTTCTTCGATTGAAGGGCATTTCTCCTTCAATCGATCAGTCTTCCATTTCTCCTTCAATTGATCAGCCCGTAGATAATAAATACAAATACTGCTCATGTATATATCTTATGAAGCATGTTCGCAGGCGATGTCCATGTCTATAATGCGCCAATGGAGCGGGAACGTCATTCTTATAGAGTGAGCGAAGTGATTGTTATGTCCCGCTGAGAACTGCTGTTTAAATATCCATTCTCACGACACGTGTGGTTATGGTAATGGTCAAAGCAGCCATGTTGGAGCTATTACGGCTATAATGGAAAGAGGCAATGGCTATGTTGTTTTGGTAATTCCAGGAACTTGCCAGGAACTTTCCTTGCGATCTCTGTGAAGAGGAGAATGCTCCATTATTTTGTTGAAAGAGACAGAGCCATCTATGTGGCCCCCGCATATTTACTTGAAAAGTGGATGACTCGTTCATCCGGTTTCAAGGTAAAAAGCTTGAATTGCGCATGCACTATTGATCGATCACAAAAAAAGATGTTGAGCAATATCGGTAATTCGTGAGTATTTCTTTAAATACAAATTCAACTTCTAATAATTTCCATTCCATCCAAGGATATCTTCCGCATTAATAAATTCATTTTTGGTGTGAACACACCAACAGTGCCCACCCCAGGGCCAAAAAAAAAAAAAAAAAAAAACACTATAATGAGCAGAATTAAATTTTCTTAATTTCTTAATTAAAAAGGTAAATACTTTTAAATTTTAGCATTATTAATAATTTTATATCCATTTTACTCCAATGAAACATGTCACCCGTAAAGTTCACCAATGATGTTATCTATTCTAAAAAGGAGACCCACAAAAATTACTTTTTACTCGAAGGGTTTATTAATCCAACTATGTCTTTAGCACATAATAAATTTGTTCCACTACTAAGAGTTCGGTTGATTCAACTTTGCAATTGGGCTTTGACTGTAATGCAAATGCTGAAAGCCAAAACCCTTTGAGGTAATGCAAATTATGTTTGGTAAAAATTCTTTGCAAATGGACTTTGAATTCAATGAATGTTTGGCAAAAAAACCTTTTACAATGAGCTTTAGCTATAGCTTATATATTTTTTTTATTAAAATAAATAAATAAATAAACACTTCGCCGAAGCCAGTGAAGGGCAACAGTTGCTAGCAAGCTAGATTTGGCACCAATGGCCACCGACTAAGGTCACGTGACCTTAAGCAGCCCTCGCATGAGTCGCACAACCTCGAGCGATGTTGTCGAAGGTTGCAAGACTCAAGCCATGTGACCTCTGGCGGAGGTCGCCTAGGTCAAACAACCTTCACTAGCCCCTTGCTAGCTAGATCTGGCTTCGTCGGCCACCGTCGCACAAAGAAGATGAACAATTACACAAGGGGCAAAATCAGAGAACTAACAAATTGGTGAGGATTGTTTTGGAAAAAAATAATCTAATTTTAACATTTGGTCAAATGCTAAAAGTCTAACACTAATTTTTAGCTTCCCTAAAGTCAGTATTTGGCTGAAAGTCCTTTGGGGAAACTGAACCAAACGCATCAAAATATCCCAATGAATAAACAACAAAATTATAAGTAAACTATTATAAGAGAAAAAATCTATCTCAACGAATTTAAACTCTTCTAGTCATTCCTTTTCGATAATCGAGAATTGCTCTGAGGGTATTTTTGGCAACATATACTAATATTTGACAGGTTGTGTCTTGGTCTTATGTTCCGGTTGCCAATTAGCTAAGATTGAGAATCTGCATCATAAAGTCACCGTCATTTAGAGGGCCTAATAGTGACGTCATGCTATTGAGTTTAAGACTGAGAATTCGAACGTCACCTTTTGTAGTTGCAAAGTTATTGAAGATTTAGCGTTGTGTATTGACAAGTCCGGTATGCTTAAAGTGTGTCTTAAAGTTTGAAGATGTAGGGGTTCGTGAAATAGAGAGGACAAGAAAGGAAGAGTAGGCGACTATTACAAACTAGAATGCCTCGTGGCATATGGCACGTTTTAGGCTGGATGAAGTCAAAGGATGAACCATTGATGTAGGTATTATCCAAGCTACCAGAGCTCTCGATGGCACTATCCATCGTCCAAAAAGTCCTCGAATGAAGGACGAAATAAGAATGAGGCCCGACTTGATTCAAGTTAGTTAGAAATATGACCCAAGAGGGAATTGTTCCTTGCCTTGACATAGTCAATCTACGTGATTCATACCGATTGAGCCCTCTTGCGCTGCACATTTTTTTCATGATTTTGTTCTTCACATTCTTGGATGTAATAAGGTCACGCATCTCCTGGAATTCGTCCTTCTTCTTCCTCTTATCAGAAGTTGCATGCTTACCTCGGACAGTGATGGGGCTAAAGATTGTACAAGCCGAAGGTACTCCACGATAAGGTTCGTTCAGGAGGGAAGAAATTGAGAGAATGCTCCTATTTATAATATAATGGATATACAACTAAGGAAGAAACTGAGAGAATGCTCCTATTTATAATACAATGGATATACAACCAATGAAAGAATAAAGACTGATACAAATCGATCCTCGCATATCTCCAACAAAAAAAAAAAAATCATACTGCATCAATAATGGATTCCATATACCTGAACAACAAAAATAATCGAGTTAAAGTCAGTGTTGCTATTGTTCTCTGTGCCCAATTTTCCTCACGAGCTTCTTGCTTTTCAATCCCAAGTAGCTGAAGATTGGTGTATCAGGGACAGGGATGCACTTGACGACCCAACCAATAGGCCAAGACGCGGCCGCAATCCAGACACATGCGCCCCATTGTCCCCAGCTCAACCGCTCCGTGTCGGCGAACCGCTTTAGGAACTCGACCATCACCACCTGGAGGACCACCGTCACGAAAATGATCCCAAGGAACAGCTTGTTCTTGTGTATGCCCTTGAACACGTTCCTCTTCTCAAGCTTCCTCGCGTTGAACTCGTTGAAGACCTGGCACAGGACAAACGCGTTGAATATGAGCGTCCGCTTCACCGCCTCATCCACACCGAAGATCGATTCACCCTTGAACTGTAGAGTGAGGAGGACGGCCATTTGGTACGTTGCTTGGGCAACAATGTTCCTCCACATGACATTGGTTATGAGCGGCTCAGTCCGTCCCACAGGGGGCTTCATCATGAGCTCCCTGGTGGGCCTCTCCGTGGCCAGGGCGAGGGCACCGAGTGTATCCATGATCAAGTTCACCCACAAGAGCTGGACAGCCGTCAGGGGGACATCGCCCGAAGAGACAGCGGCCACAAAGTTGATCACGAGGGCAGCGACGTTCACCGTGAGCTGGAATTGGATGAACTTCTGGATGTTATTGTAGACGCATCGACCCCATTGTAGCACTGTTGCCACGGAGGCAAAGTTGTCGTCGAGGATTACGATGTCCGAGCTCTCCTTGGCGACCTCAGTGCCTTGGATGCCCATCGAAAGCCCTATGTCTGCTTCCTTGAGGGCTGGTGCATCGTTCGTGCCATCCCCAGTGACAGCAACCACGTGGCCTTTCTGCTTCAGGCATTGAACCATCAGGAGCTTATCAAAAGGCGAGGATCTCGCCATGACCCGGATTTTCTCAACTCTCCGAAGCCTCTCCTCATGCGTGTAATTGTAAAAATCAGCTCCTTCCACAATGGCTTCGTTGGAGGCATCGTCCCCGGGCCTGAGAATCCCGCACTCTGTGGCGATGGCCTTAGCGGTGAAGATGTTGTCTCCCGTTATCATCTTGATGTTCACTCCCGCGTCCTGACAAGCTTGGACCGCTTTCTTGACACCTGGACGGCACGGGTCCTTAATACCGACAAGTCCTAGTAATGTCAGGCCATCCTCTTGGATCTTCTTCCCATCTTCTCTTTCTTTGATCGCTTCCTCGGAGACTTGTTTTTGAGCGAAAGCGATGCACCTGAGGCTGCTCGCTGCCATCCCCTGAATAATTTGCTCAAATCTCGCCCTCTCAGCTTCATCCAAATCTTTCACTATCCCCGACCCCTCGTAGAAGCTCGAGCACTTTGCCAAGACCATCTCTGCCGCTCCTTTCCAGTGCACATGGAATGTGTCGTCCATGCTCTTCCTTATTAGGACACCGCTTCTCTTCTTCTGCGAGTTGAAGGCTTCAACTCCGATGACTTCACAGCTCTTCTTTGTCTCCTCCATGTCCATGCTCAATAGCGAAACCGCCCAGGAAAGAATCGCTTTCTCAGTGGGACTACCCGAGAACTCGTACTCCGATCCCAAAGATGGCCTGTAGACACTGCCCGTGGTGTTCAAAGCAACCCCATCCTTAATCAAATCCAGGACAAACTTGGAGACAGAGGAGCAGGTGTTTTCCACCACAGAGTCTTGGCCGACCCAGAATTTCGTCACCTTCATCTGGTTCATAGTGAGAGTGCCGGTCTTGTCAGTGCAAATAGTGGTGGCAGACCCCATCGTTTCACAGGCTGAAAGCTTCCTCACCATTGCCTGATCCACCATCATCCTCTTCATCGAATAAGCGAGAGTGAGGGTTACTGCAAGCGGCAAGCCTTCGGGAATCGCGACCACCACAATGGTCACTGCAGCTGCGATGATGCTCACCACGGAATTTATGATATCGTTACCTGTGGTTTGGCCTGCAATGAATTCCCGGTTCCCATTCTCGTCCTGTGTGTTTCCCGTGAAATAGCGAATCAGCAGAACCACAAGAACCAGGAAAGCGACCGCCAAGCCTACTTTGCCAATCGACGAGGTGAGCTTGTTGAGCCGAGCCTGTAAAGGGGTCTGCTCGCTGTTGTCGCGGCTGATCAAGCTCATCATCTCGCCCCACGTCGTGCTCATGCCAACGGATGTAACCAGCATCTGAGCATACCCATCAGCAACCTTTGTTCCCGAGAACAGGAATGGATTCTCCTTGCAGTTCACTTCTACGTGATCACTCTCCCCAGTCATGCTCGATTCATCAACCTAAGTTGACAACACAAACGTCGCACATGGTTTAGGGACGCTAGGATGACACGATACGAAGCGTTCTGGTCTTCACTTGAGGCAAAGAAAATGAAACGTGAACAAATAGGAAATAAGAACAAATGGATTACGTTTTAAAAGTAGAATTTTTTAACAAAGTTTTTCTACTATAACTAGAACTACGAATAAAAACCATTACTTATCCCATTTGTCACAGAATCAAGATTTTGAAAATGACAGGCTGCCCAGTTAAGCAGATTATGATACACTTCTACAATTTTTTGGACTAATTATTCATGCTCGAAAATGGTAATAATAATACTACGTATGTTTCTGAACTTGAGTTAAATATGCAAATCTAATGCGTCAAACCAGTACAAATTGTCAGCCATACCTGCAAGGAATGCCCGTCCAGGAACAGCCCATCTGCCGGAACTTGACCGCCTGTCTTCAAACAAACAATGTCTCCGACGACGATCTTAAATATGGAAATCTGCTGCCGCCGACCCTTCCTTATCACATCAATGAGAATATTATCGCTCACCTGAGATAATTTTTCAAACTGCCGATTTTGGCGGTAATTGCTCCCAGCGGACACGGCGATCACCAGGAACACCGCAACAAATATGCTGCCACCATCATACCAGCCTTCCTTGATCCCATTCTCCTTGATCCCGAACCCGAGCGAAAGCCCGGCGCAAACAAGAAGAATCATGATTGTGAGGTCCTTGAAAGCCTCGACCACGAAGTGGAAGAAGCCCTTGGCAGGCGGCTTCTTGTATGAGTTGATGCCAAACGCATTTTGCCGGCGAGAGACGTCGTCTGGGTCACCGCTTATTCCGGTTGAGACATCAGTTTCGAGTGCTGAGATGACTTTCTGGACCCCGCCGAATTCCTGGAGGTGGCCGAGGTCCTTGTCCTTGACCAGCTTGGTGAGCTGTGACTGATCAATGTTGAAGGAGCTGGGGTGATCAGAGAGATCTTGGATGGGAATAGAAGTGTAGGAAGGAGATTTTCGTGGGGACAACTTCTTGGTTTTCTTCGCGAAGGTAGTGATGGCTCGGGAGCAATATATGGTCGCGAAGGCTAGATGCCATCGCTTGGCAAACTTGCGCATAGCGGCGGGCAAGTCGAGAGAGACCCCGTAGCGGACGTAGTCCCCACGGAGAATGCTGGTCATGGCCGGGCCTCCAATGAGTTATCGCACAGTGCAAATGGCAAGACAAAGAGGAAAGCTCTGATGTTGTTAGTGTTTGGTTTAGCCGCTCAAAAGTGGAATTTTGGAATTTTGTGGAATGATGTTGGGAGGCCATAACCATGGATCTTTTATAGAAATGCCTCACGCGGGGCGCCGCTTTTTCTTAATGGCGAAATACGAATCGCCTTACTTCCCGTGGGCAAAGAAGGGGGTGGGACGTAGCAGCTGCTGACGCGTTTCCCCGAAAGTGGAGAACCGCGTGGTGACGTTGAGTCCACGAAATGTCAAAAAAGATATGGAGATACGAGAGAGACCCAATGCCGCGCTGTTTCTCTTAGGAGGTTTCCCGCTAATTCCGCCGACATAATCAAAGACATCCCAAACTTTAAGACGTCATGTTATCCTGATTCGTTTGAGGAAATGAAGCCCATGTTCACCCATTCTAGCACCCCCGTCTTGAAATACTCGGCGTTCGTTATATTTTCCTTTATTGCTCGCTATGTAGCACGGACACGGCGACACGAACACGCGATATGACACGACACGACACAACACGCAACACGTCATTTCTAAAAAAGTAGAGAATTTCGACACGTTTTACGACACGTAAAATATTAAATAAATATTTTTATTTTTAATTAATTTAATTCAAATTCATAAATAAATAAATAAAGAGTTTATAATAAATTTATACTAATAATATTAATAAATCTTACACCTTTTTTTTAAAATTTCATTATCCCAAATTTACATTTATTTTTCGAAACCAACCCCTCCCCTCGCCCAAAGTTCCCTCGTCCCCCCAAATTTTTTTCACTTTTTTTTCCCTCCACACGTTGACCATTTTCCCCCCACTTTATTCATGTCGACAGGCTGTCCTGTCAGTTCCCCTCCCCCAAAATACGTGATGGCCATCCAATCAAAAACCCTAGCTTTACTTTACCTCATTCTCCTTTGCTGCTCGCCGCACAACCCTTCATCTTCTCCTCCTCTAGATCTGTCTCCTTCCTCGCCACTCGCCGCTCGCCACTCGCCGCTCGCCCCCACTTCTTCTTCTTGATCTCCACGTTCTCCCGGTACACGCCCTTTTTCACGTAGATTACGAACCGGCGTGTCCTGTGATCGGGCACGGCCTCGATCGCATCCTCCACCTTGGTGAAATTGCTGCTCCGCCGCCGCCGGAGTTGGAGCTAGAAGATGGGTGGACCATGGTGAGGAGTCGCGTGACTAGTGAAATGATTTGGTTGAGACTTCCGGAGACGACGCTCTTGACAATGCCGCTAGTGCCCTCAAACCCATCTCTGCATGTCTCCTGGTTTGCAAGTGCAGCACTTAGCCATGTCCTCGCCGCTCGCTGCACACGACCCCCTTCCTCGCCGCTCTTTCTCTGGCCGTCTCTTGCCGTTGCGGGCTCGCCGTCAGTCCGTCTCTGCTCCCTCGCCATCACTTCCACCCTCCATCATCTGCCGGACACGCATGTCCAAACGTGTCAGGCAAAGGTTGACCACGTGTCGGATTTCGGACACGCGTTGACCGCGTGTCCGATGCGTGTTGACGTGTCCGACACGCTCGACACGTGTCGGACATGACACGGAAGCACGGAGAACGTGTCCGTGCTTCATAGATTGCTCGTTCAATCATGTGACTGGTATAAATATAAATCACTCCCATTTATAATTTTTTTTTTATTTCAATTCGATTAAGGATGATATCCGTGCGCCTATTAAAGATTTAGCTAGAGGAACTTTCCCCTCTCCATTCAGGAATGGAGGAGAGCACAACCGTATGATGTCCAATGAGGGCAATATATCAGACCGGCCTAAAAACTTGCTCTATAGATATCATTCTCATTACACATTTGGTTAAAGTAGTCATGCGGCCATGCGAGATAATGTAGTCATAATGAAACAAGCGATGGTAATGTGATTGTTTGGGCCTTGGTATAATGAAACAGCAAAAAATTTGTATGGTTTCACAAATGATGTTCTGATTCTAATATTGTTTACTAATAATACAGTTTCATAATTTTGTACAAACTATCAATTTTTAAGAACAACATCAAATTAGTTAGTAATTAGAGGAAAATTATTTCAGCAAGCCAGGCTGCAGACCCGCACTTGGAATAGTCACTTGACAAACATAGGCAAATAGTGCAACCGGAAGGCCTTATCTTGAGGTTAGTACATGATCATTTGGTGCTAGCAAGGGTTAGCATTGTGCATAAGCATTGCTGAAGAGCCAAAGAGATAGGGACGAAATAGAGCTTTCGTATGTTCTCTGTTACTTGTGTGGATGAGGCTTATGTTGTAGAGTATATAGCTTCGATCATAGGGATCAATTTCTAGTTGCATAGCTTCACATAATTCTATAAAGCTTCCACATAATTTTCTTCTGATTGAGCCGACATCTGTTGCAATTGTTGTTCGATTGAAAGAATCTCCATTCCAGAACTGTACGTGAGATTTTTGTTGGAAGATATGCGTCGATACTCCGTGATATTCGGCAAAAAATCTTGATCCAATTACGATTGTGCAAAAACCATTGAAGATTAGATTTGATTTAGTCTGATCCATAGAATCATTTATTTCCATTCAATTTGTACATCTTGTATTATATCTTTAGAGAGATTGTACAACAGAAAGCATTGAAGACAATATACACAAAAATTCCCAAAGGCCGCTCGTCTTCAGTCTCGATTTCCTCTTCCTTCGTTCTCTTTATTTTCTTTCAATTTTCACTTCATACAGCTCCTCCCTTATGTGCATAATGATAATAATACATAGAATCAAAAAAGATCAACAAATTCTCATTATTGACTGAGCGGTGCTAGTGTTTTTACACGAATTCTCTAGCCAGCCTTCCAACGAAAGATCTTTTTTACCATCAAATGGATTGACACTAGATAAAAAAATGGTACCTTCAACGATTTATTTGTCCCCTACGTCCCTTAAATTCCAGGAATTCATCACCTTAATAACCTTCGATGGTTATATGGGTATCCAAAATACAAACGAGATGGATGTTTGTTAGCCCAACCATTCTTCTTAGTTCCGGTCTCAATAAGAAGTAATACGCGATTATAACGAATTCAAATGCCAAGTGAGAGATGACGTGTCTTAGTTCTGATCAAGTTGCACGAAGCTGAACAATATATGTAGGTAGTAACGAAGCTATTAGAGCTCTCGTTGGCAAGACCTATCCTCCAAAAGTCAAATGATCCATCAAGCTAAGATGGTACACACAACGACACGATAAAGGCAGTTGACGAACAGGATATCGGCACGGGAGACTCCAGATTTAATCAAATCAACACCTGCATTTTCTTGGGTATTTCTTTCCACATGTACTTTTGACATTTCCGCCCTTTCATACAGAATCATCGGTATCGATCAATGAGAACGAGACGGTGGAGAGATGTGAATACTATAATTATTCTTTTTCCATAATGGTACGACTTTGGGGAGAGCCCGGGGAGATTTAGCTAGAGGATTTTCATTCTTTTCCTCCCCTACCATTAGCGTATGGATAGATCAAATTCCACCTACACATGTTTAGGAATAGGATAAGATGCATCATTTAATTTTGTTCCCGAAATGGAGAGCTAAACGTTGAAATTATGAGAAGCAAGTGTATAGAACTTCGCCCTGGGTGGTTCCTTTGGCCGGCCGCAACTCATTCATATACTTCGGGGATCCATTGATGAGAAGGGGTTAGAGAAAGCTTCCAGTAATGACAACTGTCTTTTTTATTAGTACCACAAAGGGCCAGAGAAATTTTTTGAGTTATGAAACAGGTATAGAAAGCAACCAAGAAACCACCGATTTGGCTTGGTGGGCCAGAATTTTTGGTTCTTTTTTATATGTATTGTTAAATTAATACCTCGAGCTTGAATTCGGATAACGATTTGTTAAACCGAGTTTTGTTGAGAAAATTTTTTTCAAGTGGATTATAAATCGGATAGAAATCTTTCTTCTTATTGGACATACTTTTGGACGTGCAAAATATCACTACAAAATAAAAGAGGAAATATATGAGATAAAAGAAAAAGGAAGAAAAATCAAGGTTTTCTTCCACTTATTTACCGAAGGAGCGAATCCATGTTGAGGAAAAGAACCCATGGTGGGGCCAAAGTCAAAGTTTTGACTTTGGAAGCACAATATATAAAAAAAAAAAGGCTAGGTTTCTTTTATCGACATAAGGAGTTGCACGTAAGAGTAGCCGCAAGTTTTCAGAAGCTGCGCGAAGAAAAAAAGGTGTGGAGACAAGAAGCCGCGTGAAGCCTTGAACAAGAACGCAAAGCCGTATGGACCAAAGGTGAACACTGGAGTACGTAAAACATTTTACATTGAGCTTGAATGCGCGGTAATTTTGTTGCAGTGAATTCATGTCCAAATGAGTTGATTATTTATAAATACTTTGAGTTTGAAATTAAATTTAGGTGTGGGAAATACTCGAGCGTGTGACCGATTGTAAATTCTGATTCTTCGATTATAGTGAATTATTTGCTATTGGTTCTCTCCGTAGATATAGGTACCAATGTTCGGATCGAACTACGTAAATTTCTAGTGTTTTTATTATTTCTCGTTTATTTTTCTAGTGATTTTTGCGTTAACGTAAATTGCAAGATCCTGTCATTTCCGCATATTATATTCCAACATGTATCATGATAAAGGATATTTGAGATTGCTTGGGAAATTGCATAATAATCGTAGCGAGTCGTAAAAAGTCCCCAAGAGCTCTAGCTGCTTAAGACTTGCCATAGAAGCAAGTCAGAAAGATTGAGAATTAGAACATCTTATTTGCTTCATTCTCAATAGTCACAGGTGATCCTTTTGTCGATGGATGATCCTATGATTCATGGTTTCTCTTGGCTTTATGGTTTATTCAGGGAACAGCTCAAAATGTGGCATCTCATTTCTCCACTCCCAAAGAAGTCAAGAAAAGAGCGTTAGACAGATGAGCTTCCCTCGCCAAACTCACTAAGCAAGGGCAGATCCGAGACGAAAAACTCCTCCATCATCACCGCTCTCGAGATTAAGCCAGTGAATAGAAATTCGACCCAAGATGAATCGTCATTTGTGGACGCGCAGGCATGTGTAATGGAAATTTAAGACTTCTTTCCAGCGTCGCTGACCGAATTTGGAAGGGGGTTTCCTTGATTGTGCGAGAGCGGTCGCCAAGCAAAGCAGAAATGGGAAAGGCACACAAAATCAATATTCCTAACGTGTGTTTGTGCAAGAGCGTTGACTTTGGATGCGATCGCGATGCGGCCGACTCGCATATGTTGATTAGTTGTTGAAGCTCTCTGACCAACGGTTGATACGCGCACAGAGGGAACTTCCGGGTTCTTCCTTTCGCATCCAATTGGAGCCATCCATCGCTGAGGAATTTTATCCGAAAGCCACCATTAAATCACGTGAGTTTAAGATTTTGGTAATTCTTTTATGTGATTAAAAGATTATTTCGTGAGAAATCATGAAATTAAACACTATATAAATTATTACGCGTAATCAGGAGTCGAGAAACACTGGCAATATAATATTCATTGTATCATTTAATCTAAAGTATGACTCTTTATTGTTCCCTTTGTGTGGTTAGGTTAGTCCGGTCGAATCGCATATTGTTTTCTTATTCAGTCTATTTTATCGTTCGATCGCTTGTTTTCACAATACTAAATTATTTAGCAGTTTCTCATTATGGTTTGTTCAATTAAAATAAAATGAGAATATGTTTGTTTATGTAGAATACGACATATCATCAGCTAACTTGGGCGGAGAAATATTGTGTACACAAACGGTGTTACGTCATTTTTACACAAATCCACGGGTCAAATTTGGGCTCACCTGTAAGAAATTTCGAAAACAATTCAAGCCCATCATATTCTCTCTCCGTGGCTATTCACTTCGGCGGGTCTTTGGAGTGGTGGGCAAAGGAAATTAAAGAAGGGGTTGTTTGTTTCGAAAGGAAACGATGGGAAAATTCTGGGCTTAATTTCCTGGAAAAGCACTCCATCGCAACGCGACGCGACGCAAGAGGTGATGATGAGCAGCCGGAAAAAGTAGCCGGAAAAGACATTGTTACTAATCGAGCCCAGCAAATGAAGGGAAAGGAAGAAAAAAGGAAAAGCATCGACTCCACCGTTGAACTCATCCGGTGCCGCGACGGCGGCAAGGATGACGGAGAGGGAAGGGGAGGAGTGCTTGGAGAGGGGGAGCTTGGAATCTGGTAACCTCTGGTGGCCCCGCAGGCCTGGGTGACCTGGGGTGGAGGGTGGTCGACAGCTGCCGAGGTGGTGGAGAGGGAGAGAAGGAGGTCCTTTTTGGGCCAAATAGCGAAAGAGAAAAAGAAAAGGTTACCACCGGCCTTTGCAGCGTGGATGGTAAATCCTTTGCCCTGTGTGGTGAGTTAAGTGTGGCGGCGGGGTGGTGGTTTCCCCGCTAGCGATACCTGAGGGCTTACGTGGCGGCTGTCCGTCAAAGCGGTTCCTCCAAAAAAAAAAAGCTGTTTTTTTTTAAATTTGTCCACTTAGCGTGTGTTTCCGACAGGTGGGCCCATGCCGTTCACCGAGTGCATTTATACAAAAATGACGTGGAGAAATATTTGCTCGGGCTGTGGGGTAGAGGAGCAAGTAGCGGGCGGTGGCCCTCGCAGGAGCTTGATATGGATCTCGGGATGCTCGCAGGGCTCGGCGAGAGTAGCCGTGTCTCGTCGGTCAATTTTTTTCCGCGACAATCGCCGCCTCTGTTCATGCTTGGTCGGTTGCTATCGTTGATAACAGATGCCGAATGTTTATACCATCAGAATTTGCTCTAATTATGGTGAAAACGAGTTGCAATGTTGATCCCATCGTTTGAAAGGAGCTCTATTTAGAGGAGCTATAGTCAATGCCAATTACGCAGGACTTGCCTAAACTAATTTCCTTCAATACGGAATTCAATTCTAGTAATAAAAAACTTCAGATGTTTGAGATCTCGTCATTGGAGTATCTGGAGAAGAACTAAAGGGAAGGAAAAACCGGAAGGCGTTACCTCTTCAAGAACATCTCTCCCTGAACAAAACGCGAGGTGCTCTTTGTTGGACTTGAGCCCACGTGTAAATTGTACAATAAGGTCAAGGAAGGAATAGACTAGGTGCTCTTTGATCCCAAATCTTATTTACTACAATACGGTCCCCATGTGGTAAGCCTGCTTCTACCAATTCCACTTCATGTAGCTTTTGAATGGTCTCTCAGGCACTGCTATGCACTTCACAACCCAACAAATAGGCCACGAAATGGCTTCCAATGGGATGCACACGCCCCATTGCTTCCAATTCAACCTCTCAGTGCATGGAAACCTTGCGGAGAGTTCCATCATCGCGACCGAGCGAGGACTATTCCTCCTGAAACAGCCCAAAGTAATCTGTTGTGTCTGATCGTCCCCTTGAAGACATTGATCTTGAAAACTTGACAGAGGATGAGAGTGCTGAAGATCGATGCGTTCTTGACCTGTTGATTCACGTAGAGAAGTTCACCTTTGAACTCAGTATCAAAAGGACTGTTACCTGGCATGACGCTTGAGCTACCGGGTTTCTCCACATAATGTTGGTTACAGGCGGACCATTCCAACCTACAGGATGCTTACGCAAGAGGTCATCAGTCGGTAGACCAGTGTTAAGGGCCACAGCGCCTAATACATGCACGATTGGGCTCGCCCATAATAACTGGACCACCGTTAGCGGTAAGCTGCCTGATGAAACTGCAGCTACCATGGTAATTGCTGGAGTTGAGGCGAGCGCCGCAAGCTGGAATTGGATGAACTTTGAGTACGTAAAGGAGTAATATGCAATTATAGCGAATTTGAGTACCAAGCGGCAAATGACACGTCTCAATTAATCAAGTCGCATGATGGTGAACCATGTATATAGAGGTAGTGATCAAGCAATTAGAGCTCTCGATGGCAAGACCCATCCTCCAAAAGTCAAATGATCCCTCGAACTATGATAACGAGACGATAATAAAGGTAGTTAATGAATAACATATGGCCACGAGAGAGAATGTAGATGAAAAAGAAAATTAGCGTAAACATCAAATTCCACAGACACGTTTTTAGGAATAGGATTAGATGCATCATTTAAATTTTGTTCACAAATGGACAATGAAATACGTGGATGATGACTATTTTGTTTCTAGACATAATTTCTAGCTAGAAATGGATTTTTCTATTTTTATTTTCTGAATGAGTTTTTAAATAAAAATGCACGTTTTGATAACAACATAAACTTTTTACTCCCTGAACAAGAATTCACAAAATTTCTCACTTCCAAGTGGAAAGTGGGCGGCGACATGGTGGAGGACTGACAGTCGGAGAGGTGTAGGCAAGTAGATGAGCGGCTAGTGGCAAAGGCGAGTTGAAAAGTAAAAACATTTTACTTTTCTATTTTTGGAAGAGACCTTTTTGGATTAATTCTTTTTTCATAAATAGAACAATGAAATTGTATTACCAAATAAATTTATCTTCCAAACTATTCCTTAAAATAGAAAAATAAAATAATAAAATTACATTAACAAACAGATGTATGTACCAACTCAACTAACTTGTGACGTGCAAGCGCTCTCTCATCCTTTCCCTTCCCATTCTTTTTTCTTCTTCTTTTCTTCCCTTTGATGTGGGGGCTCTGTCCTTCACAAGATCTCAGCACTTCCCCTTTTCTCTTTTTGACCGGTCAAAGCTTTTTAGATAAAAGAGAATAGGTTGTTAAAGGAATTAAACAGATATTAAAAGAATAGTTAAACACAGGAGTTGGTGATAGTAGAAAAGCCAAACTTAATGAAGTGACTGAGGCAGAGGAGGCTGGAACAGAGGAAGCTGGAGCAGAGGAAGGTCGTGAGCTGGCGATCCAGGTGAATTGATGAGCTGGCGATCCATGACATCAAAACCTGAAACACAGAAGTTGATCAAGCAAAATTAAAGGAGCTGCACAGCTAGAAGAACTCTCGTGTGTTTCTATATTGGTTATTCTGTTGTAACAAGTCTGTAACAGAAATAGCTGAACTAGTATAAAAGGATAAGAGAATGAGAGAAGGGTGAGCGAGAGTTTACCTTCATTTTTCAATCTCTAGTTTTCTTGGATTCATCTTGAGCTTTCTCTTCTACCTCTGTATTTCGAGAATGGAAAAGTCCTGTAAAGCATGAACTTGAAGTTCTGAAGAAGAAATACATTTGAGCTAAGGTATTTTTCATTGATTGTTCAAGATCTAAACCTCTTTCATATACAGATCTTGTTCTACATTCGGTTTCTTCTCATGGTATCAGAGCTGCTAGCCTGGGAATAATAGATCTGATATGTTCTTACTGCAAGATAGTATAAAGATTCTAGTGTTTCTTAGGTAGTTTACCTTCAAAGTTTACTGGATTGTTTCTTCGATTCTTCAAAGTTTCTGGACATATAAGAATGGCAACTAGAGTGCAGAAGTATCCTTTCCCTATCCATGTGAATATAGCTAACTTCGTTACTATCAAGTTAAATGAAGAGAACTTTCTGTTATGGCAAGCTCAATTCAACAGATTTCTGAAAAGCCAAGATTTGATTGGCTTTATTAATGGTGAAACATTACCTCCAACACAAATGATATAGACGGTGACAGGAGAAATAATGAATCCTGATCATCTGGATTGGATAAAAACCGATCAGCTCATATCATCCTGGATAAGTGGTGCAGTATCAGAGAATATTCTAAGTCTGATAATTGGTTTAGAAACCTCACTCGAAGTATGGCAGGCCCTTGCAAATAGGTTTACACAGAAATCTGTTGCAAAGGAGTTTGAGTTAAGGGGAAAACTTCAAGCTTGCAAGAAAAGAAACAGATCACTAAGCGAATACCTTCGTGAGTTCAAAACCATCTGTGATCAGTTAAATGCAATTGGAAAGCCTGTTGATGATATAACAAGAATGTTTGGCATACTTGAAGGGCTAGGTTCTGAATATGAAACTTTCAGGACAACCATGTATTGTCTTAAGCCCCAGCCAGAATATGATGAGGTTATATCACAACTTGAAAGGTTTGAAACCCGATTACAAACATATTCTGTGAATGAGTATAATACTAACCTGGCCTATTATGGGCAAAGAAGAATTGGAACAAGTCAGTAGAGAGTCAATCCCAGAAATCAAAGAGAAAATTTTCGAGGAGAAACTAACTATGGCGAGGTCGTCTTTCATTAGAAGGGAATATGGAAATAATTTTACAGAAGGGAAGGAATCAACAAATTAAAATGAATAACCTGAATTCAACTCAAGGTCGGTCGTTAACAAGGATAATTGGTCTAACTTTGGACAAGGATTTAGACCATATTCCAATCCCGCACGAGAGATATCAAAGTGTTAGGTCTTATCCACCACAAAGTTCAAATGGTGGTAGACAAACACAGATTACAAAGCCTATGAGTAATGGACCTCTGCAATGTCAGATTTGTAAGAAATCAGGTCATACAGCAGTCAGATGTTGGTATAGGTTTGATAACTCGTACCAGGCAGATGAAATACCAACTGCATTGGTAGCAGTTCACATTGAAGAACCCTATGGTTCAAAATGGTATCCAGATACAGGGGCTACAGCACACATTACCTCAGAACCTGGTATGATTCGAAACTACGGTACATATAATGGTAATGACACTGTCATGATAGGAGATGGATCTCATTTGTCAATCTCATGCATTGGTAATGGAATATTGAATATAGAAAATAGCAAATTACCTCTAAACGATGTATTAATAGTCCCTGAAATCAAAAAGAACCTTTTATCTGTATCAAAACTAACAGATGATTATCCCTGCTCTTTTATTTTTGATAAACATGGGGTATATATGAAGGACAATCACAATCATATGACAGTGAAGCTAGGAAGGAAAGTCAAGGGGCTATACCTGGTGGAACCTAAAGTTGCAGAGGTCTTCTTCACACAGACTCAACCGGAAGTTGGAGAGGATATCTGGCATCAAAGACTTGCTCACACCAGTCTTAAAACAGTGAAGATTCTACAGAAACAACAACTCATTCATTTTAGTTCTAAGGCTCAGAATATATGTAGCAGCTGTCAAGTTGCTAAAAGCTCAGCTTTATCTTTTCATTTCTCAGACCATATCTCGAATGTTCCATTAGAAAGAATACAATGTGATGTATGGGGACCTTCACCAATTCAATCTGTTCAGAAATTCTCCTACTATGTCATTTTTGTGGATGACTTTTCTCGGTATAGTTGGATATATCCAATGAGACAAAAGTCAGAAGTCTATGAGATATTCATTATGTTTCAAAGACTTATAGAAAATCAGCTTAACCACAAGACCAAAATCTTCCAGAGTGATGGAGGAGGTGAGTTCACTAGTAGTAAATTCCAAACTCATCTACAAAAATGTGGAATTAAGCAGAATATTTCTTGCCCTCACACACCAGAGCAAAATGGTGTCTCGGAGAGAAAACATCGACATGTGATTGAATTGGGTTTAGCAATGATGTATCATGCTAAAGTACCACTGAAATACTAGGTAGATGCATTCAAAACAGCAGTTTATGTTATCAATCTTCTTCCCACAACTAAACTACATATGCATTCACCCCATTATAAGCTCTACAATAAGACACCAGACTATTCTTATCTTCGAGTTTTTGGATCAGCCTGTTATCCATGTCTCAGGCACTACACAAAGCATAAATTTGATCCAAGATCACTTACATGTATCTTTCTTGGATATAGTGAGAAGCATAAAGGGTACAGATGTCTCTTACCTACAAATGGAAGAATCTACATCAGCAGACATGTCATATTTGATGAGAAAGTCTTTCCCTTTTCTCATACACTACATACCGAATATCAGCAGGGGTCTGACTTATACAAACAGTGGATAAAAGGAGTATTATCTTCTATTTCCAGCTCTACTAAGCAGGATCAATGACAAGACAATATATCGAGGGGACATTTGCAACATACCAGATTCACTCAAACAACTCCAGTAATGCAGGACAATGAGCTCAGTACAGGTAATCCTGCAGGTCAATCACAAATACAGATGGTACCTGATACTGAGATGCAAAGTGATCTTAATAATGCCTCTGGTGTTATTGAATTGCATCAGTCATCTCCAATCATAGAGGAACTAATACCTACAAATCAAGAGACTGTCCCAACATCAAATGCTAATACAGGACAAATACAAATCAGTTCTGAAACTGAACAGATACAAGGTATTTCTTCAACTCATCCTATGCAAACTAGACTTCGATCTGGAATTGTTAAAGCAAATCCCAAATATGCATGTCTAGTTGAGTATCAAGTTCCTATCGAACCAAAATCAGTAAAGTCTACCTTAGCAGACCGAGGGTGGTATCAAGCAATGAAAGAAGAAATGGATGCCTTATATCGGAATCAAACCTGGAAATTAGTTCCTAGAGATGATCACATGCATGTTATCGGGTGCAAATGGGTGTTCAAGGCAAAACTCGCACCTGATGGGAGCTTGGATAGGCTCAAAGCCAGGCTTGTAGCTAAAGGCTTCCATCAAGAAGAAGGTCTTGATTTCACAGAAACCTTCAGCCCTGTAGTGAAGCATGCAACAATCCAAATAATCCTATCAGTAGCTATGATGAAACAATGGAAAATTCATCAATTAAATGTCAAAAATGCCTTCTTACATGGAACCTTAAGTGAAACAGTGTATATGGAGCAGCCTCCAGGATTTAAAGAATCACAAAAGGCTCACCATGTCTGTCTCCTTCGAAGATCTCTTTATGGACTTCGACAAGCTCCTCGAGCCTGGTTTGATAGGTTTAGCAGCTTCCTGCTCGAATATGGATTTTTCTGCAGCTCTACTGATCCTTCCCTATTCATTCTGCATACTGAAACAACAACTATTCTCTTATTATTGTATGTAGATGATATCATTCTCACTGGAAGCTCCCCTCAAATGATTTCTACTCTTATTACTTCTCTAAGCATTCATTTTCATATGAAGGATCTAGGGTCTTTGCACTATTTCCTTGGCATTGAAGCTACACGAACCTCGGATTACCTATTCCTATGTCAAACCAAATATGCTCTAGACCTCCTCACCCGAGCTCATATGCTTGACTCCAAACCAGTTTCAACTCCTCTTTCATTAAAACCACCTGTTTTAATCAATGATACTATACCTTTGACCAATCCCACTGAGTACCGGAGTCTAGTTGGAGGTCTGCAATACCTCACATTAACTGCACGGACATTGCTTATGCCACCAATATACTCTGCCAAAGAATGCAGCAACCCACAATTGCAGACTTCAACCGATTAAAAAGAGTCTTGCGATATATAAAGGGTACTATCAAGCTTGGCTTATTCCTTCACTCTCACAGTACCATGCATCTCTATGGTTTCTCCGATGCAGATTGGGCAGGGTGTGCAGAAACCAGAAGATCAACAACTGGTTTTTGTATATATCTTGGATCCAACCTTATATCATGGGCAGCAAAGAAACAACCTACAGTGAGCAGATCCTCCACTGAAGCTGAATACCATGCTCTTACATCAGCCACTACCGATCTTACTTGGGTCAGTTTTGTATTGCGTGATATAGGTTGTTCTCTTACTCCTCCTATTCATTTGTACTGTGATAATAAGTCAGCAATCTCTCTCACTTTGAATCCTGTTTTACACGCTCGAACCAAACATATTGAAGTAGATTTTCACTTCGTTCGAGAAAAAGTATCCTCAGGATCTTTACAAGTCAGATACATTCCAAGTTCTTACCAATTAGCTGATGTTTTCACCAAACCACTGACACGAAGCGCACATTCTTATATGCGAACCAAATTGGGAATCTGTACTCTATCCATTCCCAATTTGAGGGGGGATGTTAAAGGAATTAAACAGATATTAAAAGAACAGTTAAACACAAGAGTTGGTGATAGTAGAAAAGCCAAACTTAATGAAGTGACTGAGGCAGAGGAGGTTGGAACAGAGGAAGCCGGAGCGGAGAGGAAGGTCGTGAGTGGCGATCCGGTGAATTGATGAGTGGCGATCCATGACATCAAAACCTGAAACACGAAGTTGATCAAGCAAAATTAAAGGAGCTGCACAGCTAGAAGAACTCTTGTGTGTTTCTATATTGGTTATTCTGTTGTAACAAGTCGTAATGAAATAGCTGAACTAGTATAAAAGGATAATAGAATGAGAGAAGGGTGAGCGAGAGTTTACCTTCATTTTTCAATCTCTCGGTTTTCTTGGATTCATCTTGAGCTTTCTCTTCTACCTCGTATTTCGAGAATGGAAAAGTCCCTGTAAAGCATGAACTTGAAGTTCTGAAGAAGAAATACATTTGAGCTGAGGTATTTTTCATTGATTGTTCAAGATCTAAACCTCTTTCATATACAGATCTTGTTCTACATTCGGTTTCTTCTCATAGGTTACGTGCAGACTGTCTCGTCAGCTTCCGACCGATGAGCAACTGACTTGGAGTCCCCTCCTCCTCTTCGTTCATCTCCAATCGCCTCCAGCAAATTTATTCCCTCTCAAGAACACCTTCCCTTATGACCGAAAAAAACAAAAAAGGAACACCTTCCCTATGTCCATCTCCGTTCTCGTTATCCTTCCTTCTCTTCCGCTTTCTTCGGGCGCGAGATCTTCGCCAAGTTCCTAGAAATTCATGCAACCTTGCGAATCGAACGTCTTCGCAAGCCTCTCCCTGCACAGAAGACCGCTCGATTGGCCGCCATCACCCTCGGCTTTTTCCCATATATTATCCTTCTTAACGTCTCAAGACCGCTCTCCCACTTGAGAGCGGGAATTCTGAAAACCCGAGCTAAGCTCTCTTCGTCGAGTTACACCGGTCTTGTCGGCTGCAAACCACTCTCTCAAGCCGTCCCCAGATCACAAATGCAAATGACAACGGCGGACAGATATGAGACATAAGTGAAAGTTTGTAGCTTTTATTGTTTGGTTGGGGGGGGGGGGGAAGAATTCAAGATGTAATTGCAATAAAATCTACGATTTTAGATTTTTTTAAGGTATTAGGTCCGTTAACATGTCAAGCCATGGTACAACAAATTCCCATTGGTGCAGAATTGGCAACCGAAGCTCTATGAAATCAGAGAGATATTGATCATCATAGGTGCATAACCAAAGAAATATTGAAATGCAAATTATTTTAGTAGGGAAAATAAGAGACTGTAGAACATTGAATTGCCTTGAAGCGACATAAATATATATATATATTTCAAATCTCGAACTTAGAAATTCCTTTCCAAATTCTTTTCAATGGCATTGAAATTGTTCTTATGACATCCGAATTAAAAAATGTTTCGAGATCATCCGAAAAATTGGGATATTTTCTAAATCCCAAAAAGTGCATCCCGTAATTATTTCCAAGTTTTGATTACTAACTTCGTCTTCCTTTTTTCGTCTTGTGGCCAACCATGTGTCTTCTTTTTTTAAAACTTGGCCCCCTTGAACATCTAACCGAGTGGAACTTTTAACTTTCCTTTGAAACTCAAGGGATGCTTTCCTCGGAAATTGGATACAGAAGTTAGCCGGTTTCCTGAGAAATATTGAAGGTGGAGACGGCTCGGTCATATTTGGGACAGTGACGGCCCCGTTACCTTCCCATTTTCTACAAAGAAACTAAACTGAAATGTTAGAGAGAGATATTAATTATTATTGTACAATGTGGGTTTTGACCAGGTCAAAAGGGAGAATAAAAAAAACGTTAAAAAGTCAACAGAAAAAGAAAAACGTGAACTTCGGCTCAATTACAAGGAAAAGCAACGCAGAGAAAGAAGACCGAGCGCTCGCAAAAGGAAAGGGAGGAAACGGGGGAAAAAGAAAGGAAAAGAAAGAAGAGGGTTTCGCCCCTCCTCACCACGGAATCCTCGATAAGCCAATTTAATTCCTATTCGCACGTCTGGTAAGTGATCCCACCATTTTTTCGTTAATCAAAATAATATTCAAAGTTAGGGCACAAATTCGAAATTAGGTCAATTCTGAGCTGCAAGTTTCAATTCAGGAGTTGTTGGATTATGTATATATACATAAATGACAGTTTAGGCTATTGTAGAGCCATAGAATTTTACATAACTCAATTTGGATATGTGATTTGCCCAAAAGAAAATTTTGATGTTGGCTGTGGGTGATGAGCAGTGCACATTAAGTGACTTTCAAGCTGAATTTTGGCAGTTTTCAGCACAATTTTGAGTTAGCCGAGTTGTGGGTCGTCTAGTGTTTTGAAAGGGCTTCTGTTTGACTATAAATACATTTGACAACAGCGTTCGGTAGAAAGAGTTATGGCATGACCAATCTCCATGCTCAAGCTTGGCATTGTGAATGGTTTTGAATGATGACTTCAGACGAGCAATTTTTGGACACGTTTGAGTTGTTTTGTTAGCATATACGAGTCGCTTTGTTAGTATTTAAGCTTAGTAAAGCCATTTTGTTATTGAGGTAATACTTTATTGAGTTTTGACGTCGATTCTTATTTAGTTGTTAGAATTACGAGATCGTTAACTCGTTTAGCTGTGCGTTGTTGGTTTAAATGAATAAGTTATGAAATAACATTTTCATTGCTTAAAAATCTGCGTTAGGCATTTATTACTATTCGATTATTTGAGAATGGCTTGAGAAATATGTTATGGAAGGTGTTGTGAAAGTTTATAAATATGTATTACGTTGTGAACATATTTATGGAATGAGTTTTAAAATAATTTGGGAAACATTTAATGAAAGATGTTTTGAAATGTTACTAGTTTATCAAATGAATTCCGAAATAGTGTTAGAAATATCTTGTGAAATATATTTTGTCTGATGAATGGAGCTAGGAAAGATGATATATTATGGGTTTGTGAAACCGTTTTGCGAAAGAATTACGTTAACTTTAAGTATGGTTTATGAAAGAAGATTTGGTTCAATATGTGCACGTCTAGATCATCCTAGTCAATATTCCGAAACCTTTTTCTGCTATAGACGCCCCCCTTTTTCCCTTTGTGATAAGAAGACACAGTTGATGAGATGCTTTCCATTGTGAAAGTAGGCTGAGGTCGCTGTTGATGCCACGTCATTTTTTTTCTTTTATTAATGGGGATGGACGCACTTTCACAAAATGGACAACATAGACTCTAATACAATATTGAAAGGCGTGACTCAAAAACTTAAATTAATAAATGGATGGAGACAGCATGAATATAAAAAATATTTTGAATCATGTTATCAAGTAGTGTGAGATAGTATTTTTTCTTTATTTGTTGATGTGTGAGATGATACTTCAAAGTGATGAAATAGTTGATATCTTGGACGAATCATTTTGGGAATCATGGGTATAAAGACGAGTTAAAATGGAAAAATGGCGTGAAGAAAAGAATAACTAGCCGAGGGGGGAGTCCCTTCGGTTCAAGGGTTCTTTTTTTTTTGTTTTTTTCATTTTAGGAAAAAGCGACACTCTAATTCAATACCTGAAAAAGCGTTTAGAAATGATATTTGGCTATCCTAAACGATATCATTTCCAAATGAAACCAACGGAGGACGGTCGGGGATGAAGCACAAGGAAAGTTACCCTTCATGATTCAAGATCGAAGGTACGACCCCTGCAAAACCTATGAGTAATAACGACGAAGGAACCTCCTCGGCGGCTGAACAGTGACGGGTGTTTGCTAAAGATTGGGCAAAGAATCCAGAATTGCGTGCGGGTGGGCCATTCAAAATGTTCTTTGCCTAGGAGATACAGCATAAGAGTGTAAAAGATGGAAAGGCTGTGGGAAGTTTCGCCAATAGTTCTAAATTAATCGTTCATTCACGTCTCATTATCATTTGGCCTTTTATCAACAAACCACCAGTCTGATTTGATGTGGTCGACAGCTTTTCTTAAATTTCCCTTCTTAAAATATTTCAATATTAAACCACACTTACATTTAATAACTTTAATTATTCAAATAATTAGTGGTGGTCACATGAAATTTTTCATAATGTCGGAAATATAGGTCTTGAGTTCTTATCTTTCCATTCTAAAATATCTCTATTGAATGCACCAGCCATCAATTGCAAAATATATATATATGTTGAGCAACATTGGTAAATAGCGAGTATTTTCTTCAAATACAAATTCAACCACCAAATATTTTCAGCCAAAGAAATTTCATCCCATTGTCTAACGATATCATTTCTCATCTTGATCGATGTGAACGTACGCACGGTGCTCAAAAACACACTACAACGAGTGGAATTATGTTGTCTTTTTTCTTAAATAATAAAGTAAATTCTTTTTTTTTTTTTTTAGTCAGGAAGTAAATTCTTTATATTTATCGCACAAAACATGTCAAAAGTAATTTAATCAATGATGCTATTTGTTTTAAAAAAAGAGATCCACAAATTATTGTTTAGTTGACCAAATTCTATTATGATTAAAAATCTGGCCAAACATAGTTATATGGATTAAGAAATAAATTTATGACCCATTTTGATGGATCTAGACAATAATGTAATATTAACGCGGAAATGACATGATTTTATAAATAAGTCATTGCGAAATATTAGAGAAATAAATCATGAATAATATGATATCGGACCCACTTCACTGTGGGCGCGTTGGTTCAAATGTTTCCCTCCATCCCGGTTGGGGGGAGATTTGAGTCACCGCGTTCGCAATTGCGCGACTTAATTGCGGTGTCGTGGGAGGTGGGTCCTTCCATTAGCATTGTCTCGGGTTTACGTCGCCGACTACTGGCTATACGGCGGTTCCCGAGTCATAATAATAATAATAATAATAATAATAATAATAATAATAATAATAATAATAATAATAATATGATATTGGAAATTTATGTGATTTGATTCAAGTATTGCTACTGCCAGCATTAGTGGCTCGTGCTCCAGTTACGAGACAGGGTGGCAGCACAATGCAATGGCAAAGACGAGGAAAAAAAAAAACTCTGTAAGTTTGGCGTCGCGTCGGCCGCAAAAAGTGCCGCGTTCGAATTCGTGAGGAGCGGTGATGGTGATGGATACAAAGATCATGGATTTCATCGTAAGGTATGCTTTTTTATACACACCCGGGAGCTGAAAAAGAGGGCATCGTCATTTGTGCGATGTTGTAAGGTATGCGTTTTTCTTTTACCTGACGCGGGGACCTACAGCTCTGTCTGCTTTCTGGTCTTCGAAATCGAGGGACGATGGAGGAAGGTGTTATCTGCTGATGGGTTTCCCCGAAACGAACCCCCAACGCCGTGTAGTTTCTCGTAGACGCTCTGCAATTATTTCTCCGACGCCATCGGGGGCATCCAATGCCAGATATCATCGTTATCATTCTTTTGCTAAAGAGGAATCCGATACCCTGGCCTTTAAGTCCCACCGTCCCAAAATCACGGTTAACGTCATATTTTCTCCCATATCTCCTTCAATCAATTAATGGGTAGATGATGAATATAAACATTGCTCCCATTTGTTTCTTGAAAGAATGGGTCCCACAAAAATTTATATTTATTTTTTATTTAATTTTTTGTGATTTAAAACAAATTATTATTCTCATCATAAATTAAAAACTGTCACCAAATTTTTTCTCCACTGCTGAAACTTACTCTGCAGGTATCGGTTCTTACTTCGAAGCATTGGGGCAATGGTTCCGGGAATCCCCACGTACTTGCCAGGATCTTTCCTTAGGCTCTGCGAAAGACAAAGTGAAATGGAAAGAGGCGTGAAATGGACAGATTGGCTAGGCAAAAGTGATTCCCTCCGAAGGAAATGGAATCTTAAAAAGTAGTGTGCGAGAAATTCCGATGGAAACTAAAGACAAATTAGGGCCCTTTGGTTCGTGGGCAATTTCTTACTCTCTCGTTTTGATGAAAATGGAAGATGAAAATAAAAACTTTCTGTTGTTTTGAATATTTACGTCCGCATATTGAATATGCATTTAGAAAGCACATTCGATTATCCTATTCACAAGGTGTTACTTGCAAGTAGGGGTGTCAAAAACCGAACTGGTTCGGTTTTTTTTTTTGGTTCTCATTCGGTTTAGTTTTCATTAAAAATTGAAACTTTTTAACTAATTCGGTTTTTATCAATTTGGTTAATCGAACCAAACCGATAAAATCTAAAAAAATTTCATTTCGTTTTTTTTTTAAATTCTTTTTTTATTTTTGATTTTTTCCTTTCTTTTTTTTTTTCATTTTTCTTTCTTTTCATTTTTCTTCTTCATGGTCAGTCACCAGTCACGATGGTGATTAGCGACAAGCTAGAGGCGAACTGGAGTCTCGCTTGATCAGACAAGACTGAGCTTGCTCGGCGTCGGTCAGCTCGAGCCTCACCCAGCTCGCTGGAGATGGGCAAGCTCGGCCTTGCTTGATTAGGCAAGACTCCAGCTTGCCTTTGGCTAGTCGTCCTCAAGCGACTAGCTGGTCGCTGGCTGCCACCGTGGCTAATGACTGGCCAATGAAGAAGAAGAAGAAAAAGAAAGACAATAAAAGAAAAAGAATAAAAATAATTTTAAATTTTGATTTTTTAAAAGACAAAATATTTATCAAAAGGAATGCATGTAGGGAAAAAAAAACAAAAACAAAAATAAAAGTAAAAACCAAACTAAAGTAAACTAGAATTTCGGTTTGGTTTGGTTTTTTTTGAAAAATTGAATCGAACTGAACCATTTACATCTCTTCTTGCAAGTGGGGATATATTTAGATGACGCTCTATTATTTTGATGAAAGAGAGAAAACAATCCAGGCCACGCAATTTTACATAAAATCTAGATGACTCGTTTATCCAGTTTCAAGGTAAGAGCTCTACATTGCATGTACACTACCAATCGATTGCCAAAAAAAACAAAATGCTGAGTGAGATTGATAATTCGCAAGTTTTACCTTTAAATACAGATTCCACTTAAAAAAATTTCGTGCAATAAATGCCTTTTCGCCCCACAAGGAATTTAATCAAATCCATACCCGATACCTTATTTTTATGGCTTCATTAAACATTATAAGAAAGTTTCAATTGTGCTTCTTGTCTGGAGGTTTCCTATTTCAAAGAACAACTCTTAGGGAGTCAATATATATCGTTGTAATTTTTTTTCCTCTATAAAATTATTGACTAGTTGGAGATGACAATTTCGGGGATTGTTAAGTTTTGACTTTCAAATTAGTGTTAAGGGCATTTTGAACAATGCACATTTGTCTTAAGGTTTTTTTGAAGGGAGACTATAAAAGTGATGTGTTTAACAACACATCTCTAACCCTAGTCTCCACATTATCTCCATTCTTTGTTCTTTCTATCTTTTTACTAGATCTTTAGATCTTGTGTTTTATCAAGTGGCTTTTTTGGGTTTTTTTATTTTACTCTTATATCCGTTATCAAAGATAATGAAAGTCTTTTATCTCCTCATGGCTTTTGCCTGATTTGGATTTGCACATATATCTTTATGTCTCATGTGGTTTCGATTTTACTTTCATTTTTTGCTACTCGCACTTCAATTGAAGCATCTTTTTGTGTTGTTCTACAAAAGAGATTGTATGATAATTTTTTCTTAAGTGTGATGATTAAGAAACCATAGAAGTGATGTTTAGGAAGCTTCAAGTGTGATGCCTAAAGAGTTTACTCATTTTGAGTAATTGTTCATCACAATTTCTCTTCAAGTTCTCAATTGATTGCACCAAATAATATTGGACTTGCTATGTTACATTAGTTATTACTTGGAAAATCCCCTAACAATGATACATATTTGACATGAACATAAGAACGATTACTTTATAGTTTTACCAATGTGAATCATTCTATCTTTATATTACTCACATGAAGCGTGTCACAAGTAAATTAAGTAATGATACTATTTTTTTTTAAAAGGAGACCCACAAATTACTTTGTACTTGAATAGTCAATTATTACAACTATTGTCTTATCATAATAGCTAATATGCAAATAAATAAAAACTGAAATTTTGAGTAATAGAAAAATCTTGGTCATCTCAATGCATTTATTTCTTTTAGTTATTCCCTATTGATAACCGAGAATCCCTTTGAGAGTATTTTTGGTAGGGGTGTGCAACCGGACCGGGTTTACCCGGTTCCCGGTCCGGCCCACCCGGAAAACAGGGTCGGGAATCGGTTCCGGTTACAACCGGGCCGGGAACCGGTACCCAAAACTCAGACCCTATTTAAACCGGTCCGGGAACTGGTTCTGAGGGATTACCCACCCGGGAACTGGTTCGACCGGACCGGTTTGGGAACTGGTTGGAGAACTGGTTTTTACCCCAGCAAAACCCTAATTTTATTTCTATATTTACCCGCAGAGGCACAGACGCAGAGAACCAAACTTTCCTAAGCTCCTCTCCCGGTTCCCCTCGCACTCGCACCACCGCCACCAAGCTCCTCCTCCTCCCCCACCCCACTACCCCCGCCGTCACCGTCACCGTTGTCGTCACCCTTGACAACCTCCACCTGCTCGACCCCTTCCTCGCCTCCTCCTCCTCGCTCCAACCTCTCGTCTTGCCTTCCCCAGAGCCCCCCACCGCGCCACACCCGCCGCGGGTGCGCTTCGTCGCCAAAGTCCGCGCCCTCCGCGACCTCCACCTCCTACTCCTCTCCCGGTGGTTCGAGTCCCACCCCTCCCCACCCTGTGCGGTCGTCTCCGACTTCTTCCTCGGGTGGACCCACAGCTTCATCCGCGACCGCGGCGTCCCGCGCGTCGTCTTCTTGCCGTCCGGCGCGTTCGAGCTCTCCGTCGCCTTCGCCCTGTGGCGGGACCTCCTCCAACCCGACGAGGAGTCGACGGTCTCGTTCGTAAAGCTGCCGGACTGCCCTCGCTTCCCGAAATCGCGAAGCTGCTGACCCTCGCCAAGCTTGCACCCGAGCGCCGACGCTGCCTCCATTCAATCTCGCCGTTCCACCTGCTGCTGTTGCCTCGCCAACGCCTCTAACCCGCAGATCTCACAGCGCGCTGTTTCTCGAGCTCCCCTGCTGCCGATCTACCGCCACCCCCCCTTCGCGAAGCTGCCGCTACCTTGCTGCTCCACCCGAGCACTCCGCCGCTCCGCTAGGCCAAGCACTCCGCCGTCGAGGTTGCCCTCAACTCCCTCTCCTCCCGTGGCCCTTCTCACTCCCTCGCCGCTCGTATCCTGGTGAGCTCCCCCGACCACCCCTTCTTCTTTCTTTCTTTCTTTTCTCTTTCTTTTTTTTTTTTTTTTGGTTTGGCGAAAACGCCGCAGCTCGAGTTTCTATTTCTCAACTCCATCGCTTCAATCAAAGATTTCGAAGCCAAGTTTATGTTCAGTTCCTTAATGTTCTATTCCTTACCCCTTCGCGAAGCTGCCGCTGCCTTGCTGCTCCGCTCGAGCACTCCGCCGCCGAGGTCGCCCTCAACTCCCTCTCTTCCCATTGCCCTTCTCACTCCCTCGCCGCTCGTATCCTGGTGAGCTCCCCCAACCACCCCTGCTTCTTTCTTTCTTTCTTTTCTCTTTCTTTTTTTTTGGGTTTGGCGAAAATGCCGCAGCTCAAGTTTCTATTTCTCAACTCCATCGCTTCGATCAAAGATTTTGAAGCCAAGTTAATGTTTTGTTCCTTAATGTTCTATTCCTTAATGTTCTGTTGCTTAATGCCATTAATATTATCTGTACTTACATTAATGTTCTGTTTCTTTTTTTGTACCTGAAGCCAAGTTATGATATTGGCAGAATGTCTTTGTTACTCCTTCAGTATTCCAGTGATGGATCTTAGAAGGCAAATACTTTGGTAGGCTATAACTACTTGATGGGAGTGAAGGAGTGATTGTAAAGTGTATTGAATTGACCTTGTCTGTTCCTAGCTGTACGTGACTGTGGCGACCTCACTGATTTAGTGGTTCATTGACTAGATATTGCTTTAGTGTGAGGGAATCGTTGTTGTTTAATATAAGGCAAACTCATTAAGGTTATTAGATGCTCTAGTGAGAAGTCGTGACTGTATGATGTAGTGCATGTTATAATGGGTAAAAATATGCGGATGGAAACTTTAAGAAAAGACCTTGGGTTTGATGGGTTTCCATTTTAGTGGTGGGTGTTTTTATTGTCTTTGTTGCAGCCGAGTCTTCCATTTGGCATTGGATAGCTTTTAAATATCTCTTCCGGAGATGACTTTTCTTTGTGATAGGTACTGTTCTAGACCAGGAACATTGTTCATTTAACTATTCGTTTAGCTTGCTTGTCATGAAGATGAAGGTAAGGTTTTGATGCAGTGTTTTATCTATTCATAACCTTTAGACAACAAACCTCTTGGTGGTAAGCCTTGAGAGTTGTAGCTGTGCAATCGTCCAAAGTTGGGCGATTATAAGATAAAAGTGTGAAATACATTATAAACTCCAAGACAAAGTGAGACATTCCAAGAAAAAATTTACTAAGATAAAAGTGTGAAATATATTATAAATCTTGAAGCTGAAAGTGAAGATATCCTTAATATTGATCTTTTGATGTGGTGGAAGACTACTGGGTCAAAGTATGAAATTGTATCTTTGATGGCTTAAGATGTTTTGTCTATTCTCGTGACTACCGTTGCTTCAGAGTCAGCTTTTAGTACATCAGGACGTGTACTTGATGGCTTTCGAAGTTCTTTGACTCCTAGAGTGGTGGAAGGTTTAATTTGTACTCAAGATTGGTTGAGAGCTGTTCGCGTGCCAATTAATGTTGAAGAGTGCATCGAGAATGTGGAACAATTTGAGGCGGGTAAGTTATATATATTTCTTTGTATCTTGTAATTCATTTGCATAACTTTCTATTAAGTGCATGCCTTATTTAATCTCTCTTTTTGTCTTTTTTTTTTCTTTTTTATAGATTTGGATTGTCTTACCAAGGACATTATCATTGGAAAATAAACTTCATTTTGTCGAAACTCCAATTTTGTGGTAAGTAAATAGACTTTATTAAATCCTAGAGTATGGATTCTTGTTGATTTTTCTTTATATATGAATTTTAGGTTTTTGTCAGAGATTTTGTACCACGTGGAACGCAAGGCCGAAGAAGGAGAAGAAGATCGAGCACATGAAGGACAAGGTTGATATGTGATCAGCCAAAAATTGCATTACAACTAGTTAATTGGCTAAATTGCTAGCTTGTATATTATTGGAATATGAGAAACTCAATGTATCTTGTGGGATATGGGGATGCGAGATGGTCGAATTATATACTTGGTTGTTTTCTTCAAGGGGAGTCCAAATTTTATACATGTTCCCAATGAGTTTGGTCAAAGGATGTGCTTGGTCCGGCATTTTTGTTTCAGCAGATAACTCATCTAGACTTGCTTTTCTAAGGTTAATTTTTATGCAAAACAGGTTACAATATAAACAAGGTCAACCCTGTTCCCGGACCGAAAAAACAAGGTGGGCCGGGAACAGGGTCCAATGAAAATAGGATAGGGAACATGGTTCAAAAAAGGAGAACCGATTATAACAGGGTAGGGAACAGGGTTCAAGTCTAGACCCTACTCACTCTGGACCCGCTCACCCCTAATTTTTGGTAATTCATTTTTAACATTTGCAGATTTTGTCTCAATGAATTTAATTTTCTGCAATTTATTGATCAAGGAAAACGTTCAAGTTGAGAGATGTGCAAGACTATCACTCTCTTTCAATGATGCTTCAACTTTTGGGGACAGATTGAAAATATTTAGCTAAGAATTATTTTTCCTCGAAACTGTGTCCACTGAATTATGCAATTAATTTCCGACCAAAAAAGATTATAGGACTAGGACTCGAGGTTGACCTCATTTGCGCAAGGGATTAAGCGACTTTTCTTTCCTTACGCGGCGCGTCTTTTTTTTTTTTTTTTTGGCTCTTGTATCTTCGCGTTTCTTGACGATGACGGCGGTACGCGAATTGACTTCATGCTTTTTTTCGTGTTGTTATATCTCGAGTCGCCGTCAGATTTACAGAGAAATTGAGGGACGACGGGATGGTGGGTCAGCTGCTCACGGGTTTCTCCGAATGGACTTCTTGTGTATTTTTTTTAAGCTGGTGACGTGGAGTCAATGAAAAGTCAAAAATATATGGAGATACGAGAGAAGCGCAATGCTGCGGTGTTTCTTCTTAGACATGGTGTTACTCTCATTCGTTTGAGGAAAGGAAGGCTATGTTGGCCCTTTTAGCCCCCACCGACTTTGAATACGCGGTATCTTTATATTTTTTCCTTTATTCCTCGTTCAATCATGTGATTGGTAAATTACAAATATAAATACTACTCGCATTCATTTTTTTTTTTTTCAATTTGATTGCCAATGATGTTTGTATTTAAAATGGGCCGATTAAAGATTTAGCTAGAGGAACTTTTCCTCTCACCACCGTACAAAGTACACGTCTTAAAGTGAGGGCGATATATCAAGCCCACCTAAAACTTCCTCTATAGATGTCAATTCTCATTGGGCGTTTGGTTAAAGCAGCCATGCATGAGATAATGTGGTTACATCTAAATAGACAATGGTAATGTGTTTGTTTAGGCTTTAGTATAATGAAACAGCAAAAATTTATTACTTCATAAATGATGTTACAATTCTAATAGTGTTTATTAACATATTAATTTCATAATTTCATACAAACTACCAAATTTTATGAAATAATAGCAAATTAGATATTAATTAGATGGAAATTATTTTGGCGAGCCATATTGCCGGACCCACACTCAGAATAGTCACTTGACATGCATAGGCAAATATCGTGACCGGAAGGCCTTATCTTGAGGTTAGTACGTGATCATTTGGTGCGAGCAAGGGTTAGCATTATGCATGAAAGAATCTTTGAAGAGATCGGGTTGATAGAGAGGACATAAAGGAGTAATATGTGATTATAGTGAATATGAATATCAAGTGGTAGATAACGTACGCCCGATTGATCAGGCCGTGGTGGACAGTATATATATATATATATATATGTGTGTGTGTGTGTGTGTGTGTGTGTGTATATAAAGTAATCAAGCTATCAGGAATCTCGATGGTAAGACCCATCCTCCAAAGGTCAAATGATCCTTCGCATTAAGATAACGAGACGATAAAGGCAGTCAAAGAATAGGATGCCGCCATGAGAGGGAATCTAGATTTAGTTAAATCAACACGTGCATTTTCTTGGATTTTTCTGTCCACACGTACTCCTGTCATTTTCCCCCTTTCATACAGAAGCATCTGTATTCATCAATGAGAACGCTATAAGGTTGAAAGATGTGCATACTGTTAGTCTCTTTCATAATGGTACGACTTTGGGGGAGAGCCCAGGAACAATTTAACTGAGGATTTTCATTCATTTTCTTCAGGAAAAGAACATTAAAAATACCGAAATTTTCGCACAGCGCTTAATTTAATATCAAAATTTATTTTTCACTCATTGATCACCACATCAAAATAAAATAACCCATTTAAGTGTCACTTCCGGCCAAACGTCTTACATGGAATTTTTGAATTTTTTTTGAATTTTTGTATTTAATTATAATTTGCTTTATTTTTTTTTAAAGGCTGTTGAGGGTCATTGGCGACCCTCACTTGCAAAACCCTTGCAAAATTGCGTGAGGGCTTCCTCACCCTCAATTGCCAAGGCATTGGGCGAGGCAATTGGGGTCTCGTCAGAGGCCGATGAGGTCACGATGCCCTTGCTAGCTTTGGGTGGCATCGCCTGCAGCCAACAAGGCCCCAATGGCCTAGCCTCGGGCCTTCACGGTCTAGGGCGAAGCGGCTCTCTCCCAATCTGGGTGAGGGTTTCACAACCGGTGAGGATCATTGGTGAGCCTCGTCGGCCCTAAAGAAAAGAAAGCCAAAAAAAATAAAAATAAAAAATTCAAATAATAATAAATATTCAAAATACTAAAATAATATTAAAAAATTGTCCACATCATTCTGGCAAATTCACGTTAGATGACTAGTGTTGCTACGTCGAATGATCAACATCATTACGTTGGATTACTAGTATCTACATCGGATTTTCTGACGAGGTAAATCAGAATTGGCACTCAAGTAAACAATTTTACAAATTTGTTGTACTCAAGTGAGTGAAAAAATGTTTTGGCACTCAAGTGAATGCTATACGAAATTTTTGGCACTACTAGTGTTCTTTTTCCCATTTTTCCCTACCAATTAGCGTATAGATTACAATAATAATAATAATAAAAAAAAAACAAATAGCGTGTAGATCAAATGCCATGGACACGTTTTTAGGAATAGGATTAGATGCATCATTTGAATTTTGCTCACCAGTAGACAATTAAGAACACCAATGATAATGATTCTATTTTTGGACACAATTTCTAGTTGGCAATAGATTTTTCTATTTTTATTCTCCAAACAAGTTTTTAGGTCAAAATGCGTGTTTGATAACAACACAAATTTTATGTTTGCTAAACAGGAATTGACAAAATTTCTCCCTTCCGATGGGCAATGAAAGGCAAAGGATAGTGAAAGACGGCAGACAGAGCTCGGCGCCCGACAGGGGAAGGCAAATAAGCAAGCGACTAGTAGCAAGGGCAAGTTGAAAAGTAAAAAAGTTTTACTTTTCTATTTTTGGAATAGACCTATTTTTTGACTAAATTTTTTTCCATAAAAAAATAATGAAATTATATTATTAGACGGATTTATGTTACAAACATTTTATCTAGAACAAAAGAATAGATCTAACTATAAATAAAATAATTATCATGTACATCCTAAACATCAAAATTATGTCTCGAGTTTAAGCCTATGAACAGAAATTCGACTCATGATAAATTGTTATTTTTGAATGCCCAAATGTATGTCATGGAAATCGAAACTTCTTTTTGGTGTCATAGTCCAAATTTGGTAGATTGTAAGAAAGTTTCAATTGTGTTTCTTATTTGGTAAGGGCGATCAGCTCCCAGGCGATTTGATTCCCACCCATTGGTTCATTTAGTCTAGACGGAAGGAGCCTAAAACTAGATAGGATTGTGCAAAAGAATCAAACAACTTTAGCATTTGCGTGAACATCAACCACACTTTGCAAGTAGCACGCTTGATCTTACTCAAAAAGGTAGAAGAAAGCATGATTAATAGTGTCGCCTAGGCTTGGCTTTTATTCACAATCTCTCTTTCTCTCTGTGTGCTTGCTTGATGTGGAACTCTTGGAGTAGCATGTCTCTATTAGGTTTTATTCACTACCATCATTTTCCGGCAAGGCAAATGTAGTAATTTGCCTTGGATCTCATGTGGGTGAGGGGAAGAGAGAGAGAGAGAGAGAGAGAGAGAGAGAGAGAGAGAGAGAGAGAGAGAGAGAGAGAGAGAGGATTGACTAGGGGTGAGCATTGGTCTAGTGTCAACCCTGGACCGACCCTAAACCGGCCCAACCCTGTCGGTCCTGGTCCGATTCCCAAGGAGATTGGATCGGTCCCTAGTCTTAGAATTCCTAGACTAGCACTGTGCGAATTAGTCCTAAGTCCTGAGAGTTCTTGGTCGGTCCAATCCGAACCAATCCTGACTATATATATAATCTATTACTTATAATTTTTTTGTATAGAGAAAACCTTAAAATAAACGGCGTTAATAATATTAAACAACTCTTTAGTAAGGAGTTCAAGTAATTTTATATTACTTTTTAATAACTTAGATCTTTAATATCTTTTACGGTGTCAATAGTCATAATTTACCAATGAGGAAAATATTTTTGTGAGGAGTCCTTCGGTGTCCAAAAATGCATAAACAGCTCCTTATGGCATCATCTTCTAGTATTCGTTCTCTTATGTCTTATTTGCCTCTTAGTCTTCAATGTGCCAAAATCGAAATAAACAACTTTTCCGCTCACCACTTGACGCTCACCTCACTCGCTTTAGGTCATTCGTGCTGTTTGCCGCTCGATGCTCGCTTGGCATGTTGCTTCCCGCTCGACATTCAATGCTCATTATGTTTAATGCTCACCTTACTTGACCCTTACCGCTTGCATTTCTTAGCTGACCTCGCTCATAATCAAACCCGTTGGGTCAATATGGTCCTTGGTTGCCCTTTTAAATAGTACAAAAAATGAAATAAAAAATTATTGGTTGATCCTGGATTAACTCTGAAACCGAATCAAACTCAATAGGTTAGTCTGGTCCTCAATTACTTTTTTAATAAGTACAAAAAATAAAATAAAAAATTATTGGTTGGTACTGGGTTGACCCTAAAACTAGACCGAATCTAATGAGTTAGTTCGATTCTCAATTTCTTTTTTAAGGAGTATAAAAAATGAAATAAAAAATTATCGATTGGTCCCGGGTTGACCGTGGAACCAGACCGAATCCATTGGGTTGGTCCAATCCTCGGGCCCAAGCTCAGAGGGTCAGTCCTAGGTCCCAAAAATTGAGGACCAGCAAGCACTATGCGGGTTGGTCCTAGGGTTAGGGGGCGGACTGGCCCAACTTGGACCATGCTCACACCTAGGATTGACTGTGTAGCGGCTATAGAGAGCTTAGTCCCACATCGACTAGTAGAGAGGTTAACATGCATGTTGCCTATTTAAGTAGCAAGGAACAAGACAAACCATCGTCGGTCTCTTGGCTATGATCAAGTGTGATGTTGGTAGCATAACAACACTGAGAAAGGTCTTGAATCGGGCACTTTCATTCCATTGAATATTTAAATTTAAATGATTTCTTAATAGAATTTTTACAAATAAATTAAAATTTTAATAATTAAGTAATCGATCTAAATGATTTCTTAATAGAATTTTTACAACTAAAATTAAAATTTTTAAGAAATAAATAATCGATCATGTTCGAGTGGTTGGTAATATTTTGGGAACTGGACCAACTTCTATAAAGACTAAATCGAACTGGTCAATTTGAGCCAATTTGAGCTGGTTCCCGATTTGATCAATTCTTTATGCTCATTCCTATTATTTGGAGGTTTTGTATTTCGAACTAAAATTTTGTGAAAGCCTATCAGAGACCCAGTGGGATGTTGTTTATCAGACACAATTAAGCCACCACGACATCATCAAGATAGTCCAAGATAGTCAAAACTTGACATACGCCATTCTTCTAAGTAAAAGGAATCCTCTATTTGGAAATTTTAGTCGACCGTCAAACACATGGTCCACCGTCGTATATTCTTCCATCTCTCCTTCAATGGATCGGCCCGTAGATACTAAACATAAATACCACTCTCGTTTATTTCTTATGATGTATGTCCACAGGCGATGTCCCTGTTTATCATGCGCCAATGGAGCGGGAACGTTATGCTTGTAGAGCGAGCGAAGTGCTTGTTATGTCCCGCTGGAAACTGCTCTGTAGATATCGATTCTTACGACGCGTGTCGTTAGGGTAATGGTCAAAGCAGCCATATTGGAGCTACTGCGGCTATAATGGAAATAGCAATGGCTGTGTTGTTTCGCTAATTCCAGGTACCACCTAGGAACTTTCCTCGCGATCTCTGAAGAGGACAATGCCCCATTATTTTGATGAAAGGGACAGAGCCATCTATCTGGCCCATGCATATTTACTTGAAAACTGGATGACTCGTTCATCCGGTTTCAAGCTAAAAGCTTTGAATTGCGTATGCACTAGCAATCAATCACAGAAAAAGATGTTGAGCAACGTTGGTAATTCGCGAGTATTTCTTTAAATACAAATTCGACTTATAATAATTTCTATTCCACGAAGGATAACTTCAGCATTAATAATAATTTATTTTTATTAGTGTGAACACACCCACAATGCCAAAAAAAAAAAAAAAAAAAAAAAAAAAACACACGCTATAATGAGCAGCATTAAATTGTCTTAATTTCTTAATTAATAAAGTAGATACTTTTAAATTTTTAGCATTATCTATTCTACTCCCATGAAACATGTTACCCGTAAAGTTCACCAATAATGTTATCTGTTCTAAAAAGGAGACCGGCAAAAATTACTTTCTACTTGAAGAGTGGATTAATCCAACTATTGTCTTTAGCATATGATAAATTTGTTCTATTACTAAGAGTATGCTTGATTTAGCTTTGCAAATGAGCTTTGACTGTAATGCAAATGCTGAAAGCCAAAACCCTTTGAAGAAATGCAAATTGTATTTGGTAAAAACTTCTTGTAAATGGGCTTTAGATTCAATAAGTGTTTGACAAAAACCTTTTGCAATGGGCTTTAGCTATAGTTTTTATATTTTTTATTATAAAAAAAAAAAAGCAAACCCTTAGCAAAAGCGAGCGAAGGGCTACAACTACTAGTGAGCCAGATTTGGCACCGGTGGCCATCAATTGAGGTTGTATGACCTCAAGCGGCCTTCACATGGGTCGCGCGACCTTGAGCAAGGTCACCGAAAGTCGCAAGACCCAAGCGATGGTTGCATGAGATCATGCAACCTCTGGTGGAGGTCACCTAGGTCAAGCAATCCTCACCAATCCTTCACCAGCCACTTGATGGCCCTTTGCCTACTAGATTTGGCCTCGCCGCCCCTTCACCTAATAGATCTGGCTTTGTCAACCATTGTCGCACGAAGAAGATGAACACTTACTCAAGATCGAAAAACTAACGAATTGGTGAGAGTAGTTTTGGCAAAAAAAAAAATTATATTTTCAACATTTGGCCAAATACTAAAAGCCCAATACTAATCCCTACTAGTATTAAGCTTTTAGCTTTGAACTAGTATTGGACTTTTAGTTTTTTCAAGATCAGCATTTGGCCGAAAGTTCCTTAGGAAAATTGAACCAAGGTATTTAAAATATCTCGATAAATAAAAACGAAATTACAAGTCGTGTTATAAGAGAAAAAATCTCAGTCATCTCAACGAATTTAAACTCTTATAGTTATTCCTTTTCGATGATGGAGAATTCCTCCAAGGGTATTTTTGGCAACATGTACTAATATTTGACAGGTTGTGTCTTGATCTTATGTTCGGGATGCCAATTAGCTAAGATTGAGAATCTGCGATCATAAAGTCACCGTCATTTAAAGGGCACAACAGCGACGTCATGCTATTGAGTTTAAGATTGAAAATACCAACGTGACCTTTCATAGTTTCAAAGTTATTGAAGATGTAGAATTCTGTATTAGCAAGTCCGTCATGTTTAAAGTGTATCTTAAATTTTGAAGATGTAGGGGTTCGTGAAATAGAGAGGACATGAAAGGAGGAGTAGGCGATTATTACGAACTTGAATGCTTGGTGGCATATGGCACGTTTTAGGCCGGATGAAGTCGAAGGATGAATCATTAATGTAGGTATTATCCAAGCTACCAGAGCTCTCGATGGCAATATCCATCCTCGAAAAAGTCTTTGAATGATCGACGAAATAAGAATAAGGCCCAACTTGATTCGAGTCAATTACAAATATGACCAAAGTGGGATTTGTTCCTTGCCTTGACATAGTCGATGGACGTAATTCATACCGATTGAGCCCTCTTGTGCTGCACATTTTTCTCATGATTTTTTTCTTCACATTCTTGGATGTAATAAGGTCACGCGTCTCCTGGAATTCATTTTTCTTCTTCCTCTTATCAGAAGTTGCATGCTTATCAGAAGTTGAATGCTGTATTTGTATTGATTGAATATGTATCCTTTGTCCGTTTGAAAACCCAAAAAATGATAGAGGATGGTTGCTTATCAGTATCCTCCAAAGGAGGAGCACAAAAAGGGAAATTCCAAAGTCCCAATTTCAATAAAAAGGGCAATTCGCTCATCCTTAGAAATCAGCAGCATTTACCAAGTAAATCCATTTGGAAAATTGCAAAACTTTAAGACGAAGTGGACGAGACTCTGAGGAACATCTTTCATGAAGGACTCGAGGTACAGTTAAACTTGTATGGGCCCCAATAATTTTCTGAAGATCGGATCAAAATAGAGCACAATTCTAGATTGCAACTTGGTTAGGAAATTGCATTTTGGACATCTAAATTAACTCTCGAAAATCATGAAAAATTTCCATGTTATAGTTTAAGATGTGGTCTAAACGTTTGTGAAGGACACTAGTCCAAATTGTTTGTCAAAAATTCAATAGATAATGAAAACTGAACAAAGGTTCGGAAAAGGCTTATGAAAACAATTTCGGACTCGAACAGTTTTTGAAATATATTTTGCATATACAAAGTCCGAAAAATCTGAAATTTAAGTATGTTGTAGAACAAGCCAAAACAAACAACTTGTGAAGAAAGCCCCATCAAAGTCGTACCATAGAAATTGGGATAAAATTGGCAAAATCCACAGTAAACCGAATTTCAACATGATTGCATTCTTGGATTCCGTCCACAATTTGTGATATTCAAACTCAAATGCACTTAAATCTCAATGACCAGTATTTCAACAACATGTTAATATACTCAGGGTACTAAATTATTAACACTACTTGCAACACGAATATTCCAAAACCATTGATGAACATAATCAAGCACAATCAAGGCTACTAAAACTTGAGGAAATCAACTTCGATGTATGGAATTAACCTACGTAGCATAAACAGGGCAAGTGTCCGTTCTGGCGAGGTCTGGGCAGCCCTGTTTCAGCTGTTTGTTAGTCGATGGGGTGGCTTGAGGGCGGTGGGGCGGCGCGAGTGTAGGATGAATGAGGGGCGCGTCACTGGCAAAGGTGGCAGCAAGGAAGCCACGGTTGTTGCGCGGAAACAGAGAAGAAACGAGGGAGGGTGAGGGTCATGCGGCGTCGAGCAGCAAGGAGGGATGATGCGCGGATGAAGAGAAGGATGAACGGAAGGGAACGGTGGGGTAGTGGAGTGGCAGAAGAGATGGAAATGAATGGAGTTTGCTGAATTTATATTTGTTTCCCCCTTCACTGCTGTGTGGATTCTGCATATTCAGAGTCGAATACGTTACCTGTTGTGCTGGTTTTGTTTTGCAGGTGCAACAACAATAACTCAGAAACAATTGAAGGTAATTCAGAAGAACTTTTGCGGAAACGGGGTTAGAGACACTGCTGTGATGCTGTGATGCTGTGATGCTGTGATACATTGACAAGGGGTTGGAGACACTGCTCTGATACCATAACAAGAAATGTAGAACTATGGAGGAAAAGAGTTTCCCATATATTTCATCATACTCTTATGTACTAGAATGTATCCATATCTATAGTACAAGAAATGAAGCGGAAAGAATATACACAATATCCTATATCTATGATTTACTGTATCAATTACAAAATCAAATCACAATCGAAAATCAATCTGAATCAATCAAAAAAATCAAAATGGATCAAATCAAATCCAGTCTCCAACAGTTGCTACTGTTCTCTGTGCACGATTTTCCTCGCGAGCTTCTTGCTTTTCAATCCCAAGTAGATGAAGATTGGTATATCAGGGACCGGGATGCACTTGATGACCCAACCGATAGGCCAAGACATGGCTGCGATCCCGACACATGCACCCCATTGCCCCCAGCTCAACCGCTCCGTGTCAGCGAACCGCTTTAGGAACTCAACCATCACCACCTGGAGGACCACTGTCATGAAGATGATCCCAAGGAACAGCTTGTTCTTATGAATGCCCTTGAACACATTCCTCTTCTCGAGTTTCCTCGCGTTGAATTCATTGAAGACCTGGCACAAGACGAAAGCGTTGAATATCAATGTCTGCTTCACCGCCTCGTCCACGCCGAAGATTGATTCGCCCTTGAACTGGAGAGTGAGTAGGATGGCCATTTGGTATGTTGCTTGGGCCACAATGTTCCTCCACATGACGTTTGTTATGAGCGGCTCGGTCCGTCCCACGGGGGGCTTCTCCATGAGCTCCCTGGTGGGTCGCTCCGTGGCCAGGGCGAGGGCACCGAGTGTGTCCATGATCAGGTTCACCCACAATAGCTGGACGGCCGTCAAGGGGACGTCGCCAGAAGAGACCGCGGCCACGAAGTTGATCACGAGGGCAGCAACATTCACGGTGAGTTGGAACTGGATGAACTTTTGGATGTTGTTGTAGACGCATCGACCCCACCGCAGCACTGTGGCCACAGAGGCGAAGTTGTCATCGAGGATTACAATGTCCGAGCTCTCTTTCGCGACCTCGGTGCCTTGGATGCCCATCGAAAGCCCTATGTCGGCTTCCTTGAGGGCTGGTGCATCGTTCGTGCCATCCCCAGTGACAGCGACCACATGGCCTTTCTGCTTCAGGCATTGAACCATGAGGAGCTTATCGAAAGGTGAGGATCTTGCCATTACTCGGATTTTCTCAACTCTCCGAAGCCTCTCCTCAGGTGTGTAGCTTTGGAACTCCGCTCCTTCCACGATGGCTCCACTGAAGGCATCGTCCCCGGGCCTGAGAATCCCGCACTCCGTGGCAATGGCCTTGGCGGTGAAGATGTTGTCTCCCGTTATCATCTTGATGTTCACTCCCGCATCCTGACAAGCTTGGACCGCACTCTTCACACCCGGACGGCAAGGGTCCTTAATACCGACAAGTCCTAGTAATGTCAGGCCGTCCTCTTGGATCTTCTTCCCGTCTTCTCTTTCTTTGATCGCTTCCTCGGAGACTTGTCTATGAGCGAAAGCGATGCACCTGAGGCTGCTCGCCGCCATCCCCTGAATAATTTGCTCGAATCTCATCCTTTCATCTGTGTCCAAATCTTTCACTATCCCCGACTCGTCATAGAAGCTCGAGCACTTTGCCAAGACCATCTCTGCCGCTCCTTTCCAGTGCACATGGAATGTGTCGTCCGAGCTCTTCCTTATTAGGACACCGCTTCTCTTCTTCTGCGAGTTGAAGGCTTCGACTTGGATGACTTCACAGCTCTTTTTTGTGTCCTCAATGTCCATGCTCAATTGCGAAGCGGCCCAGGAAAGAATTGCTTTCTCGGTGGGACTACCAGAGAACTCATACTCCGATCCCAAAGACGACCTATAGACACTACCCGTGGTGTTCAAAGCAACCCCATCCTGAATCAAATCCAGGACAAACTTGGAGACAGAGGAGTAGGTGTTTTCCGCCACAGAGTCTTGGCTGACCCAGAATTTCGTCACCTTCATCTGGTTCATTGTGAGAGTGCCGGTCTTGTCGGTGCAAATAGTGGTGGCTGACCCCATCGTTTCACAGGCCGAAAGCTTCCTCACCATCGCCTGATCTGCCATCATCCTCTTCATCGAATAAGCAAGAGTGAGGGTTACCGCAAGCGGCAAGCCTTCAGGAATCGCGACCACCACGATGGTCACTGCAGCTGCGATGATGCTCACCACAGAGTTTATGATATCGTCACCTGTGGTTTGGCCTGCAATGAATTCCCGGTTCCCATATTCATCCTGTGTGTTTCCCGTGAAATAGCGTATCAGCAAGACCACAAGAACCAGGAAAGCGACCGCCAAGCCTACTTTGCCAATTGATGAGGTGAGCTTGTTGAGCCGAGCCTGTAAAGGGGTCTGTTCGCTGTTGTCGCGGCTGATCAAGCTCATCATCTTACCCCACGTCGTGTTCATGCCCACGGATGTAACCAGCATCTGACCGTACCCATCAGCAACCTTTGTTCCCGAGAACAGGAACGGATTCTCCTTGTGGTTCACTTCTACGTGATCACTCTCCCCAGTCATGCTCGATTCATCAATCTAGATTCACAGCACAAACGTTGCACATGTTTAGTGACGCTAGGATGACACGATACGAAGCGTTCTGGTCTTAACTTGAAGCAAAGAAAATGAAGCATGAACAAACAGGAAACGAGAACAAATGGATCACGTTTTAACGGTAGAAGTTTTTTAATAGAGTTTGTTCTACTATAACTAGAACTACGAATAAAAACCATTACTTATCCTTTTTCTCATAGAGTCAAGATTATAGAAATGATACACTTCTACAATTTTTTGGACTAATTAGTCAACTAATTACGGAAACTGCACTCGAACTTGGTAATATTAATACTACGTATGTTTATGGAGGAAACCAACATGAGTTAACATGCAAATAATGCGTCAAACCAGTGCAAATTGCCGTCCATACCTGCAAGGAATGCCCGTCCAGGAACAGCCCGTCTGCTGGAACTTGATCGCCAATCTTCAAACAAACGACATCTCCAACGACGATCTCAAATATGGAAACTTGCTGCCGCCGACCATTCCTTATCACATCAATGAGAATATTACCGCTCACCTGAGACAATTTTTCGAACTGCCGGTTCTGGCGGTAATTGCTCCCAGCAGACACGGCGATCACAAGGAAAACTGCGACGAATATGCTGCCACCGTCATACCATCCTTCCTTGACCCCATCCTCCTTGATCCCAAACCCAAGTGAAAGCCCAGCGCAAACAAGAAGAATCATGATTGTGAGGTCCCTGAAAGCCTCGACCACGAAGTGGAAGAAGCTCTTGGCAGGCGGCTTCTTGTATGAGTTGATGCCAAACGCATTTTGCCGGCAAGAGACGTCGTCTGGGTCGCCATTTATTCCGGCTGAGACATCAGTTTTGAGTGTTGAGGCGACTTTCTGGACCCCGCCGAATTCCTGGAGGTGGCCGAGGTCCTTGTCCTTGACCAGCTTGGTGAGCTGTGACTGATCAATGTCGAAGGAGCTGGGATGATCAGAGCTGGTGCTCAGGACCAGATCGTGGATCGAAATTGAAGCGTAGGAAGGAGATTTTCGAGGGGACAACTTCTTGGCTTTCTTTGCGGAGGTAGTAGATTTTAGTAGGGACAACTTCTTGGTTTTCTTTGCGGGGGCAGTGAAGGCTCGAGAGCAATATATGGTCATGAAGGCTAGATGCCAGGGCTTGGCAAACTTGTGCATAGCAGCGGGCAAGTCAAGAGAGACCTCGCAGCGGACATAGTCGCCACAGAGAATGCTGGTCATTACTGGGAAGAGACACGGGCTCTAGAGATCCTCCAATGAGGTGGGGTCGCACAATGCAAATGACAAGAGATGAAGAAAGCTCTGATGTTGTTGGTGTTTGGTTTAGCCGCTGAAAAGTTGCAATTCTCGAATTTGTGGGAGAAGTGATATTGGGAGACAATACCCGTGCATCACATTATATAACATCCCGAACCCGAACCGACCACGGTTGACGTCGGTTGGCGCGAGGAATTTGAGCAATTTTACTTCGCTTTTGCGTTGCATCTTCGCTTTTCTTGACCATGAAGCCATGATGATTCAGATTTGGACAGCGAAATCGAGGGAGGTGGGACGGGCCAGCTACCGACGGGTTACCCGAAAGTGAAAGCCCGCGTTTGTTCGAGTTCGCATCGAGTTATTCTCATTCGTTTGAGGAAAAGAAGCCTATTCTTTTTAGTTTTACCGCCTTGAAATACGCGGTATCGTTATATCTGTTGGAGTACACCACCTAATATAATTATAAGAAGCCAAAGAGAAGTGTGCTGCAGCGTCACTTCGTAAACCGCCAAAGAAGAGAATTCTTGAAGAAGCCGCGAGCTGATTAAAAAAAAAAGAGAATGGGCACATATTAAAATAATATTATACTTGTTGCTGGAGTCTTCAAGAGCACGAAGCAAGGTGAAACTTGCGGCTGGCAACTTGGACGTGAAGGAAAAGTAGCCCACAATTGTTGACTCTTAGCCAAGAAGAAAAGTTAAACTTCAGCTCTTGCATGTTGAAGTCAAAGGCGGTGGAGTTCAGGCGGTGGAAGATGCTTATAAATATGGCAGTACGTGAAGCGTTTGAGCTTAGGCCAGGGAAAGCCTCAAGCCACCGCAGGTAGAGTAGAGAGGCTTGGAGCCTCAGGTCAACAAGCCAGGGAAAGGGCCTCACGCCACACGCAGGCGGAGAACCTCAGACCAGCAAGGAAGCCACACGTATGTGAGCTTCAGGGAAAGCCTCCAGCAATGAGAGCTTCAGAACAAGAAGTCACCAGGTGCAACGGTGAACTTCAAGTGAGGGGCACTGCAGCCTCAGAGTGAGTTATCCCTCCGTGATCGAGAAGGGAAGAAAATAAAATAGCTGAGTGTATGTTTGTATTAATTTATTTGAGTGTGTACTTGTATCAGCTAGTTTGATTTTAGTATTTTAACGCTTTAGCATATTTTATAAGCTGCGCACTCTATAATTAATATTAAAGCAAAGGGTCGCATATCCTACAATTGGTTCCAAATCCTTTTGGTTCCAACAATATCTCCCTTGATCCCTTGTTCAATCACGTAATCGGTAGATTATAAATATAAATATCATTCGCATTCATTTTCTTTTTGTTGAATTTGATCACCGCGTTTATACTGTGCCAATTAAAGAATTGGCTAGAGGAACTTTTCCTCCCTCCAATCCGGGTGGAGGAAAACACAATTGCGTGAAGCACGTCTTAAAGTGAGCGCGATACATTGGGCCCTGCTGATACTTGCACTATAGACACTAATTCTTTTTCAACATTTGGTTAAAGCACGAGCTAAAGCAGCCATATAGGAGATATTGTGGTCACGACGGAGCAAACAATGGTAATGCATTTGTTCGGGCAGTGGTATAATGAAATAGCCAATATTTTGTACAGTTTCCTGAATGATGTTGCGATACTAATAGGATTTTGTACGGTTTACCAAATGATGTTGCAATACTAATAGGATTTACTAATAATACAGTTTCATAGTTTTGCACGGACTATCAAATTTTATAAAATAGTATCAAATTAGATAGTAACTAGAGGAAAATTATTTCAGCAAGCCATATTGCGTACCCATGCTCAAAGCAGTCACTCGACAAGTCTAGGCAAACAGCACAACCAAAAGACTTTATTTATGAGGTTAGTACATGATTCTTTAGCACAAGCGAGGGTAAGCATCGAGCACAAGCAACACCAGAAAGGCTGACATGAAATATAGAGGATGTAAAGGAGTAATACGCGATTATAGCGTATTTGAATGCCAAGTGGCCGATGACACGTTTGAGGTTCGATTAAATTGCACGAGGATGAGCCATATATGTTGGTAGTAACCAAGCTATTAGAGCTCTCAATCGCAAGGTCCATCCTCCAAAAGTCAAATGATCCATCGAACTAAGATGGTACAAACAACGAGACGATTAAGGCAGTTAATGAAAAGGATATCGCCATGGAAGAATCTAAGGTCATCGGGTATCATGAGGATATCGACTAAAACACGAGGTGAAATAGGGATTCTTATTTATCATTTGAACACGGATTGACATGAAGATCATTATAAAGTATTAAATGGATTAGATCAAGTCATTTCAATGAGATAGGGATCGAAGGTCAAGGGTCACGCCGCACCCATAATGTGACATCCTGAAATTCAACCCCGTTTCGATAAAGTAAAATGGGCATTTCGTCAACTACCTATGGTCCTTTTTCTCTGAACTGATCACTCACGAGTTAAATAACCTATTGGATGAAGCTGTTAAGGGATGTATCGACGGTAAAATCCCTAAAAGTTACTTAATTGGTTGGATTGGACTAAAATTGCATTCAATCGATTTTAAACCATGGAATTTAATTTAGTTTCGGGAATCGAATATTCAAACGTGTCACAATTCATTTTTAGTACCTTGTCTCATCGTTCGTAGAATTATCGACGAGTCCGAAATTTCGAAAAAGAAATTATCGGAGAAAAAGTTGAAGATCGAAAGAAAATCAAAAGGGAAAGAGAAAAAAAAAAAAAGAATAATGATATTATTTTATTTTTCTCTCTCTCCCTCTCTCTTCTTTTCTCTCTCTCTCATTCCCTCTTTTTCCCTCGTGCGAATTGCACCCCCTCCACCGAATGCTTGGCTGTCTTCCTCTTTCTTTTTCTTCTTTGACTTTTCAAACCCCTTTCTCTCTCTCTTACCCTGCTTCACCCTCTCTCTCTCTCTCTCTCGACACCTTCCTTCTCCCTATTTCCTCTCTCGTTCGTGCGAGACCAGCGAAGATAGCAAAACAGAAGCAGCTCACCTGAAGACCGGAGCTGCTGTCGCCGTTGAAGCCACGCCGGGCCGCCGTCCGCTCCACCCGCGCGACGCCGCCCACCGCCGTTCATCTCCAGCTCGCCCGCTTGTGCGCCGTACGCCCCGTCCAGCTGAGCTGCCGCCTCTGCCCAGCTCGTCTCGGCCACCATAAGCCGCGGCCCGACCTCCGTCCGGCTGCCGCGCAGCCTCCCCGGCGTCCCCCTCACCCTCCACCGGCCTCGCCTCGCCGTTTTGGCCACCGGACTAGCTCCGGCCAGCCAAGGGCAGAAACCCACGAGTGGGTTTTCCAGCCCCTTTGGGCCCACTTTTGGACCGTTTCCGAGCCCCAATCCCAAGAGTCGCTTTGGGAAGTATTGTTCCTCGCGTTACCCCCGTCGGATTGATCCGATTTGCACGCGATTCCAGTGAGTAATTTCACTAATCCTTGCTTAGTTGACTAATTATACTTAAATATTGTTTAGTTTTAATTGATTAGGTTTAGGTAGTTAAATTAGTGTAGATTAGTGTTTATTAGTCAATTGTGATGCAAATTAGGTAATTTGATGACGCAATTAATACGTAGATGTGGTCTGCTATTTATTGAGGGTAGCCTGGGATTTTTCCCGACCTTTATCGGGCTTCAATTTGGTAATTCGAGCCTAAGTGGAATTTTTAGTAATTAAATATTATTTTTCGATTTATTTTCCGGAAATTTAACCGTGATGCCCGGTGATTGGAATTTTATGCTGATAATCGTGGTGCAGCTTGTTTATTTAATTGTGCTTTATTTTGAGCTAAATTGAATTTTTAATATTTATTAATTAATTTTCGAAATTAATTAATTAATTAATTATTTTTCGGAAATTAAGGTTGAGATAGCCGACGACCGAAATTTCGTGCTAATTGTCGTGGTACATTCCGTTTATTTAATTGAGTTATGCGTTGTGCTGAATTAATTTAATTGTGGATTTTTAGGGATTATTCCTAAATCGAATTAATTTGAGTAATTGACTGGTGAATAATTGAGTATCGGTTGCCAGTGATAAAGGTATTGTGGTAGACTACTGATCATACTGGAAATTGTGGAAATGAAAGTGAGTATGTAAGTTGTATGCTGACCTAATGACTAGGCATGTCATCTAAGAATTTGGTCATGTGTATAGTGGATCCATGATAGGTTATATATCACCTTGGAGAAGGCACGTGCACTCGGTGAACCGGTCTATCACCTGGGAAAATGCACGTGGGCTCGGTGATTAAGTGTGGCATCTTGAAAACATGGGCTCGGTAATTTGATGCATTACTTTGAAGAATGCACGTGGTCTCAATGAGCACATTTGGCATCTTGAAGAGACACGTTGGCTCGGTGACTTAATGCATCGTCTTGGAGAATGCACGTGGGCTCGCTGATTCAAAATGGCATTTTAAAGGGCACGTGGGCTCGGTAAATTAATGCATTACCTTGGAGAATGCACGTGGCTCGGTGATAAGAAATATCGCCTCGGAGAATGCACATGGCTCGATAATTGGTTTTATCAATTGAGACTGTATAGCAATGACTAGAATGGCCCGAGAAATGGTCAAAGTGTTATGTAATCGATTAAGTCAATTGATCATTGCTTTGATATGATGTTGTGAATTGATTGATTGAATGGAAATGACCGTGAGTGGTCTTGTTAGCATGTAATGATTAGGTTGATTTGATCGATGCTTCGATCTGTGATGTGATTGCTTGGATGTCTATTTGATCTGTGCTAATATGCAGGTGGGATTTGAGGCCATGGTAATTTCTCTGACTCGTGCTGTGCTTAGGCAACCATGTGGTGTATTGGTTCCCTAATTGAGTCTTAGTGGGGTAGAACTCACGTTGTCTCATTGGTTATTAAATAACCATTTCAGGCTGTAGGTGAGCCCGAGGAGGAGGAATCGAAGAAGGAGAACATTGAAGTGAAACCTGAGGAGGAGAAAGATTTTTGAAGAAGAAGATGATCTAAAGAGGGATCTTGAGTACAACCCGGATGTAGATTGAGATCTCATCCTTTTTGTGAACCCTATTTTAGTGTAGATAGGTGTGAGACAAGTATGCTGTGAATAGTATTGTAAATATTCTATGAGTCGTGCTGTTAATAAAAGTGTGGTTGTGAATTTCAATATGAAAAATATAGCCAGCTTTTTTATTCTATTATTTTATTGTCTAGAGATTTATAATTACTTCCGTATGCGTAATAAACAGAAATGGTCGGCGATACTTAGTCCTAGGATATCGCACTTTAAAATCAATCAAAGGTAAAGGATGTGTGTGTGCCTGAGGATCGGGGCGTGACACATAATATTGCTAATTCCTTGTTGTTCTTCCTTTTTGCGTAAGGAGCTTTGGATACTCCACGTAAGAGTTGCGTGGTTAACCAATATGTCCTGTTCCTGGTGTTTATACCCACGTGTCAACGTACATTTACTTGGATCCTTCTTGTCCACACGTACACTTGACATTTCCCCCCTTTCATACAGAAACATCAGTGGTTATCGAATTCCACATACGCATGTTTAGGGATAAGATGAGATGCTCCGTCTTAATTTTTGCTTGTGATGGACAGCTAAACGTTGAGATTATGTCTCAAGTTTAAACCCGTTAACAGAAATTTGACCTGAGACAAATTATCATTTGTAGACGCGCAGGCACGAGGTAGTGGAAATCCAAGACTTCTTTCCGGTGCCGTAGTCCAAATTTTGGAGAACGGTTTCCTTGTTTGTGCGGGAGTGGTCGCCGAGCAAAGCAGAAATGGGGAAATGCACACGAAATCAATATTCCTTAACGCGTGCCGGACGAGCCTTTGGCTGAAAGCGGAAAGTCCAGCGCGGACTTTTGAATGTGACCATGATGCGGTCGACTCACATATGGTGTCTGGTTGTTAAAGCTCCTTGACCAACGGTTAACACGCGCACGGAGGGAACTTCCGGGTTCTTCCTGGCACATCCCAATTGGAGCTATAACTAAGGAACTTTATCGTGGGGATCAAGTGTCACGTCGGTTAAGATTTTTGTTAAATCTTTTATAAGGTTAAATTATTTTGTGAAAAATTAAGAAGTTAAACACAATGTAGGTTATTAGGTGTAATTGAGAGTAAGGAAATACTGACGGTGTAATATTCATTATATCATTTAATCTATAATGAGACTCTATACTGCTCTTTTCATGAACATATATCACTCCAATTGAATCGCATAAAATAAGAGTCCAATTCATTTTCTTTCTATTTTATAGTTCGATTACTTATTTCCATAGCACTAAATTATTTAGTAGTTCCTTTCATGATGATTCATTCAATTAAAATGAGATAAGATGATGATTGTTTCATCATACGACATATCATCAACTAACTCGGGCAGAGGAAATATTGTGCACACGGATGATGTCACCTCATTTTTACACAAATCCATTCAATGAGCTATGTCAAATTTGGGCCCACCTGTAAGAACTTTGAAAACGCCTCAAGCCCATCATGTTTTCTCTCTGCGGCTCTTTGGACTTCGACGGGCCTTTGGGGTGGTGGTGGCGAACGAAAATAAAGAGGGGACCGTTTGTTTCGAAAGGAAACGATGGGAAAATTCTCTTGCTCGCGAGGGCTTAATTTCCTAGAAAAGCACTTCATCGCAACGCAACGCAAGAGGTGACGATGAACAGCTGGGAAAAGTAGCTGAAAAAGACATTGTTACGAATCGAGCCCAGCAAAAGAAGGGAAAGGTGAGGTTGAGGCTGGCGGTGGTCGGAGGATGAGGCGAAGACGGACTTGATCATGGATTGGGCGGCGACGAGAACGACGGAGAGGGAAGGGGAGGAGTGCCTGGAGAGAGGGAGCTTGGAATCTGGTGGCCCCGCAGGCCTGGGTGGCCTGGGGTGGGACCAGAGAGAGGGAAGGAGTGCGATGGGCATGTGAAATGTGGACAGGGGTCGACGGCTGAGGAGGTGGTGGAAAGAGAGAGAGAGAGAGAGAGAGAGAGGAGAAGGTCCTTTTTGGACCAAATAACGACAAAAAAAAAAAAAACAAGGCTGTTCTTTCTTAAATCTGTCCAGTTAGCCTATGTTTCTTACAGATGGGCTCAAATACGGCACGTGTCGTTTTGGACTGGTGTAAGAATAAAGTGGCACCGCTTGTGGGCTAGACAGCGGACGGTGGCCCTCGCAGGAGCATCACATCATATGGATCTTGAGATGCTCGTTGGGCTCGGCGAGAATAGCCGGTGTCTTGTCTTGTCCTTTCGGTCAATTTTTATTTTTTTTACAACTCTCGCAAGAAAATATTGAGTGCATTTAATATGTCATATAAGATGATACACTAAATCACCCAGATCCCCATGTTAGATTATTCAAAATTTCTAAATGATTCTCTCTCATCCTGTCAAGCTTTGTCCCACTCTCAACACCCCCCCCCCCGGCTATCTCTCTCTCCATTTTCTTCTTTTTCTTTTTGCCTTTTGAGGCCATGGACTACGCTTGCACTGTGGATTGCAGCATCACCAGCCAGCCATGGATGACGTACTCATGAGCACGCCAACACTCATCCATGGCCGTCATTGGCATTGCTCGGGTATGCTATTGATCCTTGGATATTGTTTTTCCCATCCACCATGGACGACACTTCTGGCTTGAATGGACAACAATCATCCATGGCCACTTTGGCCATGAAGCTCTACCTCAAACCCAGAGCTTGAGGTAGTCTTGGTCGCTTGAGTTTGGCAATTATTAAAATATGTTTCGAGTTTAAGCTTTTGAATAAACCCAAACTAAGTTTATTTGCGTGTTAACTCGGCAGATCAAATTTCAAGATTGGATCTTGCATAATGCAGAAATCTCATCCGTACTGGTGTCGTTATCTTGAACATAATTTATTTCCTTTACGAGCTGCAGTCCCCAAAAGGAGGAGAGTGAACATTTGCAGAGAAAAAAATATTCATGCACGAGTTGGTCTCTACATTGAAGTCAGCAAGGAAAATAAATTTGAGGAGAGTTGACCGTGGATTTCCTTTTCCACGTTGAACTCGGTTTCATGAAGAATTTTGTTTCTTTTGTATATTATAAATGCAGGCTGAATTATTGCTGCAATTTGGGCACCCCTTTGTTGATATGCCGTGAGCGCTTTTTCGTGAAGGCAGTCTTCGTGCTACGATTGACGTATAAAGACGTCTTGAAACGCCGTTTTGAGTGCTTGTGCAGCGAGCTATCTTCGTGGGTTTGTTCATAAATTACATCCAATAAGATTTAGTGTTCAAGTAGATTGAATATGGCGAATTCAAGATTTGTTAATTCATTCGTGAGATTGAGAAATTATTTCGCGAAGTTTTGTGGAGCTAAACACTCCATGGGTTATTGGGTGTAATTAAAGCTTAAGAAATATTGAGTGTTTGAGTGACTCAAGCACATGATCTTTGTTGTATCACTTGATTTTTAGTGAAATTCATCTCTGCTCTCCTCATGAACATAAGTTACTGTGAGCGAACCATATAAATCTACCGTTTGATTTATTTTCTTATTCTATTTATTTTATTATTCGATTGCTCATTTTTCGCAACAATTGGTATTAGAACCAGACTTGGTTGAGTTGAGGCAAATTGACAGCAACAGAAAAAGGAAAAGTAAGAATCAATAGATTTGATGGGAATGATTTTGATTTTTAAAAGATGCAAATTGAAGATTATCTCTACTAGATGAAATTGCACTTGCCCCTGTGTGGAGAGAAACCAAAGACGATGAAGCAAGCTGATTGAGATTTGTTGGATAAATGAGCTATGAGTATTATTTGACTGACGTTAGCTCGTAACATTGCGTTTAACATTGTGAAGGAGAAAACCACTACAAGTTTGATAAAAGCCCTATTGAATATGTATGAGAAGTCCTCACGATCAATAAGATCTATTTGATGCAATATCTGTTTAATTTAAAGATGAATAAAAGTGTGTCGGTTATAAATCATATTAATGAATTTAATTTGATTGTTAGTCAATTGAATTTAGTTAAGATTGACTTTGAAGATGAGGTATGTGCTTTGATTCTATTATCCTTAATGCCTGATAATTGGAATACTATTAAATTGTTGTTAGTAATTCATCTTGGTCAACAAGCTTGATGTTTGATGAGATTCGAGATTTAATTCTAAGTGAGAACATCCGTAAAAGAGAATCTGGTGATCATATTTATATTGCTTTAGTAGGTGAAAATAGGAAAGTACCAGTACACATGTTAGCATGAGTTGTGACAGCCTGAATTTTCATAATTTGTTTTCGATTAAATAAATCGGGCCTTCCATCGAAACGCTAATAATAGTCTTATTCTTCGAAATTTGATCACTCACGGAGATAACCTGGACTATCTGGGGAAGCAAGTAGGGAATCTAAATGCAATTGCACTTGAGAATTTGACCAAGAATCGACTGCTCGACCGTGTTGATCTGCAAGGGTCATTACGGCACCGTCAGAGATCGATCAGAAATCAGAGATAGGTCGATTCGATCGAGATATGTGATCAAATTGTGGGTGATTCCACTTGATTGAAAAATTCTCATCGATCAAGCACTAAATTGATTTTTAAATCGTTTTGGTGCCGGTGCTCGTAATTGAAACCTCGAGACTTTCACGACAATTGAGAGTCGTTAATGTGTCGGAGATGTACTTTGTGACTCGAGATAAATCGATCACGGGTCAATTGCACCAAAAGTTCCTAAAAGCTACCCGGTAGACTAGGTCACGCTAAAAGCGCGCCGGATTGAAAATAACCGCGAATTTGAACCCGATTTCATAAATTGAAAGTTCTGAGGTGTCACAAGCTATTTTAGGAACGTCGACTCACTCTCCGAGAAATTTTCAGAGATTCCGGGATTTTTGCGAAAAATTGATTCGGACGTTACGAAAAATCAGCGGAAATTCAGATGGGCTAAATTGATGGAAATTGGGACTTCTAAACTGAGCATGTGAGCGTCAGGGACTTACAGAAAATTGTTCGGGATTTTTCCTTGGCGAAATTGGATCTCGACTTAGAGAATTGGTGAAGAAATTGAGTGGAGAGATTGAAGCTCATTTTTAGTGAAATTCGGATTAAGCTTGGGGGCTGTATTTTAGACTTTAATTTAAGCCATTTATGGAAATTGGCTAGAAAGTATTATGAAGGGGACAAGCAATTAAGACAATGGCTAAGGATTGAAGAGAATGGGCCCCTCCTTGGCTTCCTTCACACGCCTCTTCACCGCCCCTTTCCCCTTCGTGCGATGAGCTGAAGACCGATTGCATCTGTCCTTTTCTTTCTTTCGTTTTTGTCGAAGCTCCCTTCCCACGCTCTCTGCCATTCCCACCATCTCTTGTTCTCCACGTCCACGAGCCCTGCTTCTTTCTGCCGAGTGTTGACCATCAAGTTCCAGCGCCCACAGTCAATGGAAGACACGAGCAAGCTGCCCGTGTGTTGACTCCAACAAGCGACCGAAGCTGCCACGCCAAAGTCTTCATTCGGTTCGGTCAACAAGCGAGCGTCCCTCTCGGCGAGTCCAAGTCCATCGATCTTCAAGTCTCCTTGTCGCCAGCAACACCAAGCGAAGCAGCACCGTCCACAAGCCGCCGTCCCAGTCAACCGAACCTGCTCTCTCTTGCCGTTTGTTGACCAGCAACGCCCCTGCTCCTTCCACAGAGGCCATCTCCACTTCGGTTTGTCCCCCTCCGGTCAACAAATGAGCGTGGAAGACCATCGTTCAACCCCTCGCAGCCTCCACCGAATTGAAGCTCACGAAGACCGAAGCCAGCGAAGCCGCGTCTTCTCTCTGAAGTTCACGTTTTCCTTCAACTCCCATCTTCGTCCGTTTCTCCTCTTGCGCGTACGTCTCAGCCGAAGAAGCCCAGCCCGTCGAAGCTGCTGCTTCTCTTTCTTTGTTGCTCTTTGGATTTAGCCCACGCAAGTTTTTAGAAGCCCGCTCAGTTCAGCCCATCTGCAAAGAAATTTCAGTCCAGCCTTTGAAGCCCATGGATCCAGCGAATTCTTCAGTCCAGTGATTTTTAAGCCCAATCTCCAGCAGATTTGAAGCCCAATCTCAGGCCCAAGTTCAATTGGTTTTAACAACCCATTTTGGGCCCAAGAAGAAGGCCCAAGCCCGCGACCAGCAGCCTGCAGAAGCCCAAGACCTAAACTCAGCCTTGCTGAGTTGTGTTGGGCTAAGTTTAGGCCCGGCCCAAGTTTGTCGACGCCGCCGAAAATTTCGATTTTTCGTCGCGTCGTCGTCGTTGTCATGGTTAACCGGTTTCGCATGATTAACCCGGTGAGTTTATACTCTAAACTCTGCTTAGTAGGTTAATAACGTTTAAGGGGTGTTAGATTTATTTTATTAGGAATTAGGTGGTTAGTTAGATTAAATTAGAAATTGAATTATTTAATTGAGCATGTTAGGTGGTTAGCATGGTTTAGTTAAGGCCTAAATAAATTGTACTATTTATCTAGAAGGGTTCGGGAATTTCTCCGAGTCCGTATTGGTTATTAATTTAATGATTTTGGCCTAGGTTATTATTTGTAGAATTTAAATTGATTTATTTAATTAATTTCAGTAATTATTTAATTATTAATTATTTTTCCGGAAATTAGACCGGGATAGCCGGTGACCGGAATTTCGTGCTGATTGCAATGGTGTGGTTAATTTCTGCAATTGAATGTTAAATTATGCAAATTGAGTGCTGATTTGATTTTTGGTATTTAATTCCAAAAATTGTGAATTTCCAATATTTATTCAGAAAATCCCAGGTGTCGGGTTTTGACACCGAAAATGGTTTTTAGTACTATATGAAATAGTGGGATTTCAAAAAGGATGAATATCAATTTTTCTGGATCAAGTTGATCAGTGCACTCCACACCACACACCAGTAATTTCATGTGAATTTCTAATACGAAGAAAAATGGCCAGGCTCACCATTTTAATTAAAGCATTTGAGTGTAATGCACGGTGCCCTGGGCCATATTTGAGTGATCGTGTGATGGTCAAGAGAAATCGTCCCGGGCTGTTGAGCTGGACGTTATCCTTAATTGGGATACCCCCTGGACAACGGGAAGCCGGTCGCAGTTGATTCTGGACCCTATGCTCCTTCGGGAATGCCGTCGACGTAGTGACGAAGCCGTGCTCCATGGGGGGAGACGATGCCTGGCAATGCCAGAAGACCGCCGAACTGAGAGTAGGCCGTGCTATATGCCGAGATCAAAACTAGGAACGCATGATTAATTGAGTGTGGCGTTTCAGTTATTGGAGCTTATTTGTTGCTCATGCTCTCATGTTGTTTGTGAGATAAATTGTACTGACCTGCAGGGTGGATCTGAGACGAGGTAAGTTTCATTGATCGTGTGATTGTGTGATTAGGACACTTCTTGGCGTATTTCCCTCCTAATTGGGGTTTAGAGCTTAGACTCGCTGAGATGATATCTCACCCCGTTGTGGGACAACATTTTCAGGGTCGTCGAATGGAGGACCGGAGCGAGAGGAGGTGATTGGAAGCGTAGGTCGTTAGGGACGCTAGACCGCTTTTTGGGCGCGCAGTCTTTCGTAGTCTTTTGGCCATAGACCTGTGTACATGACTCAGTGTATATATAAAAGCATGTTTGTTTGTGAATCTATTGTCCTGCCTTTCTATCCCGAGATGATTACTGTCAGGGGATTTCTTTTCGCTTCCGCATGCGCAATAAAATGGAAAGGGTCGGCGGCTCATCCTGGGAAGTCGCAAATTATTATCGACCAGAGAGGGATGGGCACGCGCTCGAGGCTCGGGGCGTGACATGAGTAGTATAAACATGAATTGACGTAACTAGTCTGGAACTAGTGGTGCTGTCTATTGGTGCTGTGGCGAAAGGTGGCATCAAGGAATTGCCTCAAACTAAAGAATGAGAAGTATAAGGGAATTATAGTTGATTTTGTAGATGATATTACGGTTGTAGTTGTTAGTAATTCGGATAATGTTGATTTTGTCTTGTCCATCACTAATGATTTGTCATTTGATGGATGGATTATTGATTCTGATTGTTCTTTTTATGTTACACCAAATAGTTGTTGGCAATATTATAATCATAATGTATGATGATATCGTGAGGATATTGATTGAAATAAGGCATGTTCTAGAGTTGAAGAAGAACTTGATTTCCTTGAGTGTCTTGAATTCAGCTGAGTATCTATACAATTCATAATGTGGAATTATGAAAATTGTTCGAGGTACTTTGGTGATAATAAAAAGAATTAAGCACAATGGCTTGTATGAACTTTAAGGTGAGGTAGTGACAGATTTCGCCTTGGAAATGTCGGATGCATCTGTTCGAGAGTTTGAATTATGGCATATGTGTTTGGGCACATTGACAAGAGAAACTTGAAGGTTTTAAGTGAAAAAAAGAAAAAAAAAATGTTATGTGATTATGTTGCTAATGAACTAAATATATGCAAGTGTTGTAATTTAAATCAACAACAGAAGGTTAGTTTAGTATGGCCGTGCAAAAAACCACGGAAATTGTAGAATCAATTCACTTAGATGTTCACAAATTGTCGCAGTTTTCTTCAAAGAACAATGTCAAATATATGCTAACTAATAGTTGTTGATAATTACTCAATGAAGATGTGGGTGTTTGTGCTTAGGCACAAGTTCGATGTTATTGTCAGTTATGGAATTAAGAGCTTTGATCGAAAAAGAGGTTGATAAAACGATTAGGCATATGCGAACTAATGGTAGCATGGAGTGTTAGTTCGCATGGAGTTTTGCTCGAAGTTGTTAAATCAATTCTGCATGAAGGAAGGCATTGTGAAACACCGTACTAATGTCAATAGACCACATAATATTACAAAATTGATGAGCAAAACATTATTAGAGATGGCTAATAAAATGCTCTCTATGCTAGTATGACTAGAATATTTTTGGTGGATACACTTAGTACGGCGAGCTACTTGATGAATAGATCCCATCGGCTATGATTGGATGTTGGACTCTCAAAGAAATGTGGTCAAATAACATTGCCGATTATTTTGTTATTAGAATATCTTGTTACCCTTGTTATATTCAAGTTACTAATGGTAAGCTCAATGAGAAGGCACGAAAGTGCATGTTTCTAGGCTATGCACATGGTGAGTGAGGTTATCAATTGTGGTGTCCAGAATTAAATTCACTACTTATCAATAGAGAAGTTATGTTTGACTTGTCTTCAATACTTCTATTAGAAGTGTTATTAGCAGTGTTCATACGGATCTAAACGGTGTTTAGCTTAAAGGGGAGTTGTAATAAAAAAAAAAAAACTCTTGAGGTAGCAAGTACTAGTAGAGTAATGACACAAATAGTGTTTGCAGCGAGATTGAGCCCATAAAGCCAACATTTGCTATAACTGTTGATATTGACACAGTATGTATTCGATCTCACAACCTTGAATGCCTAGTAGCGTATGGCATCTTTTAGGCTGGATGAAGTCGAAGGATGAACTATTCATGTTGGTATTATCCAAGATATTAGAGCTGTCGATGGCAATATCCATCCTCCAAAAAGTCCTCGAACAATTGACGAACTAAGAGGGTACACATAATGAAAAGGTGGTAGTTAACAAATAGGATATTATCATAATCAAGTCAATAATTGATAGATTATTGTGTATCATCACGTCATTGGCTAATGATATAGATTGCTATACATCCTTTTATTTTATTGATTCTGTTATTAAACTATATGTTTAATGTCGTTATGTCTGCATTCTAAATTCTAAGAATGAGGACCAGCTTGATTCAAGTTAATTAGAAATATGTCCAAGACAGGTAATGAATTTGTTCCTTGCGTTGACATTGTCAATAGTATGTGATTCATGCCGATTCAGTCCCTTTGCGCCTAACATTTTTCTTACGATTTTGTTCTTCACATTCACATTCTTGGCTGTAAATAGGGTCACTCGTCTTATGGACTTCGTCCTTCTTCCTCATATCTGAAGTTGCGCGCTTAACTCTGGAGATATGAGTTATGCAATAAATAAAAAATTATTTCTTTTACAAGGCTGGGCCTACATATCGATCCGACCGAAAGATCGGTTGATGGATTACACATTCCTTATATTTCTAGGGAAAACAAAAATATCACGCTGCATAATAATGAATTCAATATACTTGTACAACGAAAAGAATCGAGTTAAACTCAGTTACTGTCGCTACCGCTCTCTGTGCATGATTTTCCTCGCGAGCTTCTTGCTTTTCACTCGCAAGTAGCTGAAGATTGGTATATCAGGGACCGGGATGCACTTGACGACCCAACCGATAGGCCAAGACGCGGCCGCGATCCCAACGCATGCACCCCATTGTCCCCGACTCAATCGCTCCGTGTCGGCGAACCGCTTTAGGAACTCAACCATCACCACTTGAAGGACCACTGTCACGAAGATGATCCTGAGGAACAGCTTGTTCTTGTAAATGCCCTCGAACACATTCCTCTTATCGAGTTTCCTCGCGTTAAACATGTTGAAGACCTGGCACAAGACGAACGCGTTGAATATTAGTGTCCGCTTCACCGCCTCGTCCACGCCGATGATTGATTCGCCCTTGAACCGTAGAGTGAGGAGGATGGCCATTTGGTATGTTGCTTGGGCCACAATGTTCCTCCACATGACGTTGGTTATGAGCGGCTCGGTTCGTCCCACCGGGGGCTTCTCCATGAGCTCCCTGGTGGGCCGCTCCGTGGCCAGAGCGAGCGCGCCGAGTGTCCCCATGATCAGGTTCACCCACAAGAGCTGGAAGGCTGTTAGGGGGACGTCGCGGGAAGAGACAGCGGCCACGAAGTTGGTCACGAGGGCTGTGGCATCCGTCGTGAGCTGGAACAGGATGAACTTCTGGATGTTATTGTAAACGCATCGACCCCACTGCAGCGCCATCTCCACGGAGGCAAAGTTGTCGTCGAGGATTATGATGTCCGAGCTCTCTTTGGCGACCTTGGTGCCTTGGATGCCCATCGAAACCCCTATGTCTGCTTCCTTGAGGGCTGGTGCATCGTTCGTGCCATCCCCTGTGACGGCAACCACATGGCCTTTCTTCTTCAGGCATTGAACCATGAGGAGCTTATCGAAAGGCGAGGATCTCGCCATGACCCGGATATTCTCAACTCTCCGAAGCCTCTCCTCAGTCGTGTAATTGCGAAAATTAGCTCCTTCCACAATGGCTTCGTCGGAGGCATCATCCCCTGACCTGAAAATCCCGCACTCTGTGGCGATGGCCTTAGCGATGAAAATGCTGTCTCCCGTTATCATCTTGACATTCACTCCCGCGTCCTGACAAGCTTGGACTGCGCTCCTCGCATTAGGATGGCGTGGGTTCTTAATGCCTACAAGTCCTAGTAATGTCAGGCCGTCCTCTTGGATCTTCTTCTTGTCTTCTCTTTCTAGGATAGCTTCCTCGGAGACTTGTTTATGAGCAAAAGCGATGCACCTGAGGCTGCTCGCCGCCATCCCCTGAATAATCAGCTCCAATCTCCCCCTTTCATCTTCATTTAAATCTTTCGCTTTCCCCGACCCGTCGTAGACGCTGGAGCACTTTGCCAATACCATCTCTGCTGCTCCTTTCCAGTGCACATGGAATGTGCCGTCCAACATCTTCCTCATTAGGACACCGCTTCTCTTCTTCTGCGAGTCGAAGGCTTCGACACGGATGACTTTACATCTCTTCTTTGTCTCCTCCACGTCCACGCTCAATTGCAAAACCGCCCAGGAAAGAATCGCTTTCTCGGTTGGACTACCGGAGAACTCGTACTCCGATCCCGAAGACGGCCTATAGACACTGCCCCCGGTGTTCAAAGAGACCCCATCTCGAATCAAATCCAGGACAAACTTGGAGACAGAGGAGCATGTGTTTTCGGCCACAGAGTCTTGGCCGACCCAGAATTTTGTCACCTTCATCTCGTTCATTGTCAGGGTGCTGGTCATGTCTGTGCAAATAGTGGTGGCTGCCCCCATTGTCTCGCAGGCTGAAAGCTTCCTCACCATCGCACAATCCGCCATCATCTTCTCCATCGAATAAGCAAGAGTGAGGCTTCCCACGAGCAGCAAGCCTTCAGGAATTGTGACCACCACGATTGTCACTGCAGCTGTGATGAAGCCCACCGCAGATTTTATGATACGGTCACCTATGATTTGGCCTGCATTGAAATCCAGCAAAGTGACACCGAGGCCTACTTTGCCAATCGACAAGGTGAGCTTGTTGACCCGAGCCCATAAAGGGGTCGGCTCGCTGTTGTCATGGCTGATCGAGCTCATCATCTCGCTCCACGCCGTGTTCATGCCAACGGATGTAACCAGCATCTGAGCATGCCCCTCAGCAACCTTTGTTCCCGAGAACAGGAAAGGATTCTCCTCACGGTTCACCTCTACGTGATCACTCTCCCCAGTCATGCTCGATTCGTCAACCTAAATTGACAACACAAACGGCACACATGGTTTAGTGACGCAAGGATGACGCATGATACAACGCGTTCTGGACTTTAACTTGAAGCAAAGAAAATGAAACACGAACAAATATGAAACAAAAACAAATGTAATACGTTTTAACGTTAGAATTTTTTTAACAGAGTTTGCTCTACTATAACTAGAACTACGAATTAAAACCATTACTTATCGTTTTTGTCAAAGAATCAAGATTATGAAAATGACGTACGTTTCTGGAAAAAACCAACGTGAATTAATGTGCAAATCTAATGCGTCAGACCAGTAAATATTGTCATCCACACCTGCAAGGATCGCCCGTCCAGGAACAGGCCATCTGCCGGAACTTGATCGCCGATCTTCAAACAAACAACGTCTCCGGTGACGATCTCAAATACGGAAATCTGCTGCTGCCGACCCTTCCTTATCACATCAATGAGAATATTATCGCTCACACGAGATAATTTTTCAAACTGCCGGTTTTGGAGGTAATTGCTCCCAGCAGGCACGGCAATCATGAGGAACACCGCGACAAATGTGCTGCCACCATCATACCGGCCTTCCTTGACCCCATTCTTCTTGATCCCAAACCCGAGCGAAAGCCCGGCGCAAGCAAGAAGAATCGTGATTGTGAGGTCCTTGAAAGCCTCGACCACGAAGTGGAAGAAGCCCTTGGCAGGCGGCTTCTTGTATGAGTTGATGCCAAACGCATTTTTCCAGCGAGAGACGTCGTCTGGGCTGCCGCTTATTCCCGCCGAGACATCAGTTTCGAGTGCTGAGGCGACTTTCTGGACCCCGCCGTATTCCTGGAGGTGGCGGAGGTCCTTGTCCTTGACCAGCCTGGTGAGCTGTGACTGATCAATGTTGAAGGAGCTGGGATGATCAGAGCCATCGCCCTGAGCCAGATCGTGGATCGGAATCGAAGTGTGGGAAGGAGGTTTTCGTGGGGACAACTCGGTTTTCTTTGCGGAGGCAGTGAAGGCTCGGGAGCAATATATGGTCGCGAAGGCCAGATGCCATGGCTTGGCAAACTTGCGCATAGGGGCGGGCAAGTCGAGAGAGACCTCGTAGTGGACGTAGTCGCCACCGAGAATGCTGGTCATGGCTGGGAAGAGACACACGGGTTCTGGCGATCCTCCAATGAGGTGGGGTCGCACAAATGCAAATGACAAGAGAAGAGGAAAAGCGCGGTTGTCGTTGGAGTTCGGTTAAGTCGCTGAAAAGTAGCAATTCTCGAATTTGTGGGAGAAGTGATGTTGGGAGACAATACCCATGCATCGCATTATATAGTATCCCGAGCCACTTTAGTTGCCTTCCGCCGCGCGACCTTTTTCTTCTTTTCGGGCTTTTGGATCTCCGCGTTTTTTTGACGATGACGAAACACGATTTATTTTATTTTAATTTTTTTTTGGGTCGAAACGAAAAACGAATTGACTTCATGCTTTCTCGTTTATTATATCCTAGGAGTGGAATCCCAAGTGCAGCCAATATTTCCTGGCGTGGCGCCGTCAGATTTACGGCGAAATTGAGGGGCGTGGGACGTGGCAGCTGCTGACGGGTTTCCGCGAAAGTGGGACAACCCGTGTTTCTGGTGACGTCGAGTCGACTAAACGTCAAAAGATATACAGGTACGGGACGCCCAATGCTGCGTTTGTTCCTTTTAGCCGGTTTGCAATCAAGTCCTGCGACACCATCTCGCCATCCAAAACTTCAGACATCGTTATTCTCATTCGTTCGAGCAACTTTTCTTTGTTACTCGTTTCATTTTCCTTTAATCCTTGTTCCATCACGTGATTAATAGATTGTAATTTTTTTTTTTTTCAATTTGATTGTGGATGATGTCCGTATCTCTAATGCGCCGATTAAAGATTTTGCTAGAGGAACTTTCCTCTCTCCAATCCGGGATGGAGGAAATCACAGCTGTATGATTCACATATCTTAAAGTGAGATCTAAAACTCGAAAGGAATTTTTTAATTCAAACAGTATATTAGGCCCAATTGATACTTGCTCTGTAGATATCAATTCTTATTGCACTTTTGGTTAAAGTATAGGATAAAGCTATAAGATAATGCGGTCATCATGGAACAGATGATGGTAATGTGTTTGTTTGGGCTTCGATACGATGAAATGGCCAACATTCTTCACGACTGATGTTACAATTCTAATAGTGTTTATTAATTAAACAATTTCATAATTTCATACAAACTATCAAATTTTATGACATATTTTGCAATTAGATAGTGATTAGACGGAAATTATTTCGGTGAGCCGTATTGCTGGACCCACAGCCGGAATAGTAACCTGACAAGCATTGGCAAATATCTTGACTAGAAGGCCTTATCTTGAGGTTAGTATGTGATCATTTGGGGTGAGTGAGAGTTGGCACTACGCACTATCAACACCGAGGAGACAGGGATGAAATAGAGACGACGTAAAGGAGTAATATGCAATTATAGCGAATTTAGATATCAAGTGGCAAATGACACGTCTCCGTTGATCAAGTCGAACGAGGGTGAACCATCTCTAAAGGTAGTGACCGAGCTATCAGAGCTCTCGATGGCAAGACCCATCCTCCCAAAGTCAAAAGATCCATCGAATGAGGATAACGAGACGATTAAGGCGGTTAACGAATAGGATATCAGCCAAAGGAAGGCACTTTCCTCTCTCTCCCTCCAATCTAAGATGGAGTATGCGCGTTTTAAAGCGAGCGATCTCTTGTTATATCCTGCTGATGAAACCTACGCAGCAGGTATGGATTCTCACTGGAAAGAATTGGGGCAATGGTTCCGAGAATCCCAGAACTTGCCTGGAACTTTCCCCGCAAAATCGTTTCCCTCCGAAAGAGATGAAATCTTAAAAAAGGAGCGAGCGATGCCCCGTCAAACATCAATTGATTTAGATGGAAGCTAAAGAGAAATTAAGGGCCCGTGGTTCGTGGACAGTTTCTTAATCTCTCGTTTTAGTGAAAAAGGACGTTGACTTATCATATTCACAAGGTGTTAATAGTGAGTGGGGATATACTTAGGGGATGGCTCCATTATTTTGATGAAAGAGACGGAACCATCCACGCCACACAACTTTACATGAAATCTAGATGAATCGTTTATCTAGTTTCCAAGGTAAAAGCTCCGCATAGCATGTGCACTAGCCATCGAGTGCAAAAAAATGCCGAGCAACATTGATAATTCGCGAGTTTTGTCTTTAAATACACATTTCACTTATAATAATTTTAAGCCAAAGAAATTTCACTCTATCCAAGTATATCTTCTATAACCCTATGGCTGATGGGAATAAAACCTTATGGAAGCCGGGAAAAAGTCGACGGTAATAAAATCGATGGATTACAAATTCTTTACTTTTCTAGGGAAAACAAAAAAATCACCCGGCATCAATAAAGAATTCAATATACTTGTACAATGAAAAAAATCGAGTTAAACTAGTGTTGCTACTGTTCTATTGGCACGATTTTTGTCACGAGCTTCTTGCTTTTCAATCCCAAGTACCTGAAGATTGGCATATCTGGAACGGGGATGCACTTGACGACCCAACCGATAGGCCAAGACGCAGCTGCAATCCCTACACATGAGCCCCATTGTCCCCAGCTCAACCTCTCTGTGTCGGCGAACCGCTTTAGGAACTCAACCATCACCACCTGGAGGACCACCGTCACGAAAATGATCCCAAGGAACAGTTTGTTCTTTTGTAGGCCCTCGAACACGTTCCTTTTCTCAGGCTTCCGCGCATTGAACTCGTTGAAGACCTGGCACAGGACGAACGCGTTGAATATCAGCGTACACTTCACCGCCTCATCCACGCCGAAGATCGATTCACCCTTGAATTGTAGAGTGAGGAGGACGGCCATTTGGTATGTTGCTTGGGCCACAATGTTCCTCCACATGACATTGGTTATGAGCGGCTCAATCCGTCCCACTGGGGGCTTCTCCATGAGCTCCCTAGTGGGCCGCTCCGTGGCCAGCGCAAGGGCGCCGAGTGTATCCATGATCAGGTTCACCCACAAGAGCTGGACAGCTGTCAGGGGGACGTTGCCGGAAGAGACGGCAGCCACAAAGTTGATCACAAGGGCGGCAACGTTCACCGTGAGCTGGAATTGGATGAACTTCTGGATGTTATTGTAGACGCATCGACCCCATCGCAGCACCGTCGCCACAGAGGCGAAGTTGTCATCGAGGATTACGATGTCAGAGCTCTCTTTGGCGACCTCGGTGCCTTGGATGCCCATTGAAAGCCCGATGTCAGCTTCCTTGAGGGCTGGTGCATCGTTTGTGCCATCCCCTGTGACAGCAACCACGTGGCCTTTCTGCTTCAGGCATTGAACCATCAGGAGCTTATCAAAAGGCGAGGATCTTGCCATGACCTGGATTTTCTCAACTCTCCGAAGCCTCTCCTCAGGTGTGTAATTGCGAAAATCAGCTCCTTCCACAATGGCTTCGTTTGAGGCATCGTCCCCGGGCCTGAGAATCCCACACTCCGCGGCTATGGCCCTTGCGGTGAATATGTTGTCTCCCGTTATCATCTTGATGTTCACTCCCGCGTCCTGACAAGCTTGGACCGCACTCTTCACACCGGGACGGCATGGGTCCTTAATACCGACAAGTCCCAGTAATGTCAGGCTGTCCTCTTCAATCTTCTTCCCGTCTTCTCTTTCCAGGATGGCTTCCTCGGAGACTTGTTTATGAGCTAGAGCGATGCACCTAAGGCTGCTCGCTGCCATCCCCTGAATAATCTGCTCAAATCTCGCCCTTTCATCTTCATCCAAATCTTTCACTATCCCCAACCCGTCGTAGAAGCTCGAGCATTTTGCCAATACCATCTCTGCCGCACCTTTCCAGTGCACATGCAATGTGTTGTCCAAGCTCTTCCTTATTAGGACACCACTTCTCTTCTTCTGTGAGTTAAAGGCTTCGACTTGGATGACTTCACAGCTCTTCTTTGTCTCCTCCATGTCCATGCTCAATTGCGAAACCGCCCAAGAGAGAATCGCTTTCTCAGTGGGACTACCGGAGAACTCGTACTCCGATCCCAAAGACGACCTGTAGACACTGCCCGTGGTGTTCAGAGCAACCCCATCCTGAATCAAATCCAAGACAAACCTGGAGACAGAGGAGCAGGTGTTTTCTGCCACAGAGTCTTGGCCGACCCAGAATTTTGTCACCTTCATCTGGTTCGTAGTGAGAGTGCCGGTCTTGTCGGTGCAAATAGTGGTGGCTGACCCCATGGTTTCACAGGCCGAAAGCTTCCTCACCATCGCCTGATCCGCCATCATCCTCTTCATCGAATAAGCAAGAGTAAGGGTTACCGCAAGTGGCAAGCCTTCAGGAATCGCGACCACCACGATTGTCACTGCAGCTGCAATGATGCCCACCATGGAGTTTATGATATCGTTACCTGTAGTTTGGCCTGCAATGAATTCCCGGTTCCCATTCTCGTCCTGTGTGTTTCCCGTGAAATAGCGAATCAGCAGGACCACGAGAACCAAGAAAGCGACTGCCAAGCCTACTTTGCCAATCGACGAGGTGAGCTTGTTGAGCCGAGCCTGTAAAGGGGTCTGCTCGCTGTTGTCGCGGCTGATTGAGCTCATCATCTCGCCCCATGTCGTGCTCATGCCCACAGATGTAACCAGCATCCGAGCAAACCCATCAGTAATCTTTGTTCCCGAGAACAGGAATGGATTCTCCTTGCGGTTCACTTCTAAGTGATCACTCTCCCCGGTCATGCTTGATTCATCAACCTAAATTGACAACACAAACGTCGCACATGGTTTAGGGACGCTAGGATGACACGATACGAAGCGTTCTGGTCTTCACTTGAGGCGAAGAAATGAAAAGTGAACAAATAGGAAATAAGAACAAATGAATTACGTTTTAACAGTAGAATTTTTTAACGGAGTTTTTCTACTATAACTATAATTACGCTAATAAAAACCATTCCTTATCCTTTTTGTCATAGAATCGAGATTTTGAAAATGACAGACTGCCCAGTCAAGCTGAATATGATACATTTCTACAATTTTTTGGACTAATTACTCATGCTCGAAAATGGTTATAATAATACTACGTATGTTTCTGAACATGAGTTAATATGCAAATCTAATGCGTCAAACCAGTACAAATTGTCAGCCATACCTGCAAGGAATGCCCGTCCAGGAACAGCCCATCTGCTGGAACTTGATCGCCGGTCTTCAAACAAACAACGTCTCCGACGACAATCTCAAATATGGAAATTTGCTGCCGCCGGCCCTTCCTTATTACATCAATGACAATATTATTGCTCATGCGAGATAATTTTTCAAACTGCCGGTTTTGGCGGTAATTGCTCCCAGCGGACACGGCGATCACAAGGAACACCGCCACGAATATGCTGCCACCATCATACCAGCCTTCCTTGACCCCATTCTCCTTGATACCGAACCCGAGCGAAAGCCCGGCACAAACAAGAAGAATCATGATTGTGAGGTCCTTGAAAGCTTCGACCACGAAGTGGAAGAAGCCCTTGGCAGGCGGCTTCTTGTATGAGTTGATGCCAAACGCATGTTGCCGGCGAGAGACGTCGTCTGGGTCCCCGCTTATTCCAATTGAGACATCAGTTTTGAGTGCTGAGGCGACTTTCTGGACCCCACCGAATTCCTGGAGGTGGCAGAGGTCCTTGTCCTTGACCAGCTTGGTGAGCTGTGACTGATCAATGTTGAAGTAGCTGGGGTGATCGTGGATCGGAATCGAAGTGTAGGAAGGAGATTTTCGTGGGGACAACTTCTTGTTTTTCTTTGCGAAGGTAGTGATGGCTCGGGAGCAATATATGGTCACGAAGGCCAGATGCCATCGCTTGGGAAACAGGCGCATAGCGGCGGGCAAGTCGAGAGAGAGCTCATAGCGGACGTAGACACCACGGAGGATGCTCGTCATCGCGGGGAAGAGACACACTGGCTCTAGTGATTTTCCAACGATGTATGGTCGCACAATGCAAATGACAAGAGGAGAGGAAAAGCTCTGATATTGTTGGTGTTTGGTTTAGCCGCTCAAAAGTAGCAATTTTGGAATTTTTGTGGAGTGATGTTGGGAGGCAATTACCGTGGATCGCACATCTTTATATAAAATCCGGAGCCGAAGGGAGAGGCTGACGTCATTAGTGCGAGGGATTAAGCGACTTTTCTTTCCCGGGCGAAGCGTTTTTTTGTTTTTTGTTTTTTTGGCTTTTGTATCTTCGCGTTTTTTTGACGATGACGAAACGAGTTTTTTTTTTTTTTTTTTTTTTTTCGAAACGAAACACGAATTGACTTCTTGCTTTTTCGTCTTATTATATCCTGCGAGCCGCCGTCAGATTTACAGCGAAATTGGGTGGCTGGAACGTGGCCGATGCTGACCGGTTTCCGCGAAAGTGGAGAGCGCGTCTGGTGACGGGGAGTCGACCAGGGTCAAAAGATACGCTGGTACGGGATACGCCAATTGCTGTGTTCGTTCCTTACAGTCGGTTTGCAATTAAGTCTTCCGACGTCATCTTGTTCTCCGAAACTTCAGACATCGTTCTCTCATTCGTTCGAGGAACTTTCCTTTGTTACTCATTTCATTTTCCTTTATTCCTTGTTCCACATGTAGATTATAAATATAAATATCACCCGCACTCAATCTTTTTTCTTTTTTGTTCAATTTGATTGTGGATGATGTCCGTACTTATAATGCGCCAATTGAAGATTTAGGTAGGAGAACTTTCCTCTCTCCAATTCGGGGTGGAGGAAAGCACGGCCGTGTGATGCATGCATTTGAAAGTGAGCGCAGTATATTGAGCCTGGCTGAAATTTGCTCCATAGATTTTTAATTCTTACTGTACATTTGGTTAAAGGATAGGATTAAGCTATGATATGATGTGGTCATAACGAAACAAATGATGGTAATGTGTTTGTTTGGGCTTTGGTACGATGAAATGGCCAATTATTTTCACAGATAATGTTACGATTCTAATAGTATTGATTAATTAAACAGTTTCATAATTTCGTACAAACTATTAAATTTTATGAATTAATATCAAATTAGATAGTAATCAGACAAAACATTTTCGGGCAAGCAATGCTGCGGGACTTACACTCAGAATAGATACTTGATAAGCATAGGCAAATATCGTGACCGGAAAGCCTTATCTCAAGGTTATTAAGTGATCATTTGGTGCGAGCAAGGGTTAGTATTATGCACGAGCAATGCCAAAGAGGCCGGGGTGAAATAGAGAGGACGTAAAGGAGTAATACGCAATTATAGCGAATTTGAGTATCAAGCAGCAGATGACACGTCTCAATTAATCAAGTCACACGAGCGTAACCATGTATATAGAGGCAGTAATCAAGCTATTGGAGCTCTCGATGGCAAGACCCATTCTCCAAAAGTCAAATGATCTATCGAACTAGGATAACGAGATGATAAGGGCAGTTAATGAATAGGATATGGCCACGAGAGAGAATGTAGATTACGTTAAATCAACAGGTGCATTTTTTTTTTTTTTTGGATTTTTCTGTCCACGCTTACTATTAGTCTCTTTCATAATGGTACGACTTTAGGGGAGAGCCCTGGAATACTTTAGCTAAGGGTTTTCATTCATTTTCCCCCTATCAATTAGGGTATAGATTATGATCAAAAAGAAGGTTAACGTAAAGATCAAATTCCACAGACACGTTTTTAGAAATAGGATTAGAAGCACCATTTAAATTTTGTTTGCAAAGGGATAATTAAATACGTGAACGATAACTACTCTGTTTTTTAACATAATTTCTATATTCTGGACATAATTTCTAGTTAGATATAGATTTTTCTATTTTTATTCTCCGAATAAGTTTTTAAGTAAAAATACGCATTTAATAATAATATAAACTTTTTATTCCCTAAATGGAAATTCACAAAATTTCTCCCTTCTAAGTGGGAAGTGGGTGGTGACGAATGGTGGAGGATAGCAAACAGCGCCTGATGGCCAGCGAGGTATAAGTAGATAGGCGAGCGGTTAATGGCTAGGGCAAATTGAAAAGTAAAAACGTTTTACTTTTCTATTTTTGGAATAGACCTATTTTTGGATTAAAATTTTTTCATTGATAGAATAATGAAATTATATTACTAAATAAATTTATATTCTTAATCTGTTCCTTAGAATAGAAAAATAGAATAATGAACTTACATTAACAAATAAATATATGTACCAACTCAACTTACTTGTGACGGGTAGGCGCTCTCTCACCCTCTCCCTTCCCATTCTTTTTTCTTCTTCTTCTTTTCTCCCCTTTGATGCGGGGCTCTTTCCTTCACAAGACCTCAGCACTTCCTCTTTTCTTTTTTTGACCGGTCAAAGCGTTTTAGATAAAAGAGAATATGTTACGTGTAGACTGTCACGTCAGCTTCCGACGGATAAGCAGCTGACTTGGAATCCTCTCCTCCTCTTCATTCATCTCCAATCGCCTCCCGCAAATTTACTCCCTCTTAAGAACACCTTCCATGACCGAAAAAAACAAAAAAAGGAACACCTTCCCTGTGTCCGTCTCCGTTCTCATTATCCTCCCTTCTCTTCCTCTTTCTTCGGGCGCGAGTTCTTGGCCAAGTTCCTAGAAATTCATGCAACCTTGCGAATCGAACGTCTTCGCAAGCCCCTCCCTGCACAGAAGACCGCTCGATTGCTCGCCATCACCCTCGGCTTTTTCCCATAAATTCTCCTTCCTAACGTCTCAAGACCGCTCTCCCGCTCGAGAGCGGGAATTCTGAAAACTTGAGCGAGGCTCTCCTCGTCGAGTTACATGGGTCTTGTTGGCCGCAAATCACTCCCTCAAGCCGTTCCCAGATCACATATGCAAAGGACACCCACGAAAAAATAACAAATTATTTTTTCATCAAAGCAGGCCCAAAGTTTACTGTTAATGCGAATATTGAAGAAGATGAACTGTAATAATGAACAGTGCTAAAATCCAGCTGATGTGGATTTATTGCTGAATTGGAAATGACAACGGCGGACAAATATGAGACATAAGTTTGTGGCTTTTATTTTTGGGCCGGGGGTGGGGGGAAGAACTGAGGACATAATTGCAATAAAATCTATAATTCAAGATTTTTTAAGGTATTAGGCATGCTAACACGACAAACGGAGCCATGTTACCACAAATTCCCATTTGGCAATCAAAGCTTTGCGATATAGAGAGACATTGATTATCATAGGTCCATAACCAAAAAAATATTGAAAAGCGAATTGTTTTAGAAGGAAAAGAAAAGACTGTGAAACATTGAATTGCCTTAAAGCGACATATATATATTCAAATCTCAAATTAAGAAATTCCTTCACAAATTCTTTTCAATGGCATTGAAAATGTTCTTACGACATCCAAATTAAAAAAATGTCCCGAGATCATCTGAAAAATCCGGATATTTTCTAAATCCCAAAAAGTGCATCCCGTAATTATATCCAAGTTTTGATTACTAATTTCGTCTATCATTTTTCTGTTGTTATTCTGTTACTTTTTCTTGTGGCCCACTATGTTCTCACCACGTGGGAACTTTTAACTTTCCTTTAAAACTTAAGGGATGCTTTCCCCGGAAATTGGATACATTTCCTGAGAAATGTTGAAGGTGGAGACGGCTCGGTCATATTTGGGACAGTGACGGACCCGTTACCTTCCCATTTTCTACAAAGAAACTAAACTGAATTGTTAGAGAGAGATATTAATTATTATTGTAAAATGTGGGTTTTGACCAGGTCAAAAGGGAGAAGGAAAAAAACGTTGAAAGGTCAACAGAAAAAGAAAAGTGTGGACTTCGGCTCAATTACAAGGAAAAGCAACGCAGAGAAAGAAGACCGAGAGCTCCCAAAAGGAAAGAGAGGAAACGGGGGAAAAAGAAAGGAAAAGAAAGAAGAGGGTTTCGCCCCTCCTCACCACGGAAACCTCGATAAGCCAATTTAACTCCTATTCGCACGTCTGGTAAGTGATCCCACTATTTTTTCGTTAATCAAAATAATATTCAAAGTTAGGGTACAGATTCGAAATTAGGTCAATTATTAGCTGCAAGTTTCAATTGAGGAGTTGTTGGATTGTGTATACATAAATGACAGTTTAGGCTACCGTGAAGTCATAGAATTTTACAACTCAATTTAGACATACGATTTGCCCAAAAGAAAATTTTGAAGTTGGCTGCAAGTGATGAACAGTGCACATCCAGTGACTTTCAAGCCGAATTTTGGCAGTTTTCAGCATAATTTTGAGTTACCCGAGTTGTGGGTCTTCTAGTGTTTTGAAAGGGCTTCTGTTTGACTATAAGTTCGTCTGAAAACAGAGTTTAGTAGAAAGAGTTATGGCACGACCAATCTCCGTTCTCAAGCTCGGCATTGCGAATAGTTTTAAATGATGATTTTAGACGAGGAATTTTTGGACACGTTTGAGTTGTTTTGTTAGCGTATACGAGTTGCTTTGTTAGTATTTAAGCTTAGTATAGCCATTTTGTTGTTGAGGTAATATTTTATTGACTTTGACATTGATTCTCATTTAATTGTTAGAATTACGAGATCGTTAACTTGTATAGCTGCACGTTGTTGGTTTAAGTGAATAAGTTATGAAATAACATTTTCATTGCTTAAAAATCTGCATTGGGCATTTACTACTATTTGATTATTTGAGATTGATTTGAGAAATATGTTATGGAAGGTGTTGTGAAAATTTATAAATATGCATTATGTTGTGAACTGATTTGTGGAATGAGTTTTAAAATGATTTGAGAAACTTTTAATGAAAGATGTTTCGAAATGTTACTAGTTTATCAAATGAATTCCGAAATAGTGTCATAAATGTCTTGTGAAATATATTTTGTCTTATGAATGGAGCTAGGAAAGATGATATATTATGGGTTTGTGAAACCGTTTTGCGAAAGAATTACGTTAACTTTAAGTATGGTTGATGAAAGAATTACCGCACGTCTAGATCATCCTAGTCAATTTTCCGAAACCTTTTTCTGCTATAGACGCCCCCCTTTTTCCCTTTGTGATAAGAAGACACAGTTGATGAGATGCTTTCCATTGTGAAAGTACGCTGAGGTCGCTCTTGATGCCACGTCATTTTTTTTTCTTTTATTAATGGGTATGGACGCACTTTCACATAATGGACAACATAGACTCTAATACTGTATTAAAAAGCCTAACTCAAAGCTTAAATTAATAAATGGAGGGAGACAACGTGAATATAAAGAACATTTTGAATGGCCTTATCAAGTGATGTGAGATGGTATTTTTTTTTTTTTGGTCAATATGTGAGATGATACTTCAAAGTGATGAAATAGTTGATATCTTGGACGAATCATTTTGGGAATCATGGGTATAAAGACGAGTTAAAATGGAAAAATGGCGTGAAGAAAAGAATGATTAGCCTAGGGAAATCTATGAAATCTTTAAATTGGGAGTCCCTTCGGTTCGAGAGATTTTTTTTTTTTTTTTCATTTTAGGAAAAAGCGAAACTCTAATTCAATACCTGAAAAAGCGTTTAGAAATGATATTTGGTTATCCTAAACGATATCATTTCCAAATGAAACCAATGGAGGACGGTCGGGGACGAAGCTCCTGGAAAGTTACCCTTCATGATTCAAGATCAAAGGTACGACCCCGGCAAACCTATGAGTAATAACGACGAAGGAACCTCGTCGGCGGCTGAACAGTGACGGTTGTTTGCTAAAAGATTGGGCAAAGAATCCAGAATTGCGTGCGGGTGGGCCACTCAAAATGTTCTTTGCCAAGGAGATACAAGATGGAAAGGCTGAGGGAAGTTTCGCCTCAGAAATAGTTCTAAATTATTCGTCATTCACGTCTCATTATCATTTGGCCTTTTATCAACTACCCACCTGTCTGATTTGATGTGGTCGATAGCTTTTCTCAAAATTCCCCTTCTTAAAATATTTCAATATTAAACCATACCTAAATTTAATGACTTTAAGTATTCAAATAATTAGTGGTGGTCACATGAAATTTTTCATAATGTCAGAAATATAGGTCTTGAGTTCTTATCTTTCCATTCTAAAAGATCTATATTGAATGCACCAGCCATCAATTGCAAAATAATAATAATAATAATAATAATAATAATAATGTTGAGCAACATTGGTAAATAGCGAGTATTTTCTTCAAATACAAATTCAACCACCAAATATTTTCAGCCAAAGAAATTTCACCCCGTCTAACAATATCTTTTCTCATCTTGATCGATGTGAACGTACGCACGGTGCTCAAAGACACACTACAACGAGTGGAATTACGTTGTCTTTTTTTCTTAAATAATAAAGTAAATTCTTCTTCTTTTTTTTGGTCAGGAAGTAAATTCTTTATATTGATCGCACAAAACATGTCAAAAGTAGTTTCATCAATGGTGCTATTTGTTTTAAAAAAAGAGATCCACAAATTATTGTTTAGTTGACCAAATTCTATTCTAATTAGAAATCCAGACAGTCAAACATAGTTATATGGATTAAGAAATAAATTTATGATCCATTTTGATGGGTTTAGACAATAATATAATATTAACGCGGAAACGACATGATCTTATAAATAAGTCAATGCGAAATATTAGAAAAATAAACGATGAATAATATGATATAGGATATATATGTGGTTTGGTTCGAGTATTGCTACTGCTAGCATTAGCGGCTCATGGTCCTGTTACAACACAGGGTGGCAGCACAATGCAATGGGAAAGAACAGGAAAAAAAAAGCTCTGTAAGTTTGGCGTTGCGTCGGCCGCAAAAAGTGCATCGTTCGAATTCGTGTGAAGTGGTGATGGATACAAAGATCATGGATTTCATTGTAAGGTATGCTTTTTTATACACACCCGGGAGCTGAAACAGAGGGCGTCGTCATTTGTGCGAGGTTGAAAGTTATGCTTTTTTCTTTTACCTGACGCGGGGACCTACAGCTCTGTCTGCTTTCTGGTCTTCGAAATCGAGGGACGATGGAGGAAGGTGTTATCTGCTGACGGGTTTCCCCGAAACGAACCCCCAACGCCGCGTAGTTTCTCGTAGACGCTCTGCAATTATTTCTCCAACGCCATCGGGAGCATCCGATGCCAGATATCATCGTTATCATTCTTTTACTAAAGAGGAATCCTATACCCTGGCCTTTAAGTCCCACCGTCCCAAAAACACGGTTAACGTCATATTTTCTCCCATATCTCCTTCAATCAATTAATGGTTAGATGATGAATATAATATTGCTCCCATTTGTTTCTTGAAAGAATGGATCCCACAAAAATTTATAATTATTTATTATTTAATTTTTTGTGATTTAAAACAAATTATTATTCTCATCATAAATTAAAAACTGTCACCAAATTTTTTCTCCACTGCTGAAACTTACTCTGCAGGTATCGGTTCTTACTTCGAAGCATTGGGGCAATGGTTCCGGGAATCCCCACGTACTTGCCAGGATCTTTCCTTAGGCTCTGCGAAAGACAAAGTGAAATGGAAAGAGGCGTGAAATGGACAGATTGGCTAGGCAAAAGTGATTCCCTCCGAAGGAGATGGAATCTTAAAAAGTAGCGTGTGAGAAATTCCGATGGAAACTAAAGACAAATTAGGGCCCTTTGGTTCGTGGGCAATTTCTTACTCTCTCGTTTTGATGAAAATGGAAGATGAAAATAAAAATTTCTGTTGTTTTCAATATTTACGTCCGCATATTTAATATGCATTTAGAAAGCACATTCCATTATCCTATTCACAAGGTGTTACTTGCAAGTAAGGGTGTCAAAAACTGAACCGAATCGACAAGTTCAATTTGTTTCAGTTTGATTCTCATTCAGTTCGGTTTTCATTAAAAATCAAAACTTTTTAACTAGTTCGGTTTTAAAAATCGAAACTTGCCGGCCACGATGGCAATCCGCGACAGGCTAGAGGCGAGCTGGAGTCTCGCCTGATCAGGCAAGACCAAGCTTGCTCGACGCTAGTGAGCTCGAGCCTCACCCAGCTTGCCACCATGGCTGGGCACGGCTAATTGTTCATCACAATTTCTCTTCAAGTTCTCAATTGATTGCACCGATTAATATTGGACTTGTTATGTTACATTAGTTATTACTTGGAAAGTCCCTAACAATGATACATTTTTGACATGAACATAAGGACGATTACTTTATAGTTTTACCAATGTGAATCATTCTATATTTATATTGCTCACATGAAGCGTGTCACAAGTAAATTCAGTAATGATACTATTTGTTTTGAAAAGAAGACCCACAAATTTCTTTGTACTCGAATAGTCAATTAATACAACTATTGTCTTATCATAATAGCTAATATGCAAATAAATAAAAATTGAAATCTTGAGTAAGAGAAAAATCTTAGTCATCTCAATGAATTTATTTCTTTTAGTTATTCCTTATTGATAACCAAGAATCCCTTTGCGAGTATTTTTGGTAATTCATTTTAACATTTGCAGATTGTGTCTCAATGGATTTAATTTTCGGCAATTTATTGATCAATGAGAACGTTCAAGTTGAGGGATGTGCAAGAGTATTACTCTCTTTCAGTGACGCTTCAACTTTTGGGGACAGATTGGAAATATTTAGCTAAGAATTTTTTTCCTCGAAAACTGTGTCCACTGAATTATGTAATTGTTTCCGACCAAAAAAGATTATAGGACTAGGACTAGACGTTGACGTCACTTGCGCAAGGGATTAAGCGACTTTTCTTTCCTTACGCGGCGCGTCGTTTTTTTTTTTTTTGCTTTTGTATCTTCGCGTTTCTTGACGAAGACGGCGGTACGCGAATTGACTTCATGCTTTTTTTCGTGTTATTATATCTTGAGTCGTCGTCAGATTTACAGAGAAATTGAGGGACGAGGGATGGGGCAGCTGCTCACGGGTTTCTCCGAATGGACTTCTTGATTATTACTGAGGTGGCTACACGAGCTCTATGTAATATTTTTCGAGCTGGTGACGTGGAGTCAACGAAAAGTCAAAAAGATATGGAGATACAAGAGAAGCGCAATGCTGCGGTGTTTCTTTTTAGACACGGTGTTACTCTCATTCGTTTGAGGAAAGGAAGGCTATGTTGTCCCTTTTAGCCCCCACCGACTTTGAATACGCGGTATCTTTATATTTTTTCCTTTATTCCTCGTTCAATCATGTGATTGGTAAATTACAAATACAAATACTCCTCGCATTCATTTTTTTTTTTTTAAAATTTGATTGCCAATGATGGTTGTATTTAAAATGGGCCGATTAAAGATTTAGCTAGAGGAACTTTTCCTCTCACCACCGTACAAAGTACACGTCTTAAAGTGAGGGCGATATATCAAGCCCACCTAAAACTTCCTCTATAGATGTCAATTCTCATTGGGCGTTTGGTTAAAGCAGCCATGCATGAGATAATGTGGTCACATCTAAATAGACAATGGTAATGCGTTTGTTTAGGCTTTAGTATAATGAAACAGCAAAAATTTATTACTTCATAAATGATGTTACAATTCTAATAGTGTTTATTAACATATCAATTTCATAATTTCATACAAAGTATCAAATTTTATGAAATAATATCAAATTAGATAGTAATTAGATGGAAATTATTTTGGCGAGCCATATTGCCGGACCCACACTCAGAATAGTCACTTGACATGCATAGGCATATATCGTGACCGGAAGGCCTTATCTTGAGGTTAGTACGTGATCATTTGGTGCGAGCAAGGGTTAGCATTATGCACGAGCAATGCTGAAGAGATCGGGTTGAAATAGAGAGGACATAAAGGAGTAATATGTGATTATAGCGAATATGAATATCAAGTGGTAGATAACATGTCTCAATTGATCAGGCCGTGGTGGACAGTATATATATATGTGTGTGTGTGTGTGTATAAAGTAATCAAGCTATCAGGAATCTCGACAGTAAGACCCATCCTCCAAAGGTCAAATGATCCTTCGCATTAAGATAACGAGACGATAAAGGCAGTCAAAGAATAGGATGCCGCCATGAGAGGGAATCTAGATTTAGCTAAATCAACACGTGCATTTTCTTGGATTTTTCTGTCCACACGTACTCCTGTCATTTTCCCCCTTTCATACAGAAGCATCTGTATTCATCAATGAGAACGCTATAAGGTTGAAATATGTGCATACTGTTAAGTCTCTTTCATAATGGTACGACTTTGGGGGAGAGCCCAGGAACAATTTAACTGAGGATTTTCATTCATTTTCTTCAGGAAAAGAACATTAAAAATACTAAAATTTTCGCACAACGCTTAATTTAATATCAAAATTTATTTTTCACTCATTGATCACCACATCAAAATAAAATAACCCATTTAAGTGTCACTTCCGGCCAAACGTCTTACCTGGAATTTTTGAATTTTTTTTGAATTTTTGTATTTAATTATAATTTGCTTTATTTTTTTTAAAGGCTGTTGAGGGTCATTGGCGACCCTCACTTGCAAAACCCTTGCAAAATTGCGTGAGGGCTTCCTCACCCTCAACTGCCAAGGCATTGGGCGAGGCAATTGGGGCCTCGTCAGAGGCCGATGAGGTCACGATGCCCTTGCCAGCTTTGGGTGGCATCACCTGCAGCCAACAAGGCCCCAATGCCCTAGCCTCAGGCCTTCACGGTCTAGGGCGAAGCAGCTCTCTCCCAATCTGGGTGAGGGTTTCACAACTGGTGAGGGTCACTGGTGAGCCTCATCAGCCCTAAAGAAAAAAAAGCCAAAAAAATAAAAATAAAAAATTCAAATAATAATAAATATTCAAAATACTAAAATAATATTAAAAAATTGTCCACATCATGCTGGCAAATTCACGTTAGATGACTAGTGTTGCTACGTCGAATGATCGACATCATTACGTTGGATTACTAGTATCTACATCGGATTTTCTGACGAGGTAAATCGGAATTGGCACTCAAGTAAACGATTTTACAAATTTGTTGTACTCAAGTGAGTGAAAAAATGTTTTGGCACTCAAGTGAATGCTATACGAAATTTTTGGCACTACTAGTGCTCTTTTTCCCATTTTCCCTACCAATTAGAGTATAGATTACGATAAAAAAAAAAAAAACAAATAGCGTATAGATCAAATGCCATGGACACGTTTTTAGGAATAGGATTAGATGCATCATTTGAATTTTGCTCACCAATAGACAATTAAGAACACCAATGATAATGATTCTATTTTTGGACACAATTTCTAGTTGGCAATAGATTTTTCTATTTTTATTCTCCAAACAAGTTTTTAGGTAAAAATGTGTGTTTGATAACAACACAAATTTTATGTTTGCTAAACAGGAATTGACAAAATTTCTCCCTTCCAATGGGCAATGAAAGGCAAAGGATAGTGAAAGACGGCAGACAGAGCTCGGCGCCTGACAGGGGAAGGCAAATAAGCAAGCAACTAGTAGCAAGGGCAAGTTGAAAAGTAAAAAAGTTTTACTTTTCTATTTTTGGAATAGACCTATTTTTTGACTAAATTTTTTTCCATAAAAAAATAATGAAATTATATTATTAGACGGATTTATGTTACAAACATGTTATCTAGAACAAAAGAATAGATCTAACTATAAATAAAATAATTATCATGTACATCCTAAACATCAAAATTATGTCTCGAGTTTAAGCCTATGAACAGAAATTCGACTCATGATAAATTGTTATTTTTGAATGCCCAAATGTATGTCATGGAAATCGAAACTTCTTTTTGGTGTCATAGTCCAAATTTGATAGATTTTGTAAGAAAGTTTCAATTGTGTTTCTTATTCGGTAAGGGCGATTAGCTCCCAGGCAGTTTGATTCCCACCCATTGGTTCATTTAGTCTGGACGGAAGGAGCCTAAAACTGGATAGGATTGTGCAAAAGAATCAAACAACTTTAGCATTTGCGTGAACATCAACCACACTTTGCAAGTAGCACGCTTGATCTTACTTAAAAAGGTAGAAGAAAGCATGATTAATAGTGTCGCCTAGCTTGGCTTTTATTCACATTCTCTCTTGCTCTCTATGTGCTTGCTTGATGTGGAACTCTTGGAGTAGCATGAGAGAGAGAGAGAGAGAGAGAGAGAGAGAGAGAGAGAGAGAGAGAGAGAGAGAGAGAGAGAGAGAGAGAGAGAGAGAGAGAGAGAGAGAGAGAGAGAGAGAGAGAGAGAGAGAGAGGATTGACTAGAGGTGAGCATTGGTCTAAGGTCAACCCTGGACCGATCCTGAACTAGCCTAACCCTGTCGGTCTTTGTCCGATTCCCAAGGAGATTGGATCGGTCCCTGGTCTTAGAATTCCTAGACCAGTACTGTGCAAATTAGTCCTCAGTCCTGAGAGTTCTAAGTCGGTCCAATCCGAACCAACCCTGACTATATATATAATCTATTACTTATAAATTTTTTTGTATAGAGAAAACCTTAAAATAAACGGCGTTAATAATATTAAACAACTCTTTAGTGAGGAGTTTAAGTAATTTTATATTATTTTTTAATAACTTAGATTTTTAATATCTTTTACGGTGTCAATGGTCATAATTTACCAATGAGGAAAATGTTTTTGTGAGGAGTCCTCACGGTGTCCAAAAATGCATAAATAGCTCCTTATGGCATCATCTTCTAGTATTCGTTCTCTTCTGTCTTATTCGCCTCTTAATCTTCAATTTGCCAAAATCAAAAGAAACAACTTCTCCGCTCACCACTTGACACTCACCTCGCTCACTTTAGGTCATTTGTGCCGTTTGCCACTCGATGCTCGCTTGGCCTGTTGCTTCCCACTCGACATTCAATGCTCATTATGTTTAATGCTTACCTTACTTGACCCTTACCACTTGCCTTTCTTAGCTGACCTCGCTCATAATCAAACCCATTGAGTCAATATGGTCCTTGGTTGCCCTTTTAAATAGTACAAAAAATGAAATAAAAAATTATTGGTTGGTCCTGGATTAACTCTGAAACCGAATCGAACTCAATGGGTCAGTTTGGTCCTCAATTACTTTTTTAAGAAGTACAAAAAATGAAATAAAAAATTATTTGTTGATACTGGGTTGACCCTGAAACTGGACCGAATCCAATGGGTCATTTCGATTCTCAATTGCTTTTTTAAGGAGTACAAAAAATGAAATAAAAAATTATCGATTGGTCCTGGGTTGACCCTGTAACCAGACCGAATCCATTGGGTTGGTTCGATCCTCGGGCCCAAGCTCAGTAGAGTCAGTCCTAGGTCCCAAAAATTGAGGACCAGCAAGCACTATGCGGGTTGGTCCTAGGGTTAGGAGGCGGATTGGTCCAACTCGGACCATGCTTACCCCTAGGATTTGACTGTGTAGCGACTATAGAGAGCTTAGTCCCACATTGACTAGTAGAGAGGTTAACATGCATGTTGCCTATTTAAGTAGCAAGGAACAAGACAAACCATCGTCGGTCTCTTGGCTATGAGTGTGATGTTGGTAGCATAACAACACTAAGAAAGGCCTCGATTCAGGCACTTTCATTCCATTGAATATTTAAATTTAAATGATTTCTTAATAGAATTTTTACAAATAAAATTAAAATTTTTAAGAAATAAATAATGGATCATGTTCAGGTGGTTGGTAAGGACTAAATCGAACTAGTCAATTTGAGCCAATTTGAGCCGGTTCCCGATTTGATTAGTTCTTTCTGCGCATTCCTATTATTTGGAGGTTTCCTATTTTGAACTAAAATTTTGTGAAAGCCTATCAGAGACCCAATGGGATGTTGTTTATCAGACACAATTAAGCTACCACGACATCATCAAGATAGTCCAAGATAGTCAAAACTTGACATACGCCATTCTTCTAAGTAAAAGGAATCCTATATTTGGAAATTTTAGTCGACCGTCTCAAACACATGGTCCACCGTTGTATATTCTTCCATCTCTCCTTCAATGGATCGGCCCGTAGATACTAAACATAAATACCGCTCTCGTTTATTTCTTATGATGTATGTCCGCAGGCGATGTCCCTGTTTATCATGCGCCAATGGAGCGGGAACGTTATGCTTGTAGAGCGAGCGAAGTGCTTGTTATGTCCCGCTGGAAACTGCTCTGTAGATATCGATTCTTACGACGCGTGTCGTTAGGGTAATGGTCAAAGCAGCCATATTGGAGCTATTGCGGCTATAATGGAAATAGCAATGGCTGTGTTGTTTCGCTAATTCCAGGTACCACCTAGGAACTTTCCTCGCGATCTCTTAAGAGGACAATGCCCCATTATTTTGATGAAAGGGATAGAGCCATCTATCTGGCCCATGCATATTTCCTTGAAAACTGGATGACTCGTTCATCCGGTTTCAAGCTAAAAGCTTTGAATTGCGTATGCACTAGCAGTCAATCACAGAAAAAGATGTTGAGCAACGTTTTCGCAAGTATTTCTTTAAATACAAATTCTACTTATAATAATTTCCATTCCACGAAGGATATCTTCAGCATCAATAATAATTTATTTTTATTGGCGTGAACACACCCACAGTGCCCAAAAAAATAAACACACTATAATGAGCAGCATTAAATTCTCTTAATTTCTTAATTAATAAAGTAAATACTTCTAAATTTTTAGCATTATCTATTCTACTCCATGAAACATGTTACCCCTGAAGTTCACCAATGATGTTATCTGTTCTATAAAGGAGACCGGCAAAAATTACTTTCTACTCGAAGAGTTGATTAATCCAACTATTATCTTTAGCATATGATAAATTTGTTCTACTACGAAGAGTATGCCTGATTCAACTTTGCAAATGAGTTTTGTCTATAATACAAATGCTGAAAATCAAAACCCTTTGGGGAAATGTAAATTGTATTTGGTAAAAACTTCTTGCAAATGGGCTTGAGATTCAATGAGTGTTTGGCAAAAACATTTTACAATGGGCTTTAGCTATAGTTTTTATATTTTTTATATAAAAAAAAAAAGGGAAACCCTTAGCCAAAGCGGGCGAAGGGTTACAATTGCTAGTGAACCTAATCTGGTGTCAGTTGAGGTTGCATGTTCTCAAGTGGCCTTCGTATGGGTCGCATGACCTTGAGCGAGGTCACCGAAAGTCGCAAGACCCAAGCTATGGTTGCCTAAGGTCGTGCAACCTTTGGTGGAGGTCACCTAGGTCAAGCGATCCTCACCAACCCTTCATCGGCCACTCAATGGCCCTTCGCCTGCCAAATCTAGCCTTGCCGCCCCTTTGCCAGCTAGATCTGACTTCATTGGCTACCATCACACGAAGAAGATGAACAGTTATTCAAGGGGCAAAATTGAAAAACTAAAGAATTGGTGAGAGTAGTTTTGGAAAAGAGTTTTCCATATATTTCATCATATTCTATGTACTAGAATGTACCCATATCTATAGTACAAGAAATGAATCGGAAAGAATATACACAATATCCTATATCTATGATTTACTGTTTCAATTGCAAAATCAAATCACTATCGAAAATCAATTTGAATCAATCAAAAGAATCGAAATGGATCAAATCAAATCCAGTCTCCAACAGTTGCTACTGTTCTCTATGCACGATTTTCCTCATGAGCTTCTTGCTTTTCAATCCCAAGTAGATGAAGATTGGTATATCAGGGACCGGGATGCACTTGATGACCCAACCGATAGGCCAAGACACAGCCGCAATCCCGACACATGCACCCCATTGTCCCCAGCTCAACCGCTCCGTGTCAGCGAATCGCTTTAGGAACTCAACCATCACCACCTGGAGGACCACTATCATGAAGATGATCCCGAGGAACAGCTTGTTCTTATGAATGCCCTCAAACACATTCCTCTTCTCGAGTTTTCTCGCGTTGAACTCGTTGAAGACCTGGCACAAGACGAACGCGTTGTTTATCAATGTCTGCTTCGCCGCCTTGTCCACGCCAAAGATTGATTCGCCCTTGAACTGGAGAGTGAGTAGGATGGCCATTTGGTATGTTGCTTGGGCCATAATGTTCCTCCACATGACGTTTGTTATGAGCGGCTCAGTCCGTCCCACGGGGGGCTTCTCCATGAGCTCCCTGGTGGGACGCTCCGTGGCCAGGGCAAGGGCCAGGGCGAGGGCACCGAGTGTGTCCATGATCAGGTTCACCCACAATGGCTGGACAGCCGTCAAGGGGACATTGCCGGAAGAGACCGCGGCCACGAAGTTGGTCACGAGGGCGGCAACATTCACGGTGAGCTGGAACTGGATAAACTTTTGGATGTTATTGTAGACGCATCGACCCCACCGCAGCACCGTCACCACGGAGTCGAAGTTGTCGTCGAGGATTACAATGTCCGAGCTCTCTTTGGCGACTTCAGTGCCTTGGATGCCCATCGAAAACCCTATGTCGGCTTCCTTGAGGGCTGGTGCATCGTTCATGCCATCCCCAGTGACGGCGACCACATGGCCTTTCTGCTTCAGGCATTGAACCATGAGGTGCTTATCGAAAGGCGAGGATCTTGCCATGACCCGGATTTTCTCGACTCTCCCAAGCCTCTCCTCAGGTGTGTAGTTGCGAAACTCAGCTCCTTCCACGATGGCTCCACTGAAGGCATCATCCTCGGGCCTGAGAATCCCACACTCCGTGGCGATGGCCTTGGCGGTGAAGATGTTGTCTCCCGTTATCATCTTGATGTTCACTCCAGCATCCTGACAAGCTTGGACCGCACTCTTCACACCCGGACGGCAAGGGTCCTTAATACCGACAAGTCCTAGTAATGTCAGGCCGTCCTCTTGGATCTTCTTCCCGTCTTCTCTTTCTTTGATCGCTTCCTCGGAGACTTGTTTATGAGCAAAAGCGATGCACCTGAGGCTGCTCGCCGCCATCCCCTGAATAATTTGCTCGAATCTCATCCTTTCATCTGTGTTTAAATCTTTCACTATCCCTGACTCGTCATAGAAGCTTGAGCACTTTGCCAATAATATCTCTGCCGCTCCTTTCCAGTGCACATGGAATGTGTCGTCCGAGCTCTTCCTTATTAGGACACCGCTTCTCTTCTTCTGCGAGTTGAAGGCTTCGACTTGGATGACTTCACAGCTCTTCTTTGTGTCCTCCATGTCCATGCTCAATTGCAAAGTGGCCCAGGAAAGAATTGCTTTCTCGGTGGGACTACCAGAGAACTCATACTCCGATCCCAAAGACGACCTATAGACACTACCCGTGGTGTTCAAAGCAACCCCATCCCGAATCAAATCCAGGATGAACTTGGAGACAGAGGAGTAGGTGTTTTCCGCCACAGAGTCTTGGCTGACCCAGAATTTCGTCACCTTCATCTGGTTCATTGTGAGAGTGCCGGTCTTGTCGGTGCAAATAGTGGTGGCTGACCCCATCGTTTCGCAGGCCGAAAGCTTCCTCACCATCGCCTGATCTGCCATCATCCTCTTCATCGAATAAGCAAGAGTGAGGGTTACCGCAAGCGGCAAGCCTTCAGGAATTGCGACCACCACGATGGTCACTGCAGCTGCGATGATGCTCACCACAGAGTTTACGATATCGTCACCTGTGGTTTGGCCTGCAATGAATTCCCGGTTCCCATATTCATCCTGTGTGTTTCCCGTGAAATAGCGTATCAGCAAGACCACAAGAACCAGGAAAGCGACGGCCAAGCCTACTTTGCCAATTGATGAGGTGAGCTTGTTGAGCCGAGCCTGTAAAGGGGTCTGTTCGCTGTTGTCGCGGCTGATCAAGCTCATCATCTCACCCCACGTCGTGTTCATGCCCACGGATGTAACCAGCATCTGACCATACCCATCAGCAACCTTTGTTCCCGAGAACAGGAACGGATTCTCCTTGTGGTTCACTTCTACGTGATCACTCTCCCCAGTCATGCTCGATTCATCAATCTAGATTCACAGCACAAACGTTGCACATGTTTAGTGACGCTAGGATGACACGATACGAAGCGTTCTGGTCTTAACTTGAAGCAAAGAAAATGAAGCATGAACAGACAGGAAACGAGAACAAATGGATCACGTTTTAACGGTAGAAGTTCTTTAATAGAGTTTGTTCTACTATAACTAGAACTACGAATAAAAACCATTACTTATCCTTTTTCTCATAGAATCAAGATTATAAAAATGATACACTTCTGCAATTTTTTGGACTAATTAGTCAACTAATTACGGAAACTGCACTCGAACTTGGTAATATTGATACTACGTATGTTTCTGGAGGACACCGACACGAGTTAATATGCAAATAATGGGTCGAACCAGTACAAATTGTCGTCCATACCTGCAAGGAATGCCCGTCCAGGAACAGCCCGTCTGCTGGAACTTGATTGCCGATCTTCAAACAAACGACGTCTCCAACGACGATCTCAAATATGGAAACCTGATGCCGCCGACCCTTCCTTATCACATCAATGAGAATATTACCGCTCACCTGAGACAATTTTTCGGACTGCCGGTTCTGGCGGTAATTGATCCCAGCGGGCACGGCGATCACAAAGAACACTGCGACGATTATGCTGCCACTGTCATACCATCCTTCCTTGACCCCATTCTTCTCGATCCCAACCCCGAGCAAAAGCCCGGTGCAAACAAGAAGAATCATGATTGTGAGGTCCTTGAAAGCCTCGACCACGAAGTGGAAGAAGCCCTTGGCAGGCGGCTTCTTGTATAAGTTGATGCTAAACTCACGTTGCCGGCGAGAGACGTCGTCTGGGTCCCCGCTTATTCCAATTGAGACATCAGTTTCGAGTGCTGAGGCGACTTTCTCGACCCCGCCGAATTCCTGGAGGTGGCAGAGGTCCTTGTCCTTGACCAGCTTGGTGAGCCGCGACTCATCAATGTTGAAGGAGCTGGGGTGATCAGGGATCGGAATCGAAGTGTAGGAAGGAGATTTTCGTGGGGACAACTTCTTGTTTTTCTTTGCGAAGGTAGTGATGGCTCGGGAGCAATGTATGGTCACGAAGGCGAGACGCCATTGCTTGGCAAACTTGCGCATAGCGGCGGGCGAGTCGAGAGAGAGCTCATAGTAGACGTAGTCACTACGGAGGATGCTCGTCATCGCTGGGAAGAGACACGCTGGGTCTAGTGATTTTCCAACGATGTATGATCGCACAATGCAAATGACAAGAGGAGAGGAAAAGCTCTGATGTTGTTGGTGTTTGGTTTAGCCACTCAAAAGTAGCAACTTTGGAATTTTTGTGGAGTGATGTTGGGAGGCAATACCCGTGGATCGCACATCTTTATATAACATCCGGAGCCGAAGGAAGAGGCTGACGTCATTAGTGCGAGGGATTAAGCGACTTTTCTTTCCCTACGCGGCGAAGCCTTTTTTTTTTGTCTTTTTTGGCTTTTGTATCTTCGCGTTTTTTGACAATGACGAAACCAGTTTTTTTTTTTTTTTGTTCGAAACATGAATTGACTTCTTGCTTTTTCGTCTTGTTATACCCTGCGAGCCGCCGTCAGATTTACAGCGAAATTGAGTGCCGTGGAACGTGGCCGATGCTGACGGGAATCCGCGAAAGTGGAGAGCGCATATGGTGACGGGGAGTCGACCGGGCTCAAAAGATACGCCGGTACGGGATATGCCAATTGCTGTGTACGTTCCTTTTATAATAGACGTGATTGAAATGCAGATACAACAGTTTTGGTAGGGCGCCACAACCACAAATAGTGCTTTCAAGATTTGCAAGGACTAGAAAAGTCGAGTACATCAAGTCGAGTACATCGCTTGCTAATGAGAACATCGTCAACAAACCCAAAGATATGTCCTTTTTCAGCTTTCCATCTGCCCAAGAATCATCTGTTGGCACTCTGATCCTTCAAGGCCATGCACAAACTCCACAGAGTGATTGGCCTCGCCACAGGCGTCCCTCGCCTTAGGTTGGCGACCTCTATTAGTCATCTACAAGGTTCCACATTGGCCGGCAGAGGGCAAAAGAAAAGAAAGGAAAGGAAAAGAAAAGGAAAAAAAAAAAAAAAAAGAAATTTTAATAAAAAAAATACATTAAATTTGAAAATAAAATTAAAATATTATTTAAAACTATTCATGTTAGTGCCAGATGTACTACATAGGACTGTCAATATCCATTTCAATAATTTCTAGTTAAAATTTGGCCGAATAGACTCAATTGACAAAAAATGAAAACGCTTAGGACTTAATTAGCAAAACTAAAATATATAGAACTAAATCGATAAAAATGCAACAAAATTTATGACTTTTTTGACAATTTTTCCCTTAAACTGCAAGGGTTTATTCATCTCTTAGCTTTTAAACACACATTTAAGCAAACTAGAGTGGAACTGGTTCACTATACTTAGAAAGCTTCTTTTTTTGCATTATAATAGATTTGACCGTAGCTCCTCCCCTTTCCGTTGGTAGTAGGGATGCGGATGAAGATGTCGCTTTCTGGACTAATCGTTGGGACAGATTAACATCTTCCCCTCATCATTTAAGGGCACCTAGTCGGTTTGCGATTAAGTCTCCCGACATCATCTTGTTCTCCGAAACTTCAGACATCGTTCTCTCATTCGTTCGAGGAACTTTCCTTTGTTACTCATTTCATTTTCCTTTATTCCTTGTTCCACATGTAGATTATAAATATAAATATCACCCGCATTCATTCTTTCTTTTTCTTTTTTTTTTTGTTCAATTTGATTGTGGATGATGTCCGTACTTATAATGCGCCAATTAAAGATTTAGGTAGGAGAACTTTCCTCTCTCCAATTCGGGGTGGAGGAAAGCACGCCCGTGTGATGCATGCATACGAAAGTGAGCGCAGTATATTGGACCTGGCTGAAATTTGCTCCATAGATTTTAATTCTTGTTGTACATTTGGTTAAAGAATAGGATTAAGCTATGCTATGATGTGGTCATAACAAATGATGGTAATGTGTTTGTTTGGGTTTTGGTACGATGAAATTGCCAATTATTTTCACAGATAATATTACGATTCTAATAGTATTTATTAACTAAACAGTTTCATAACTTCGTACAAACTATTAAATTTTATGAATTGATATCAAATTAGATAGTAATTAGACGGAACTTTTTCGGGCAAGCAATGCTGCGGGACCCACACTCAGAATAGATATTTGATAAGTATAGGCAAATATCGTGACCAGTAAAGCCTATCTCAAGGTTATTAAGTGATCATTTGGTGCGAGCAAAGGTTAGCATTATGCACGAGCAATGCCAAAGAGGCCGGGATGAAATAGAGAGGACGTAAAGGAGTAATACGCAATTATAGCAAATTTGAGTATCAAGTGGCAGATGACACGTCTCAATTAATTAAGTCACACGAGCGTAACCATGTATACGGAGGCAGTAATCAAGCTAATGGAGCTCTAGATGGCAAGACCCATTCTCCGAAAGTCAAATGATCTATCGAACTAGGATAACGAGACGATAAGGGCAGTTAATGAATAGGATATGGCCATGAGAGAGAATGTAGATTAAGTTAAATCAACAGGTGCATTTTCTTGGATTTTTCTGTCCACACTTACTATCAGCCTCTTTCATAATGGTACGACTTTAGGGGAGAGCCCTGGAATACTTTAGCTAAGGTTTTTCATTCATTTCCCCCCTATCAATTAGGGTATAGATTACGATCAAAAAGAAAGTTAACGTAAAGATCGAATTCCACAGACACGTTTTTAGAAATAGGATTAGATGATCATTTAAATTTTGTTCGTATAGGGATAATTAAATACGTGAATGATGACTACTCTATTTCGGGACATAATTTGTAGTTAGAAATAGATTTTTTTATTTTGATTTTCTGAACGAGTTTTTAAGTGAAAATACGCATTTAATAACAATATAAACTTTTTATTCCCTAAACAGGAATTCACAAAATTTCTCCCTTCTAAGTGGAAAGTGGGTGGCAACGGATGGTGGAGGATAGCAAACAGCAATCGATGGCTGGCGAGGTGCAGGTATATAGGCGAGCGGCTAATGGCAATGGCAGGTTGAAAAGTGAAAATGTTTTACTTTTCTATTTTTGGAATAGACCTATTTTTGGATTACAATTTTTTCATTATTAGAATAATGAAATTATATTACCAAATAAATTTATGTTCCAAATCTGGTCTTTAGAATAGAAAAATAGAATAATGAAATTACATTAACAAATAAATATATGTACCAACTCAACTTGTGGAGAAAATATTCAGTGGTTTCTAACCACCACGTCACTCGCCTACCTGGCATGCGTGCTCCATTCAAATTGCGCCACGTGCCCATGACGTGGAATTAAAAAATATGAATCCTCGCGCGCCTTTCTCTCTCCTGCAAACTGAGTAAAGGACTGACAGAAGTAACAATTAATGCGTTGCCTTCTCTCTTTCCTCTTTCTACAGATGAGGTCCTCCTTCACGACCTCTCTCTTCTGCAACAAAGGCCTCCACCTCCATCCTCTCTTCCTCTCCCTTCCTCCTTCTTCTTCACATTTCCGGCTTTGGCTCCAAAAACCACCAACCGGCCTCTCGAACTCTGCTTTGCCTTCTACACTTAGTTCGATCCCGATTTCCGATTCGGACACATCACCAAAGATTTTGAAGTGGAACTAGGCTGCAAAGAGGAGGTTGGATATTTCGGTAGTGGCGCCGCGTTTCAGAGTTCCGGCGACGGCTGCGAGAGATATTGTGGCGGAGGAGCCTCTCTCTCTCTCTCTCTTGTTTTTTTCTTCGGCAGAGGAGAGAGAGGAGTATGGCAGAGCCATTAGCCTTCAACTATGTTCTGGCGTATTACTTTCCTTGGCCGGACTAGCTGGTTTCTCTAGTTTTGGTGGAAGCTTATGTTTAGTGGCTCGGACTTGTCGTGCGTGCTCCTTCTTCTTCGCCTTTCCGCCTTCTCCTCGTCTTTTTGGCTCTGGCTCCAGAAACCACTGACCGGCCTCTCAAACTCTCCTTCGTCTTCTACTTAGTTCGATCCCGATTTCGGGCTCGGATACGTCGCCAACAATTTTGAAGCATGAACTAGGCTACAAGGAGGAGGTTGGATATTTTGGTATTGGCACTAAGTATTGGGGTTCTGGCAACAGCCGCGACAAATATAGAGGCGGAGGGAGAGAGAGGAGTATGGACAACATATGCGGGCGTGAAGACATATGATGTGCTTAAATTTCTTGTTTGTGTGCTTCATCATCCAGTGGGTCTGTATTTGCAAATGGTGATGCAAAAAAGTTCTATCATTTGTTATGTTTTTCAGTTGGAGCCCTTCTAATTTTTATATTTTTCTCGTTTTATATTTGCTTGTTCTTTTCTTAACGTGAGGATTATCCAGAAAAAATCTTCCTTGCTCAATGTTAAGAAGTATTTCTAAGCAGTATTGAATCACGAAGCTTGATTTTGGGACTTATACACAAAAATGCTGAAAAGAATTTGGAATTCGCTTTCACTTAGTCATAAAGAGCGGTGGTGATACTGCTACAACAAGAGCCACAAATATGATGCTTAAAGGGGATGATCAGTAGTTCAAGTTAATACTTTGGCCTTCCACAAAGCTATTCCAGATTAAAATTTCACCAATGATACATGATTAAAAAGAACAATGGAGTCATAACATTTTAAAAATCAAAAGTTACAGATTAGGCTCATCAACGATAGAGGTGATGTTGGGGGCATTGTCAAAAAAAGGAAGAGCGCATATTTAAGGAATGCGTCATTGGAGATACGACAAATATTTTTCTTGAGAATATGAGCTAAATTTGTGGGCACGTGATTTCCTCTTGTCAAGGATTTGGCCATATAAATACCGTCAACACAGGCAAGCATATAGCGACAAATCTTCTTCAAATGATCAAAGCGTACATGGAAAGAATTCAGTATTAGATGTGCCAAAAGCAAACTAACAAGGCACCCATTTACTCAACCAAGGAAAAGAGAAGAATTCTTTCCAACTTTTGAAAGACAATCTTAGCGATTAAGCACAACATTCCAAATAATAAAGAGGAGATATGGCCAATATTCGATGTTCACTTTGCCTAGCCTTTTCCACCATTAGGCCTTGACGGTCACTGCTTCGTGCCGCCACGACATCACCACTCCTCCCAACCAAGCCAAGTCTGCTTCATTCCATTCGATGTCATCGATGCGGCCACCATTGCAGCGACAAGTCCGAGCCACACTAAACATAAGCTTCTACCAAAACTAGAGAAACCAGCCAGTCCGGCCAAGGAAAGTAATACGCTAGAACATAGTTGAAGGCTAATGGCTCTGCCATACTCCTCTCTCTCCTCTGCCGAAGAAAAAAACAAGAGAGAGAGAGAGGCTCCTCCGCCACAATATCTCTCGCAGCCGTCGCCGGAACTCTGAAACGCGGCGCCACTACCGAAATATCCAACCTCCTCTTTGCAGCCTAGTTCCACTTCAAAATCTTTGGTGATGTATCCGAATCGGAAATCGGGATCGAACTAAGTGTAGAAGGCAAAGCAGAGTTCGAGAGGCCGGTTGGTGGTTTTTGGAGCCGAAGCTGGAAAGGCGAAGAAGAAGGAGGAAGGGAGAGGAAGAGAGGAAGGAGGTGGAGGCCTTTGTTGCAGAAGAGAGAGGTCATGAAGGAGGACCTCATCTGTAGAAAGAGGAATGAGAGAAGGCAACGCATTAATTGTTACTTCTGTCAGTCCTTTACTCAATCTGCAGGAGAGAGAAAGGCGCGCGAGGATTCAAATTTTTTAATTCCACGTCATGGACACGTGGCGCAATTTGAATGGAGCACGCATGCCAGGTAGGCGAGTGACGTGGTGATTAGAAACCACTGAATATTTTCTCCAACTTGTGACAGGTAAGCGCTCTCTCATCCTCTCCCTTCCCATTCTTTTCAAGAAAATATTGGGTGGGTTTTACCCTCCATGTAGGCGTAGGGTAAGACCACTCAGCGATCGATACGTGGCTTCACGTAGACTGTGGCGTTAGATGTTCAAAAACGCTCCTGGGCCCACCACTCTGACGCCCCACCTCCTTCTCTTATGCGCTTTTGTCTCTCTCCTCTCTCTTCTCACTCTCTCCGAAATAGATGGCTGGTGGCTCGGCTCGGCTAGGACAGATCAGAAGGGTAATAAATGCGGTGCGCTCCCGCTTAAATTTTCTCTCTCCTCACTTGAATTTTTTGAGTTTTGTCTCTCTTCGTCGAAGAGCAGACAGAAAATGAGCTGCACTTCCTTCTCAGTGCATCCCACCCCCTTCGCCTCCGCCTCGTCGGTCATCTACCTCTAGCATGTTGCCTCCTCCAAGAGCCCCGCCAGTCACAGCTGGTTCTCAACCGCCTTTGTCTCCCACTGTTTCCAACTCAGATAAGGTTTGTGCTCGCGTTGGTCTCTCGGCAACTTCTGGGCCTCCGTCCAATTTCCTCCCTCCGACGAACTCGTCATCAACTCCGACTCCAAGCCACCGCCATCGATGGCGTCCTCCGTCTCTGGCATCTGCTCGTCCTCCCCCTCCCTCAGGTTGAAGACGTCGCTGGCCTCCGCCACGAAGCTGTCGGCTTCCGGTAGGAGGGAGGCGGCCTCGGTCTCGTTCGCGAGCGACGCCAGGCTCCCCATCGTCGACCGGGTGTTGTCCCTATCGCTGGCCCGATCGGTCGCGAGGGACATCTCGGTGGACCTGGGCAGGGCCGATGGCGCGGCGAAGAAGGAGAGCCGCGGGCTAAAGGGTTGGAGAAGGATTCCCGCTTGCTGTGGCCGAGGTACGCGGACTGGCTACACTAGCACCGGAGCTAGGGCTTTTCCTTGGACGTGAGCCGAATCGGGTTCATGGATGAGTCCGTGGAGGAGATAGAGCCTCGGTTCCAGGCCGCGTTCAAGGTGATGGAGGAGCTGGGGAAGGGCGCAATCGCGAACCCTGCCCAGATGAGGGCCGCATGGTCAGGCACTACTGGTTGAGGAAGTCGGAACTTGCACCGGCCCGGTTCCTGAAGGCGCAGATTGAGAGCACGCTTGACGCCGTTTGCAATTTCACTGCCGACGTGGTGAGTGGTAAGGTCAGTTCTGGAATTCCGGTCGTTGTTGCTCTGTGTGGTAAGAGTCTGTAGTTCCCTGCGTTTTTTTTTTTCTTGGGAATCGGTTTGCTGTCATAGATGCCTGGGTTAGTTTTTAAATGCCAGCATTGTCTTTGTCGCTCGAGGAAGCGTGAGCTGAGGATAAATTGAATTGGTTTCTGGTCGAAGAGATGGAGAGCTCGTTTACATATTATTCACTTGAAATGACCATGTAAGGAAATTTTCGACTCCAAGATGCAGTAATTTCAAATTTTTCTTCAGGTTTTCCGATTAATGTCAACATGAAATTCGGTTTTTGATCATTGGTTTTCTTTTAGTGTGCTTTACTGATTGCATTGGACACGGACGGATTGATTGACTTGATTATGTTTGACGCTTAATTTGCAGATTAAGCCCCCTCCTCCTTCTCCCGTGTGGAATTAGAGGTTCAGCTCTTGGGCCACGGTTTGTTGCAGAGGCATTGGCCAAGTGTAAGGAGTGCTACAAGACTAGGAATGTGACGGCCCGAGCGGCGGTGCGCGGGGAGGAGGGATGGCGGTGCGTCCGCGCCTCGGTCCCCGGATGTGCGCAAGGAAGGGGTCCCTGTCCCACATCGCCTAGGGAGAGAGTCTTGGGCCAATTTATAATGGCTTGGGTCCCTTAATATGTGTGACGCGTTTCACACATGCTTCCGCTGTGCTGAGAACAAAGCCTTGAGGGAAAAGACCGTGGCTGGGATGGCGGTTCGTCCGCGCCAGGGCGGGTGACCCAAAGAGGACAATATCATGGCTTGGGAGAGGGAAGGCCCGAGGGATGGCCCTCTGCCCCTGCGTGACGCGTTTTAAAGCCGTGAGGACTTAGTGTTCAAAGCGGACAATATCACACAGTGGGCCCGGGTCGTTACAAATGGTATCAGAGCCGACTCCCGACCGCGTGTGGGGCCACAGCGAGGGCGCTGTGCTCCCAAGGGGGGGAGAGTGTGACGGCCCGAGCGGCGGTGCGCGGGGAGGAGGGATGGCGGTGCGTCCGCGCCTCGGTCCCCGGACGTGCGCAAGGAAGGGGTCCCTGTCCCACATCGCCTAGGGAGAGAGTCTTGGGCCAATTTATAATGGCTTGGGTCCCTTAATATGTGTGACGCGTTTCACACATGCTTCCGCTGTGCTGAGAACAAAGCCTTGAGGGAAAAGACCGTGGCTGGGATGGCGGTTCGTCCGCGCCAGGGCGGGTGACCCAAAGAGGACAATATCATGGCTTGGGAGAGGGAAGGCCCGAGGGATGGCCCTCTGCCCCTGCGTGACGCGTTTTAAAGCCGTGAGGACTTAGTGTCCAAAGCGGACAATATCACACAGTGGGCCCGGGTCGTTACAAGGAAGATCTTTGTTTCTGTATGTGTTTGCCTCTCTATACTTGGGCTAACATTTTAGTCTGACAATCATGGATATTTAGTACACTAAGGATTGCAGCTGTGTCCGAAGAATCTATACTGGGTAAATGTGTTGATGCTAAGTGGCAACTGGGCAGGTTGAGTTGCGACAAACTGCTTGTGATGTTAAATTAATAAATTGATCTTTGTTTTCTTGTGATAGGAAGCAATATGTATGGCTTTTCTATTTATCTGGTTTAATTGTGTTGTGATGCTGATGCTTCCTGACCCTTTGCTATTGATTAAGTAAGGTTTTGTCTTTTCTTCTTGTTAGCTTGATAAGCTTAGTGACACACAATGCCAGTCGGAGTCACACTTGAAGTTCATCATAGAGGCCTGGCAACAGGTTTTATTACTTAATTCAAGTTAAATATGATTTATGTGATTTTCAGTTTGGAATGTAAATACAGTTGTTATATATGTTAAAATCTGATGGAGTGTTTTTGATTTATTATCCTGACCTGCTTCTGTGAAACTAAATTGGGCTCCTTTGATGTTTGCAAATAGTTGAGTGTAGGCGAGTGCTCAAGTGGACATATGCATATGGTTATTATCTACCAGAATATGATCATAAGAAATAATTTTTTGAGTATTTGCAAGGTTTGTATTGGAGAGTAGGATTGTGGATAGACAATGGCCATGCATATCCTTGGAATGTGTTATTGCACTTCACATGTAACTATAGACTTCCCAGTAAAATATCTCTTCTTTGATGTACTGGAAAGGGTTAGTGTTTTTGACTTAAGATTGTCTGCTCTTGCATCACTAAATAGCTCGTCGCTCTTGTAGTTCGTTTCTATCTTGTTTAAGTTGTGCAATTATTTCCCGGTCTCCACATGCTTGCTGATATTGCAATTTCTCAAAGGTTTGACGTCTTAAAAGCCCTGATTACAAATTGCAACTCTTCCTTTATGGTAACTGCATTAAAGCCTGCTTAAATGACATAAGGGTGTCTTTTCTTTACATGGAAGGATGCATAATGTGACCTGATTGCCTACAACTTGTGTAGGTTGCCATCCTTCTAGATATTGTTAGAAAAGTGAGGCACTCCGAAACTACAAACAAATTGTCGCAAAGAAATGTCGATAAAGTTTTCCATGAGACACCACTTTGGTCTACTAAAGCGCTTGAACTAGTGGAATTAGTTTGGAAGCCTTCTAAGCGAGGCCCTCTAAGTCTTCTTGAACAAAGTGATGTGGTATATATGACTCCTTATTATTGATTATTTCCATATTGTCTCCTTGCTTGGATGATGGCCGCTCCTTATTTTTTTTAGGTTGTGACATTTTCCATGGTGTAACTCTTCTGAATGGGTTTATAGGTCATTGGTTTTCATAAGACCATTGAATGCTCAAAGTGAAAAGGAATAGCAAGCTGAAAAGGCCAATTCAAAAGTATCCGTCTTTCAATGTTAACTTTTCAGATGCGAAGTTGAGGGAAGTCTATATTTACAAGTGACGTGCAATAACACATTCCAATTCCTTTTTTAGATAAAGCAAACACATTAGAAATGAGTTCACAATTGTGAATTGTAATTTTTTGTGGCATTACTTGAGTTAGGCAGGAGTCCTAATCTCTAGCTTGCTGCTAAATTAGCTTTCTAAGAATTCAACCTGGCTTGAGGCCTGATGTCAAAGTTACATTTTATCAGTTTCTGACTTCTATGGTTGTCACCTTATAGGATATTGCTCACTTTAGGCCTGATATGAAGTTGCTTATTTCATGTGCCAAACTAGATGTAGAGAAGTTCAGTGATTTTTTTTCACTCCACCCTGATATTTAGATATGCAGTAAGGCGGTATCCAATTGAAATTCTTCACACCAGTGCACCTGAAGCAGATTACTTGGATGCAGCTATTCAAAGTGTAAATAAGATAAGTGTACTGTTTTTATATTATAAGACAAATGCACTTTGGCCAATCAACTAACACTATTTCACCTCCATATCATTTCAATTTGGGTACATCTAAAACAGGTTCATTTCCTTTTTTTTTTTTTTTCTGACTTGAATCGTTGCACAATATTGTTAAGCTCTGTCATCTGGAGAATATGTTGGAAAGAATGACATCATGTATCTGCCTTTTTCTTTTTTTTTCCATAGGTATAGCAGCATGTATCCATTAGACTAGTTATTGAAGAAAGCATGTATCTGTTGGCCTGTGCTTATGCTTACCAGTCATCCCTTCAAATTATCAAATCCTCTGCAAAACCATCCATTGTCCCTTTCATTTGCTGAGTGGCCATCCCTTATTCTTCTGTTTACTTCTTGTCATTTATTGCTGTCCATCGGATTCTCATCGTGAGAGTATAAAAGTTCACATTTGTAATACAGTTGACCCCAGTCAAGCTACTGGAAGTTGTACTTAGCTTTTTGTTTGTTTCTGCATGTTGGTTGTGCAACCGTTGGATGAATTCATCAGGAATGTAACCTCGAAGAAATCTCCGATGATGATGAACCCCCACAAAAAGTTCCAAGGATAAAAAATCAAATGGTCCAGACTCTGGAAAAGGACCTGGTCTTGTCTTCAAGATAACTAGCAAGGTTCCTTACAAGACACTACTGAAGGGTACTTATTCTTTCATACATTATGTCTTTTATCTTTAGGATTTTGACTATCCCTTCAAACTACCAATTGGATGTCCTGCTTCCATGTTGTAGCTCAGAGTGCAGTGGTATTGAAGGCTGAGACTATGGCAGAGAAGGTTGAGTGGTTGAACAAATTAAGAAATGCTGTCCTGCCTTCTGCTGGAGGTCAAATGAAGGGAGAATCTGGGCTCCCCCTCCGGCAAAGCCTCTCCGATGGTTCTCTGGTGAGTCATCTAATGGTATTGCTTGGTAACAAATTCCCTCCCTTTCCCTACTTCCGCAAGGGGGAAAAAAGAAACAACCATCAACCCCTAAAGGGAGATAGAAAATCAATGGGTTTGTTTTATCCTTTAGCGACTGGGAGATAGAAAATCAATGGCTTTGAAGATAGAATTTTGGTGGATGTCCCAAGAAGTTCGTGGTTATGTCAAAGCAGTTCTCAACAGCCTTGGTGCTAACGTTCCAAAAGTCAGTTTTCTTTACTTGGTGCTGTTGTTCTTATGTTTGCTGAGATTGTGGCATTGCTTTTTATTTCACTAGCTTCTTATGTCCCTGAGCAGGCCGTGGTACTTTGCCAAGTAGAGAAAGCCAAAGAGGACAAGCTCAATCAATTATACAGTTCAATCAGGTTAGCTTGAAGATCAAATTGATTGTTTCTGTTTTTGGTGAATCGATTTTTTTTTTCTTTTGAATTTTTCATAGTATGCTCGTGTTCCTTACTACATGGTGCAAATGCAAGGTATTCGAAGCATTCCTTTTCGGAGTGGTGGTTTGTTAAGACCACTGCAAGTAGCATCTATTGCATTTGACCATATGTTTTTGGAATTGGTTCCCTATAATGAAAACATATATTAGAATATTGCATTGACCACATATTTATTATGTTATGTTTTGTAGCTACAGTTTCTAATTCTACAGCACTAATATGCTTCATATGTAACCTTTTTTACACTATTCTATATCATTAATGAAGGTTTATTCTTGAATGATTAGTCATCCTTTCTTGTTTACATTGGATTGTAGTGCTCAAAGCACAGCAAGAATTGAAGAACTGCTTCTAGAGGATCAGGATGTAAAACGTAAGAGGGAAAAATGCCAGAAACAGGCCTCCCTCCTGTCGAAACTCACAAGACAACTCAGCATTCACGATAATCAAGCATCGCTGCCTCTAGCTGGTCTGATAGCAGCAGTCCTGCAGGTAATAGCTAGTGTGGTTTTAGTTAAATGTGCAGTGCATCTTTAAAATCTGAACAGCTTTGTGTGCCATGGCAGTATAATTCTTATATGTTGTGTCTGAAAGGTTAAGAAAACTAATTTCTTAAAGGACTTTCTGTTTCCAAATTGATTTCTCTCTGCTAGTATGCCTTTGGCTGTTGCTTATGCTGTAAAGTTTAATGGAGCTTACCCTTTGGGAGAAGTTCTTTTTTTTTTCTTCCCTGGTTTATAGTGATAAAATGGTGTGCCCAGTGCTTCAGAATTTAATCTCCAACTGGCGGTCTCAAGTGGTTTAAATGCTGAAAGTTTCTCAAATCTTATGTTTCTGGAAATGCGGAATTGTGATGTTAGAAATCACTGACTGGTAAAAGCCTCTCCAATCAGCATGAAACTTCAAATTGAGAATGGAAAAGGATACTGGTCTTTTTTCCCTTCCTCTTTGAGATGTTTTCTTAGAAGGCCTCTTGATTGATTCTCGATTTACTATCAGAGACTTGACTGCAGTGCTTCCTATATTGCACTTATTTCCTGGTAATTGAAAAAAGAAGGAAGAAAATTCTACCTCAGCTGCTGATGTTATCTCTATCTATATTGCGCAGAAAGCCCAAGAAGTAATGGACCCCCATCTGGTGATGACTGGAGGAGCGCATTTGATGCAGCCTCCAATGGACACACCGATTCTATCTCGGTTTGGGATGAGCCACAGTCGGCAGAACAGTGACCCTACTCGAAATGGTGATATCAGCTCGGCTCAAATCTCGGTGACCAGTGTACACTGAATCGATTACCGCCTGCACCCCCACGGTCAGGTTCAACTTACAGATACTAGATGTTTGAAGATCATGATGGATAATGACTCTCAAGGCATTCTTGTTGGATGGGTGTCTTTGCTCCTGGTGGTTTGAGTATTTAAATTGAATCACATGTCGATGTATATGCTTCATAGAGGTGAGAATGAGTATTAGGTGGTCATGCATAAAAATTACGCGATTAATATCGAAGCCTGCCCATCTGACTGTCTATTATCCGGAGCTTCATTAGTTCCTTTCATCGGAAGGATTGGTTTGTTAATTTTTTTTTTCTTTTCAGTCGGGTTGGGGGGGGATAGGTTACAGTTTTTGCTCGCAATGACATGCTTAGGATGGAGGATTGTATACCATGTTTTGCTGGTGAAGTGCATTATCCACTTTGAAGTACAGACCTATTATTCTGAAATATAAGCTTCTGAGTTTCGATTCGATTAAAGTGATGCTCATGCCTTTTTTAACTTTTATCGTCTTCACTGACTGAATCAAAGGTGTTCCGTGGAGTTTGAGCCTTTTTAATCTAGACTTCTTGTTACCTCGAAATTGTAAACCCAATTTGCGTCATTTTCAATATCTTATTTGAAATTTTGAAAAGGTTGTAATATTATGAATGCAAAATTTCATAATATCATGATAGCAAAATTATGTATCATTGAATGATTCCTCTTTTTTTATTTTTTTCTCAAAGAAACTATATAGTTGATCTATCCGTTCTATCGTATCGCACCAATCTTTTTGAGGGCTATGGTACAATGTAATACTACAACTCATTTGTTCAGGAAGCTTGAAATATATATTTTTTGTATCATTTATAAAAATAATTATAAAAATTATCTACTAATTAATAAAAGGGGTAAAAAAAATTACGATTAAGAAAGTATTTTATGATCATTTATCTTTAGCAAAATAAATGCAACTTAAGTATACGATCCATTTATTTTTATCTTATTTGGGAACTTTACGTTAGCAATTGTGATCCTTTGTTGGCATCAATTTTTTCCGTTGGAGGCACCCATGTATGGGGCAAACTTTATTTTTAACAAGTCAAGTAGAGAACAATCCAAGTGAAGAAATGGTCGATCGTCAGCCTTTCGCAATTGGAGAACTTTGGAGGCCTGGTTGACGATTTGATGATATATGTTTTCACTGATGATGTCATGCACTGATGATGTTATGCCTCTTTAAGATCATCAGGAGCTTTGAGATCAAGTAGGGAGGGTCTCCATATCGACATCACACCAAGGCGGCCAGATCGCAAAACCTACAGGCATTGTTTCTATAGCGACTCTTTTACTAGAATGAAATGGTCAACTAACGGATCCGTACATTAGAAATGGATAGATCTTTCCTTCATCAAGATGTACATACCACAACCATACAGGCATGGACTTCCTACCTGCTGTGTCTACCATATGCCTTCTTTAGAGGGTCCAGAATCGCGGATCGAATTGATCACAAGTTTGACCTGCAGATAAGGCAAATGTTCTGATTATGCTGATACGAGATTTCAGATCATACGTGGTTTAATGTTCCTTTTCTTTTAACTAAGAGTCAGAGGTGACGTCAAATATAGTGGCGCAATGGAGTTATCCGCTATACAGGAAGAAGAAACTCCTTTTAGAAAAGCCAACCTGAGTCCTAAAAACATTGTCCAACTTCACTGCTGGGACCTTCCTTATATCTACTTCGCTAAAATGCATTAGGGAATGAAGTGCGGTGGAACAGATAACAAAAATAAGAAGGCAAGGATTCGGCATCAACAGTGATCATCTACGACACAGATAGTTCAGTTGAATACAATGTCTACTGCTACCTCCTTTGTGACTGCATCACTGGGCCAACCACACAATAAACATAGGAAGCGAAAAATGTTCTCGCTTTCGCAGTATATGAGAAGGATCGAATGTTCACCACAACATGATGATAGTGCTATTAACAAATGAGTTGTTCTCGCCTGATGACATTTTAGTAACATACCCGAGTTGCCTCGCGCACTACAAATTCTTCTATGGCCTTGCTGAATTCTTCATCCAGAAGGTAGTGGCAGCTATAAGTGGGTACATGCATATAACCTCGCTGAATTTTGTGCTCACCCTAAGCCCCTTCCTCCACTGTTTTCAAATTAAGCTCTATAGCAGCTTCTATTGCCTGTTATGTAGATAAAAGTAAATAGTTATATTGTTCCAAACATGACAAGCGCATGCTTCCATATCACAAGAACTATTACGCTCACATAGCAAATCTGCTTTTCGCTAAAATTAGTTGATCTACCACTTCCTCTTTCCTCTATGTTTTTGCAACTCCACTGCAAATTCCTGAGGGGAAATTTTTCATTAGCATATGAGGACTATTATAATGTAGAGAAAAGCTTTGTCAACTTCTGGAATGACATTTCTAGATATGCCCATGCCTTTACAGCAGCACTCTTGCATAAAGTCCCCATTTAGAGCGGAAGGTAATCATGGTGGTAGGCCTGGACAATGACATTTATCTTAGCTGCTGTACCTGTCACATAGATCCATGGATAATCATCACCTAACGCTACCCTTTTATTACAACAAAATAGGTCCCCAATTCTTCAAAGAACAAAACTATACGCAAGCAGATTCCAAAACCAAATGAATGATATTTACTTCATGATTTGAAGTATATTCACACATTCTAGTATTCTTACTTGGGAAGAATTTCCTAGTCCTTGTGAAAAGCATATTCACACATTCTAGTACTCTTACTTGGGAAGAGATTGAGAATCGGTTGCCACTTTAAATTGACAATCTCTTCCCCTATTTAGCTTGCACTTACATTTGATATCTTGTTCATGCTTTTACTATATTGAAGTCTCAAGGTACAACACATGGGTTAGCAAATCCATACCATGCAATTAAGTCCATTAGTTCACCCTTGCCAACATAAGGTTAAACGAATCTCACTTTTTTAAATAGGCAATAAGCACCCAAGAAAGAACTTCCATATCAAGTATATATCGAACTCACAGGAGTTTTGCATGTTAAATAGAGACAAACCTGGTAACAACAAGCTTCAAAATGTAAGTTGGGATAATAAGCTTTTGGGTGACAGCCCCAAAGGCGTCCATATATAGTATCTCCGCCTATAAGATTAAGGGCTCCCGCAACAAGTTCATCCCCTTCTTCAGCTACAACCAGAAACACTTGGTCTCCCATTTTTGATCCCATGTTATGAAAAAACTCTCTTGTCAAATAAGGGCTGCCCCACCTAAATAAACATAAGCAACAAGACATGATCTACTTAAACCTCTCATATCAAATAAAGATGCCTTTGAATATACACAAGAGGCAGGCAAAACAATCAACAATATTATATTTTCTGCAAAGGAAAGACACAACCAGTCACTGGACCCATACTTGTTATCGGTGGTGTTCCTGTAGAACGTATAGAAAGAATCCCAGTGCTTAGCCTGCACACAAAACCAAGAAGCTCAAGTCCTTCATGTTTCACAAAGTGAAGGTATTAATTTAGGAGTAAGTTGTAAGAGAACAAGAGTCACATGTGGATGATCACATCTAAGGACTACTCATCTAAAAGCTCAAACCAGTGGACAGAAAGTTGCTACTAGCATCTAAATTCAAATTAATAGTATTACTGGGAAGTTGCGACATGATATACTTATTTATACTTCTCTGTATAGTTAACCAACTAGTCTTTATTCACATTGATATCAAATTGAACCGGCTGGATTACATATATTATTAAACCTCACATATTTTGGGTAGGATTGGCTTAAAATCTTCCCCAAGACACTTTTGCCATGATATTTGTACTCATTACCTTTATTTCATTCCCTCGAAGCCGCTTCACTGTCAAGTTTTGGGCAGAAATCTCCAGAAAGGGTTCGATCCAATGAGTAAAAGCTTGTGTGCCCAAAAAGATGCAATGTCAAATCTGGCACTATGAGACTATAAGATGCAACAGATAAAAATGCAAATTGATTTTTGATAAAATACCATAGTGCACCAGCAATGAATTCTGATAACTTAATGGGGAATTTAATATTCTGTCTGTGCTATTAGCAAAATTGATTTTAACAGGCAAAAAGGAAATTAGTACTACATGAAAGTTTATGTGTGTGTTTTTTCCCCATTAGTATAGGTACAAATACAGTTGATACACTGCCACTGATATATTTGCATTAAACATTTGTAGAACGTAACAGTGATAGGCATTTGTAAAGATCAGTTCATATAATACTTCCCCATAACTCATGTCATCATAAAGAACGACCAATTCGTTACTCAACTGTTCATATTTTACTGATTTGAAGCATCTTCAGCAATTAGTCAGTTTTCCAGTTGTCCAAGAAGCTCAACTACCAGTATCACACTTTACTTCAGCAGAGTGAATTTCAGCAAATGCATAAGGTCAGTCAGCATTATATCTGAAATTGGGAATGCAATCCCCATGAAGCATCAGTCTCAGAGTGTTAGTAAAAAGTTGTACGAGCATTTAGTGAAGATTGCAGTAACATATATCGTTCCATAATAACTACTTTCTTCATTTCCCCTGTGACAAGCATATGTATCAACACAATTTACTAAAAGTTTTATCAAATTTTCAAGCATATATTTAAGGAATAAAGAACTAAGAGCAAGATTTAAAAGAATTTCTAGGTGGGAGTATCTTCCCAAAATAAAGGAAATTCCCAAATAAAATAACATTTGGAAAAACTAACCTTCTTGCGCTCCCGACATATATTTTTCCTTTTGTTCTGCTTCATGTCCATCAAAAAGTCATCAAAACTGTGGCACAGACAGTGAAACTTGAAGCATGTACCTTTTGCATGCAAGATAAACACAAGAAACGTAAAAAGATCAAAAGTTGGCAATCCAAGTAAATTTAAGACACCACTCATTCAGAGAAGTAATGCTGCAATCATATGCTAACTGGCAGGACTATTGCAAAGGAAACTGATGCATGCACAATATCAAATGGAGAAAATTGACAACAGAATTACGTCCAAGTATATTTTTAAACAAAAGCTGCATTTGACCTAGATAACATTGTGAAGCATATACCCCTCGACATGCTATCTAGATCAAAAAGAGACAACTCCATTCAACTCCCAAATACTTTCAACCCTCACTGACAATCAAGAAAAGGGGTCAAAGGTGTATGATAGCTATGATGTAATTGAGTGAGTCTTATGAAATTTCAAACTTGGTCAAATAGTACTTTGACTGAGAACCTAGAAATATCACAGACGCCTATTTTCATTAACATTGAGTCTAAAGTTTCAGCACTTGTCTGCTTAATGCTTTACTTGATGTGTCTTTGTTTCCCTACTCCTATTATGAAAGAATATATAATCAAATACTTATCTTGACCATTAAGAAATAAGCAAATTGCTAGAGGTTTGTCACCATGTTATATGATTTTTACTCCAGATGGCTTTGGCTGGAGTCCACAAGGAGCTCACTCATGAAAGTCTACGACTCATTGCATTAAACAGGGCAGAAAGTACTCCCAAGGTTTTGTTAAATTGTAAAATCACCCTTCAGAACCTTTTCTGAATCTACTAATACACTTCAGATGGAGATGAGTCTCCTGGGTTGTTTTACTGCTGAAGGGGAAAGTGAATAGGGAAAAACCAAAAGTTATTGTCAATGTATCTAGCAACAATAGCATCAGGCCTAACTGTAATTTCAGCACTCATTTTGCCACTCACCATGTATAGTTTCGATTGGTCCAATGGTATTGCATTCCTATCCTCTGTAGAAAACCCTTTTCCTTGAGGTTTTGCCATTCATTCTCAGAAGAAAATGTGATGTGGACTGATGAAACCTGGGACTATTGTCAAGGATATAAAGCAAATTCAGAACTACTGCAAATTGAAACATCAGATTCACAGTTCAGGAATTTTCATCTTTAAGTAAGCCATAGCTAGCCACAACTTCCCCACTTGTTTGGCGAATAACCAAGTTATTTCTCGTTTTCCATGAGACCACACATATAGAGATCAGCCCTGAAAACATTTTAACTCTACTGCAACTCCAGCCAAGGGAAAAGGTCCAAACAATTGATGGAGTGTAAAAAAAAGCCCAATGATGAAAGAAAAGTGTGATAAAATTCTGGCCATTTCATGGATGTAACGTCATATTCACTATGGACAGTCACACATCTGTTATCACGTACCTTAGCTTTCAAAATTTTCTTAAGGTGTCTACTACAATGTCAAAAACTTGATCCTTATATAAGGAATCACGAAGTAGAATCCGAGGACCAGTTATGGGGGTAAAAGGCACACAACACTGGTTCTTTGGATAGTATCTTGAACCATAACTGTAGTAAGCATCCGCCCAAGAATGGTCAAAGACAAATTCACCATACGAGTGACTGCACATCAACATGAAAAATGAGTGAAACCATCTCCATAAAGCTCATCGAAGATTGTAAAAATTGCTCAATATATAGCTGTTTACGAGGAGCATAGAAGAAACTATCTATTTGAAGTTTCAGAGAAAATAAATCTAATCCTGAGAACAAAGAAGAGGATAAACCTTTTCAGATAAAGTGGAACAACACCTACAACCTATGTAGCACCGACACGGACACGCGATATGTGACACGACACGACACGACACGCCGACACGTCATTTCTTAAAAATAGAGAATTTCAACACGTTCCGACACGTTATATATTAAATATATTTATATATATAAATACATAAATAAATAATAATAATAGCCTAGAATTAATTTACACGAAAAATATTAAATAATATCATTCATTATTTTAATTTGTTACAATAATACACAAAACTTAGAGGAAAAAAACATTGTTTAAAGAAAAATGCTGAAATAATATTTTTAAATTTATTTATTTATCATATATAGCATTTTTTTTATTACTTCTTTCATAGTAAAAGACTTAAAAAAATAAAAAAAATTCTAAAAAAACAAAACTAAAAAAAAAATTGACCCCGTGCGTGTATATTTATAGCAATTTTATTACTTCTTTTGTGTATATTTATATTTTGACCCCTCAAGTATTAGAAAATTTTTAAAATTGACCCCGTGCGTGTCGAAATCGCGTGTCCGAATTCTGGACTCGCGTGTCGGAGCGTGTCGGAGAGAGTTGACCACGTGTCGGATTTTTCGACACTCGTTGACCGCGTGTCGGAGCGTGTCGGGACGTGTCGGAGCGTGTCGGACACGTGTCGGAGTGTCGGACACGACACGAAGGCTTCCGGAGAGTGTCCGTGCTACATAGCCTACAACAGTCCCAGATTCATCCTTAGCACCAATGTGCCACGGCATCCATCCTGTTTCCTAAAAGCAATTAAATAGATCAACGGAGTATCCAAGAGAAACTGATTAGCTTAGCAGCATAGTAAAACTAAAAGAACTACGTTCAGGAACAATAGGAAGAGAAGCCAAAACCTAAAGGTACCGAGAGGGTGCCAATCCATTAAAAAAACTACTACACTAGGTAGACATCAAATTCTACAAAACTCAATAGTCCCTCTTCATTCAAAGAGAAACTTTGCAGCATATACCAGAAATAAAAGGAACTTCTTTTTTCCCTGTCTGTCAGAGCATCAGAAGGAAAGACATCTCTCTAGAGACAGAAACCTATCAGGCCGACAAGCTGTCGGACGTAAAAGGATCAGGGACACCCCACAAGCAGCAGTGTGCAACCAACTTATCAGTGAAAGCTTATGCACGAAGGAACCAAGGGATAATTATGCCAAGGACTCCAATATCAATGAAGCAAATACCAATTATCCAATCCTCCTCTCATAAGAACGCAAAAATTACGTTGATGAACGACAATCTCAACCCCTAGAACGCGAAATCTCACCTTCACAGCAGAATTAGACTCCTCCAAACTCGAAAGGAAACCGTGCGAGAAAAACGGATTATACTTCTCAGGGCCAGTAGCATCAAGAGCACACGCATCCCAATCATCCGCCGAAACTTCGAAGATGGAATTAACAACCGAGGGCGATATTTGCTTCGGCCTCGACTCCGCCGCCGCGACATTCTGCGCCATAGAACACGAACCTATTCATTCCGTAAATCCCAGAAACAGAACCATCGCGAATGTGACTAAGAACATACCTCGGCGCCCGGCACCGTCAAAGCATAATAGCCGAGGGAAAGATCGACGGTCTCGCGAGGCTCCAGAGACTTCTTCGACCTCCAGAACAGCATGCGGATTCCGGCAGCGGCGGTGGCTCGGAGTCGGAGTTGATGACGAGTTCGTCGGAGGGAGGAAATCGGACGGAGGCCCAGAAGTTGCCGAGAGACCAACGCGAGCACAAACCTTATCTGCGTTGGAAACAGTGGGAGGCAAAGGCAGTCGGGAACCAGCTGCGACTGGCGGGGCTCTTGGAGGAGGCAACGTGCCAGAGGTAGATGACCGCCGAGGCGGAGGCGGAGGCGGAGGGGGTGGGATGCACTGAGAAGGAAGTGCAGCTCATTCTCTGTCTGCTCTTCGACGAAGAGAGAGACAAAACTCAAAAAATTCAAGTGAGGAGAGAGAAAATTTAAGCGGGAGCGCACCGCATTTATTACCCTTCTGATCCGTCCTAGCCGAGCCGAGCCACCAGCCATTTATTTCGGAGAGAGTGAGAAGAGAGAGGAGAGAGACCGAAGCGCATAAGAGAAGGAGGTGGGGCGTCAGAGTGGTGGGCCCAAGAGCGCTTTTGAACGTCTGACGCCGTCGTTTACGTGGAGCCATGTATCGATCGCTGAGTGGTCTTACCCTACGCCTACGTGGAGGGTAAGACCCACCCAATATTTTCTCGAAAAGAATGGGAAGGGAGAGGATGAGAGAGCGCTTACCTATCACAAGTTGAGTTGGTACATATATTTATTTGTTAATGTAATTTCATTATTCTATTTTTCTATTCTAAGGACCAGATTTGGAACATAAATTTATTTGGTAATATAATTTCATTATTCTAATAATGAAAAAATTGTAATCCAAAAATAGGTCTATTCCAAAAATAGAAAAGTAAAACATTTTCACTTTTCAACCTGCCATTGCCATTAGCCGCCGCCTATATACCTGCACCTCGCCAGCCATCGATTGCTGTTTGCTATCCTCCACCATCCGTTGCCACCCACTTTCCACTTAGAAGGGAGAAATTTTGTGAATTCCTGTTTAGGGAATAAAAAGTTTATATTGTTATTAAATGCGTATTTTTACTTAAAAACTCGTTCAGAAAATCAAAATAAAAAAATCTATTTCTAACTAGAATTTATGTCCCGAAATAGAGTAGTCATCATTCACGTATTTAATTATCCCTATACGAACAAAATTTAAATGATCATCTAATCCTATTTCTAAAAACGTGTCTGTGGAATTTGATCTTTACGTTAACTTTCTTTTTGATCGTAATCTATACCCTAATTGATAGGGGGGAAATGAATGAAAAACCTTAGCTAAAGTATTCCAGGGCTCTCCCCTAAAGTCGTACCAATGAGGCTGATAGTAAGTGTGGACAGAAAAATCCAAGAAAATGCACCTGTTGATTTAACTTAATCTACATTCTCTCTCATGGCCATATCCTATTCATTAACTGCCCTTATCGTCTCGTTATCCTAGTTCGATAGATCATTTGACTTTCGGAGAATGGGTCTTGCCATCTAGAGCTCCATTAGCTTGATTACTGCCTCTGTATACATGGTTACGCTCGTGTGACTTAATTAATTGAGACGTGTCATCTGTCACTTGATACTCAAATTTGCTATAATTGCGTATTACTCCTTTACGTCCTCTCTATTTCATCCCGGCCTCTTCGGCATTGCTCGTGCATAATGCTAACCTTTGCTCGCACCAAATGATCACTTAATAACCTTGAGATAGGCTTTCTGGTCACGATATTTGCCTATACTTATCAAATATCTATTCTGAGTGTGGGTCCCGCAGCATTGCTTGCCCGAAAAAGTTCCGTCTAATTACTATCTAATTTGATATCAATTCATAAAATTTAATAGTTTGTACGAAGTTATGAAACTGTTTAGTTAATAAATACTATTAGAATCGTAATATTATCTGTGAAAATAATTGGCAATTTCATCGTACCAAAACCCAAACAAACACATTACCATCATTTGTTATGACCACATCATAGCATAGCTTAATCCTATTCTTTAACCAAATGTACAACAAGAATTAAAATCTATGGAGCAAATTTCAGCCAGGTCCAATATACTGCGCTCACTTTCGTATGCATGCATCACACGGGCGTGCTTTCCTCCACCCCGAATTGGAGAGAGGAAAGTTCTCCTACCTAAATCTTTAATTGGCGCATTATAAGTACGGACATCATCCACAATCAAATTGAACAAAAAAAAAAAAAGAAAAAGAAAGAATGAATGCGGGTGATATTTATATTTATAATCTACATGTGGAACAAGGAATAAAGGAAAATGAAATGAGTAACAAAGGAAAGTTCCTCGAACGAATGAGAGAACGATGTCTGAAGTTTCGGAGAACAAGATGATGTCGGGAGACTTAATCGCAAACCGACTAGGTGCCCTTAAATGATGAGGGGAAGATGTTAATCTGTCCCAACGATTAGTCCAGAAAGCGACATCTTCATCCGCATCCCTACTACCAACGGAAAGGGGAGGAGCTACGGTCAAATCTATTATAATGCAAAAAAAGAAGCTTTCTAAGTATAGTGAACCAGTTCCACTCTAGTTTGCTTAAATGTGTGTTTAAAAGCTAAGAGATGAATAAACCCTTGCAGTTTAAGGGAAAAATTGTCAAAAAAGTCATAAATTTTGTTGCATTTTTATCGATTTAGTTCTATATATTTTAGTTTTGCTAATTAAGTCCTAAGCGTTTTCATTTTTTGTCAATTGAGTCTATTCGCCAAATTTTAACTAGAAATTATTGAAATGGATATTGACAGTCCTATGTAGTACATCTGGCACTAACATGAATAGTTTTAAATAATATTTTAATTTTATTTTCAAATTTAATGTATTTTTTTTATTAAAATTTCTTTTTTTTTTCTTTTTTCCTTTTCTTTTCCTTTCCTTTCTTTTCTTTTGCCCTCTGCCGGCCAATGTGGAACCTTGTAGATGACTAATAGAGGTCGCCAACCTAAGGCGAGGGACGCCTGTGGCGAGGCCAATCACTCTGTGGAGTTTGTGCATGGCCTTGAAGGATCAGAGTGCCAACAGATGATTCTTGGGCAGATGGAAAGCTGAAAAAGGACATATCTTTGGGTTTGTTGACGATGTTCTCATTAGCAAGCGATGTACTCGACTTGATGTACTCGACTTTTCTAGTCCTTGCAAATCTTGAAAGCACTATTTGTGGTTGTGGCGCCCTACCAAAACTGTTGTATCTGCATTTCAATCACGTCTATTATAAAAGGAACGTACACAGCAATTGGCATATCCCGTACCGGCGTATCTTTTGAGCCCGGTCGACTCCCCGTCACCATATGCGCTCTCCACTTTCGCGGATTCCCGTCAGCATCGGCCACGTTCCACGGCACTCAATTTCGCTGTAAATCTGACGGCGGCTCGCAGGGTATAACAAGACGAAAAAGCAAGAAGTCAATTCATGTTTCGAACAAAAAAAAAAAAAAAAAAACTGGTTTCGTCATTGTCAAAAAACGCGAAGATACAAAAGCCAAAAAAGAAAAAAAAAGGCTTCGCCGCGTAGGGAAAGAAAAGTCGCTTAATCCCTCGCACTAATGACGTCAGCCTCTTCCTTCGGCTCCGGATGTTATATAAAGATGTGCGATCCACGGGTATTGCCTCCCAACATCACTCCACAAAAATTCCAAAGTTGCTACTTTTGAGTGGCTAAACCAAACACCAACAACATCAGAGCTTTTCCTCTCCTCTTGTCATTTGCATTGTGCGATCATACATCGTTGGAAAATCACTAGACCCAGCGTGTCTCTTCCCAGCGATGACGAGCATCCTCCGTAGTGACTACGTCTACTATGAGCTCTCTCTCGACTCGCCCGCCGCTATGCGCAAGTTTGCCAAGCAATGGCGTCTCGCCTTCGTGACCATACATTGCTCCCGAGCCATCACTACCTTCGCAAAGAAAAACAAGAAGTTGTCCCCACGAAAATCTCCTTCCTACACTTCGATTCCGATCCCTGATCACCCCAGCTCCTTCAACATTGATGAGTCGCGGCTCACCAAGCTGGTCAAGGACAAGGACCTCTGCCACCTCCAGGAATTCGGCGGGGTCGAGAAAGTCGCCTCAGCACTCGAAACTGATGTCTCAATTGGAATAAGCGGGGACCCAGACGACGTCTCTCGCCGGCAACGTGAGTTTAGCATCAACTTATACAAGAAGCCGCCTGCCAAGGGCTTCTTCCACTTCGTGGTCGAGGCTTTCAAGGACCTCACAATCATGATTCTTCTTGTTTGCACCGGGCTTTTGCTCGGGGTTGGGATCGAGAAGAATGGGGTCAAGGAAGGATGGTATGACAGTGGCAGCATAATCGTCGCAGTGTTCTTTGTGATCGCCGTGCCCGCTGGGATCAATTACCGCCAGAACCGGCAGTCCGAAAAATTGTCTCAGGTGAGCGGTAATATTCTCATTGATGTGATAAGGAAGGGTCGGCGGCATCAGGTTTCCATATTTGAGATCGTCGTTGGAGACGTCGTTTGTTTGAAGATCGGCAATCAAGTTCCAGCAGACGGGCTGTTCCTGGACGGGCATTCCTTGCAGGTATGGACGACAATTTGTACTGGTTCGACCCATTATTTGCATATTAACTCGTGTCGGTGTCCTCCAGAAACATACGTAGTATCAATATTACCAAGTTCGAGTGCAGTTTCCGTAATTAGTTGACTAATTAGTCCAAAAAATTGCAGAAGTGTATCATTTTTATAATCTTGATTCTATGAGAAAAAGGATAAGTAATGGTTTTTATTCGTAGTTCTAGTTATAGTAGAACAAACTCTATTAAAGAACTTCTACCGTTAAAACGTGATCCATTTGTTCTCGTTTCCTGTCTGTTCATGCTTCATTTTCTTTGCTTCAAGTTAAGACCAGAACGCTTCGTATCGTGTCATCCTAGCGTCACTAAACATGTGCAACGTTTGTGCTGTGAATCTAGATTGATGAATCGAGCATGACTGGGGAGAGTGATCACGTAGAAGTGAACCACAAGGAGAATCCGTTCCTGTTCTCGGGAACAAAGGTTGCTGATGGGTATGGTCAGATGCTGGTTACATCCGTGGGCATGAACACGACGTGGGGTGAGATGATGAGCTTGATCAGCCGCGACAACAGCGAACAGACCCCTTTACAGGCTCGGCTCAACAAGCTCACCTCATCAATTGGCAAAGTAGGCTTGGCCGTCGCTTTCCTGGTTCTTGTGGTCTTGCTGATACGCTATTTCACGGGAAACACACAGGATGAATATGGGAACCGGGAATTCATTGCAGGCCAAACCACAGGTGACGATATCGTAAACTCTGTGGTGAGCATCATCGCAGCTGCAGTGACCATCGTGGTGGTCGCAATTCCTGAAGGCTTGCCGCTTGCGGTAACCCTCACTCTTGCTTATTCGATGAAGAGGATGATGGCAGATCAGGCGATGGTGAGGAAGCTTTCGGCCTGCGAAACGATGGGGTCAGCCACCACTATTTGCACCGACAAGACCGGCACTCTCACAATGAACCAGATGAAGGTGACGAAATTCTGGGTCAGCCAAGACTCTGTGGCGGAAAACACCTACTCCTCTGTCTCCAAGTTCATCCTGGATTTGATTCGGGATGGGGTTGCTTTGAACACCACGGGTAGTGTCTATAGGTCGTCTTTGGGATCGGAGTATGAGTTCTCTGGTAGTCCCACCGAGAAAGCAATTCTTTCCTGGGCCACTTTGCAATTGAGCATGGACATGGAGGACACAAAGAAGAGCTGTGAAGTCATCCAAGTCGAAGCCTTCAACTCGCAGAAGAAGAGAAGCGGTGTCCTAATAAGGAAGAGCTCGGACGACACATTCCATGTGCACTGGAAAGGAGCGGCAGAGATATTATTGGCAAAGTGCTCAAGCTTCTATGACGAGTCAGGGATAGTGAAAGATTTAAACACAGATGAAAGGATGAGATTCGAGCAAATTATTCAGGGGATGGCGGCGAGCAGCCTCAGGTGCATCGCTTTTGCTCATAAACAAGTCTCCGAGGAAGCGATCAAAGAAAGAGAAGACGGGAAGAAGATCCAAGAGGACGGCCTGACATTACTAGGACTTGTCGGTATTAAGGACCCTTGCCGTCCGGGTGTGAAGAGTGCGGTCCAAGCTTGTCAGGATGCTGGAGTGAACATCAAGATGATAACGGGAGACAACATCTTCACCGCCAAGGCCATCGCCACGGAGTGTGGGATTCTCAGGCCCGAGGATGATGCCTTCAGTGGAGCCATCGTGGAAGGAGCTGAGTTTCGCAACTACACACCTGAGGAGAGGCTTGGGAGAGTCGAGAAAATCCGGGTCATGGCAAGATCCTCGCCTTTCGATAAGCACCTCATGGTTCAATGCCTGAAGCAGAAAGGCCATGTGGTCGCCGTCACTGGGGATGGCATGAACGATGCACCAGCCCTCAAGGAAGCCGACATAGGGTTTTCGATGGGCATCCAAGGCACTGAAGTCGCCAAAGAGAGCTCGGACATTGTAATCCTCGACGACAACTTCGACTCCGTGGTGACGGTGCTGCGGTGGGGTCGATGCGTCTACAATAACATCCAAAAGTTTATCCAGTTCCAGCTCACCGTGAATGTTGCCGCCCTCGTGACCAACTTCGTGGCCGCGGTCTCTTCCGGCAATGTCCCCTTGACGGCTGTCCAGCCATTGTGGGTGAACCTGATCATGGACACACTCGGTGCCCTCGCCCTGGCCCTTGCCCTGGCCACGGAGCGTCCCACCAGGGAGCTCATGGAGAAGCCCCCCGTGGGACGGACTGAGCCGCTCATAACAAACGTCATGTGGAGGAACATTATGGCCCAAGCAACATACCAAATGGCCATCCTACTCACTCTCCAGTTCAAGGGCGAATCAATCTTTGGCGTGGACAAGGCGGCGAAGCAGACATTGATAAACAACGCGTTCGTCTTGTGCCAGGTCTTCAACGAGTTCAACGCGAGAAAACTCGAGAAGAGGAATGTGTTTGAGGGCATTCATAAGAACAAGCTGTTCCTCGGGATCATCTTCATGATAGTGGTCCTCCAGGTGGTGATGGTTGAGTTCCTAAAGCGATTCGCTGACACGGAGCGGTTGAGCTGGGGACAATGGGGTGCATGTGTCGGGATTGCGGCTGTGTCTTGGCCTATCGGTTGGGTCATCAAGTGCATCCCGGTCCCTGATATACCAATCTTCATCTATTGGGATTGAAAAGCAAGAAGCTCATGAGGAAAATCGTGCATAGAGAACAGTAGCAACTGTTGGAGACTGGATTTGATTTGATCCATTTCGATTCTTTTGATTGATTCAAATTGATTTTCGATAGTGATTTGATTTTGCAATTGAAACAGTAAATCATAGATATAGGATATTGTGTATATTCTTTCCGATTCATTTCTTGTACTATAGATATGGGTACATTCTAGTACATAGAATATGATGAAATATATGGAAAACTCTTTTCCAAAACTACTCTCACCAATTCTTTAGTTTTTCAATTTTGCCCCTTGAATAACTGTTCATCTTCTTCGTGTGATGGTAGCCAATGAAGTCAGATCTAGCTGGCAAAGGGGCGGCAAGGCTAGATTTGGCAGGCGAAGGGCCATTGAGTGGCCGATGAAGGGTTGGTGAGGATCGCTTGACCTAGGTGACCTCCACCAAAGGTTGCACGACCTTAGGCAACCATAGCTTGGGTCTTGCGACTTTCGGTGACCTCGCTCAAGGTCATGCGACCCATACGAAGGCCACTTGAGAACATGCAACCTCAACTCGACACCAGATTAGGTTCACTAGCAATTGTAACCCTTCGCCCGCTTTGGCTAAGGGTTTCCTTTTTTTTTTTATATAAAAAATATAAAAACTATAGCTAAAGCCCATTGTAAAATGTTTTTGCCAAACACTCATTGAATCTCAAGCCCATTTGCAAGAAGTTTTTACCAAATACAATTTACATTTCCCCAAAGGGTTTTGATTTTCAGCATTTGTATTATAGACAAAACTCATTTGCAAAGTTGAATCAGGCATACTCTTCGTAGTAGAACAAATTTATCATATGCTAAAGATAATAGTTGGATTAATCAACTCTTCGAGTAGAAAGTAATTTTTGCCGGTCTCCTTTATAGAACAGATAACATCATTGGTGAACTTCAGGGGTAACATGTTTCATGGAGTAGAATAGATAATGCTAAAAATTTAGAAGTATTTACTTTATTAATTAAGAAATTAAGAGAATTTAATGCTGCTCATTATAGTGTGTTTATTTTTTTTTGGGCACTGTGGGTGTGTTCACGCCAATAAAAATAAATTATTATTGATGCTGAAGATATCCTTCGTGGAATGGAAATTATTATAAGTAGAATTTGTATTTAAAGAAATACTTGCGAAAACGTTGCTCAACATCTTTTTCTGTGATTGACTGCTAGTGCATACGCAATTCAAAGCTTTTAGCTTGAAACCGGATGAACGAGTCATCCAGTTTTCAAGGAAATATGCATGGGCCAGATAGATGGCTCTATCCCTTTCATCAAAATAATGGGGCATTGTCCTCTTAAGAGATCGCGAGGAAAGTTCCTAGGTGGTACCTGGAATTAGCGAAACAACACAGCCATTGCTATTTCCATTATAGCCGCAATAGCTCCAATATGGCTGCTTTGAGTCTTTGACCATTACCCTAACGAGACGCGTCGTAAGAATCGATTTTTACAGAGCAGTTTCCAGCGGGACATAACAAGCACTTCGCTCGCTCTACAAGTATAACGTTCCCGCTCCATTGGCACATGATAAACAGGGACATCGCCTGTGGATTTACATCATAAGAAATAAACGAGAGCGGTATTTATGTTTAGTATCTGCGGGCCGATCCATTGAAGGAGAGATGGAAGAAAATACGACGGTGGACCATGTGTTTGAGACGGTCGACTAAAATTTCCAAATATAGGATTCCTTTTACTTAGAAGAATGGCATATGTCAAGTTTTGACTATTTTGGACTATCTTGATGATGTCATGGTAGCTTAATCGTGTCTGATAAACAACATCCCACTAGGTCTCTGATAGGCTTTCACAAAATTTTAGTTCGAAATAGAAAACCTCCAAATAATAGGAATGAGCAGAAAGAACTGGGTCTCTGATAGGCTTTCACAAAATTTTAGTTCGAAATAGGAAACCTCCAAATAATAGGAATGAGCATAAAGAACTGATCAAATAATAGGAATGAGCATAAAGAACTGATCAAATCAGGAACCGGCTCAAATTGACCAATTCGATTTAGTCCTTGCATAAGCCCGTCTAGTTCCCAAGATATTACTAACTACCTGAACATGATCGAATACTTATTTCTTAAAATTTTAATTTTATTTGTAAAAATTCTATTAAGAAATCATTTAAATCGATTACTTATTTCTTAAAATTTTAATTTTATATGTAAAACTTCTATTGAGAAATCATTTAAATTTAAATATTCAATGGAATGAAAGTGCCTGATTTGAGGCCTTTCTCAGTGTTGCTATGCTACCAACATCACACTTGATCATAGCCAAGAGACCGACAATGCTTTGTCTCGTTCCTCGTTCCTCGTTACTTAAATAGACAACATGCTTGCTAACCTCTCCTACTAGTCGATGTGGGACTAAGCTCTCTATAGCCGCTCACAATTGACATCCAAGGCAAATTACTATATTTGTCCTGCTGGGACATGATGGTAGTGAATAAAACCTAATAGAGACATGCTACTCCAAGAGTTCCACATCAAGCAAGCACACAAAGAGCAAGAGAGATTGTGAATAAAAGCCAAGCCAGGCGACACTATTAATCATGCTTTCTTCTACCTTTTTAAGTAAGATCAAGCGTGCTACTTGCAAAGTGCGATTGATGTTCACACAAGTGCTAAAGTTGTTTGATTCTTTTGCGCAATCCTATCCAGTTTTAGGCTCCTTCGGTCCAAATGGAATGAACCAATGGGTGAGAATCAAACCGCCTGGAGCTGATTGCCACTACCAAATAAGAAACACAATTGAAACTTTCTTACAAAATCTACCAAATTTGGACTATGACACCAAAAAGAAGTTTCAATTTCCATGACATACATTTGGGCATTCAAAAATAACAATTTATCGTGAGTCGAATTTATGTTCATAGACTTAAACTTGAGACATAAATTTGATGTTTAGGACGTACAAAAGTAATTATTTTATTTCTAGTTAGATCTATTCTTTTGTTCTAGATAACATGTTTGTAACATAAATCCATCTAATAATATAATTTAATTATTTTGTTTATGGAAAAAAAAATTTAGTCCAAAAATAGGTCTATTCCAAAAATAAAAAAGTAAAAATCTTTTACTTTTCAACTTGCCCTTGCTACTAGTCGCTTGCCTATTTGCCTTCCCCTATCGAGCGTCGAGCTCTGCTTGCCGTCTTTCACTATCCTTTGCCTTTCATCACCCATCGGAAGGGAGAAATTTTGTCAATTCCTATTTAGCAAATATGAAATTTGTGTTGTTATCAAACACGCATTTTTACCTAAGAACTTGTTCGAAGAATGAAAATAGAAAAATCTATTTCCAACTAGAAATTGTGTCCAAAAATAGAATCATTATCATTGGTGTTCTTAATTGTCTATTGGCAAGCAAAATTTAAATGATGCATCTAATCCTCTCCCTGCACGGAAGACCGCTCGATTGCTCGCCATCACCCTTGGCTTTTTCCCATAAATTCTCCTTCCTAACGTCTCAAGACCGCTCTCCCGCTCGAGAGCGGGAATTCTGAAAACTTGAGCGAGGCTCTCCTCGTCGAGTTACATGGGTCTTGTTGGCCGCAAATCACTCCCTCAAGCCGTTCCCAGATCACATATGCAAAGGACACCCACGAAAAAATAACAAATTATCTTTTCATCAACGCAGGCCCAAAGTTTACTGTTAATGCGAATATTGAAGAAGATGAACAGTAATAATGAACAGTGCTAAAATCCAGCTGATGTGGATTTATTGCTGAATTGGAAATGACAACGGCGGACAAATATGAGACATAAGTTTGTGGCTTTTATTTTTGGGCCGGGGGTGGGGGGAAGAACTGAGGACATAATTGCAATAAAATCTATAATTCAAGATTTTTTAAGGTATTAGGCATGCTAACACGACAAACGGAGCCATGTTACCACAAATTCCCATTTGGCAATCAAAGCTTTGCGATATAGAGAGACATTGATTATCATAGGTCCATAACCAAAAAAATATTGAAAAGCGAATTGTTTTAGAAGGAAAAGAAAAGACTGTGAAACATTGAATTGCCTTAAAGCGACATATATATATTCAAATCTCAAATTAAGAAATTCCTTCACAAATTCTTTTCAATGGCATTGAAAATGTTCTTACGACATCCAAATTAAAAAAAATGTCCCGAGATCATCTGAAAAATCCGGATATTTTCTAAATCCCAAAAAGTGCATCCCGTAATTATATCCAAGTTTTGATTACTAATTTCGTCTATCATTTTTCTGTTGTTATTCTGTTACTTTTTCTTGTGGCCCACTATGTTCTCACCACGTGGGAACTTTTAACTTTCCTTTAAAACTTAAGGGATGCTTTCCCCGGAAATTGGATACATTTCCTGAGAAATGTTGAAGGTGGAGACGGCTCGGTCATATTTGGGACAGTGACGGACCCGTTACCTTCCCATTTTCTACAAAGAAACTAAACTGAATTGTTAGAGAGAGATATTAATTATTATTGTAAAATGTGGGTTTTGACCAGGTCAAAAGGGAGAAGGAAAAAAAAACGTTGAAAGGTCAACAGAAAAAGAAAAGTGTGGACTTCGGCTCAATTACAAGGAAAAGCAACGCAGAGAAAGAAGACCGAGAGCTCCCAAAAGGAAAGAGAGGAAACGGGGGAAAAAGAAAGGAAAAGAAAGAAGAGGGTTTCGCCCCCTCCTCACCACGGAAACCTCGATAAGCCAATTTAACTCCTATTCGCACGTCTGGTAAGTGATCCCACTATTTTTTCGTTAATCAAAATAATATTCAAAGTTAGGGTACAGATTCGAAATTAGGTCAATTATTAGCTGCAAGTTTCAATTGAGGAGTTGTTGGATTGTGTATACATAAATGACAGTTTAGGCTACCGTGAAGTCATAGAATTTTACAACTCAATTTAGACATACGATTTGCCCAAAAGAAAATTTTGAAGTTGGCTGCAAGTGATGAACAGTGCACATCCAGTGACTTTCAAGCCGAATTTTGGCAGTTTTCAGCATAATTTTGAGTTACCCGAGTTGTGGGTCTTCTAGTGTTTTGAAAGGGCTTCTGTTTGACTATAAGTTCGTCTGAAAACAGAGTTTAGTAGAAAGAGTTATGGCACGACCAATCTCCGTTCTCAAGCTCGGCATTGCGAATAGTTTTAAATGATGATTTTAGACGAGGAATTTTTGGACACGTTTGAGTTGTTTTGTTAGCGTATACGAGTTGCTTTGTTAGTATTTAAGCTTAGTATAGCCATTTTGTTGTTGAGGTAATATTTTATTGACTTTGACATTGATTCTCATTTAATTGTTAGAATTACGAGATCGTTAACTTGTATAGCTGCACGTTGTTGGTTTAAGTGAATAAGTTATGAAATAACATTTTCATTGCCTAAAAATCTGCATTGGGCATTTACTACTATTTGATTATTTGAGATTGATTTGAGAAATATGTTATGGAAGGTGTTGTGAAAATTTATAAATATGCATTATGTTGTGAACTGATTTGTGGAATGAGTTTTAAAATGATTTGAGAAACTTTTAATGAAAGATGTTTCGAAATGTTACTAGTTTATCAAATGAATTCCGAAATAGTGTCATAAATGTCTTGTGAAATATATTTTGTCTTATGAATGGAGCTAGGAAAGATGATATATTATGGGTTTGTGAAACCGTTTTGCGAAAGAATTACGTTAACTTTAAGTATGGTTGATGAAAGAATTACCGCACGTCTAGATCATCCTAGTCAATTTTCCGAAACCTTTTTCTGCTATAGACGCCCCCCTTTTTCCCTTTGTGATAAGAAGACACAGTTGATGAGATGCTTTCCATTGTGAAAGTACGCTGAGGTCGCTCTTGATGCCACGTCATTTTTTTTCTTTTATTAATGGGTATGGACGCACTTTCACATAATGGACAACATAGACTCTAATACTGTATTAAAAAGCCTAACTCAAAGCTTAAATTAATAAATGGAGGGAGACAACGTGAATATAAAGAACATTTTGAATGGCCTTATCAAGTGATGTGAGATGGTATTTTTTTTTTTTTGGTCAATATGTGAGATGATACTTCAAAGTGATGAAATAGTTGATATCTTGGACGAATCATTTTGGGAATCATGGGTATAAAGACGAGTTAAAATGGAAAAATGGCGTGAAGAAAAGAATGATTAGCCTAGGGAAATCTATGAAATCTTTAAATTGGGAGTCCCTTCGGTTCGAGAGATTTTTTTTTTTTTCATTTTAGGAAAAAGCGAAACTCTAATTCAATACCTGAAAAAGCGTTTAGAAATGATATTTGGTTATCCTAAACGATATCATTTCCAAATGAAACCAATGGAGGACGGTCGGGGACGAAGCTCCTGGAAAGTTACCCTTCATGATTCAAGATCAAAGGTACGACCCCGGCAAACCTATGAGTAATAACGACGAAGGAACCTCGTCGGCGGCTGAACAGTGACGGTTGTTTGCTAAAAGATTGGGCAAAGAATCCAGAATTGCGTGCGGGTGGGCCACTCAAAATGTTCTTTGCCAAGGAGATACAAGATGGAAAGGCTGAGGGAAGTTTCGCCTCAGAAATAGTTCTAAATTATTCGTCATTCACGTCTCATTATCATTTGGCCTTTTATCAACTACCCACCTGTCTGATTTGATGTGGTCGATAGCTTTTCTCAAAATTCCCCTTCTTAAAATATTTCAATATTAAACCATACCTAAATTTAATGACTTTAAGTATTCAAATAATTAGTGGTGGTCACATGAAATTTTTCATAATGTCAGAAATATAGGTCTTGAGTTCTTATCTTTCCATTCTAAAAGATCTATATTGAATGCACCAGCCATCAATTGCAAAATAATAATAATAATAATAATAATAATAATAATGTTGAGCAACATTGGTAAATAGCGAGTATTTTCTTCAAATACAAATTCAACCACCAAATATTTTCAGCCAAAGAAATTTCACCCCGTCTAACAATATCTTTTCTCATCTTGATCGATGTGAACGTACGCACGGTGCTCAAAGACACACTACAACGAGTGGAATTACGTTGTCTTTTTTTCTTAAATAATAAAGTAAATTCTTCTTCTTTTTTTTGGTCAGGAAGTAAATTCTTTATATTGATCGCACAAAACATGTCAAAAGTAGTTTCATCAATGGTGCTATTTGTTTTAAAAAAAGAGATCCACAAATTATTGTTTAGTTGACCAAATTCTATTCTAATTAGAAATCCAGACAGTCAAACATAGTTATATGGATTAAGAAATAAATTTATGATCCATTTTGATGGGTTTAGACAATAATATAATATTAACGCGGAAACGACATGATCTTATAAATAAGTCAATGCGAAATATTAGAAAAATAAACGATGAATAATATGATATAGGATATATATGTGGTTTGGTTCGAGTATTGCTACTGCTAGCATTAGCGGCTCATGGTCCTGTTACAACACAGGGTGGCAGCACAATGCAATGGGAAAGAACAGGAAAAAAAAAAGCTCTGTAAGTTTGGCGTTGCGTCGGCCGCAAAAAGTGCATCGTTCGAATTCGTGTGAAGTGGTGATGGATACAAAGATCATGGATTTCATTGTAAGGTATGCTTTTTTATACACACCCGGGAGCTGAAACAGAGGGCGTCGTCATTTGTGCGAGGTTGAAAGTTATGCTTTTTTCTTTTACCTGACGCGGGGACCTACAGCTCTGTCTGCTTTCTGGTCTTCGAAATCGAGGGACGATGGAGGAAGGTGTTATCTGCTGACGGGTTTCCCCGAAACGAACCCCCAACGCCGCGTAGTTTCTCGTAGACGCTCTGCAATTATTTCTCCAACGCCATCGGGAGCATCCGATGCCAGATATCATCGTTATCATTCTTTTACTAAAGAGGAATCCTATACCCTGGCCTTTAAGTCCCACCGTCCCAAAAACACGGTTAACGTCATATTTTCTCCCATATCTCCTTCAATCAATTAATGGTTAGATGATGAATATAACATTGCTCCCATTTGTTTCTTGAAAGAATGGATCCCACAAAAATTTATAATTATTTATTATTTAATTTTTTGTGATTTAAAACAAATTATTATTCTCATCATAAATTAAAAACTGTCACCAAATTTTTTCTCCACTGCTGAAACTTACTCTGCAGGTATCGGTTCTTACTTCGAAGCATTGGGGCAATGGTTCCGGGAATCCCCACGTACTTGCCAGGATCTTTCCTTAGGCTCTGCGAAAGACAAAGTGAAATGGAAAGAGGCGTGAAATGGACAGATTGGCTAGGCAAAAGTGATTCCCTCCGAAGGAGATGGAATCTTAAAAAGTAGCGTGTGAGAAATTCCGATGGAAACTAAAGACAAATTAGGGCCCTTTGGTTCGTGGGCATTTTCTTACTCTCTCGTTTTGATGAAAATGGAAGATGAAAATAAAAATTTCTGTTGTTTTCAATATTTACGTCCGCATATTTAATATGCATTTAGAAAGCAAATTCCATTATCCTATTCACAAGGTGTTACTTACAAGTAGGGGTGTTAAAAACTGAACCGAATCGACAAGTTCAATTTGTTTCAGTTTGATTCTCATTCAGTTCGGTTTTCATTAAAAATCAAAACTTTTTAACTAGTTCGGTTTTAAAAATCGAAACTTGCCGGCCACGATGGCGATCGGCGACAGGCTAGAGGCGAGCTGGAGTCTCGCCTGATCAGGCAAGACCAAGCTTGCTCGACGCTAGTGAGCTCGAGCCTCGCGCAACTTGCCGGAGTCAAGCGAGCTTGGCCTTGCCTAATTAGGCGAGGCTCCAGCTCGCCTTTGGCCGGTTGCTGACTGCCACCGTGGCTGGGCACGGCTAGTGATGAAGAAGAAGAAAAAAAGAAAGAAAAATAATTTAAAAAATTGATTGTTTAAAAGACAAAAACATTTATCAAAAGGAATGCATGTATAGGAAAAACAAAACAAAAATAAAAAATAAAAGGAAAAACCAAAAAGTCGAATTGAACTAAACTGGAATGTTGGTTCGGTTCGGATTATATGTCGGTTTGGTTCAATAAACTTCCTTATTGATTTGGTTCAGTTTGGTTTTTTTTTTAAATCGAACCAAACCAAATCATTTACACCCGACTTGCAAGTGGGGATATATTTTGATGAAAGAGAGAGAATAATCCAGGCCACGCAATTTTACATAAAATCTAGATGACTCGTTTATCCAATTTCAAGGTAAGAGCTCCACATTCCATGTACACTACCAATCGATTGCCAAAAAAAAAAAAAAATGCCGAGCAAGATTGATAATTCGCAAGTTTTACCTTTAAATACAGATTCCACTTAAAAAAAATTAGTGCAATAAATGCCTTTTGGCCCCGCAAGGAATTAAATCAAATCCATACCTGATAGCTTATTTTTATGGCTTCATTAAACATTATAAGAAAGTTTCAATTGTGCTTCTTGTTTGGAGGTTTCCTATTTCAAAGAAGAACTCTTAGGGAGTCTATATATATCGTTGTAATTTTTTTCCTCTATAAAATTATTGGGCAATTGGAGATGACAATTTCTTGCTTGGGGATTGTTAAGTTTTGACTTTCAAATTAATTTTAAGGGCATTTTGAACAATGCACATTTGTTTTAAGGTTTTTTTGAAGAGAGACTATAAAAATGATGTGTTTAACAACACATCTCTAACCCTAGTCTCCACATTATCTCAATTCTTTGTTCTTTCTATCTTTTTACTAGATCTTTAGATCTTGTGTTTCACCATGTGGCTTTTTTGAGTTTTTGGATTTTACTCTTGTATTCATTGTTGAAGATAATGAAAGTCCTCTATCTCCTCACGGTTTTTGCCTAATTTGGATTTCCACATATATCTTTATGTCTTGTGTGGTTTTGATTTTACTTTCATTTTTTGCTATTGCACTTCGATTGAAGCATCTTTTTGTGTTGTTCTACAAAACAGATTGTATGATAATTTTTTTTCTTAAGTGTGATGCTTAAGAAACCATAGAAGTGATGTTTAGGAAGCTTCAAGTGTGATTGCTAAAGAGTTTACTCATTTTGAGTAATTGTTCATCACAATTTCTCTTCAAGTTCTCAATTGATTGCACCGATTAATATCGGACTTGTTATGTTACATTAGTTATTACTTGGAAAATCCCTAACAATGATACATTTTTGATATGAACATAAGGACGATTACTTTATAGTTTTACCAATGTGAATCATTCTATCTTTATATTGCTCACATGAAGTGTGTCACAAGTAAATTCAATAATGATACTATTTGTTTTTAAAAGAAGACCCACAAATTTCTTTGTACTTGAATAGTCAATTAATACAACTATTGTCTTATCATAATAGCTAATATGCAAATAAATAAAAGTTGAAATCTTGAGTAAGAGAAAAATCTTAGTCATCTCAATGAATTTATTTCTTTTAGTTATTCCTTATTGATAACCAAGAATCCCTTTGCGAGTATTTTTGGTAATTCATTTTATCATTTGCAGATTGTGTCTCAATGGATTTAATTTTCGGCAATTTATTGATCAATGAGAACGTTCAAGTTGAGGGATGTGCAAGAGTATTACTCTCTTTCAATGACGCTTCAACTTTTGGGGACAGATTGGAAATATTTAGCTAAGAATTTTTTTACTCGAAAACTGTGTCCACTGAATTATGTAATTGTTTTCCGACCAAAAAAGATTATAGGACTAGGACTAGACGTTGACGTCACTTGCGCAAGGGATTACGCGACTTTTCTTTCCTTACGCGGCGCGTCGTTTTTTTTTTTTTTTGCTTTTGTATCTTCGCGTTTCTTGACGATGACGGCGGTACGCGAATTGACTTCATGCTTTTTTTCGTGTTATTATATCTTGAGTCGTCGTCAGATTTACAGAGAAATTGAGGGACGAGGGATGGGCCAGCTGCTCACGGGTTTCTCCGAATGGACTTCTTGATTATTACTGAGGTGGCTACACGAGCACTATCTAATATTTTTCGAGCTGGTGACGTGGAGTCAACGAAAAGTCAAAAAGATATGGAGATACAAGAGAAGCGCAATGCTGCGGTGTTTCTTCTTAGACATGGTGTTACTCTCATTCGTTTGAGGAAAGGAAGGCTATGTTGGCCCTTTTAGCCCCCACCGACTTTGAATACGCGGTATCTTTATATTTTTTCCTTTATTCCTCGTTCAATCATGTGATTGGTAAATTACAAATATAAATACTACTCGCATTCATTTTATTTTATTTTTCAATTTGATTGCCAATGATGGTTGTATTTAAAATGCGCCGATTACAGATTTAGCTAGAGGAACTTTTCCTCTCACTACCATACAAAGTACACTTCTTAAAGTGAGGGCGATATATCAGGCCACCTAAAACTTCCTCTATAGATGTCAATTTTCATTGTGCGTTTGGTTAAAGCAGCCATGCATGAGATAATGTGGTCACATCTAAATAGACAATGGTAATGTGTTTGTTTAGGCTTTAGTTTAATGAAACAGCAAAAATTTATTACTTCATAAATGATGTTACGATTCTAATAGTGTTTATTAACATACCAGTTTCATAATTTCATACAAACTAGCAAATTTTATGAAATAATGTTAAATTAGATAGTAATTAGACAGATATTGTTTTGGCAAGCCATATTGTTTGACCCACATTCGGAATAGTCACTTGATATGCATAGGCAAATATTGTGACCGGAAGGCCTTATCTTGAGGTTAGTACGTGATCCTTTGGTGCAAGTGAGGGTTAGCACTATGCACAAGCAATGCCAAAGAGATTGGGTTGAAATAGAGAGGACGTAAAGGAGTAATATGTGATTATAATGAATTTGAATACCAAAAGATAGATGACGCGTCTCAGTTGATCAAGTCACACGAAGGTGAACCATATATATAGAGGTAGTAACCAAGTTATCAGGCCTCTCGACGGTAAGACCCATCCTCCAAAAGTCAAATGATCCTTCGAACTAAGATAACGAGACCATGAAGGCAGTCAATGAATAGGATATTGCTACGAGAGATAATCTAGATTTGGTTTAATCAACATGTGCATTTTCTTGGATTTTTCTGTCCACGCGTACTCCTGACATTTTCCTTCTTTCATACAGAAACATCTGTGTTCATCAATGAGGACGCTAGGGTCGAAAGATGTGCATACTATTAGTCTCTTTCATAATGGTACGACTTTGGGGGAGAGCCCGGGAACATCTTAGCTAAGGGTTTTCAGTCATTTCCCCCCTACCAATCAGCGTATAGATTACAATAAAAAGAGTAAAAAAAAAAATAGCGTATAGATCAAATTCCACCGACACATTTTTAGGAATTGGATTAGACGCATCATTTAAATTTTGCTCGCGAATGGACAATTAAGAAAGTGAATAATAACTATTCTGTTTTTTGACACAATTTCTGGTCGAAAATACATGTTTTCTATTTTGATTCTCCGAATGAGTCTTTAAGTGAAAATACACGTTTGATAACAACACAAATTTTATGTTCCTAAATAGAAATTCACAAAATTTTCTCCCTTCTAGTTGGGCAGTGTGTGGCAAAGGATGGTGGAGGATGGTAGACAGCAATTGACGCTCGGCACTCGGTGAGGGGAGGTAGATGGGCGAGCGGCTAGTGGTTAGGGTGAGTTGAAATGTAAAAACTTCTTACTTTTCTATTTTTGGAATAAACTGATTTTTGGACTATTTTTTTCTATAAATAGAATAATGAAATTACATTATCAAACAAATTTATGTTCCAAACCTGTTCCCTATAACAAAAAAAATAAATCTAACCAAAAATAGAATGATTGTCATGAGCACCCCAAATATCGAAATTATAACTTGAGTTTAAGCCCATGAACAGAAATTCGACTTGCGATAAATTGTTATTTTTGAATGCCCAAATATATGTCATGGAAATCCAAACTTCTTTTCGGTGTCATGGTCCGAATTTGGTGAATGTCGTGAGAAAGTTTCAATTGTGCTTCTTATTTGGTGGGGGTGATTTATTTGGTGGAAGTGATCAATTCGTGCGCAGACCAATTCTCACCCATTGGACCGGAGGAGCCTAGAACCGAACAGAATCCAAGTTCCCATCCGGTTCCCACCCATTGCACTGAAGGAACCTAGAACCGAATAGGATCGGATCGATCGGTCCATTTCTGTTCCCAGGTAATTCGGTTCAAAGGAACCGATCGAAGACACGTGTTCGCACGGGCCAAAAAATCAGACAACTTCAGCGTTTGTGTGAACATCAACCACACTTTATAAGTAGCGCACTTGATCTTAGCTAAAAGGCAAAAGAAAGCATGATTAATGGAGTTGCCTGGCTTGGCTTTTGTTCACAATCTCTCTTGCGCTCTTTGTGTGCTTGTTTGATGTGGGACTTTTGGAGTGGCTTGTCTCTATTAGGTTTTATTCACTACCATCATTTTCCAGCGGGGCATATATAGTAATTTGCCTTGGATCTGCAAGAGGAAAAGAGAGAGAGAGAGAGGGGAACTAAGGGCGCGTTTGGCAACGATTCTATTCCCGGGAACTAATTTTGACAAGAAATGATTATTTTTTATTCTATTCCCGGGAACTAATTCTGAGTAAAAGAACGTGTTTGGTAACTGTCTAAAATTTTTTATTCTGGAATAGAATTGCGTTTGATAACGTGTCCATTGATTCTGTTCCAAATTATTTTTTTATTTTTAAATAATTTTTTCTACTTTTTTTCTTTTCTTTTTTCATTTTTTCTTTTCATTTTTTCATTTTTCTCCTATTTTTCTTTTCTTCTTGTGGCCGGTCGCCGGACCGGCGACCGGCCGGATGAGGGCCGGCGACCTCACCAGAGCGTCGCCGGCCCTCGGCGACGCTGGCCCTCGTCGGCCAAGCGTTGCCGGCAGCCTCGCCCAGCTGTCGGCGACGCTCACCCAGCCCCGCCGAGGCTCGGCCTCGCCAGATCTGGGGAGGCCGAGCGTCGCCGATGGACAGGCGGGCCTCACCGGGGCTGGGCGAGGCTCGTCGGGGCTGGGCAAGGCCCGCCTGGCCACCGGTCAGGCTTGGCAAGCCCGGCCGATGGCTAGGCGGGCCTCGCCGGTGGATAGGCGGGCCTCGCCGGGACTGGGCGAGGCCCGCTTAGCCACCGGTCAGGCTAGGCAAGCTCGGCCGGTGGCTAGGCGGGCCTCGCCCAGCCCCGGCGAGGCTCGCCGGAGGCTCGACGAGGCTCGCCAATGGCTGGGCGAGCCTCCGGCGGCCGGCGGGCGGTGGTGAGCGGCGGTGGACGGTGGCGGTCGGCGGCGGGCGACGGTCGCGTGATGGCGGAAGGAAAGAAGAAGAGTTTTATTGCGTTGATTCTTTTTTTGATTCTCGGACGTAGAATCAATTTTTTTTTTTATTCTCAAATCTACTCCAAAACTGATTCTATGAACAAATTTGTTCCCGAGAACAAAATTTTTACCAAACGCGATTCTCGTCCCAAACTGATTCTGGGAACAAAAAATCAGAATTAGTCACTGTTTGGAGTGTTGCCAAACAGGGCCTAAGTGTGTGACAGCCATAGAGAGCTCAGTCCCACATCGGCTGTTAAGAGAGGTTAACAGGCAGGTTGCCTGTGTAACTTTAAGTAGCGAGGAACGAGACAAAGCGTTGTTGCTCTTTTGGCTATACCCAAGGGTGATGATGGTAGCACAACAGCCCTAAGAAAGGCATTGAATTGAGGCACTTTCATTCCATGAATATTTAAGTTTAAATGATTTCTTAAAAGATTTTTAGAAATAAAATTAAAATTTGAAAATATAAATAATTGGTGCGGTTCAGGTGGTTGGGAATTGCATCAGCATCTCCGGTTCTTTCTACACTATTTGGAGGTTTCCCATTTTGAACTAAAACTTTGAGAGAGCCTGTTGGAGACCCAATGAGATGTTGTTTATTACACACAATTAAGCTACCACGACATCATCAAGATAGTCCAAACTTGACATCGTCAATGCCATTCCTCTAACAAAAAGGAATCCTATGTTTGGACATTTTAGTCCACCATCTCAAACACATGGTCTACCGTCATATTTTCTTCGATTGAAGGCCATTTCTCCTTCAATCGATCAGCCCGTAGATAATAAATACAAATACTGCTCATCTTCGCAGGTGATATCCATGTCTATAATGCGCCAATGGAGCGGGAACGTTATTCTTATAGAGTGAGCGAAGTGATTGTTATGTCCCGCTGAGAACTGCTGTTTAGATATCCATTCTCACGACACGTGTGGTTATGGTAATGGTCAAAGCAGCCATGTTGGAGCTATTACGGCTATAATGGAAAGAGGCAATGGCTATGTTGTTTTGGTAATTCCAGGAACTTGCCAGGAACTTTCCTTGCGATCTTTGTGAAGAGGAGAATGCTCCATTATTTTGTTGAAAGAGACGGAGCCATCTATGTGGCCCACGCATATTTACTTGAAAAGTGGATGACTCGTTCATCCGGTTTCAAGGTAAAAGCTTTGAATTGCGTATGCGCTAGTGATCAATCACAAAAAAAGATGTTGAGCAATATTGGTAATTCGTGAGTATTTCTTTAAATACAAATTCGACTTATAATAATTTCCATTCCATGCAAGGATATCTTCAGCATTAATAAATTCATTTTTGGTGTGAACACACCCACAGTGCCCACCTCCAAGGCCAAAAAAAAAAAATACTATAATGAGCAGAATTAAATTTTCTTAATTTCTTAATTAATAAGGTAAATACTTTTAAATTTTTAGCATTACTAATAATTTTATATCCATTTTACTCCAATGAAACATGTCACCCGTAAAGTTCACCAATGATGTTATCTATTCTAAAAAGGAGACCCACAAAAATTACTTTGTACTCGAAGAGTTGATTAATCCAACTATTGTCTTTAGCATATGATAAATTTGTTCCACTACTAAGAGTACGTTTGATTCAACTTTGCAAATGGGCTTTGACTGTAATGCAAATGCTAAAAGCCAAAGCCCTATGAGGTAATACAAATTATGTTTGGTAAAAACTTTTTGCAAATGGACTTTGAATTCAATAAATGTTTGGCAAAAAAAACCTTTTACAATGGGTTTTAGCTATAGCTTTTATTTTTTTAATAAAAAAATATAAAAGCTAAACACTTCGCTCGAGCCAGCGAAGAGCAATGGTTGCCGGCAAGCTAGATTTGGCACCAACGGATTGACAAAGGTCACGTGACCTTAAGCAGCCCTCACATGGGTCACACAACCTCAGGCAAGGTTGTTGAAGGTCGCAAGACTCAAGCCACGCGACCTCTGGCGGAGGTCACCTAGGTTGAACAACCTTCGTTGGCCCCTCGCTAGCTTAGATCTGGCTTCGTCGGCCACCGTTGCACAAAGAAGATGAACAATTACACAAGGGGAAAAATCAGAGAACTAACAAATTGGTGATGATGGTTTTGGAAAAAAAAAAAATCTAATTTCAACGTTTGGCCAAAGGTTGAAAATCTAACGCTAATTTTCAGCTTTCCCAAAGTCAAGTATTTGGCCGAAAGTTTTTTGGGAAAACTGAACCAAACGCATCAAAATATCCCAATGAATAAAAAAACGAAATTATAAGTCAACTATTATAAGAGAAAAAATCTATCTCAACGAATTTAAACTCTTCTAGTCATTCCTTTTCGATAATCGAGAATTGCTCTGAGGGCATTTTTGGCAACATATACTAATATTTGACAGGTTGAGTCTTGGTCTTATGTTCCGGTTGCCAATTAGCTAAGATTGAGAATCCACGATCATAAAGTCACCGTCATTTAGAGAGCCTAATAGTGACGTCATGCTATTGAGTTTAAGACTGAGAATTCCAACGTCACCTTTTGTAGTTGCAAAGTTATTGAAGATTTAGCGTTGTGCATTGACAAGTCCGGTATGTTTAAAGTGTGTCTTAAAATTTGAAGATGTAGGGATTTGTGAAATAGAGAGGACAAAAAAGGAGGAGTAGGCGACTATTACGAACTAGAATGCCTCGTGGCATATGGCACGTTTTAGGCTGGATGAAGTCGAAGGATGAACCATTGATGTAGGTATTATCCAAGCTACCAGAGCTCTCGATGGCAATATCCATCGTCCAAAAAGTCCTCGAATGAAGGACGAAATAAGAATGAGGCCCGACTTGATTCAAGTTAGTTAGAAATATGACCCAAGAGGGAATTGTTCCTTGCCTTGACATAGTCGATCTACGTGATTCATACCGATTGAGCCCTCTTGCGCTGCACATTTTTTTCATGATTTTGTTCTTCACATTCTTGGATGTAATAAGGTCACGCATCTCCTGGAATTCGTCCTTCTTCTTCCTCTTATCAGAAGTTGCATGCTTACCTCGGACAGTGATGGGGCTAAAGATTGTACAAGCCGAAGGTACTCCACGATAAGGTTCGTTCACAAAAAGAAAGGAGGGAAGAAATTGAGAGAATGCTCCTATTTATAATACAATGGATATACAACCAATGAAAGAATAAAGATTGATACAAATCGATCCTCGCATATCTCCAACCAAAACAAAAAAATCACGCTGCATCAATAATGGATCGATATACCTGAACAACAAAAATAATCGAGTTAAAGTCGGTGTTGCTATTGTTCTCTGTGCCCAATTTTCCTCACGAGCTTCTTGCTTTTCAATCCCAAGTAGCTGAAGATTGGTGTATCAGGGACAGGGATGCACTTGACGACCCAACCAATAGGCCAAGACGCTGCCGCAATCCAGATACATGCGCCCCATTGTCCCCAGCTCAACCGCTCCGTGTCAGCGAACCGCTTTAGGAACTCGACCATCACAACCTGGAGGACCACCGTCACGAAAATGATCCCAAGGAACAGCTTGTTCTTATGTATGCCCTTGAACACGTTCCTCTTCTCAAGCTTCCTCGCGTTGAACTCGTTGAAGACCTGGCACAGGACAAACGCGTTGAATATGAGCGTCCGCTTCACCGCCTCATCCACACCGAAGATCGATTCACCCTTGAACTGTAGAGTGAGGAGGACGGCCATTTGGTACGTTGCTTGGGCAACAATGTTCCTCCACATGACATTGGTTATGAGCGGCTCAGTCCGTCCCACGGGGGGCTTCATCATGAGCTCCCTGGTGGGCCTCTCCGTGGCCAGGGCGAGGGCGCCAAGTGTATCCATGATCAGGTTCACCCACAAGAGCTGGACAGCCGTCAGGGGGACATCGCCCGAAGAGACAGCGGCCACAAAGTTGATCACGAGGGCAGCGACGTTCACCGTGAGCTGGAATTGGATGAACTTCTGGATGTTATTGTAGACGCATCGACCCCATTGCAGCACCGTTGCCACAGAGGCGAAGTTGTCGTCGAGGATTACGATGTCCGAGCTCTCCTTGGCGACCTCCGTGCCTTGGATGCCCATCGAAAGCCCTACGTCTGCTTCCTTGAGGGCTGGTGCATCGTTCGTGCCATCCCCAGTGACAGCAACGACGTGGCCTTTCTGCTTCAGGCATTGAACCATCAGGAGCTTATCAAAAGGCGAGGATCTCGCCATGACCCGGATTTTCTCAACTCTCCGAAGCCTCTCCTCATGCGTGTAATTGTAAAAGTCAGCTCCTTCCACAATGGCTTCGTTGGAGACATCGTCCCCGGGCCTGAGAATCCCGCACTCTGTGGCGATGGCCTTAGCGGTGAAGATGTTGTCTCCCGTTATCATCTTGATGTTCACTCCCGCGTCCTGACAAGCTTGGACCGCTTTCTTGACACCTGGACGGCACGGGTCCTTAATACCGACAAGTCCTAGTAATGTCAGGCCATCCTCTTGGATCTTCTTCCCATCTTCTCTTTCTTTGATCGCTTCCTCGGAGACTTGTTTTTGAGCGAAGGCGATGCACCTGAGGCTGCTCGCTGCCATCCCCTGAATAATTTGCTCAAATCTCGCCCTCTCAGCTTCATCCAAATCTTTCACTATCCCCGACCCCTCGTAGAAGCTCGAGCACTTTGTCAAGACCACCTCTGCCGCTCCTTTCCAGTGCACATGGAATGTGTCGTCCATGCTCTTCCTTATTAGGACACCGCTTCTCTTCTTCTGCGAGTTGAAGGCTTCAACTCGGATGACTTCACAGCTCTTCTTTGTCTCCTCCATGTCCATGCTCAATAGCGAAACCGCCCAGGAAAGAATCGCTTTCTCAGTGGGACTACCCGAGAACTCGTACTCCGATCCCAAAGATGGCCTGTAGACACTGCCCGTGGTGTTCAAAGCAACCCCATCCTTAATTAAATCCAGGACAAACTTGGAGACAGAGGAGCAGGTGTTTTCCACCACAGAGTCTTGGCCGACCCAGAATTTCGTCACCTGCATCTGGTTCATAGTGAGAGTGCCGGTCTTGTCGGTGCAAATAGTGGTGGCAGACCCCATCGTTTCACAGGCCGAAAGCTTCCTCACCATTGCCTGATCCGCCATCATCCTCTTCATTGAATAAGCGAGAGTGAGGGTTACTGCAAGCGGCAAGCCTTCCGGAATCGCGACCACCACGATGGTCACTGCAGCTGCGATGATGCTCACCACAGAATTTATGATGTCGTTACCTGTGGTTTGGCCTGCAATGAATTCCTGGTTCCCATTCTCGTCCTGTGTGTTTCCCGTGAAATAGCGAATCAGCAGAACCACGAGAACCAGGAAAGCAACCGCCAAGCCTACTTTGCCAATCGACGAGGTGAGCTTGTTGAGCCGAGCCTGTAAAGGGGTCTGCTCGCTATTGTCGCGGCTGATCAAGCTCATCATCTCGCCCCATGTCGTGCTTGTTGTAATGAATTGGCGTCTCAGCGGAAGCGGATCGTGTATTTTGCAATTATGTCGGGAGCTATAGAAATCGATCGAAATAAAACGAGGAACAATAAAAGGACAGGATACCAGAAATTAACGTGGTTCGGTCCGAATGTCGGAACCTACGTCCACGGGGAGAGCCAGCAAATCAATCCACTATAAATCGGAGAATTACAGGATTACAATCACACACATACACTCAAGTGTTTCCTAGCCCTACTTTATACCCGATACTCACGGTGTTTAACAAAACAAATCAATGGACTCAACTTTCGCATAAAACCTCTCTGAGCTCAAGCCTCGCACTCTCTCTCTCTCGAGCTCTTTTCTCTCGGTCACTACGAAGCTCTTTTCTTTCGCTGCACACGAGCTCTGGGCGTCTTTCTCCTTTTATCGGTGGAAGGGAAGGAAATAAAAAACAAACTTGTATTCCCCAGAGTTGTCAGAACGGCGCCGATTCAAAGCATGCGCCTCCATGCATTTACTGATAGCGTGTGGGCGTGAGAAGCATAAACTGACACACGTAGAAGAGCTTCCCCCTTCCCTCTTTCTTTAATAATAATAAAACAAGAGAAGCCCACAAACGTTGAACAAAAGAGAGGGAGAGAGTTCGGCGCCTACATGATAGGCTTATGAGGCAGCACACCTTTTTCTACGGGCATGCATGCACATGGCCATGTGCATGCATTTAATAAGGTTGAAGGAATTCGCACGAGCAACACTTCAGAAGATTTCATGCTGACAAATGACAAGGCCATAAAAAAAACAAGAATAAAATCAACACATGGTGTGGCCTTCATTTCCAACGGTAGAAGCTCGTATCCCTTTCGGCTTCTACCACGCGACCTTTAATTAAATGCTTCGCCGACGTTCTTCCTCGTTTCAACATGAAAATGTTTTGCGCGTATCGGGTATCATATAATGGATTCAAACTTGAGACATAATTCAACAATTCTCCACCTTGGCTCAACGTTTGAAGCCAAATTATAGTGATTATTTTCCATGCTCGGCTCTCCCAACGCCCCGATGGGCGCTCATATTCTACAGACGCCAATCGAGCTCATACAGAGCTCGAGCTTTGCTGAAGGAACATGCTTCGTCATCATATCTGCTGGGTTCTCCGCCGTTGCTATTTTCTTCACAACAATTTTACCCTTTGCTATGACATCTCGGATGAAATGGTACCTGATGTCGATATGTTTTGTTTGCTCGTGATATATTGGATTATAAGCCAAATATATCGCACCTTGATTGTCACAGTGTATGGTGACACTTTTCTGCTCCAATCCAAGGTCCGAGAGCAAACCCCTTAGCCATATCGATTCCTTTGCAACAAAGGTTAGTGCCATGTACTCCGCCTCAGTTGAAGACAATGCAACATCATCTTGTAAAGATGCTTTCCAACTTATTGCACCACCTGCAAGTGTAAACACGTACCCTGCTAGCGATCTGCGATCATCCAAGTTACCGGCGTGATCTGAATCCACGTACCCTGTGGTCTCATTGCCATTGACGTTCCTCCGATACATAATGCCGACGTCTGCTGTCCCTTTTAAATATCTGAGGATCCATTTCACGGCTTCCCAATGAGTCTTACCTGGGTGCTTCATGTAACGGCTGACAACACTTACAGCCTGTGAAATGTCGGGTCTAGTACATACCATGGCATACATAATACTACCCACTGCACTAGAATAAGGAACACGGGACATATGTTCCTCCTCCTCCTCAGTTTGCGGTGATAACTTGTCAGAAAGTTTGAAATGTGCAGCTAAAGGAGTACTTACAGATTTTGCTGACTGCATATTAAAACGTGCCACGATCTTCTCAATATATTTCTTTTGAGACAAACGCAACGTTCCTGCAACTTTGTCACGCAAAATTTCCATACCCAATATTTTCTTAGCAGCACCTAATTCTTTCATTTCAAACTCAGCACTCAATTGTCGCTTCAACACATCAATATCAGACATATGTTTAGTTGCTATTAACATATCGTCAACATATAATAGCAAATAAATCAAAGACCCATCCTCCAATCTCCTAAAATAAACACAACTATCAAATTGACTTTTCGAATAATCTTGACTAGTCATGAAAGCATCAAAACGCTTATACCATTGTCTAGGAGATTGTTTCAATCCATATAAAGATTTCTTCAATAAGCAAACATGGTCTTCCTTACCTGGAATAGCAAATCCCTCAGGCTGCTTCATGTAAATTTGTTCCTCCAATTCACCATGAAGAAATGCCGTTTTCACATCTAATTTGCTCCAGCTCAAGATCTGTGCAGTAACTAAGGCAAGTAATACACGAATAGAGGTATGCCTTACCACAGGAGAGAACACTTCGTTGTAGTCGATGCCCTCTCGTTGAGTATACCCCCTCGCAACAAGTCTCGCCTTAAACCTGGCTGCCTCTACACCGGGAATGCCTTCTTTCCGTTTGTAGACCCATTTGCATCCGACAATTTTCTGACTTTTGGGTACTTTGACCAATTCCCATGTCTGATTCCGATAGAGTGATTCTATTTCTTCACTCATAGCCTCTAGCCATTGTGATGACTCAGCACTAGCCATCGCCTCAGAATAGGATGAAGGCTCATCCATCTCCACCTCATCACCTACAGTTAATGCATAGGCAATATCAGAATAACCATAACGTACCGGTGGTTTAATTTGCCTTCTTTGTCTGCCCGTGGCTATGTTGTGTTGTGGCTCTGCTGGTTGTTCAATATCACCGTCTTCAGGAATTGTGGCCTCATCTGCAATCTCTTCCTCTGTTACCTCTGAGGTCTTTGGAGACTCAGCTTGAATCTCCACCTCACTTCTGACACCATGATCCGTTTGCTCTGCTGGTTGAGTCTCAAGACTCCTCTTTTGAAGCATTGCAGTCTCGTCGAAGATCACGTCTCGCGATTAGAAAACCGGGTGATCTCGGGATCGTGCACCACGTCGGTAGCCTTTCACCCCTTGTGCATAACCCAGAAATATGCACTTCTTCGCCCTCGGCTCAAGCTTACCATCTCTCGCATGAGCATACGCAGGACATCCGAATATTCGTAATCCGGAGTAATCAACAGGTTTCCCCGACCATACTTCCTCAGGAGTCTTCCACTCGATAGCGAAGATGGAGATCGATTAACCGGGTAACACGCCATGTTTATTGCTTCGGCCCAAAATTCCTTACCCAATCCTGCATGCGAAAGCATGCACCGAGCTCGCTCGAGTAGAGTTCCGTTCTTTCGTTCGCTACGCCATTCTTTGTGGTGTCCGGGAAGCGTGCGGTGTCTCACAATTCTTTCCTTTCAGTAGAACTCGGTAAGGTCCTTACCATAGAATTTCATGCCATTATTGGCTCTCAGGCACTTGATTTGCTTACCTTACCACTTCTCAATCAATGCCTTAAATTTTTGAACCGATCAAATACCAAAGATTTGTGCTTCAGTAAATATACCCACACCTTTCTCGAGTAATCGTCGATGAATGTCAGCATATATCTGGCACCTCCTTTTGATGGAACTGGAGACGGTCCCCAAACATCTGAATGAATGTATTCGACTGGTTGCTTGGTCGAATGTAGAGCTGTACCAAATTTAACACGACGCTGCTTCCCGAAGATGCAGTGCTCACACAGGTCCAGCTTTCCTGTCTTCTGACCTTTCAGCAACCCCTTTTCACTTAGCATCGTCATACCTGCCTCACTCATGTGTCCCAATCGCATATGCCATAACTGAGTCAAATTTGAGTCTGACTCACCTGATGAAACTGCAGCAACTCCGGTCACGGTTTCTCCCAGTAAATGATAGAGAGAATTCGCCTTCTTCCCTTTCATCACTGTTAGGGCACCTCGAGAAATCTTCAGCACTCCACCTTCAGCTGTGTATTTGCACCCAAGGTCATCAAGTGTTCCCAAAGAAATAAGGCTCTTCTTGAGCTTCGGTACGTGCCTTACGTCTGTCAATGTCCGTTCTACGCCATCGTGCATTCGGATCCGGACTGTTCCTATCCCCACAACCTCACATGCTGCATTATTCCCCAAAAGAACTCTACCACCATCTGCAGTCTGGTAGGTAGTGAACCAGTTCTTGTGAGGAGTCATGTGATAGGAACATCCAGAATCTAGCACCCATTCGTCTCCTGACGAACTCGTAGATACACATAGGACAGCTTCGGCATCACTGGTACTCTCCTCGGCAACATTCGCCACACTGCTTGTGGCATTTTGCCAAACGCCTTTATTTCTTAGCTTTGGACAATTTCTCCTTATGTGCCCCTCCTCGTGACATTCGAAGCACTTCACGCGACCTTTTGATTTTCTATGTCGCGACTTCGACCTGCTTTTGCTTTGGCTTCGTTGTTCTTTGGGCCTCCGATGTTGGTCTCTACCTCGAATCACCAGTCCACGCGCTACATCTTGCGCTAGACTGTCATCACGCAACTTTTCTGCCACTCTTTTGAAAACAGGGCAGATTTTACCTCCTACGAGGTAATCGTAGTACGCCCCCTGTAACAAGGAGTCGGTAAAGTGCTCCCATGACTCCGGTAGAGACGCCAACAACATCATGCCTTGCTCTTCATCATCTAAAATCTTGCCAACATTTTTCAAGTCCATCATGAGTTTATTAAACTCATCTAGGTGGGATCTAATGGACGTACCTTCAGTATATCGAAACTGGAACATTCTCTTCAGCATATATAAGTGATTGTTCAAACCCTTCTTTACATAGAGGGCCTGAAGTTTAGCCCATAACGCTGCGGCATCTTCCTCCTCGGCGACCTCTATTAGCACTTCATCCGATAAGTTCAATAGGATGATACTCATGGCCTTCTCCATCAGCTCGTCTTTCTCAGCATCTCGCATTGTTTCGGGCAACTAAGCCTTGCCCTCCAATGCCTTGGCTAATCCTTGAGTTGTTGTTAATAGCGCCTTCATCTTGACGCTCCACAACCCGAAGTTGTTCCTCCCGTTAAATTTCTCAATTTCTACTTTTGCTCCAGACATAATTGCAAAGTCTTGGCTCTGATACCAATTGTTGTAATGAATTGGCGTCTCAGCGGAAGCGGATCGTGTATTTTGCAATTATGTCGGGAGCTATAGAAATCGATCGAAATAAAACGAGGAACAATAAAAGGACAGGATACCAGAAATTAACGTGGTTCGGTCCGAATGTCGGAACCTACGTCCACGGGGAGAGCCAGCAAATCAATCCACTATAAATCGGAGAATTACAGGATTACAATCACACACATACACTCAAGTGTTTCCCAGCCCTACTTTATACCCGATACCCACGGTGTTTAACAAAACAAATCAATGGACTCAACTTTCGCATAAAACCTCTCTGAGCTCAAGCCTCGCACTCTCTCTCTCTCGAGCTCTTTTCTCTCGGTCACTACGAAGCTCTTTTCTTTCGCTGCACACGAGCTCCGGGCGTCTTTCTCCTTTTATCGGTGGAAGGGAAGGAAATAAAAAACAAACTTGTATTCCCCAGAGTTGTCAGAACGGCGCCGATTCAAAGCATGCGCCTCCATGCATTTAATGATAGCGTGTGGGCGTGAGAAGCATAAACTGACACACGTAGAAGAGCTTCCCCCTTCCCTCTTTCTTTAATAATAATAAAACAAGAGAAGCCCACAAACGTTGAACAAAAGAGAGGGAGAGAGTTCGGCGCCTACATGATAGGCTTATGAGGCAGCACACCTTTTTCTACGGGCATGCATGCACATGGCCATGTGCATGCATTTAATAAGGTTGAAGGAATTCGCACGAGCAACACTTCAGAAGATTTCATGCTGACAAATGACAAGGCCATAAAAAAAACAAGAATAAAATCAACACATGGTGTGGCCTTCATTTCCAACGGTAGAAGCTCGTATCCCTTTCGGCTTCTACCACGTGACCTTTAATTAAATGCTTCGCCGACGTTCTTCCTCGTTTCAACATGAAAATGTTTTGCGCGTATCGGGTATCATATAATGGATTCAAACTTGAGACATAATTCAACAGTGCTCATGCCGACAGATGTAACCAGCATCTGAGCATACCCATCAGCAACCTTTGTTCCTGAGAACAGGAATGGATTTTCCTTGCGGTTCACTTCTACGTGATCACTCTCCCCAGTCATGCTCGATTCATCAGCCTAAATTGACAACACAAACGTCGCTCATGGTTTAGGGACGCTAGGATGACACGATACGAAGCGTTCTGGTCTTCACTTGAGGCAAAGAAAATGAAATGTGAACAAATAGGAAATAAGAACAAATGGATCACGTTTTAAAAGTAGAATTTTTTAACAAATTTTTTCTACTATAACTAGAACTACGAAAAAAAACCATTCCTTATCCTTATTTTCAAAGAATCAAGATTTTGAAAATGACAGGCTGCCCAGTCAAGCAGAATATGATACACTTCTACAATTTTTTTGGACTAATTACTCATGCTCGAAAATGGTAATAATAATACTTCGTATGTTTCTGAACTTGAGTTAAATATGCAAATCTAATGCGTCAAACCAGTGCAAATTGTCAGCCATACCTGCAAGGAATGCCCGTCCAGGAAAAGCCCATCTGCCGGAACTTGATCACCCGTCTTCAAACAAACGACATCTCCAACGACGATCTCAAATATGGAAATCTGCTGCCGCCGACCCTTCCTTATCACATCAATGAGAATATTATCACTCACTTGAGATAATTTTTCAAACTGCCGGTTTTGGCGGTAATTGCTCCCAGCGGACACGGCGATCACCAGGAACACCGCAACGAATATGCTGCCACCATCATACCACCCTTCTTTGACCCCGTCCTCCTTGATCCCGAACCCAAGCGAAAGCCCGGCGCAAACAAGAAGAATCATGATTGTGAGGTCCTTGAAAGCCTCGACCACGAAGTGGAAGAAGCCCTTGGCAGGCGGCTTCTTGTATGAGTTGATGCCAAACGCATTTTGCCGGCGAGAGACGTCGTCTGGGTCACCGCTTATTCCGGTTGAGACATCAGTTTCGAGTGCTGAGATGACTTTCTGGACCCCACCGAATTTCTGGAGGTGGCCGAGGTCCTTGTCCTTGACCAGCTTGGTGAGCTGTGACTGATCAATGTCGAAGGAGCTGGGGTGATCAGAGAGATCGTGGATGGGAATAGAAGTGTAGGAAGGAGATTTTCGTGGGGACAACTTCTTGGTTTTCTTGGCGAAGGTAGTGATGGCTCGGGAGCAATATATGGTCACGAAGGCTAGATGCCATCGCTTGGCAAACTTGCGCATAGCGGCGGGCAAGTCGAGAGAGACCTCGTAGCGGACGGAGTCGCCACGGAGAATGCTGGTCATCGCTGGGAAGAGACGCACGGGCTCTAGTGATCCTCCAATGAGGTGGGGTCGCACAATGCAAATGACAAGAGAAGAGGGAAAAGCTCTGACGTTATTGGTGTTTGGTTTAGGCTCTGAAATGTAGCAATTCTCGAATTTGTGGCAGAAGCGATGTTGGGAGACAATACCCACGGATGGCATTATATAACGTCCCTAGGGTTGAAGTCGGTCGCGCGATGGATTACAGCGACTTTTATTTGGTTTCCACAGCGCGCCGCATCTTCCCGTTCCTTGAACATGACGAGACACGAAGTATTAGATTCAGATTTGTGCTGTCGGGTTTCCCCGAAAGTGGAAATCCCGCGTGGTTGAGCGCGTTCCATGCTGATGACGTGGAAGTCAACGAGAACTCAAAAGGTATGGAGATACGAGAAAGGGGCCCAATATTCCGAGGCTTTTAGACATCGAGTTATTCTCATTCGTTCGAGGGAAAAAAGCCCATACTCACCCTTTTAGGCCCACCGTCTTGAAATACGCGGTATCGCTATATCTTCCTTTATCTCTCGTTCAATCATGTGATCGGTAGATTATAAATATAAATATCATTCGCTTTCATTTTCTTTTTGTTGAATTTGATCTTGGATGATGGCCGTGTTTTTAATGTGCCGATTAAAGAATTGGCTAGATGAACTCTTCCTCTCTCCAATCCGGGGTGGAGGAAAGTACGACTATGTGATGCACACATCTTAAAGTGAGCGCGGTACATTGGGCCCCACTAATACTTGCTCTATAGACATCAATTCTTATTGCACATTTGGTTAATGTATAAGTTAACACAGCCATGTATGAGATATTATAGTCATGACAAAATGGATATGGTAATGTGTTTATTCGGGCAATGGTATAATGAAATAGCCAATATTCTGCACGGTTTCCTAAATGATGTCACAATTTTAATAGTGTTTACTAATAATACAGTTTCATAATTTTGTGTAAACCATCGGATTTTATAAAACAATATCAAATTAGATAGTAAATAGAGGAAAATTATTTCAGCAAGCCATATTGTGGACCCATGCTCGGAATAGTCACTTGACAAGCATAGGCAAATAGTGCAACCGGAAGGCTTTGCCTACGAGGTTAGTATGAGTTTCTCTAGTGCGAGCAAGGGTTAGCATCGAGCATGAGCAACGCCGGAAAATCCGAGATGAAATAGTGAGGATGTGAAGGAGTAATACACGATTATAGTAGATTTGAATGCCAAGTGGCCAATGACATGTTTGAGGTAGGGATGTGAATGGTTCGGTTCGATTCTATTTTTTTGAAAAATCGAACCAAACCAAACTAATAAGGAAATTTATTAAACCGAATCAAAATCTGATCCGAACAAAAATCAAATCGAACTAAAATCCTAGTTCAATTCAGTTCGATTTTTTTAGTTTTTACTTTTTTGTTTGTATTTTTTTCCCTACATACACCTCTTTCTATGAATTATTTATTTTTTAAAAAATCAAAATTTTAATTATTTTTTATTCTTTTCATTGGCCGATCGCCGACCACGATGGCGAGCTCGAGCCTACCCGGCGAGGTCAAGCCTCACCCAACTCACTGGCATTGGGTGAGCTCAACCTCGCCAAATTAGGTGAGGCAAAGCCTCGCTTGAAGCTAGCCAGCTCGAGCCTCCCCTGCCTCTAGCTGATCGTTAGCTACCATTAGGGCCGGCAACCGGCCAGTGAAGAAAAAAGAAGAAAAATAAAATAAAAACGATTTAAAAAAAAATAAAATAAAAAATAAAAAATATAGATTTTATCTGTTTGATTCGGTTAAGTGAATTGATAAAAACCGAACCGGTTAAAAAATTTTCGCTTTTTAATGAGAATCGAATCAAATAAGAATTGAACCAAAATAAAAAGAATTTTTCGGCTTAGTTTTGGTTTGATTTTTTACATAGATTCGATTACGTTGCACGAGGATGACCCATATATGGTGATAGTAATCAAGCTGTCAGAGCTCTCAATGGCAAGGCCCATCCTCCAAAAATCAAATGATCCATTGAACTAAGATGGTACAAACAACGAGACGATTAAGGCAATTAATGAAAAGGATATCGCCATGGAAGAATCATGTATCATGAGGATATCGATTAAAACGCGAGGTGAAATGGGGATTCTTATGTATCATAAGAGCACGGATTAACATGAAGTCATTAAAAAGTATTAAATAGATTAGATCAAGTCAATTCAATCAGATAGGGATCGAAGGTTGAGGATCACGCGACACCCTCAATATTGCTAATTCCTTGGTTCTTCCTTCTTGCGTAAGGAGCTTTGGATACTCTAGTCTCCACGTAAGAGTTGCGTGGTTGACCAATATGTCTTGCTCCTTGTGTTTATACCCACATGTCAACGTACAATTACTTGGATTCTTATCCACACATACACTTGACATTTCCCCCCTTTCAGAGAGAAACGTCGGTTGTTATCAAATTCCACGTACACATGTTTAGGGATAAGATGAGATGCACCATTTTAATTTTTGCTTGCGATGGACAGCTAAACGTTGACATTATGTCTCGAGTTTAAATTCGTGAACAGAAATTTGACCTAAGACAGATTATCATTTGTGGACGCACAGGTAGTGGAAATCCAAGACTTCTTTCCGGTGCCGTTTTCCAAATTTTGGAGGACGGTTTCCTTGCTTGTGCGTGGTCGCCAAGCAAAGCAGAAATGGGGAAATGCACACAAAATCAATATTCCTTAACGCGCGCCGGAGGAGCCTTTCGCTGAAAGCGGAAAGTCCGGCGCGGACTTTTGAATGTGACCATGATGCGGTCGACTCACATATGTTGTCTGGCTGTTGGAGCTCTTTGACCAGCGGTTGATACGCGCACGGAGGGAAATTCCGGGTTCTTCCTTTCGCATCCCAATTGGAGCTATCTCCTAAGGAACTTTATCGTGGGGAACAAGTGTTGGAAGCTGCCATTAAATTACGTGGGTTAAGATTTTTGTTAATTCTTTTATAAGGTTAAATTATTTCGTGAAAAATTATGAGGCTTACATAATAAGACTATTTACTGCTATTTTCGTGGACAAAAATCACTCCAATTGAATCATGTAAATTAAGTGTCTAATTCATTTTCTTGTTCTATCTATTACTTATTTCCATAGCACTAAATTATTTAGTAGTTTCTTTTATTATGATTCGTTCAATTAAAATAAAATGAGATGATGATTGTTTCATCATATGACATATTATCAACTAACTCGGGCAGAGGAAATATTGTGCACACAGACGATGTGACGTCATTTTTACACAAATCCATTCAGTGAGCAACATGTGTCAAATTTGAGCCCACCTGTAAGAACTTTGAAAACGCCTCAAGCCCATCATGTTCTCTCTCTGCGGCTCTTTTGACTTCGACGGACCTTTGGGGTGGTGGTGGCGAAGGAAAATAAAGGGGGGACCGTTTGTTTCGAAAGGAAACGATGGGAAAATTCTCTTGCTCGCGAGGGCTTAATTTCCTAGAAAAGCACTCCATCGCAACGCAACGCAACGCAAGAGGTGACGATGAACGGCTGGGAAAAGTAGCTGAAAAAGACGTTGTTACGAATCGACCCCAGCAAAAGAAGGGAAAGGGGAAACAAAAAACAAAGAAGCTTCGATTACACCGTTGAACTCATCCGGTGCTGCGACGAGGGGAGGATCCGGAGGCAGTTCTTTGGAGTGGACGGTGAGGTTGAGGCTGGCGGTGGTCGGAGGATGAGGCGAAGGCGGACTTGATCATGGATTGGGCCGCGACGAGAACGACGGAGAGGGAAGGGAGGAGTGCCTGGAGAGGGAGCTTGGAATCTGGTGGCCCCGCAGGCCTGAGTGGCCTGGGGTGGGACGAGAGAGGGAAGGAATGCGATGGGCATGTGAAAGGTGGACAGGGGTCGACGGCTGAGGAGGTGGTGGAGAGAGAGAGAGAGAGAGAGAGAGGAGAGGAGAAGGTCCTTTTTGGGCCAAATAACGACAAAAAAAGAAAAGGCTGTTCTTTCTTAAATCTGTCCAGTTAGCCGATGTTTCTTACAGATGGGCTCAAATACGACACATGTCGTTTAGGATTGGTGTAAGAATAAAGTGGCACCGCTTGTGTGCGAGATAGCGGACGGTGGCCCACGCAGGAGCATCATATGGATCTTGGAATTTTGCTCCCTCCTTTTTGTGATGATGTGGCATTAAGAGGGCCATTGGATTCGGCCCCATAAGTCATCGAATAAGGACCCTTAGATCCATGCCCTCGCCTGTGATCTCGGCAGTCGGATCGGAGTGGCTATGGGTCGTTAGATCCACGCCCACTCCTCCAATCTGCACCGTCGGTTCGGAAAGAATAGAAGCCGTCCAATCTGTTCTAGGGTCCCATCTTCTTCTTTAAGCCAACAAAGACTTCCTCCCTAGTTTTGCTACTGTGCTCAAGGACTACTGTGGTGTGGTTGGAGAATCTCGTCAACGCATTCGAGAGCCTCGCTAGCATAGCCTGGGCCATACTCTCTCCTCCCTTTTCATGCCCAAAGCTCGCGAGTCACCAGTTTTCCTCTTGAATAGCTAACTGAAAAATCCACCCGAGAGGTGGAATGGGCTTCATGGCCAAGATTTGCAAGCAAAAAAGTATGTAGTTGTCGTTTAGGGTTAAAAGAAATCAGGTTACCTTCTCCCTCTCCCCGATTTCCTTGTACTATTTCAGGGTTGTCTTCAACCCCTCAAGCTGTTTGTCAACGGCTTCAAGTTCATTTTAGAGGGTCGACAGCTGGTTGAAGCAAATTATAACTGAGAAGTTCTCTTACTTCAACTTAGAAAGTTCTCGTGCAAGCAAAAACACTTTGAACCTATCCAATTTCCCATACATCTCTTTGATGTTGTCCCACATAGTTCTTGCGTCCTCAGTCAGAGGAAGCTCGGCCACGACCTCGGGTGTCACATATTTCCTTATCTAGATGCAGACGAGTTGATTGCAACGGCGCTAGTGTCGCTACATACGGTTGTCAATCGAAAAGGGAATGGAACCATCAAGAAATCTATTTTTGTCTTTCATAATGAGCACCCGCTGAAAGTCTCTCATCCAAGTTGAGGAGTGGTCCGGTTCGGTGAGCTAGAGAGTTATCAACCAAAGTTTTCATCTTGTCAACTAGCAAGGTATAAAGAGGCTTGCTTGGCTATGGATAGCCGACAAAAGTTGAAAAAGACACAAATCCATGTGGAAAACTCGGGTAGGGTGTGATGCCCCTAGCACGCCATGGCTAACACAAATGCTAAAATCTTTTCACTTTTTAAGTATGTGAAAGCATGTATAGTTAAAGAACGCACAAGACATATAAAATTTCAAAGGATCACAAATGGAATTGTAAATCAAACAATCTCATTTCATTTCTCATTTTTATATCATTTAGGTAACAATATCGAGGTACACTGGGAGATAAGCAAAAAGTACCACTGCTCCATACTACACCCAAAAACTCCAGCAGGTGCATTATCCCAACCTGGATACTACATATGTACTATGTCATTTGCCTCCCACTCATAGTACATTCAAAATTTTAGCTTGTTCTTCCTAAAATGCTATGATCGGAGAAATAATGATTAATCACAAGTGAGCACAAAGCTCAACAAGCAAACTACTAACTTCTTTATACCATGTAAGTCAATAACATCATATATGATGAAGTTTAAATATAAAGGTCAAAAGATCATTATGATATCAACTTGCCTAAGAACCTTTCTCAAATTAGGATAGCAAATAAAAAATGTTTCCTCTGAAAACAGTTACCGAATAAAACTTGAATAAAATCTAGAATTGCAATTGATCATCTTTACTATGAATTGACTGCCACTATCTTCCGGGAAATCCCATTACCTCTTCGGCATCTCATACCCATTCAGCATTGCGAGAACATTTAGAGGAACCATGTAGGCATCCAAAGGAACCCAAATACCTCTGCAGGTATCCCTTCTAACACCCGAGATATCGTTGTTTCAATGACTGACAACATTCCCAAACCAGTCACTCGTCCCACGGTGCAATAATTCCATAATTCAATTTAAATACGTTGTCCAATGAGTTAAATCACAAGGTCCTCGCAATTCCATAATCCTTTGTCCGTTTGAAAACCCCAAAAATGATAGAGGATGGTTGCTTATCAGGGCGCACATGACAACCATTCTGTTCCATAAATAATTTCTAGAATAGAAATAGATTTTTCTATTTCTAGAAGAGTTTCTGAGCAAAAAAATCTGTTTGATAATGATACAAAATTTCTGTTTTAGAAATAGAAATTCGTTTGATAACAAAAAAAGATAAAATTTCTATTTCTTAAAACTAATTTTTCTTTTTTTTTTTTGGAGCAAATGAGATGTCCATTCTTACAAATTTCATATGCCTATGAACCCATTGACCCAAATACAAAGTAAGAGTTTTTTTTTTTTTTTTTTTTTAAGTAAAGTCTCCCTTTTTGAAAAAAAAAATACAAAGTAGGAATTGTTATATCAAATTTTCTAAATTTTCACACAAAATTCTTTAGCATTCACCTAGATAGGCAATTACGGTCAAACAATATACTTATCAATAGTCTCCATACAATAGAAAAAAGAAATCAATATGCATTACTTTTGAGCATGATAGAAGGTTCCCAAAACTCTAGTAGAATGAAGGTGGGCAACCATATTCTAATCCCCTTCATGCTAGTATGTCATGTCGATCACCGCCACGGTTTATGATATCGAGCAATCGTTTTAGAAAGAAACACAAAGAAGTGTATTGGGCAATTTGTGGCAAATTTTACAAAATCGGCGAATTTTACGAAGTGTAATAGAGTTTGTCACAAATAACCATTACAAATAAGGAAAATCCTCAAGTAGAATATCACATTACAAGAATTGAGATAGGAATCATCAAATACAGTATCACATTACAAAAGCAAAGATTGGGAATCCCCAAATACAAAATAATAGAAATACATTACAAAAGTTGAAAACACGATCTCATGGAATTTCCGGCATATTATGATCTCTTGCCATCTTATTGGTAATACTTTTTCTAAGCATATTCATCTTAGTAGAAAATTTCATGGAGAAATTATTTCGATTTGCCCGAGAAATAGAGAAGTAGAAAATTTCTATTTCGATTTCGATCAAAATCTATTTCGGAACAAAAATCTATTCCAAAAATAGAAAAATGAAATAAGTTTATCAAACGGATTTCTATTCTAGAAACAGGTCTGGAATAGAAAAATTGTTTCTGGAACAGAAATTCTGGTTTGTCATGCACCCCCTCAGTATCCTCCAAAAGACAAGCACAAAAAAGGAAATTCCAAAGTCCCAATTTCAATTTAAAAAAAAAGGCAATTCGCCCATCCTTAGAAATCAGAGGAGTTTACCAAGTAAATCCATTCGGAAAATTGCAAAACTTTAACATGCCGTGGACGAGACTCTGAGGAACATCTTTTATGAAGGACTCGAGGTACAGTTTAGCTTGTATGAGCCCCAATAATTTTCTGAAGTTCGGATCAATACATAGCACAATTCCAGCTTGCAACTGGGTTAGGAAATTGCATTTTGGACATCTAAAGATGCGCATGACAAAATTTCTGGAACGAAAATCAATCTTTGGCTAGAAATTGATTTCTCAATTTCTATCTATTTCATGAATGAGTTTCTGAGCAAAGAAATGCGTATGATAACGATTCAAAATTTCTATTTTTGAAATAAAAATTTGTTTGATAACATAATAAAATTCTTATTTCTAGGAATAGCAATGACCGGTGTCCGGTAGCTGGAGTTCGACATTCGGTGTTCGGCATTCGGTGATTGGTGGCGGGCGGCCGGAGTTCGGAGTCTGGCGTCGGGCGGCCGGAGTTCGGAGTCTGGCGTCGGGCGTCTAGCACCGAAGTCCGACGTTTGGCACCGGAGTCCAATGATCGATGGCAAGAGGCTGAAGTCCGAAATCTGGCAACCAACAATCGGTGTCCAAAGTTCGGAGTTCGACGTCTAACATTTGACATCCGGAGTCCAGCGACCTGAGGCCGGCGGCGAGTGGCTAGTGGCCGAAGTCTGGCAAAGGGCAGCCGACATCCGATGGCTGGTGGTGAGCAGCGGAAGATCGACAGTGGACATCCGATGGTTGGTGGTGAGCCTCCGGCATCCAACAATTGGTGATGAGCGGCCAACGACCTGTGGGCGTTCAGCATCTAGTGACTAGCGGTTGGCGACGGGCGGCCGGAGTTCGGTGGCCAGTGGCCGATGTTCGATGGCCGGCAGCCAGTGGCTGGTAGGCATCTGGCATCCCACTAGCAACAAGTGGGTGATGAGTGGTGACGAGAGTGAACGATGAGAAAAATTTTAATTTCTCATTTTTGTTCCAAAAATAGAAAAACTAAAAATTTTAACTTCTAATTTCTACTCCAAATTTATTTTTGAAATAGAAATTTGTTCCAAAAAAAGAAAAAATGAAATTGCATTACTAAACGGATTTTTGTTCCAAATTTATTCGAGGAATAAAAAAACAGAGAAATAGATAAACATAAATGTTGTCATGCGCGCCCTAAATGAATTCCATAAAATAATGGAAAATTGTCATGTTATAGTTTAAGATGTGGTCAAAAATTTTGTGAAGGACACTAGTCCAAATTATTTGTCAAAAGTTCAGTAGATAATGAAAACGAAAAAAGTGTCGAAAAAGTCCTAAACCTTTTGTCTTTATGCCGATTTAGTCATAAACCTTTTACGTTGCCAATTTAGTCCTTTCCAGCCAATTTTGGCCGAATTTTGCTGACTGGACATCGACCGGCTGATGTGGCCTAATCGACGCTGACGTTGACAACTTTTAATAATATTTTAGAATTTTATTTTTATTTTTTTTCTTTCTTTCTCCTCCTCCTTCCTCCAGCCGGTCGTCGGACCTCGGTGATCGGCCAGAGGCGACGACCGACGAGGTCAAGGTCGACCTCGCCGGCCACCTCACCAGTGGTTGTGAGGGCGGCCTCGCGCGGGGCAGCCAGGCTCGCCCTCGCCGGATATAACAAGGGTCGAGCCTCCCCCATGGCCGGCAAGGGCAAGCCCTGCCAGCCCAATGCGAGGCCAACTCGAGGCTCGCCCTCGCCACCCAAGCCTCGGGGGTGGCGAGGCTCGCCCTTGCCGGATCTTGTGAGGGTCGAGCCTTGCCCATGGCAGCACTGAGCGAGCGAGCCCCGCCAGCCATGGGCGAGGCTTGACCCTCGCTAGATTTGGCAAGGGTGCGCCTTGCCGCCCTACGTGAGGCCACCCTCATGGCCACTAGCAAGGTGGCTGACGAGGTTGACCTCGACCTTACTAGTTGGAGGAAGGAGGAGGAGAAAGGAAAAAAAATTCAAATATATTAAAATATTATTAAAATTTGTCCACGTCGGCGTCGATAAGATCATGTCAGCCAGCCAATGTCCAGTCAACAAAATCAGGCCAAAATTGGCCGGAAAAGACTAAATTGGCACAACGTAAAAAGATGTAGGACTAAATTGGCACCAAAAAAAGGTTTATGACTTAATCGGCACAAAGACAAAAGCTTTAGGACTTTCTTCGACACTTTTCCCAAATGAGGTTTGGAAACAGCTTATAAAAACAATTTTGGACTCGAACAATTTTTGAAATATATTTTGCACATACGAAGTCCGAGAATCTGAAATTTAAGTATGTTGTAGAACAAGCCAAAACACACAACTTGTGAAGAAAGCCCCGTTAAAGTTGTACCATAGAAATCGGGATAAAATTGGCAAAATCCACAATAAACCGAATTTCAACATGATCTCATTCCCGGATTCCTTCCACAATTCGTGATATTCAAACTCAAATGCACTTAAATCTCAACAACTGGTATTTCAACAACATATTAATATACTCAGGGTACTAAATTATTAACACTCCTTGCAACACAAATATTCCAAAACTGTCAATGAACATAATCAAGCACACATTTGATCAAGGCAACTAAAACTTGAGGAAATCAACCTCGACGCACGGAATTAACCTACATAGCATAAACAGGGCAAGTGTCGGTTCTGGTGAGGTCTTGGAAGCCCGGTTTTGGCTGTTTATTAGTCGATGGGGCGGCTTGAGGATGGTGGGGCGGCGTGAGTGTAGGCTGAATGAGGGGCGCGTCACTGGCAAATGTGGCGGCGAGGAAGCCACGGTTGTTGCATGGAAACAGAGAAGAAACGAGGGAGGGTGAGGGTCGTGCGGCGTCGAGCAGCAAGGAGGGATGATGCGCGGATGAAGAAGAGGATGGACGGAAGGGAACGGTGGGGTAGCGGAGTGGCAGAAGAGATGGAAAAGAAAAGAGTTTGCTGAATTTACATTTTTTTCCTCCCTTCACCACCGCCTACATGGTCTTGACAGTTGATTAAATGCCACATTACCACAAATTGTGGCTAGGGGTGTAAATGGGTCGGGTAAGGGTCGGGTCGGGTCTTGATGTTACCCGACCCGACCCGACCCGAAACACATCAGAATATCGAATGTGTTTCGGGTCGGGTCGGGTCGGGTCTATGGGTTTTCACCTTTTTTTTTTTTTTTTCACAATAGACCATCTAATGTGACGGAGGCTTAGTACAACCCACGGATGAGAATGCCACCTACCATTACAATCTGTTGAAATATCCTGCAGTTGCAGACAAGAAAATGAGAAACATACATATGGAACAATTCTCCTTTCATGGAAACGTTCGATTCTCTACTCATCATTCATCATTGTCGCGGTTTACTTCACTAGTGATTGCATCTCAAGTCGCTGTCGCTGTTCTGCTTCTTTCTCTTTGGCTTCTACTTCTCTTACAAGCTTAGGCATGCTTGTTGATTGCTGATGCGCAAACACACCAAGCACACAAAATCAAAAGCCACACTATTCCTAGCAAATGCTCATCTAGATATGAGATAACAAGATTAATCCACACTAAGCCAACCCAAGGGGGAACCAAAAAGGGGTTGTGCATGTGGTGTCATCAAAGCTTCATGGCAGCAAAAATATCAGTAAAGGAACTCTGACCAAGATCAATTCAATCCAATGTCAAAAGCATGCAATATCCTGCAACAATTGAAATGGCTAGTTAAGCCATCATTGTACCATCTCTGGCTTTTTCAGTGCCAGACCAAATAGTAAAGAAGCAACAAAATTCGGACTTGACATTGATAAATGCACATTTTTATTGAAATTGGACAGAGACTATGTACAACAGCTGACATGAACTCCACATCAGTCCAGCTAATTGTAGTATTGACAGAAGGCAAATCCCATAGATATTCCTCATACTTAGTACCAGTTGCAGTCGCTAAGGAATAGCTGACATACAGAGAAATACATATTAATGAACAAGTTACAGTTGCTATTCTGCTTTCAATGCACCGGTCCCTTATTTCCAATCAAGCATGTCTAGGAGCCAGAGTACCTCTTCCTTGGAGTTTGCAAATATCTTGATAACTCAAAAATATAAAACTTTTTAGTAGGGATCTGAACCTAGTAGAAGAAAGAAAGACCTCGTTGAAGAATTTAACCATAGTACAAACAATTAGAGTCTTCTTCAATAATGCACCAAGCAGGGCATCGGCATCTTAATCCTTCAGGCAAACAATCCAGCAAAGCAAAAACCATCACTCCGCACATAGAATGCTAAAGAAGCAAGATATCAAATTAATAACAGCAGCACAAAACCAGCAATAGCAAGTTAGCAACAATGACAGCAAGAATTGCACAGAAAAAAAAAGAAAAAAGAACACACCAACTTCGACAACCGCAACTTCCTTTTGGTGTTCTTCTTCGCTAGTAGATGTTGCTTCCCAGCTCTCCTCAGCACAATCTTCCCTCTCCCCGTCACCCAGAACCGCTTCGCCGAAGCCTATCCACAGAATATCCCATTCACACTCAAATCAACCATTCATTTTAACAAGATAAGCTCAAACAAGAAAGACCCATCAACAGAGAGACCCACCAAGAACCAGAGCACCAAATGAGACACCGCAAAACCACGATATACCCAAAAGAAAGAAAGAAACACCAATTGAAGATAAGCATCCAAGAAACAAAAAAAAAGGAGCAGAGATGGCGTCTGAAGAACGAAACCCTACCAAGAACGAGAAGAGCTCCGATGCCTGCTGACGAATTTAAAGACCCTAGATCAAGCCGTCGTGTAAACGCGCGTGCGAGAAGTCGCGGCAGAATTTCTCCCGACTCCGAGGAAAAATCGAAATCGACAGCTCCAGCGTTTTCCCACTAAAACAATAGGAATCGGCGGCGGCTAGGGTTTCGGTGTTGAGATGAGAGATGGAGACCTGGACGGCGACGATTGATTGATTCGGCGGTGGCTAGGGTTCCGGCGTTGAGACGAGGGGTGGCGACGGCGAGGCGGAGGCGCGTCGACCGGAGGGCGGCAGCGGAATGGAATCCACGAGAAGCGCAGTCGTCGGAGAAGAAGCCAAAGGGGAGGGGTTCTCGAAAACACGTCTGTTTAGTGTTTAGTGTTTGTGTTTGGTGACTTGTTTGGAAATTGGAACAAGGGTGTTAACGGTTTCGGGTCGAACAATGTTCCAACCCTAAACCCGACCCAAAACATGTATTCCGCTTGTTTCATGTTTGTTACCCGAACACGACCCGAACACGAAACACGTTTTATATTTGTTTCGTGTTCGGGTTGGGTCGGGTCGGGTCGGGTCGGGCCGGGCTTTTTTGACACCCCTAATTGTGGCAACACAAGAAGACGCCAGCCGGGGGGGAAACTAAGGAGGAAAAATGGTGGTTTGGCTTATTTTAATCTTCAATTTCTTCTCTCCCACCTCCTGCATTGTAAGTCCGGTCTTCTTGCGGTCTATTTGTTTACCATGTTAGCACCGCAAGGTGCTAGCAACCGAGGGGGAACGCCAGCTGTTGAAGTTGTGGCGTTGCTGGGGTTGATTCAGCAGAGGTGTAGCTCGATGTTGATTGGCTCGGTGACCGATATGAGTGCGACGAAGAGAGGAGAACGGCCCAAGCGGTCGTCGCGGCTGACGCGGTGGCTGCAGAAGGTGATGCCAGCTGGGGGACGGCGTCCATGCCTCGGTGATGTGGACGTGTCGTCGAGTGAGGCTGAGGTGACTCGGTGGTGGTGTCGAGTGGCCAGCTGGGGTGTCACGGTTGGTGACGGGACGAACTGAAGTGGCAAGTCCTTACGGTGGCGAGGCATGACAAAACACGGCGGCGTGATCCGACGGCAAGCTTGATGACGTGGCAATAGCTACTTGTCACTTGAGGCTCACGATGTCGTCAAGCGAAGATCCGGATGTCACATAGGGAATTGTCGCTACCCCACCCAGATTCAATTCGGTTCTCTGACCCAAAGACAATGGATCCAAATCTCCATTCGGGTGTTGTCCAGGTGGGCCGAAATTGGCCCATTGCAGGCTGGACCCAATGGTTCCCCCAATTCGGTTCAGTGGCCCATGGGCCCTGAATCGGGACCCATGGTATGTATGACCATTGAACTGGAGGAGACTAGGGGGCCGCTAGAGCGACTGGAGTAATTGGAGTAGGGGCGGAGGATTGTCCCGAAATTGGGTCGGGTTGTAGGTAGGGTCGGATCTTGGATTTCACTGCTGTGTGGATTCTGCATATTCAGAGTTGAATACGTACCTGTTGTGCTGGTTTTGTTTTGCAGGTGCAACAACAATAACTCAGAAACAATTGAAGGTAATTCAGAAGAATTTTTGCGGAAACGGGGTTAGAGACACTGCCGTGATGCTGTGATGCTGTGATACATTGACAAGAATTTAGAGACACTGCTCTGATACCATAACAAGAAATGTGGAACCATGGAGGAAAAGACTTTTCCATATATTTCATCATATTCTATGTACTAGAATGTATCCATATCTATAGTACAAGGAATGAATCGGAAAGAATATACACAATATCCTATATCTATGATTTACTGTATCAATTACAAAATCAAATCACAATCGAAAATCAATCTGAATCAATTAAAAGAATCGAAATTGATCAAATCAAATCCAGTCTCCAACAGTTGCTACCGTTCTCTGTGCACGATTTTCCTCGCGAGCTTCTTGCTTTTCAATCCCAAGTAGATGAAAATTGGTATATCAGGGACCGGGATGCACTTGATGACCCAACCGATAGGCCAAGACATGGCAGCAATCCCGACACATGCACCCCATTGTCCCCAGCTCAACCGCTCCGTGTCAGCGAATCGCTTTAGGAACTCAACCATCACCACCTGGAGGACCACTGTCACGAAGATGATCCCGAGGAACAGCTTGTTCTTATGAATGCCCTCGAACACATTCCTCTTCTCGAGTTTCCTCGCGTTGAACTCATTGAAGACCTGGCACAAGACGAAAGCGTTGAATATCAATGTCTGCTTCACCGCCTCGTCCACACCGAAGATTGATTCGCCCTTGAACTGGAGAGTGAGTAGGATGGCCATTTGGTATGTTGCTTGGGCCACAATGTTCCTCCACATGACGTTTGTTATGAGCGGCTCAGTCCGTCCCACGGGGGGCTTCTCCATGAGCTCCCTGGTGGGTCGCTCCGTGGCCAGGGCGAGGGCGCCGAGTGTGTCCATGATCAGGTTCACCCACAATAGCTGGACGGCCGTCAAGGGGATGTCGCCGGAAGAGACCGCGGCCACGAAGTTGATCACGAGGGCGGCAACATTCACGGTGAGCTGGAACTGGATGAACTTCTGGATGTTATTGTAGACGCATCGACCCCACCGCAGCACTGTGGCCACAGAGGCGAAGTTGTCGTCGAGGATTACAATGTCCGAGCTCTCTTTGGCGACCTCGGTGCCTTGGATGCCCATCGAAAGCCCTATGTCGGCTTCCTTGAGGGCTGGTGCATCGTTCGTGCCATCCCCAGTGACAGCGACCACATGGCCTTTCTGCTTCAGGCATTGAACCATGAGGAGCTTATCGAGAGGCGAAGATCTCGCCATGACCCGGATTTTCTCAACTCTCCAAAGCCTCTCCTCAGGTGAGTAGTTGCGAAACTCGGCTCCTTCCACGATGGCTCCACTGGAGGCATCATCCTCGGGCCTGAGAATCCCGCACTCCGTGGCGATGGCCTTGGCGGTGAAGATGTTGTCTCCCGTTATCATCTTGATGTTCACTCCCGCATCCTGACAAGCTTGGACCGCACTCTTCACACCCGGACGGCAAGGGTCCTTAATACCAACAAGTCCTAGTAATGTCAGGCCGTCCTCTTGGATCTTCTTCCCGTCTTCTCTTTCTTTGATCGCTTCCTCGGAGACTTTTTTATGAGCAAAAGCGATGCACCTGAGACTGCTTGCCGCCATCCCCTGAATAATTTGCTCGAATCTCATCCTTTCATCTTTGTTTAAATCTTTCACTATCCCTGACTCGTCATAGAAGCTCGAGCACTTTGCCAATAACATCTCTGCCGCTCCTTTCCAGTGCACATGGAATGTGTCGTCCGAGCTCTTCCTTATTAGGACACCGCTTCTCTTCTTCTGCGAGTTGAAGGCTTCAACTTCGATGACTTCACAGCTCTTCTTTGTCTCCTCCATGTCCATGCTCAATTGCGAAGTGGCCCAGGAAAGAATTGCTTTCTCGGTGGGACTACCAGAGAACTCATACTCCGATCCCAAAGACGACCTATAGACACTACCCGTGGTGTTCAAAGCAACCCCATCCTGAATCAAATCCAGGATGAACTTGGAGACAGAGGAGTAGGTGTTTTCCGCCACAGAGTCTTGGCTGACCCAGAATTTCGTCACCTTCATCTGGTTCATTGTGAGAGTGCCAGTCTTGTCGGTGCAAATAGTGGTGGCTGACCCCATCGTTTCGCAGGCCGAAAGCTTCCTCACCATCGCCTGATCTGCCATCATCCTCTTCATTGAATAAGCAAGAGTGAGGGTTACCGCAAGCGGCAAGCCTTCAGGAATTGCGACCACCACGATGGTCACTGCAGCTGCGATGATGCTCACCACAGAGTTTATGATATCGTCACCTGTGGTTTGGCCTGCAATGAATTCACTCTTCCCATTCTCGTCCCATGTGTTTCCTGTGAAATAGCGAATCAGCAGAACCACGAGAACCAGGAAAGCAACCGCCAAGCCTACTTTGCCAATTGATGAGGTGAGCTTGTTGAGCCGAGCCTGTAAAGGGGTCTGTTCGCTGTTGTCGTGGCTGATCAAGCTCATCATCTCACCCCACGTCGTGTTCATGCCCACGGATGTAACCAGCATCTGACCGTACCCATCAGCAACCTTTGTTCCCGAGAACAGGAACGGATTCTCCTTGTGGTTCACTTCTACGTGATCACTCTCCCCAGTCATGCTCGATTCATCAATCTAGATTCACAGCACAAACGTTGCACATGTTTAGTGACGCTAGGATGACACGATACAAAGCGCTCTGGTCTTAACTTGAAGCAAAGAAAATGAAGCATGAACAAACAGGAAACAAGAACAAATGGATCACGTTTTAACGGTAGAAGTTTTTTAATAGAGTTTGTTCTACTATAACTAGAACTACGAATAAAAATTATTACTTATCCTTTTTCTCATAGAATCAAGATTATAAAAATGATACACTTCTACAATTTTTTGGACTAATTAGTCAACTAATTACGGAAACTGCACTCGAACTTGGTAATATTAATACTACGTATGTTTCTGGAGGACGCCAACACGAGTTAATATGCAAATAATGCGTCGAACCAGAACAAATTGTCGTCCATACCTGCAAGGAATGCCCGTCCAGGAACAGCCCGTCTGCTGGAACTTGATCACCGATCTTCAAACAAACGACATCTCCAACGACGATCTCAAATATGGAAACCTGCTGCCGCCGACCCTTCCTTATCACATCAATGAGAATATTACCGCTCACCTGAGACAATTTTTCGAATTGCCGGTTCTGGCGGTAATTGCTCCCAGCGGACACGGCGATCACAAGGAACACGGCAACGAATATGCTGCCACCGTCATACCATCCTTCCTTGACCCCATCCTCCTTGATCCCAAACCCAAGTGAAAGCCCAGCGCAAACAAGAAGAATCATGATTGTGAGGTCCTTGAAAGCCTCGACCACGAAGTGGAAGAAGCTCTTGGCAGGCGGCTTCTTGTATGAGTTGATGCCAAACGCATTTTGCCGGCAAGAGATGTCATCTGGGTCGCCGTTTATTCCGGCCGAGACATCAGTTTCGAGTGTTGAGGCAACTTTCTGGACCCCGCCAAATTCCTGGAGGTGGCCAAGGTCCTTGTCCTTGACCAGCTTGGTGAGCTGTGACTGATCAATGTCGAAGTAGCTGGGATGATCAGAGCTGGTGCTCAGGACCAGATCGTGGATCGAAATGGAAGCGTAGGAAGGAGATTTCCGTGGGGACAACTTCTTGGCTTTCTTTGGGGAGGTAGTAATGGCTCGGGAGCAATATATGGTCGCGAAGGCCAAGCGCCATTGCTTGGCAAACTTGTGCATGGCGGGCACGTTGAGAGAGACCTCATAGCAGTCAAAGTTGCGACGGAGAATGCTCGTCATCGCTTGAAAGAGACACACAGGCTTTGGTGATCCTCAAATGAGGTCGGGCCACACAATGCAAATTGCAAGACAAGAGAAAAACTCAATGTTTGCTGTTTAGTTTAGCAACGAAAGGGGCAATTTTGTAATATGTGGAATGATGTTTGGGACAACACTAGCATTGTATTTATATACCATGAACTAGAGGGGAACCGTGTGGAGCATCAAGAAAACTCCTTTGGCGACGCACCCTATTTGCTTCGTATCTTCCTCTTTCCCTTTTGTTGTTTTGACAATCATGGCGGTACCCAAATGCTGATGCCAGGTTGTTTCTTTGGACTTTTGCAGGTGGTTACCAACCTCATTAAGTAATCCCATACTGGCCATCTTTATATCGTTCGTTTAGGTAATGGAATCCGATGTTCCTGCTTTATTCCCACCGTCTCGAATAAAAGGCATTGTCAAGTATCTCTCCATCGCTGCTCCTTTAATTGGTCGATTGGTTGAAGACCAACGCGTCCGGGTCTTGGGCCGCGTTTGGGCCGACACGTCTGCCTACATTTTCATGGGAACTCTCTCTTCTCTTTCCACATATGTTTCTTCTTTTTTGTTTGAATTCCACGATTGGAACGACAGCTTGCCCAATTAATTTACTGTGAGTCGTATATTCTTTTTTAAAAAAACTCCAATAATTTATAATTATTTATTATTTAATTTTTATGATCAAAATATATTGTTATTCCCACATGAGCCAATCATTTCTCTTTCTTGATTTTCTCCCATTTCATACCGAAACATATGTATTAGAAAATTGATTGCATAATAGTCTTTAATCTACTATAAGAATAATAATCTATTCCGGATCACAAAAAATCGAATAAATAATAATTATAAATTATTATGAGGTTTACTTTAAAAATTTGTGACTCAAAATAAATTATTATACTCATAATAATCCAAATACTATTATACTAGTAAATTCTTATGTATTATTTATTAATGAATGAGAACGTGGGACTTGAGAGGGACGCACGAAAGTTGATCTCCTTCATAATGCTTATGTCGTCAGGGACTAACATGCTCCAACCATGGGGAGAGCCGGAGAACATTTAGCTAAGGAGTTTCCGCCTTTTCCCTCTACCATTTGCGTACAGATAAAATTCCACGTCATATTTAGCTAACCTGTGACGTGTACGCACCATGTCCTCCTTGCCCTATCTTTCCCTGCACATTCTTTCTTCTTCTTCTGCTTCTTTTTTTCCTTTCTTCCCTCTGATGTGGGTGCTCTTTTCTTTACAAGGTCTCAGCTCTCAGCACTCCCCTTTTCTTTTTGACTGGTCAAAGCTTTTAAGATAAAAGAGAATATGTTACGTGGACTCTCACCTCAGCTCCCGACGGATAAGAGCACCGCAGCAAAACTTGACTAGGAATCCTCTCCTCCTCTTCATTCATCTCCAATCACCTCCACCGCAGCAAAACTTGTTCTCTCTTAAGAACACCTTCCCTCCGTCCATCTCCCTTCTCGCTATCCTCCCTTTTCTTCCTCTTTCTTCCTCTTTCTTCAGCCGCGAGATCTTCGCCAAGTTCCTGAAAATTCATGCAACCATCGAACGCCTTTGCAAGCCTCTCCCTGCACAGAAGACCACTCAATTGCTCACCATCACCTTCGGCTTTGCCATAAATTCTCCTTTCTAACGTCTCAAGACCGCTCTCCCGCTCGGGAGAGAGGGAATTCTGAAAACCCGAGCGAAGCTCTCTTCGTCGAGTTACATGGGGCTTGTTGGCCTCAAACCACTCCCTCAAGCCGTTCCCAGATCACAAATGTAAAGGATACCCTCGGAAAAAAATAATAATAAATAATCGAAGCAGGCCCAATGTTTTTTTGAACAAAAAGCAGGCCCAATGTTTACTGTTAATCCGAAGACCGAAGAAGATGAAAAGTAAGCATGAACAGTGCTAAAAAATCCAGCTGGCGTGGATTTTTTGCTGAATTGGAAAAGACAACGGCGGACGGATACGAGACATAAATGAAAGTTTGTGGCTTTTATTTTAGGGGGGAAAAAGAATTCTGGACATAATTGCAACAAATTCTTTAAAAAAAGATTTTTTAAGGTGTTAAGCCCACTAACATGACAAACGGTGCCACGGTACCACAAATTTCCATTTGTGAGGAATTGGCAGTCGAAACTCTGCGAAATCAGAGAGATATTGATTATCATTGGTCCAAAACCAAAGAAATACTGAAAAGCAAATTTTTTAGCAGGAAAAGAAAAGACCGTGGAACATTGAATTGCCTTGAAGCGACAAAGATGTATATCTTTTTCTTTTTTTTCAAATCTCAAACTTAGAAATTCCTTTACAAATTCTTTTTGATGGCTTAGAAAATGTTCTTACGACATCCAAATTGAAAAAATGTCCCTAATCATCTGTAAAATTGGGATATTTTCTAAATCCCAGAGAGGGCATCCCGTAATTATATCCAAGTTTTGATTATTAATTTCGTCTTCCTTTTTTCTGTTGTTATTCTGTTACTTTTTCTTGTGGCCACCTAGGTGTCTTCTTTCTTTTAAAACTTGGCCACCTCGAACATCTTACCACGTGGAACTTTTAACTTTCTTTTAAAATTTAGGGGATGTTTTCCCCGGAAATTGGATACACAATTTAGCCGGTTTCCTGAGAAATTTCAAAGGTGAGGACGGCTCGGTCATATTTTGGACAGTGACGGACCCGTTACCTTCCCATTGTCTACGAAGAAACTAAACTGAAATGTTAGATAGAGATATTAATTATTTTGTAAATATGGGTTTTTGACCGGGTCAAAAGGGAGAAAGAAAAAATCATTGAAAAGTCAAAACAAAAAGAAAAACGTGGACTTCGTATCAATTACAAGGAAAAGCAACGCTGAGAAGGAAGACCGAGAGCTCGCAAAAGGAAAGAGAGGAAAGGGTGGAAAAAGAAAGGAGAAGAAAGAAGAGGGTTTCGCCCCTCCTCACAAAGGAAACCTCGATAAGCCAATTTAACTCCTATTCGCACGTCTGGTAAGTGATCCCGCCATTTTTTTCGTCTAATCAAAATAATATTCAAAGTTAGGGCACAAATTCGAAGTTAGGTTGATTTTAAGCTACAAGTTTCGATTGAGGAGTTGTCAGATTACATATTGATGGTTTTAATTGGTGATGGGCTTAAGGCCCGTCCGCCCATGCTGGGCCCAAAAGGCCCGGCCCACGGGAATAGGGCCCGTGGATGGGGGAAGGTATAAAAGGGAGGAGAGAGAGAGAGAGATGATACCTCTTGGCAGAATTGACGTACGTCTTCTCCTCTCCCGCGCATTCTCTCTCAAAAAGAAAAAGGAGAAATAGTAAGCATAAGGCATCGCTCTTCTTCTCTTCAAGGCGCCATCGGATCGAACAGGACCAGGTTTTCTTCCTCTAATCGGCGTCGGTGTTTAATCTGTGGCTAACAAGGTACGCTCAAATCCGTGGTGTGCTTTACGATCGGTGATGCGTGTTATTCATGGGCTTCGTCTTCCGCATTGATTTAGGGGTTCGATTCGGTGTCGAATCCGGTTTTCGGGGATCCGATATTCCCAACATTGGTATCAGAGCCCTAGTTCACATTTTCCCGATCAATTTAATGTTTTTTGATTGATTTTTCGCGAAAAACTTTCGGCCGTACGGATCGGGGCGAGAAATCCCGACACCCGAGCATTGTTCGGCCATTTTTTCTGAGTTTTCGTAAGTCGAAATCAAATTCTGAAAGCACTGAGTGAAAGGCGATGTCGAGACGAGGCCGGCGACATGTCGCACGCCGCCGTAGGACGCCGCACGCGCCCACACGCGCGGCCAGAAGCCACTGCGCGTGGGCGCGACGCGCCTGGAAGCGATGGCTTCGCCAGTGCGTGCGCCACACGCGCCGGTGACGAACCGGCACGTGCGTGCCAGCGAACCGACGCGTGCTGACGTCAGCGCCGACGACGGTTGGCCGGCCGGTCACCGGCCGGCGACCGACCCGACCCGATCAGCTTGGCGCATGCCGCGCACGTGCGGCTGACTTCTGCGTGACGTCAGCATGCTCACGCGCGAGGCACGTGCTGGCTGACGTCTGCGTGACGTCAGCCAGCGCACACGTGTGGCACGTGCGGTTGGTTCGTCCGACCGGTCCTCAGACCCGTGCGCCCGTTGACCCGACCCGTTGACCGTTGACCGACCGTTGACCCGTTGACCGACGACCGTTGACCCAAAAAAAAAAAAATTGTTTTCTTTTTCAGTCATGCCTATGTGGATTATAAGTAATCCATTTTTAATTATGCATTTGTTGCGGGAACTATGATGCGTTATGCAAGGATACCTGCAATCCCGAGAACGGACGGGGGAAATGCAAGACTTAAGAGGCTGATGGCAGAGTTAGCTGATTATCGGTGGCATGACGGTGATTTAGTATCACATGTGGTCAAGGTCAATCAGATGATACAGGAAATCATCTGGAATGGTTATCTTATGCCGGATTTTGAGAAGGTGCCGGCTTTGATGAACACTCTTCCACCTGAATGGCAAGCAGTGTTGGATCGGCTATGGGAGGTCAACGTGGTCCCGGGTTATAAGAGGCTAGTGGAAGCTTTTGTGAGAGTGCACTATAGAATTGAGTTGGCCAAAACTTCAACCCTTAGATTGAGCGCCACATGGCGCCGAGTGAATGCGCCTTGGAGGCGACATGAAAACTCTCCAAAAGTTTTTCCATGGTTGGCAAATGTGCCTTCAAATTTCTCAGATATTATGGCTGATAGATTAGAAGGGACATTCCCTATTTATTTCTTTGATTAATTATGTAATGTTTACTACCTGATTGTTGTTGATGTAGCAACCGATATATTAGTTGTATCATATGAAAGCATTGTTATTTTATTAGATGTTAAGATTTTATTTGCTTTTTGCTATTGCTGGTTGTTGTGGGTAGTAATAGAAGTTTTTGTAACTTCATAGAATTGATTTTGCATATGACAATCATATTAATGATAGTTTTAAGTTAGGATTTTTGGAGGATGATTGGAAACATAGTGACCTTTTGATTCTAAAGCCTTACTTGAAATTATTCATTAATATGATGGGTCTATGCAAATAGGGATGCATAAATGATAGGCATTAATTATTCGTGCATATATGTCTGATGTGTTCAGAACGATGGTTCAGCAACTAAGAATATAATTGCTGATATGAACGGCAACAATCGTGAAATATTGAATATGAAGATTCAATATGTGCTGGAAAAGCTAGAAGCACTAGAAGCTCTTGACCATGTTATGGAAGATCTTGAGGATGCTGTGCGCCACCTTGAGCTGATAAAGGACCGCTTGACGGCATGTGAGCCGAAAATAGATATTTTCAATGCTGGTTCTAGCTCAGAAAGGGTTTTGTGCTCTAAGCGCAAGCGTATTGATTCGGTCAATATGTGGGAATGCAAAGGATCAAGTCCTTATTGCAAGAAATCAAGAGTTAACCAACACAAGAGAGGAAAACGTCCTCAAGTGAAGAAAATGTCAAGGATGAGGTGTTACAATTGTGACAAGAGAGGTCACTATGCTCGCGACTGTCGTGAGGCAAAGAAGGTATACACATCTTGCACATTTGAGAACTTTGCTTATGTGTCAAGTTCTGCATTATAGACTGAATCCAATCCTTTGTGGAATGTAGATTCATGAGCGATAGACCATGTAGCGAAGGATAGAGGATCCTTTGTGGAATTTCGACGAGTACCAACTGGAACTAAGTGGATCTATATTGGAAATAACTCCAGAGCTGAAGTTAAAGGGATTGGCACCTGCCAATTGAACATGCATGGTGGACGCATCTTGATGTTCTATATGCTCTGGAGATTCGTCGAAATTAAGTGTCTGTCTTAGTGTTGGTTAAGCTTGGTTTTTGGTATGAACTTCCATAATAAATGTGTAGATTTGTGTTTAGATACAAACTACTATGGTTGTGGTCACTTACTGAATGGTTTTATTGTACTAAATGTTGACTGTGGTGATGTCAATATGTTATTCCCTTGTTTCACGTCTTCTACCTTATATGATAATGATGTGAATATGGTGGCATGCTAGACTTGGTCATATGGGCCAACAACATATGAATAGACTAGCCAAAGAGGGCTTGTTGGGCAATATTAAAAAAGTCGATTTGTCCATAAGTGAGCATTGCCTAGTAGGGAAAATGACAAGGAAACCATTTGGAAAAGGAAAAAGAGCTGAATTTCCTCTGCATTTAATTCATTCTGATGTCTGTGGTCCAATGAATGTGAGAGGAAGGCAATGGGCTGTTTATTTCATCACTTTTTTTTATAAATGATTATACTCGAGTCGGATATGTCTATTTGATTTCTCATTAATCTGAAGCATAAGTTGTTTCAGAAGGTTTATGAACCTAGCAGAAAATCAATTAGACAAGAAAATAAAGGTATTTAGATCCGATCGAGGTTGAGAACATTTATCTTATAAGTTCAGAAAATTATGTGATGAAAAAGGAATAGAAAGATATCTATTTCATATACTCCTCAACAAAATGGTGTTGCAGAGAGAATAAACAGAACCCTACTGGAATGGTTAGGTCCATGATGGCGCATGCTAACTTACCTATCACTTTTTGGAGTGATGTGTTGTTAACTGCTGCCTATATACTTAACCGGGTGCCTTCCAAATCAGTTATTTCCACTTCATATGAGTTATGGACAGTTAGAAAACCGGACTTAAGTTTTCTTAAGCCATGGGGTTGTGCTGTCTATACTCATAAGTCCTCTCACAAGTTTAGGAAATTGGGTTCCGAAGGAAAGAAGAGTATTTTAATGAGATACTACGAACACTCAAAAAAGTATGTGTTCATAAGTGAGTAGGAAAGTGGGAGTATAACTGAATCTGAATCACGGGATGTCACATCCTTAGTGGATGAATTTCCTAAGAGGGGCGAAATAAGGGAAAACAACTCTCTATTTGAAACCTTGGCTCAAGATAATAATGTTAGTGGAGTTCGTCCAAGTGGGAGTAATATGAGATGTAATGAATTGAATCCAACTCATTCTTAATTGTAACCACCTGATGTGACGACATCATCATTACCTAATCCAAGTGGGAGCATGATGGGGAATGATGTGCTAAGTGTACAATCTCCCATACGGTGAACAAGTCGCCAAAGTATTCCCGGTCGATGTTTTGACATTGAAAGGGAAACTTTTATGGTTGCTCCACAAGATGAGGATGAGCCAAGAAATATCAAAGATGCTCTAAATTGCCCTAATAAGGAAAAATGGATTCATGCAATGAAAGAGGAAATTGAGTCAATGAAATCAAACCAAAGTCTGGGAACTGGTTGATCTTCCAAAAGGACACAAAGCTATTGGGAACAAGTGGATTCTCAAAATAAAGCGAAAGGCTGATGGCTCAATAGAAAAGCATAAGGCTCGCCTTGTGGCGAAGGAGTATAATCAACATGAAGGAATTGATGATGAAAATACATTTTTTCCTGTAGTGAGATTTACCTTGATTCGCATGATTCTGGCAATAGTGACTAGTATAGATCTTGAGTTACATCAAATGGATGTAAAGACTGCTTTCCTCAATGGAAAATTAGAGGAATGAACATATATGGAACAACCTGCTGATTTCATAATGAAAGGCCAAGAAGAAAATGTATGTCGACTATGGGGGTCGATATATGGCCTTAAGCAGTCATCGAAACAAAGGTATATACATTTTCATAATGCCATAGTGGCATATGATTTTACAATGATTGACGAGGATCATTGTGTATATATCAATAGATCCAATGATCAAATTGTGATCATATCATTATATGTTGATGATATACTAATTGCCGGAAGCAATATGGAGTTGGTTAATACTGTCAAGAGATAGTTGTCTTCTAACTTTGAGATGAAGGATATGGGTGAGGCTGCATACATTCTTGGAGTTAAGATTTCGAGAGATCGTTTTGAAGAGATCGTTGTCTCTTTCGCAAGAATCATATATAAATAAGATTCTTGAACGATTTCGTATGCAAGACTGTAAACCCATAGACACTTCTATTGCAAAAGGTGAAGGATTGAGCCACAGACTGTGTCCAAGGACTCCACAAGAAAAGGAACAAATGAAACATGTTCCTTATGCTAGTGCTGTTGGGAGCTTGATGTATGCTATGATGTGTACAACACCCGACATATGCTTTGCAGTCGGAATGGTGAGCAGATACCAATCCAATCCAAGTCAAGCACATTGGAAAGCCGTTAAGAGAATACTAAGGTATCTAAAGAGGACTGCTAATTATACGTTGAGTTATTAAAGAAAGGATCTGCAACTAAAAGGCTATTCTAATACTGATTGGGGAGGAGATTTATATGAAAGAAAATCTATCTCTGGGTTTGTTTTCTTACCGAATAATGGCACCATATGTTGGAGCAGTAAGAAACAAAAGTGTATAGTCTTATCCACAATGTAAGTTGAGTTCGTGGTATTATCAGCAACAGTGTAAGAAAGTGTTTGGCTTAAGAGATTTTTTGGATCATTTAGGTGTTATTGGAAGTGCTGCAGATTCATTGTTGGTTAACTGTGGTAGCCAAGCAGCAAAAAGCGTATACCAAAGATCCAAAATATCATGGCAAGACCAAACCTATAGATACCAAATATAATCTTTTCAAGGATATGGTTGCACGAAAAGATGTGAACTTAAAGTACATACTACGCATGGAATGGTAGCAGATCCTATGACAAAGCCAATACCTAGAGATGTGTTTTGTGGCCATATGAAATCTCTAGGATTGCGTAGAGACTGATGTACTGAATATTGTATTTTCCCTAAGTGTTCACAATTTGATGAATTTGTGTTTTCATCATTAATGCCTATGAATCTTTGTTTAATCTTTATGCATCTTAATGCTTAGTGCATTACTTTAAGTTGAGAAGTATGTCGGACATATATAAGATTAGCCCACTCACACGGGTAATCGCCTCTGTTTACTGTGTGATAAATAGAGATGAGACTGTTTTAAAGCTTATTATCTAGGTGATAATCGAGAGCTCAAGCTTAAAACACGTATGTCTCCTTAACTAGGTGTTAAGATGAGGATATAATACTTACTATGTCCGAAAGTGAAATACCCCACATATTTTACTTTATCTGTCTAAGATGCCAGATGTGAATTCTGATGAATTTTATGAATGAGTAGATATATGAACTCAAGTTAGACATTGGGTATGTCTGAACTATTATTTGTACAGTATTGAAAAGTGTAGACATACGCTCCATGGGAAAGGAGTTAATATCGTAATACGTATTTCATACTACGTATGCATGAGACGACCAATAAGAGTGGCAAAAGTTTGATCTCAACTTTTATGTCGTGTGAGACTCTTGAGGATGAGAGTTCCTCAATTTCTTAGTCCCCTCATGACTCTTATTTATTCTCAAGATTTCTATTTAGTGTTTGCTATCTTAGGATGTTGCCAATGGTCATGAGTGATTCGATCTAATGGGGGCATTTCTAGAAAAGCAAGCTGGACTGAAATTGAGAGTTTGAAGGAAAGAGGAAGATCGATTTTGGAGAATCACATTGTAGTTTTGTATTCACCGGTTAACCAATTATGACTGTCTTTGTGATAATCATAATTGTGAATACAATATATATATATATCATTGTTTGAAAGAGATCAAGAGAGATATAAATGTGATCGATCGATCTAGGGTACTGCATACTAAATCTACTCGGAGTGTGACGCCCATTATGAGCTGCTATATATTCCTAACAGATGTATAGCAACGAGCTCTCAAAGTATGCTGGTCGCACGGATTATTCACCAGTATGAATGTTGAAGAGAGGTAAAGAGAATCCTGTTCAGCCCACCATGTGCGAGTGGGAGATGATGGTTTTAATTGGTGATGGGCTTAAGGCCCGTCCGCCCATGCTGGGCCCAAAAGGCCCGGCCCACGGGAATAGGGCCCGTGGATGGGGGAAGGTATAAAAGGGAGGAGAGAGAGAGAGAGATGGTACCTCTTGGCAGAATTGACGTACGTCTTCTCCTCTCCCGCGCATTCTCTCTCAAAAAGAAAAAGGAGAAACAGTAAGCATAAGGCATCGCTCTTCTTCTCTTCAAGGCGCCATCAGATCGAACAGGACCAGGTTTTCTTCCTCTAATCGGCGTCGGTGTTTAATCTGTGGCTAACAAGGTACGCTCGAATCCGTGGTGTGCTTTACGATCGGTGATGCGTGTTATTCCTGGGCTTCGTCTTCCGCATTGATTTAGGGGTTCGATTCGGTGTCGAATCCGGTTTTCGGGGATCTGATATTCCCAACACATATTATACATAAATGATAGTTTAAGCTATTGTGGAGCAGTAGAATTTTACATAACTAGATTTAGACATACGATTTGCCCAAAACAAAATTTTAAAGTAGGTTATGAGTGCTGAACAGAGCACATCCAATGACTTTCAAGCCGATTTGTGGGTCTTCTAGTGTTTCAAAAGGACTTTTGTTTGACTATGAAATCGTTTGAAAATGGAGTTCGGTGGAGAGAGTTATGGCACGACCAAGCTCCGCACTTAAGCTCGCATTGCGAATGGTTTTGACTAATGACTTTAGACGAGCAATTTGTGGACATGTTTGAGTCATTTTGTTAGTGTGTAGGAGTCACTAAGCATTTAAGCTTAATATAGCCATTTTGTTGTTAAGGTAATGTTTTATTAAGTTTTGACATCAATTCCTACGAAATCTTTAGTTCGTTTAGCCGCATGTTGTCGGTTTAAATGAATAAGTTATGAAATAACATTTTTATTGCATAAAAATCTAGATTAGGCATTTACTCATTTTTTATTATTTGAGAATGGTTTGAGAAATATATTATGGAAGGTGTTGTGAAAGTTTATAAATATGTATTACATTGTGAAATGATTTATTAAATAAGTTTTAAAATGATTTGGAAATCATTTAATGAAAGACGTTTCTAGATGATATTGGTTTATCAATGAATTCTAAAATAGTGTCAGAAATGTCTTGAGAAATATATTATGTATGATGAATTAAGTTGGGAAAGATAATATATTATGGGTTTGCAAAACCGTTTTGCAAAAGAATTACGTTAACTTTGAGTATGGTTTATGAAAGATGATTTGGTTCGATATGTGAAATCAATTTATGATACGAATTCTGGATTGGTTTTTGTGAAAATAATTGATTTGTGAAAGGTCATGTTTTGATTTATGAAACTAATTGTGAAATGGATTGATAAAGGACTAAGTGTAACGCAACAACAAAAGTTTGTTAGAGCCACCTCTAAGGTATTGTAATATTGGTATAGTCGGTCAAGAGCTAAATGCTATACAATAACTCCAGGGCCTTGTACCATACTGGTCATGTGACATCCTCATTCTGACTCAGTTTTTTAGAACGAAATTATTTCGACAAGTGATCATTAGACGAGTGTCTTAGGGACGAAAACTCGATTTTCATCGATAAGGACATATGAGTGCTGAAAAATGAAAACAGGCCACGGACGAGTACCCATTGGGCCCGAGCCCAAGTGGGTGGCCCGAGGCCCACACGCCTAAGAGATGGGCGGCCAAGGGAGGTCCATGGGCCTCTCAAAGCCCATCAAGCTCTTTTTGACGCAACCTTGATGTTAAATGCACTAAAGGACATGAATAGTGCGAGATCTTGGTGAAATGACCAAGGTGCCCTTTCAATGGACTAAAGAAAAAATGATAAAAATGGAAGAATGGCAAGGAAGGGGCAGCACTTGAATTGGGCGGCAAAGAGGAAGGGAAAGGCTACCTAGCCTAACCTAAACCTAACATAACCACTTGAGTACAAATCCTCTCATTTAATACTAGATTTTGATTCTAAATTGGGCAACCTTGATGGACAAGAGACAAGGAAGTGATGGGGTATTAATGAGAGACAATGCCTCTCTCCCCCTCACGCCAGCACTCTCTCTCCCTCATTCTCTCTCATTTTTCCTCACTTGTTTGTTCTTAAGCTTACTTTCTCTCTCCCCTCACCACCACCAAACCCCACCCTTCAATTTCTCTTTTTCAAGCTTGTTTCTTCCATTTTTCCTCTTCTTTTCCTCGTCGACGACCACCCATCGAACCCCCGATGCCAGACTACCCTCTTGCTCCATCGTACCACCGCCGGATCACCATCATGCAACCACCGGACCGCCATCCTGCTGCTGTCTGGCCTTGTAATCCTCTCCTCCAATGTGTTTCGTGGCCCAAGTCATCCGTGGGTAGCTTTCTAGCCTTTGATTAGGGCTTTCGTTGCATTTATGGAGTATTTAAGGGCGGATTAGTGGTAATCTATGTTATTTAAGTGATGTGTCATGTGGTTCAGTGGTTAAACATGTTATTTAGGTTATGTCCCATGTGGTTTAGGGGTTAAACATGTTGTTTGGATGATGTGACATGTGGATTAGTGATTATCTATGTCGTTTGGATGATGTGCCATGTGGATTAGTGATTATCTATGTCGTTTGGATGATGTGCCATGTGGATTAGTGATTATCTATGTCATTTGGATGATGTGCCATGTGGATTAGTGATTATCTATGTCATTTGGATAATGTGCCATGTGGATTAGTGGTTATACATGATATTTGGATGATGTGCCATGTAGATTAATGGTTAAAAATGATAATTAGAATATGTGCCATGTGAAATAGTGGTTATACATGATATATGGATTACATATCATGAGTTTGGGAAGTAAATGGTGCATATGTGGGTAATATAAGTGATGTACGTGTATGGAACTATGGCATTTGACAAGTGAAATTGCATATCGCATGAGCATCACATGGATTAAATAAGAAAGATAAGAAATTGAGTATGTGATGGTATGCTCGTGTGATCACCTAAGACCCTAATGCATTTTACGCAGGGTGTGAACTCATCCTGAGGCATATTATGAGAGACGATGCCCAATTAAGTTCGGATGCCTCCAAGTCAATAGGATACCATTCACGGATGGATTTCGGAACGAAGCTCCTTATAGGAATCCCCCAAGTCAATGGGATGCCGCACTCGATGGGGCAAGACGATGCCCAATTACACCTGATAATTTGCAAACTTTCGAGTTGGCCGTAATAATCTGGACAAATGTGTATAGGAAGTGCATGAGATTCATATGTAATGAGATCTGGATTATTGCATGGCATGAGCGCATGACTTAGATCATAATGCATATTCATATGTTTGGTTCGAGAACATGAAGTTTATGTTATGAAATTGCCTATACATCTACATTGATGGTCTTGTATGGTTGACGAGTTGTTACGAGATTGATGAGAGTAAAGCGAAAAGTGTGTTGCCATGTTTCGCCATCAATAGATATTTGTATGTTTAGGGTGCTTCCAAGGTGAACAACTTCCCTACGCAAGGTTTAGGAAATTCACTCATTAAGTTTATCTCATATTTGTTTATTAAAATATTTTCAGGCCTTAAGAATGGCTAAACCATTCCATCATATTCGTTTTGGCCACCCTATCTAGCATAGTCAGGAGGTGACGAAGTACCGGTAGTGGGAGCGGCTGACGTGCACTATACGCGATATGTCTCGATCATTTGGGTCAATGAGGATTTGCCTAACCTCATGCCACACCGATTCGTGGCCTGATACTTTTGAGTAGGTGGTGAGAACCATGGTCCCATCCGCAACTTTGATGGTCTGCCAAGTGTCAAAAGATCTGGAGGTGGCATCAATTGGGATGCCAATGATGGGGACATTCCCGATGGAGAGATGTCCGACCCCGAGATCAACCCCGCACTGATTATTGAGTTGGAGGCCTAGATCTCGAAGGCCATTGGGGCTTAGGTAGACGTGGAGTGTTAGCACTTTTTGAACCACCCTCGTAGTATTAGAGGCGTAGGTATACCCCCGGACCCTTTTTGAAGGGGGGTCGTGACGAAGGGGTTTGGCGTGTCGGAGGTGAAGAAGCTAGTTGGTTAATCCTTGAACTCGTGTTGTATGAGACGTTGACTTGTAACTTTTTTTATATATACAAATATGTTTTTAACTATCTTTGTTGTTTGATGATTGAAGATTTGCTCACGCTTCCGCTTGTGCATTTTAATGTTATTACAAATTGGGTCAGCAACGCCTCCTAGGACATCACAATCAAATGACCAAAGGATAAGTAAAGGTTCGATGAGCGTGAATTGTTATGCGACCATAGAGGTTCGAGGCATGACAGGTCAAGGGCTAAGTGCTACACAGTGATGCAAGTTTCGTGAGAGGCACCTCTGGGACCTTGTATTGTTTATATGAGCTATTCAAGAGTTAGGTGCTATATGGTGATGCAAGTTTCGTGGGAGTCACTTCTAGGGCCTTTTATTATTTAATCGTTAAGTGCTATATGATGACATGACTCTCCTGAGATAAAATTCGAGATATGATATGATTTATCATATCCTACGTTTGGTACTCACTTAAGATATGATAAAGTCGAATATAAGAAGGATATAAGTCAGATAAAATTATCCAATGGGGGAGATGGGATAAAGGTGTATAGAATTTCTAATATCCATAATAGAAAAATTATTTTTTTCAAATAACAAACTTATTAAATTAACAAAATTGAAATTATATTTCAATATAAATAATATTTGAATTCTAATTTAAGAAATTAAAAATAATAAATAATAAATAATTTTTAATTTATATATTCAACTTTAATTCTATCTTATAATAAACATTCAATCTATAAATTATATATTTATAATTATTGTATATTGTAGGTATTTTTGTATTTTAGGTATGTTAGTACAGTTTACTATTTTATAAAATTTTATTAAAGAATGATTAAAGGGGATTAAATAAATAATAAATAAAATAATATAAAAAAGAGGAAAAATAAAATAAAAATAAATTAAAGAATAGTGTTACGAGAGATTTTTACCATCTCTATTTACAATGATTTGATGTGACTATATTCGATTTTAATACTGCGATATACCAAATATTGGACAGAATATAAAAAAATCATAGGATTTCATATCATATTCTATTCAGTCTTATCCCAATTAGAAATCCGAACGACCAAACGTAGCCTAAGGTGTTATGTGATACGAGCTTGGTCAATAAAATAGACTATTGATACGTGATTTGATATTAGTCAATGGAATGAACCACTGATATATGATTTAATGAGATTAGTCAATGGACTAGACTATTGATTATCTATTTTGATATTATTGATGAAAATGGTATTTCTGCTACTAGTATAATTATGCTGTAATTTGATCTTGTAAGTTTTCTATACATTGGATTTAGGGTCTTGAGTTTTGGTATAGCTCTATAAACATGCATAGTATATGCTCTATCTGTTTAGAAGAGATATACATTACTCATTAGGCCATGGTTGCTCATTCCTTTCATCTTTCGTTTTATCAAGACCCTCAGGTAATGGCCATTTGAGTGAGAGCCTTATCGACGAAGACTTTTGGGAGCTAGACTTTTGGATATAGTTTGAGTCTGCATCCTTTGGGCAGAAGAATGGCAGTGTTATTACCCCTATTCCTATAGGATTCGAGATGTCACAATTATGTACAGAGTTTTGGCCACGAGCATAAGATCCGGAAATTTAGGTAACGATTTGTTTTGAAACGAGCAGATCTGAAATATTTTCCGGTTTCTCGTTGGAACGTTGAGGCAGTTAAGGCTGCTCGATGCAGGAGGTTTCGATGAGCGCAATTTCCCTGAACGATTGAGTTTTTAGTTGATTTTCACTCTTCAATGTGTTGCTCTTTCGATGACTTGCTGACTCCCCTCTACCCTCCGGACCAGAGGAGGAGATAGAGGGAGGTGGTCCTCGCAGGAGCTTGGCGTGGATCGTGGAACACTCACGGGGCTCGGCGAGAGCAGTCAGTGGCTACCGGTAAATAGTTCCGTGAGACTCGCCGTCCCACATGATGGGAGTATCTTTGATTACGCTTGGTTGTTGCCATTGTCGATAAGTAATACCAAAATGTATATAACATCAGAATTTACTCTGATTTTGGCGAAAATGACTTGCAATTTTGATCCTATCATCTGAGAAGAGCTCTTGTTGAGTAGCTATTACTACATTCAATGCCATATATATAGTGTTCACCTCAACTATTATCCTGCAGTACTATATGGAATTCAGTTCTGGTCATAGAAATCTTCAATTGTTTGAGATCTGATCATAGTAGTATCTGCAAGAAACCTAAAGGGAAGATGAAAACAGAGGACATTACATTGGGGCATCACGTCTTCAGAAACATGTCGCTACTTGAAGACACTAGGTGCTCCTTGTTGGAGTCAACACGGTCAGGACAGGAGTAGACTCGCTGCTCTTTTTTGGACTTGAGCCCAAATCTAATTAGTAGGAATAGACTGAACATTGTCTTCTCATTCGGGATGTGCTTAGCGTGCTTCTACTTCTTCCACTTCATGTAGCTTTTGAAGGGTCTCTCAGGTACTGGGTTGCACTTAACAACCCAACTGAGAGGCCATGAAACGGCTCCCATTGCGATGCACTCGCCAAGAGTTCCATCATCGCCACCTGAGTGATGACTATCCCTCCTGAAGCAGCCCAAACCCATTTGTCGCATCTGAATGTCCCCTCGAAGACGTGATCTCTCCAAGCTTCCTGCAATTGAATAGGTTGAAAACTTGACAGAGGATGAGAGCGTTAAAGATCGATGCGTTCTTGACCTGTTGATTCACGTGGAGAAGTTCCCCCTTGAACTGCAGTATCAAAAGGACTGTTACCTCGTATGATGCTTGAGCTACCAGGTTTCTCCACATAATGTTGGTTACAAGTGGATCATCCCCAGCCACAGGATGCTTACGCATGAGGTAATCAGTCGGTAGACCATCAAGGGCCACGGCTTATTATATATGCACGATTAGACTCACCCATAATAACTGGACTGCTGTTAGCAGTAAGCTGCCTGATGAAAGTGCAGCTACCATGGTAATTGCTAGAGCTGAGGTGAGCGCCGTAAGCTGGAATTGGATGAACTTTGAGACATTGTACCGAATGCATCTTCCCCATCTTGGAGCTTTTACGATGGAAGCAAAGTTATTGTCCAAGATGACCATATCGGAGCACTCCTTGGCTGCTTCATTGCCGGAAATCCCCATGGAAAGTCCAACGTTGGCTTCCTTGAGGGCCGGTGCATCGTTCATGCTGTCCCCTGTGATGGTGATGGCGTGGCCTTTCTGCTTCAGGCGAACCATGGGAAGCTTATCAAAAGGGGAGGATCTCGCCATGACTTGGATTTTTTCAACTCTCTGAAGCCTCTCCTCAGGCGTGTAGCTGCGGAACTCAGCTCCTTCCACAATGGCTCCGTTCCAGGTATCCTCCCCCGGTTTGAGAATCCCACAATCCTTGGCGATGGCCTTAGCATTGAAGATGTTGTCTCCCGTTATCATCTTGATGTTCACTCACGCAGAGTGACAAATCCGGACGGCATCCTTCACACCAAGAAGGCACGGATCCTCAGTACTGACAAGTCCTAGTAATGTCAGGCCGTCCTCCCGGATCCTCTTCCCGTCTTATCTTTTTTTGTTCGCTACCTCTGAGACTTCTTTATGAGTGAAATCGGTGCACCTGCCACTGCTCTCCGCCCTCTTATATACTCTAATCCGATCCTTTCATCTTCGTCCAAATATGAGACTTGTTTATGAGCGAGAGCGATGCACCTGAGGCTGCTCTCTGCCATCTCCTGGATGATCTGCTCGAATCTGATCCTTTCATCTTCGTCCAAATCTCTCTCTATCCCCCGCTGGTCGTAGAAGCTCGAGCACATAACCAAGACCATTTCTGCCGCCCCTTTCCAGTGTACATGGAATGTGTCGTCCACACTCTTCCTTATCAGGACACCGCTTCTCTTCTTCTGCGAGTTGAAGGCCTCAACTTGGATGACTTCACAGCTCTTTTTTGTCTTCTCCATGTCCATTTTCAACCGTGCATCTGCCCAAGAAAGAATCGCTTTCTCGGTGGGACTACCTGAGATCTCGTACTCCGATGCCAAAGATGGCCCATAGACATTGCCCGTGGTATTCGAAGCAACCCCGTCCCGATTCAAATCCAGAGCATACTTGGAGGCCAAGCACTCTTCTTGCTCATAGTGCCGGCCAACCCAGTATTTCACCACGCACATCTGGTTCAGTGTCAGACAGCCGGTCTTGTCGGTGCAAATAGTGGTGACCAAAACAATCGTCCTGCAGGCCGACAGCTTCCTAACCATCACTTTGTCCGCCATCATCCTTGTTGACATATAAATTTTGGCGACCCGCTTAGTCATTTATTGCATTAAAAAATTAGGGGTTAATTTTATTCCTGAAAAAATAGTTAATTGCATAACATATAGTTTTAGGTGCATTTATTTCTTAATTTGCATTTACATTGGGTCGGTGACAAATGGGTTTGATTTAATAGTTCTAAGCTTTAATTTGGCAGGCCGGACTAAGCCCACGAAGCAAGTAAATTGGCCCGAGCCCGTTTTCTTTTAATGACAAGAATTACCTAAATGGAGATTTGAAATAATATTACGGTGGATTTTTGGAATTTAAGAAAATCGGGTTGCAATCTTATCTTTAGGTGATAAAAGATGTGGAAAATAAAGGAAAATTGATATTGCGTGCGAAAAAGAAATCTTCGCGGATGCTAATTTGAAAAGGAAAATAAAACCCTAATCTTCAGCCTATAAAAAGGTTTTCGCGTAAGGTTTCAAAGGGGCGACACATATCGATACACACGGCCGTACGTAGGGGGGCTTCGCACGCACACTGAAAAAAGAGAGAAAGACGAGAAGTCACGGCCAAGTCCCTTTCGCGGCTGTGACCTTGTTATCTCTGGAATCCTCACGTAGCCTCACCACTACGCCTACTCTCATCGTTGCTATTGCTGATCCATCAAGAATCCTATCACCAACGACGCACCTCCAGTCGATCTCCCAGGAGTGTCCAGCAGTCTCGGCAAGCTCCTCACCAGCACAACTCAGGATCGTTTGAATCACTTTCATCATGTTTTAGAGCCAGCAAGACTCCTGTGGAGTTCCATCTATGCCCAATGGATTCGCCGATGTCCAGCAAGGCCAATATTTCTCCACATACGTGAAAGTCACGCCAAACTTTTGTGGCCACCGCTCGCGAGCCTGACGTCCGAACTGCATCTCTCGTTGCCTTGAAGTCCACAGGCAAAACAAGTACCAAGATTTTGGTGAAATAAGCCCAAGTGGTGGATTTGTCTTCTTCTGGGTGTTATCCAGAGAAAATCAATAGTCAACACTTCCTTGTCGAGAAACCTTCACCATTGAGAACCCATGACGATTTGATGTCCAGCCGAGGTGCGACCTTCGACGATGATCACACGCCAAGGAGCCTCCGATGACGATGGTCGAAAGCTCATGATGTTCAGATTTTGGCGGCTCTAACAAAGCTCCACTTGGCGATGCTTGGAGATCAACATGGAACGAGAGAAAATTTTTAGGCGTCCTTGATGTGCCGGAGACCTCCACCGATCCAGTTATATTGCTTTCGTTTGAATTTTTATTATTGCAGGTCCTCCTTGACCGAATCCAGTCACCGCCCCGGCAGCCAGCGAGTTTCCCACGACGAGTAACCTTGTCTGGCCACATCAAGCTGTAACACCGTGTCTGGTCCTGTACAACCGAGACCGATCCTGCAAAGTTCTATTCCTTATTTTTATTGCAGATTTTTTTGGCATACTTTCATCACCCATTACACGTAGAAGATGCCACTTTCTTATTTCTTTCGATGTATAGAAGTGGCCTAAGAGGGTTGCTCGGTCAAAGTCTTCAGTGGAGGCATCCCACATTGACCTTCTTCTGGGAACAGACGAAAAGCAGGAATTAACCAAGGCATTCTTTATCATATTTCATGCTGGCGTTCCTTTAATATTATTAGTTGTGGAGTCCCTGGCGAGTTCATTGACTCGCTGTTGCCCTACCATGCTGAGCTGTGAAGCCTCAACGTGAGCTGCTCCGACACCATCCTTTGGCCCGACGTCAAGACAAGTTGCATCCCGTTGAGCTCGTCCCGCTGAGCTCATCCTCGAACCAATTATCCCTTGAAATTTCTGTTTTGTAGGTTTGTCGATCGTAAGCACCACCGAGAGACCCATTGGCCAGCATCATTATGAACCACCACGTGACCAGCCTGCTCCAAGAGTCTTAGCCGTGTTCAGTCAAGTTCCCCTGTAAGTCGTCCATTGACAAATTCGAATTTGGAATGTTTTCGGCAATTAGGTAAAAAAAATCTCATCTTAATTTGATTTAAACATCATATTGCCTTGATTGATGAGATTGATATCTAATTTAAGAGGTATAATATTCATTAGGATATATTTCCTAATTCGCAACCGCACACCGATTTTTTATTCCATCTATAAGGCTTTAGATGGAATAATTAATCACGTGGGAATAAAATTGATAAATTGATCTTTAAGGCTTAAGATCAATTTATTGATTTTATTAGCGAAATAATCAAGCCGATTTGGATGTTGTTCCCCGATTCGAACGATGTATGATATCTTTGATGATTTTGAGTGATTTGGTGTTTATCTTTTAATTGCTTTATTTATCCTGAAAATACAAAAAAGATTGCATTTGCATATCATGTAGATTACAATAAATTTCCTAGGTAGAATTGCATGATAGAATAGTTAGATTCTTTTCTGATTATATTGGAATGCATGTTTAGATGATATCTAGGTTAGATAGTATCCTTGAATTAAATTGCATGTCGAGATAAATTTCTAAGTTAAGATAGGATTCAGATTAGTCTATTTCCTAACCTAAGATGGATAATATCTCACTTTAGTTAGATTTTTAATTATGAAATTTTTTTATAAAAAATACAAAAAATGTCATTGCATGTCATATAGAATTAAATGTCATTGCAGGTCTTCCCTCTGATGTGGGTGCTCTTTTCTTTACAAGGTCTCAGCTCTCAGCACTCCCCTTTTCTTTTTGACTGGTCAAAGGTTTTAAGATAAAAGAGAATATGTTACGTGGACTCTCACCTCAGCTCCCGACGGCTAAGAGCACCGCAGCAAAACTTGACTAGGAATCCTCCCGTCCTCTTCATTCATCTCCAATCACCTCCACCGCAGCAAAACTTGTTCTCTCTTAAGAACACCTTCCCTGCGTCCGTCTCCGTTCTCGCTATCCTCCCTTTTCTTCCTCTTTCTTCCTCTTTCTTCAGGCGCGAGATCTTCGCCAAGTTCCTAAAACTTCATGCAACCATCAAACGCCTTTGCAAGCTTCTCCCTGCACAGAAGACCACTCAATTGCTCACCATCACCTTCGGCTTTGCCATAAATTCTCCTTTCTAACGTCTCAAGACGGCTCTCCCGCTCGGGAGAGCGGGAATTCTGAAAACCCGTGCGAAGCACTCTTCGTCGAGTTACATGGGTCTTGTTGGCCTCAAACCACTCCCTCAAGCCGTTCCCAGATCACAAATGTAAAGGACACCCTCGAAAAAAAAAATATATATATATATTTTAATCAAAGCAGGCCCAATGTTTACTGTTAATCCGAAGACTGAAGAATATGAACAGTAAGTATGAACAGTGCTAAAATCCAGCTGACGTGGATTTTTTGCTGAATTGGAAAAGACAACGGCGGACGGATACGAGACATAAACGAAAGTTTGTGGCTTTTATTTTAGGGGAAAAAAGAATTCTGGACATAATTGCAACAAATTCTTTAAAAAAAGATTTTTTAAGGTGTTAAGCCCACTAACATGACAAACGGTGCCACGGTACCACAAATTTCCATTTGTGAGGAATTGGCAGTCGAAACTCTGCGAAATCAGAGAGATATTGATTATCATAGGTCCAAAACCAAAGAAATACTGAAAAGCAAAATTTTTAGCAGGAAAAGAAAAGACCGTGGAACATTGAATTGCCTTGAAGCGATAAAGATGTATATCTTCTTCTTTTTTTCAAATCTCAAACTTAGAAATTCCTTTACAAATTCTTTTTGATGGCTTAGAAAATGTTCTTACGACATCCAAATTGAAAAAATGTCCCAGATCATCTGTAAAATTGGGATATTTTCTAAATCCCAGAAAGGGCATCCCGTAATTATATCCAAGTTTTGATTACTAATTTCGTCTTCCTTTTTTATGTCGTTATTCTGTTACTTTTTCTTGTGGCCAACTATGTGTCTTCTTTCTTTTAAAACTTGGCCACCTCGAACATCTCACCACGTGGAACTTTTAACTTTCTTTTAAAATTTAGGGGATGTTTTCCCCGGAAATTGGATACACAATTTCAGCCGGTTTCCTGAGAAATTTCAAAGGTGAGGACGGCTCGGTCATATTTGGGACGGTGACGGACCCTTACCTTCCCATTGTCTACGAAGAAACTAAACTGAAATGTTAGATAGAGATATTAATTATTATGTAAATATGGGTTTTTGACCGGGTCAAAAGGGAGGAAAAAAAATCATTGAAAAGTCAAAACAAAAAGAAAAACGTGGACTTTGTATCAATTACAAGGAAAAGCAACGCAGAGAAGGAAGACCGAGAGCTCGCAAAAGGAAAGAGAGGAAAGGGTGGAAAAAGAAAGGAAAAGAAAGAAGAGGTTTTCGCCCCCTCCTCACAAAGGAAACCTCGATAAGCCAATTTAACTCCTATTCGTACGTCTGGTAAGTGATCCCACCATTTTTTTTCGTCTAATCAAAATAATATTCAAAGTTAGGGCACAAATTCAAAGTTAGGTCGATTTTAAGCTGCAAGTTTCAATTGAAGAGTTGTCGGATTACATATTATACATAAATGATAGTTTAAGCTATTGTGGAGCCGTAGAATTTTACATAACTAGATTTAGACATACGATTTGCCCGAAATAAAATTTTAAAGTAGGTTATGAGTGATGAACAGAGCACATCCAATGACTTTCAAGCCGAATTTTGGCAATTTCAGCACAATTTTGAGTAGCCGATTTGTGGGTCTTCTAGTGTTTCAAAAGGGCTTTTGTTTGACTATGAAATCGTTTGAAAATGGAGTTCGGTGGAGAGAGTTATGGCACGACCAAGCTCCGCGCTTAAGCTCGCATTGCGAATGGTTTTGACTAATGACTTTAGACGAGCAATTTGTGGACATGTTCAAGTCATTTTGTTAGCATGTAGGAGTCGCTAAGCATTTAAGCTTAATATAACCATTTCATTGTTAAGGTAATGTTTTATTAAGTTTTGACATCAATTCCTACAAAATCGTTAGTTCGTTTAGCCGCGTGTTGTCGGTTTAAGTGAATAAGTTATGAAATGACATTTTTATTGCATAAAAATCTAGATTAGGCCTTTACTCCTTTTTTATTATTTGAGAATGGTTTGAGAAACATATTATGGAAGGTGTTGTGAAAGTTTATAAATATGTATTACATTGTGAAATGATTTATGAAATAAGTTTTAAAATGATTTGGAAAGCATTTAATGAAAGACGTTTCTAGATGATATTGGTTTATTAATGAATTTTGAAATAGTGTGAGAAATGTCTTGGGAAATATATTATGTATGATGAATTAAGTTGGGAAAGATAATATATTATGGGTTTGCAAAACCGTTTTGTGAAAGAATTACGTTAACTTTGAGTATGGTTTATGAAAGATGATTTGGTTCGATATGTGAAATCAATTTATGATACGAATTCTGGATTGCTTTTTGTGAAAATAATTGATTTGTGAAGGTCATGTTTTGATTTATGAAACTAATTGTGATATGGATTGATAAAGGACTAAGTGTAACGCAACAACAAAAGTTCGTTAGAGCCACCTCTAAGGCATTGTAATATTTGTATAGTTGGTCAAGGGCTAAGTGCTATACAATAACATAATTTTGTGTTTGTGACCTCCACGGCCTTGTACCGTTGATATGTACTGGTCATGTGACATCCTCATTCCGACTCAGTTTTTCATAACGAAATTATTCCAACAAGTGATCGTTAGACGGGAGTGTCTTGAGGATCGATCGGCCACAAGGACATCGTAAAAAAGAAAAAAAAAACATTTAGGGGCGAAAACTCGATTTTCATCGGTAAGGGGATATGAGTGCTGAAAAATGAAAACGGGCCACGGACGAGAACCCATGGGGCCTGAGCCCAAGTGGGTGGCCCGAGGCCCACACGCCTAAGAGATGGGCGGCTAAGGGAGGTCCATGGGCCTCTCAAAGCCCATCAAGCTCTTTTTGATGCAATCTTGACATTAAATGCACTAAAGGACATGAATAGTAGGGGTGTGCAAAAGAACCGGGATCCGCCCGGTCCGCCTGAAACTGGACCAGAATCGCCCGGAACCGGTGGTTCTTAAGGGAACCGATCCGGCTCCTGGTTCCATGAGCGAATCCGTCCACTTGCCCACCCGGACTGGACCGATTAATTTTTAATATTAAAAACTAGACTTATAACAAAGGGTTTGATAGGTGGATTTGGACTTTATGGAAATAGCTCTCTCTCTCTCTCTCTCTCTCTCTCTCTCTCTCTCTCTCTCTCTCTCGCGGTTTCTTTTTTCTTGTCTTTGGGCTTTCCTGTCTTTGATTTCAGTTATTTGCTAAATCATAATGGATTTGCATTTACTCCTTCCTCCCTTCATCTCTCAATCATTGGCCGTCAGTCATCAATCTCAATCTCCAACACCGCCCTTCTCTTTTTACGTGCATCATCAACATCATCTTTGTACTCCCATCCCACACCTCTCTCTCTCTCTCTCTCTCTACTAAAGAGTTTGTCTTCTTGGGTCGTCAACAGTGTATTCTCTTTGCAACTATAAATTTGCATAGATACTCTCTCCAAATGCCCTCCTCCTTTTCTTTATTGTGTAATTTTCACTACCTATTGTAGCGTCCAGTGCATATATGAAAATTAGACACAGGAAACAATTGTATTATTACCTAATATGAGAAAAGGAGACTATGGTTCATGGAATTTTCTTTTGGTCTTTGAATGTTGCCTTTTGGTTTCTAGAGTTCTCATGATGAGATTTAGAAAGTGATATTATTATTATTGTGAGACCGGTTCCATGGATCCACCCGGAAACCAGACCGGACCGATGGTCCAGTTCCCGGGTGGATCCCAGTTTCAATTTTTCGGAACCGGTCTTTAGCAGGCGGTTCCCGGTTTTAGGTCGAGAACCGCCTGCCCGAACCATGCACACCCCTAATGAATAGTGCATTAATAGTGGTAGATCTTGGTGAAATGACCAAAGTGCCCTTCCAATGGACTAAAGACAAAATGATAAAAATGGAAGAAGGGCAAGGAAGGGGCAGCACTTGAATTGGGCGGCAAAGAGGAAGGGAAAAAGACTACCTAGCCTAACCTAAACCTAACCTAACCACTTGAGTACAAATCCTCCCATTTAATACTAGATTTTGATTCTAGATTGGGCAACCTTGATGGACAAGAGACAAGGGAAGTGATGGGGTATTAATGAGAGACAATACCTCTCTCTCTCCCCCTCACGCCGGCACTCTCTCTCTCCCTCATTCTCTCTCATTTTTCCTCACTTGTTTGTTCTTAAGCTTACTTTCTCTCTCCCCTCACCACCACTGAACCCCACCCTTCAATTTCTCTCTTTTTCAAGCTTGTTTCTTCCATTTTTCCTCTTGTTTTCCTTGTCAGCGACCACTAGATGTGTTAAAATGGGTCACTTATTTATAACAAAAGATAGTTAAATGGGTTTCACAATTAAATGTTTAAGATAGGTAGGTCTTAAGTGGGTTTTTTAATGGGTTGGGTTGAAAACTCATCTTTAACAAAAACATTATAATTCCTCCATTCTCTCTTTAACTTTATAAAAATCGAAATTATAATTTTTTTTTATTTTTATTTTATCTTTTCTTTTTCTTCCTTTTTTTTTTTCTTCTTTTTTTTTTTCTTTCTTTTTTTTTTCTTTCTCCTTCCTCCTTCTGGTCGCCAGCATGGCGACGGCCGGCGACCGGCTAGGCGAGCCTCGAGCTCGCCGGCGTCAGGCGAGCTCGAGCTCGCCAAATTTGGCGAGGCGGAGGCCTCGCCGACGCTCGGCGAGGCTCGAAACCCGCCGGCGTCGGCGAGGCTCGAGCTCGCCGGCGTCGAGCGAGGCTCAACCCTCACCAATTCCGGCGAGGGGCGAGCTCGAGCTCGCCCAACACTGGCGAGCCTCGAGCTCGCCGGATGTGGCGAGGCGGAGGCCTTGCCGGCGTCGGCGAGCTCAAGGCTCGCCAGATCTGGCGAGACTCGAGCTCGCCGGTGTTAGGCGAGGCTTGAGCCTCACCGATCTAGTGAGCCTCGAGCTCGCCGGCGTCGGGCGAGCCTCAAGCTCGCCCACACTGGTGAGCTCGAGCCTCGCCTGTGGCCGATCGCCGGCTGTCGTCGTGGCCGGCGGCTGGCCAAAGAAGAAGAAGAAGGAGAAAAAAAAAGAGAAAAAGAAAAAGAAAAGAGAAAAGGAAAAAGAAAAGAGAAAAGGAAAAAGAAAAGAGAAAAGAGAAAAAGAAAAAGAAAAGGAAAATTATATTTTAAAAATAAAATAAAAATAATTAAAAAATTAATTTTAGAAAATAATTAAATTTCGATTTTTTAAATAATTATTTTAAAATTTATAAAAAATTTCCATTAAATTTATATTGTATAAAACTATTTTAGCAATACAATTTTTAAAAAAATAATATATGTAAAAGCTTGGAAGTATTTTAATAATATAATCTTTAAAAAAAAACATAGGAATAAGTTTTTGTAAATTTGTTAAATATGAAAATATTTTATTAATATGAGTTGGGTCGGGTCGGGTATGGGTCAGGTATGGGTCGGGTCGGGTTTGGGTTGAAAAATTTACATTAAATATAAATGGGTCATAAATGGGTTAATGGGTTAATTTGGGTCGGACCATTAATGACCCGACCCAAACCCGACCCGACCCACCCGTTTAACAGCTCTAGCGACCACCCATCGAACCCTCGATGCCAAACTGCCCTCTTGCTCGATCGTACCACTACTGGATCACTATCATGCAACCACCGGACTGCCATCCAGTTGTTGTTTGGCCTTGTAGTCCTCTCCTCAGATGTGTTTCGTGGCCCAAGTCATCCGTGAGTAGCTTTCTAGCCTTTGATTAAGGCTTTCGTTGCATTTATGGAGTATTTTATGGCGGAGTAGTGGTAATCTATGTTATTTAAGTGATGTGTCATGTGGTTTAGTGGTTAAACATGTTATTTAGGTTATGTGCCATGTGGTTTAGGGGTTAAACATGTTGTTTGGATGATGTGCCATGTGGATTAGTGATTATCTATGCCGTTTGGATGATGTGCCATGTGGTTTAGTGGTTAAACATTTTATTTAGGTCATGTGCCATGTGGTTTAGGGGTTAAACATGTTGTTTGGATGATGTGCCATGTGGATTAGTGATTATCTATGTCATTTGGATAATGTGCCATGTGGATTAGTGGTTAACCATGTTATTTAGGTTATGTGCCATGTGATTTAGGGGTTAAACATGATATTTGGATGATGTGCCATGTAGATTAATGGTTAAAAATGATAATTAGAATATGTGCAATGTGAAATAGTGGTTAAACATGATATATGGATTATGTATCATGAGTTTGGGAAGTAAATGGTGCATATGTGGGTAATATAAGTGATGTACGTGTATGGAACTATGGCATTTGACATGTGAAATTGCATATCGCATGAGCATCGCATGGATTAAATAAGAAAGATGAGAAATTGAGTATGTGATGGTATGCTTGTGTGATCACCTAAGACCCTAATGCATTTTACGTGGGGTGTGAACTCATCCTGAGGCATATTATGAGAGACGATGCCCAATTAAATTCGGATGCCTCCAAGTCAATAGGATACCGTTCACAGATGGATTTCGGAATGAAGCTCCTTATAGGAATCCCCCAAGTCAATGGGATGCCATGTTCGATGGGGCAAGACGATGCCCAATTACGCCAAATAATTTGCAAACTTTCGGGTTGGCTTCGGGTCCTGAGTGTTGTAATAATTTGGACAAATGTGTATAGGAAGTGTATGGGATTCATATGTAATGAGATATGGATTATTGCATGGCATGAGCGCATGACTTAGATCATAATGCATATTCATATGTTTGGTTCGAGAACACGAAGTTTATGTTATGAAATTGCCTATACATCTACATTGATGGTCTTGTATGGTTGACGAGTTGTTACAAGATTGATGAGAGTAAAGCGAAAAGTGTGTTGCCATGTTTCGCCATCAATAGATATTTGTATGTTTAGGGTGCTTTCGAGGTGAACAACTTTTCTACGCGAGATTTAGGAAATTCACTCATTGAGTTTATCTCATATTTGTTTCTTAAAATATTTTCAGGTCTTAAGAATGGTTGAACCATTCCATCATACTTGTTTTGGCCATCCTATCAAGCATAGTCAGGAGGTGATGAAGTACCAGTAGTGGGAGCGGCCGATGCGCACTATACGCGATATGTCTCGATCATTTGGGTCAATGAGGATTTGCCTAACCTCATGCCACACCAATTCGTGGCTTGATACTTTTGAGTAGGCAGTGAGCACCATGGTCCCATCAGCGACTTCGACGGTCTGCCAAGTGTCGAGAGATCTAGAGGTGGCATCAATTGGGATGCCAACGATGGGGACGTTCCTGATGGAGAGATGTCCGACCCCGAGATCAACTCCACACTGATTATCGAGTCGGAGGCCTGGATCTTGAAGGCCATTGGGGCTTAGGTAGACATGGAGTGTTAGCACTTTTTGAACCACCCTCGTAGTATTGGAGGCGTAGGTATACCCCCGAACCCTTTTTGAAGGGGGGTCGTGGCAAAGGGGTTTGGCATGTCAGAGGCGAAGAAGCTAGTTGATTAATCCTCGAACTCGTGTTGTATGAGACGTTGACTTGTAACGTTTTTCTATATATACAAATATGTTTTTAACTATCTCTATTGTTTGATGATTGAAGATTTGCTCACGTTTTCGCTTGTGCATTTTAATGTTATTACGAATTGGGTCAGCGACACCTCCTAGAACGTCACAATCAACAAAGGATAAGTAAAGGTTCGATGAGTGTGAATTGTCACGTGACCATAGAGGTTCGAGGCATGACAGGTCAAGGGCTAAGTGCTACACAGTGATGCAAGTTTTGTGAGAGACACCTCTGGGACCTTGTATCGTTTATATGAGCTAGTCAAGAGTTAGGTGCTATATGGTGATGCAAGTCTCGTGGGAGTCACTTCTAGGGCCTTCTATTATTTAATGGTTAAGTTTTACATGATGACATGACACTCCCGAGAGCCACCTCTAAGGCCTTAAGGTTGCATTTGATACTCAAGATAAAATTCGGGATATGATATGATCATATCCTACGTTTGGTGTATAGGATTTATAATGTCCATAATAGGAACATTATTTTTTTTCGAATAAAAAACTTATTAAACTAATAAAATTAAAATCATATTTCAATATAAATAATATTTGAATTCTAATTTAAGAAATTAAAATATAAAAATTTATTTTTAATTAATCTTATTTTAATTTATATATTTAACTTTAATTCTATCTTATAATAAACATTCAATCTATAAATTATATATTTATACTTATTATATATTGTAGGTATTTTTGTATTTTAGGTATGTTAGTGCAGTTTACTATTTGATAAAATTTTAATAAAGAATGATGAAAGGGGATTAAATAAATAATAAAGAAAATAATATAAAAAGAGGAAAAATAAAATAAAAATAAATTAAGGAATAGTGTTACGAGAGATTTTCACAATCTCTATTTACAATGATATGCCATTACATGATATGATGTGAATATATGCAACTTTAATACTACGATACACCAAATAATGGACAATATATATATATATATATATAAAAGTCATAGGATTTCACATCCTATTCTATCCAATTCTATCCCGATTAGAAATCCGGACGACCAAACATAGCCTAAGGTATTATGTGATACGAGCTTGGTCAATAAAATAGACTATTGATACCTGATTTGAGATTAGTTGATGAAATGAACCATTGATATATGATTTGATGAGATTAGTCAATGGACTAGACCATTGATTATTTATTTTGATATTATTGATGAAAATGGTATTTCTGCTACTAGTATAATTATGCTGTAATTTGATCTTGTAAGTTTGCTATACATTGGATTTAGGGTCCTGAGTTTTGGTATAGCTCTATAAACATGCATAGTATATGCTCAATTTGTTTAGAAGAGATATGCATAACTCATTAGGCCATGGTTGCTCATTCCTTTCATCTTTCGTTTTATCAAGACCCTCGGGTAATGGCCATTTGAGTGAGAGCCTTATCGACGAAGACTTTTGGGAGCTAGACTTTTGGGTATAGTTTGAGTCTGCATCCTTCAGGCAGAAGAATGGTAGTGTTATTACCCCTATTCCTATAGGATTCGAGGTGTCACAATTGTGTATAGAACTTTGGCCACGAAATTTAGGTAACAATTTGTTTTGAAACGAGCAGATCTGAAATATTTTCCAGTTTCTTGTTGGAACGTTGAGGCAGTTAAGGTTGCTCGATGCAAGAGGTTTCGATGAGTGCAATTTCCCTGAACGATTGAGTTTTTAGTTGATTTTCACTCTTCAATGTGTTGCTCTTTCGATGACTTGCTGACTCCCCTCTCCCCTCAGGACCAAAGGAGGAGATAGAGGGAGGTGGTCCTCGCAGGAGCTTGGCGTGGATCGTGGAACACTCTTGGGGAGTGGCTACCGGTAAATAGTTCCGTGAGACTCGCCGTCCCACATGATGGGAATATCTTTGATTACGCTTGGTTGTTGCCATTGTCAATAAGTAATACCAAAATGTATATAACATCAGAATTTACTCTAATTTTGGCGAAAATGACTTGCAATTTTGATCCAATCATTTGAGAAGAGCTCTTGTTGAGTAGCTATTATTACATTCAATGCCAAATGTATAGTGTTGTTGCGACCTAAATTTTGGGTGCATCACCTAAAACTAGGTTAATGGACTACTTAGTTTTTAAACTTAGCTCGGGCTCTCCCAAGCCCCTTAAGGTTCAAATATTTAACATGCAAAAGATTATTAACTAGGAGTCGCCACTAATCGGTTTATAGTAGATCAATTAGAAACCTAAGTAAAATAATGGGAGAATTATTTTACTCCTACGAACCAGAGACTAAGGATACGGAGACTTGGTTACACTAGAATTTTCTAATGTCATTTCGGTACCATTTCTTTTAATTTTCAAAATATTTTTGCAGGCAACTTGGATTTATTTTAACCTAAATCACTATTATGCAAAAAGGTGATCACACAGATGCTCAAAAGTATTCAATAAATAAATTGCATCACACAAAGCAAACAATTTTTTTGCGTTTTCTTGAAAATTAGAATTCTTTTATAAAAATGCATTTCTTAACTAAATGACTTAATCTTATTAATATGCAAATTCTAATTAAATGAGCCTATTATGCAAACTAGTTATTATGCACCTCATGACCTAACTTCACTAATGAACAAATTCTTATTAAATAATCCTATTATGCAAACTAGTTAACATGTACCTAGTATTTTTGGATTTTTTATTATTGAAATTCAGAATTTATAAAGATCCTAATTAATCTATCTAAAAAGGGATAATTTTCTAATTTATTATAGGGATTAATTCGACTTAAACCCTATCTTATCTTAGAAAACTATTTTTTTTTGGAAAAATGAGATAATTAAAATGTGCAAACATTATCTAAAACCCTAAAAAAATTATTTAGGTCCAACCCTAACTTATTTCTAAAAATGCAATCCTAAGAATGTAATCCTAAAAAATTTCTAATTTACTCTAGATGTATGATTTACTAAACCTATATCCTCATGCAAAATTTTGATTTTTTGATTTTTTAAATTTTTTTAGTTTTTTTTAAAGATAAGTAATTATTAAATAAATCTTAAATCTAAACTATCAACAAAATAAATGATTAAAATAATCGAAAAAATAACCTTGTTGTCTCATGGTCAAATTAACGATTATCCTAACCCTAATTATCACAACAAAGAGATCAAAATTATTAAAAATTTGATCAAAGTCTTACGGATCAAATTAATAATTATAATAATTTAACAATTAAAATTCTACCAAAAAGCCCACAAATTAATATAATTAAAAAATAATAATCCGATATCTCTCGGATTAAATTAATAATTATAATAATTCCGAACAAAATCCTAGAGGATAATGCCTACAAAATGCACAAATATTAACATTGACAAACCATACTCCAATAATAACGAAACTAACTTAAAATAAATAAAGTAAAGTAAAATAAAATATATAAAAATAAAAATAAACCACCTAAGACTCAACGATTCCGCGCGATGGTGCTGCTGGTGGAGCGGCTGTGACACGAGCGATCGAGTGGAGGGGCGGCTTGCTGAACGGCGAGGGCACGGGATTGCAGCGATGCGGGGTCGGAGTAGGCGCACGTGAGGAGCAGATGCGCTGTGATGAGCGACGCGGAGGCAGCGCGGGCTGTTGCGGATTGCGTCGAACGGAGTCGACAGTTGGCTGCTACGGTGTCACGGACGGTGCTCCTATGTATAGCAACGTCGGTGGTGCGGGTTCGCCGGAAGGAGGATGGTGTCGAGTCAGGGGGGTGTCGACGCGGGTGACGTTGGTGCTTCGGGATCTGCAGATGGGAGCGTCGGACGATGGCTGCAGTAGCACGGCGGCCTCTGGACAGTAGCAGCGACGCGGGCTCGCGGGCGATGGAGGGTTCCGGCAGAGGTGACCAGCAGCGACGATGGGCGAGCGGGTCGCGGGCTACTGCAGGTCGTTGCGGCGATGTCTGGCGTCTGCAGAGGCGCGTTCGAAGCAGGACTCAAACGGAGGCGTGGGCGTGGCAACGGCGTCGGGCGCGGCGGCGGTGAAGCGGACGAGCGCAGGAAAACTGGGGCGTCTAGCTGGGCTGATTACAGACAGTGCAGGGGCAGCGGCGAGCGCGTCGGGCAGCGAGGAGTTGCTGCGGCGGTGGTCGTCGTGGGTCAGCAGGCGAGCACGGAGCAGTGGTGGCCGTCGGACGAGCTGTGTTGCTTGGTTGTAGCGGAGTCGCGGACGTCGGGGCTGATGCAGAGGCGGGCGTCAGCGCTCGGAGGCGAGTGATACGGCGTCGCTGGTTAAGAAGTGCCGCCGGCGTGGTGGCGGGTGAAGGCGTCGCAGACGGGGACGAGAATGACGGATGCGGAAGGAAGAAGGTGCACAGTGACCTTTTTTTTTTCTTTTTCTTTTCTTCTCTTTTCTGCTCCCTCACGTCACTTTTCCCTCTCCTGTTTCTCTCTGTTGCTGTCCTGCGCCCCTATCTTCTCTTTTCTGACCTTGACTTCGTACGGAAGCTTATTTTCCTCTCTTTTTACTCTTACTTCCTTGCACGAATTCTTTTCTCTCAATTTTTTTTCCAACTTTTCCAATTCGCTCCCCCCCCCCCTTCTCGAAAATTTTTGGTCACATTTTATAGTGATTCCGACCACCCTCTTCTATAGCAATTTTCGAGCTTCCTTTTTCCATTGCCTTAATTCATGTAAATTGGAGCAAAAATCTTGCAATCAGTTTGATTTTTCCTTGGATATTTCGATTCTTTCCATTTTATCAAATTCCTTACTTTTTTATTCATCTGATTTCTTTGATTGAGAATTTGCTTCCACATTTACTATGATTTAAATTTCACCGGAGCAAGGATGGTTAATCAAAATTTCCACATTCCATTCATAACCAAATCATATTGATCCTTCCCTTATTTTCCTTTTTTCTTATGCTATGCAAATTTTATTTTTTTAAGATCGCCAAAATTTAGATACCAACAAGTGTTCACCTAAACTATTATGCTGCAGTACTATATGGAATTCAGTTCTGGTCATAGAAATCTTAAATTGTTTGAGATCTGATCATAGTAGTATCTGCAAGAAACCTAAAGGGAAGATGAAAACAGAGGGCATTACATTGGGGCATCACGTCTTCAGAAACATGTCGCTACTTGAAGACACTAGGTGCCCCTTGTTGGAGTCAACACGGTCAGGACAGGAGTAGACTCACTGCTCTTTTTTGGACTTGAGCCCAAATCTAATTAGTAGGAATAGACTGAACATTGTCTTCTCATTCGGGATGTGCTTAGCCTGCTTCTACTTCTTCCACTTCATGTAGCTTTTGAAGGGTCTCTCAGGTACTGGGTTGCACTTAACAACCCAACTGAGAGGCCATGAAACGGCTCCCATTGCGATGCACTCGCCAAGAGTTCCATCATCGCCACCTGAGTGATGACTATCCCTCCTGAAGCAGCCCAAACCCATTTGTCGCATCTGAATGTCCCCTCGAAGACGTGATCTCTCCAAGCTTCCTGCAATTGAATAGGTTGAAAACTTGACAGAGGATGAGAGCGTTAAAGATCGATGCGTTCTTGACCTGTTGATTCACGTGGAGAAGTTCCCCCTTGAACTGCAGTATCAAAAGGACTGTTACCTCGTATGATGCTTGAGCTACCAGGTTTCTCCACATAATGTTGGTTACAAGCGGATCATCCCCAGCCACAGGATGCTTATGCATGAGGTAATCAGTCGGTAGACCATCAAGGGCCACGGCGCCTTATATATGCACGATTAGACTCACCCATAATAACTAAAACTGCTGTTAGCGGTAAGCTGCCTGATGAAAGTGCAGCTACCATGGTAATTGCTAGAGCTGAGGTGAGCGCCGTAAGCTGGAATTGGATGAACTTTGAGACATTGTACCGAATGCATCTTCCCCATCTTGGAGCTTTCACGATGGAAGCAAAGTTATTGTCCAAGATGACGATATCGGAGCACTCCTTGGCTGCTTCATTGCCGGAAATCCCCATGGAAAGTCCAACGTTGGCTTCCTTGAGGGCCGGTGCATCGTTCATGCTGTCCCCTGTGATGGTGATGGCGTGGCCTTTCTGCTTCAGGCACTGAACCATGGGAAGCTTATCAAAAGGGGAGGATCTCGCCATGACTTGGATTTTTTCAACTCTCTGAAGCCTCTCCTCAGGCGTGTAGCTGCGGAACTCAGTTCCTTCCACAATGGCTCCGTTCCAGGTATCCTTCCCCGGTTTGAGAATCCCACAGTCCTTGTCGATGGCCTTAGCATTGAAGATTTTGTCTCCCGTTATCATCTTGATGTTCACTCACGCAGAGTGTCAAATCCGGACAGCGTCCTTCACACCAGGAAGGCACGGATCCTTAATACTGACAAGTCCAAGTAATGTCAGGCCGTCCTCCCGGATCCTCTTCCCGTCTTATCTTTTTTTGTTCGCTACCTCTGAGACTTCTTTATGAGTGAAATCGGCACACCTGCCACTGCTCTCCGCCCTCTTATATACTCTAATCCGATCCTTTCAGCTTCGTCCAAATATGAGACTTGTTTATGAGCGAGAGCGATGCACCTGAGGCTGCTCTCTGCCATCTCCTGGATGATCTGCTCGAATCTGATCCTTTCATCTTCGCCCAAATCTCTCTCTATCCCCCGCTGGTCGGAGAAGCTCGAGCACATAACCAAGACCATTTCTGCCGCCCCTTTCCAGTGCACATGGAATGTGTCGTCCCCACTCTTCCTTATTAGGACACCGCTTCTCTTCTTCTGCGAGTTGAAGGCCTCAACTTGGATGACTTCGCAGCTCTTTTTTGTCTTCTCCATGTCCATTTTCAACCGTGCAACTGCCCAAGAAAGAATCGCTTTCTCGGTGGGACTACCTGAGATCTCGTACTCCGATGCCGAAGATGGCCCATAGACATTGCCCATGGTATTCGAAGCAACCCCGTCCCGATTCAAATCCAGAGCATACTTGGAGGCCAAGCACTCTTCTTGCTCATAGTACCGGCCAACCCAGTATTTCACCACGCACATCTGGTTCAGTGTCAGACAGCCGGTCTTGTCGGTGCAAATAGTGGTGACCAAAACCATCGTCTTGCAGGCCGACAGCTTCCTAACCATCACCTTGTCCGCCATCATCCTCTATATCGAATAAGCAAGAGTGAGTGTTAACGCGAGCGGCAAGCTTTTGGGAAACACAACCATCACGGTCGTCATTACGGCTGCAATGATTCCCGCCACAGAGTTTATGATATCGTCACCTGTTGTTTGGCCTGCCACGAATTCCCGGTTCCCGTTCTCATCCTGCGTGTTTCCAATGAAATAGTGAATCAGCAGGTGAATCGGCAGGACCACGAGAACCAGGAAAGCGACCGCCAAGCCTACTTTGCCGATGGACGAGTTGAGTTTGTTGAGCCGAGCCTGTAACAGGGTCTGCTCGCTGTTGTTGCCGTTGATCGAGCTCATCATCTGGCTCCATGTCGTGCTCATCCCCACCGAAATGACCATATTCCGACCATACCCATCAGCCACAGTCGAACCAGATAACAGGAAAGGGTGGTCTCGATCGACTTCCACGTTTGCTCTCTCCTGCCATGCTAGGCTCATCGACTTGCACCAAATGCCCATCTAGGAATAGTCCATCCGCCGGGACTTCATCTCCAACACTCAGACAGACAACATCTCCACCGGCGATCTCGGATATGTCAATTTCTTGGCGCCTTCCGGTTCTAACGACGTTAACTAGGATGTAATTTTGTCTGCACAACCAGTCCAGTTGCTCGTACTGCCAGAAGTTATACGCGGCGAATACCGTGATCACTGCAAAGACTGCCGAAAATATGCTTCCACCATCGTACCAACCTTTTCTGAATCCACGCTTCTTTATACCAAAACCCAGAAAAAATGCAGCACAAACTAAAAGGGTCACCAAGACGACATCTTTGAAAGCATCCCACAAAAAACTTAAGAACCGCCTCTTGGGTCGCTTCATATACAGATTAGACCCGAAATCCTTCACCCGGTGATGCACATCTTCCGCATCACCGTTGATCCCTTTCTCCATGTCGGTTCCTAAAGCAGAGGCGACGCCGGCAACTCCACCCATCCTCTGAAGCTGGTCACCATCTCTAATTTGAAAGAGCTCCCTGAGGCGAGTTTGATCAACTCTGAAGATGCCCTGATTCGAGCTCGCACGGTCATGAATGGATGCATCTTCTGGAAGGGTGGGAAAGGCGAATCTCCAAAGCTACTTGGCCTTACTGAGAGTTGCAGATGGGAGGTCAAGAACGCACTCGATCCAGACCAGCTTTGCAAGGATATCGCCTTCCTTTTTTACTGTTCCGCTTCTTAAGTAGGATTCGGGGAAGTCCATGCTCTCGTTATAGTTGAAGAAACGGACCACAGTATGACATGGAACGACGAGAGCTTCACTCCCCTTTTCATATGCAACGGCTCCGGCAATATCAAGCACGGCCTTCATGGTAAAGATCATAATCATGGCCGATTGCCACCCTTCGCTGAGTTCCTCAAACATGGTTTGCCGAGAAGAAGAAAACAGAGGGGATGACTAAGGCAACAACCGGAGGTTTTGCCAGAAAGAATGCAGAGGAAGATGGCCCTAGTGAGAAGAAGAAGAAGGAGAAGAAGAGAGTGGGCTACTGAGAAAGACAGTGAGCGTGAGAATGGGGTGAAGATTTTTGGGTTGTTGGCTGTCTTTTTAAAGGGTTTTTCTAGCATAATAATCTTTTGATATTATGAGCAAAATAGATCATTATGAATCATAAATTCTTAAATAAGTAATTTTCATAACAATTTATAATTTCTAAAAATAGATGACTCCAAAAATTCCGGAGACTTGCTTAGAACTTTCCTTGACCTCTTTGTAAAGACGAAATGAAATGGGAAGAGGCGGGAACAAAGCAATGTCGCCAAAGCAAAGTATTTTACTCCAGAAGAGATGGAATCTTGAAAAGGAATCAGTGAGTGATGCCCAAATCAAATTTGACCGAGATGGAATCTGAAGAGAAGTTGATTCGGAGGAACTTCTTGTTATTTCACTATAGGGAAAACGATAGCGAAAATACAAAATTTTCTGTACTTTTCAATGTTTGGACATGCCTATATTATTAAACCCCCCCCCCCCCCCCCCCCCCCCAAAAAAAAAAAAAAAAAAAAAAAAAAAAAAAAAGAACATCCATATATTGAAAATGCCATTAAAAAGCGCTTTTGGCTAACAAGGATATATTTAATAGTGAGTAAAGAAATGCTTAGATGAGGACTCCATTTATTTTGATGAAAGAGACAACCATCTACCTCTCGTAATTTTATTAGAAACCCAAATGACCTGTTTACTCGGTTTTCAAGATTGCATTGCATGTGCATTACTCATAAATTAAAAAAAAAATTAAAAAATTGTTGTGCAACATTGATTATTCGTGAATATTTCTTTTAAATATAAATTTGACTTACAATAATCAAAAGAAATTTCACTCCATCCGACATATCATTTTTTTTTCCCAGCATATATTAAGTATTAATTTAATTATTTTGATTGATAGGACAAACACACGGCGCTAAAACCACAAAACCACTATATAATGAGCGGAATTAATTGTCCTTACTTCTTCGTGAGTAAAAACCTTTTAGCATTTTGAATCATTCTCTTAGAGGGGATAAAAATGTGGTCATGATGTCGTGGGCTAGACATGATAGTAGGTATTGTTAAGAATGAGAACTCCAGCATCACCATATATATATATACACACAAGACTTATTGAAGATGTAGGGTGTATATTATTAGTAAGTCCCGTGTGTTTAAAATTTATCATAAAATTTAAAGATTTAGTTTTTTCATGAGACTTTTCACTAGAACTAAGGTACACCGGGTGAGAAACCACACTTATTGACGAGCGCTCTTGAGTTAGAAGCAATTCACATAAATCATGAGTTCATGAAATTGCATGAAAAGAAGGCAATAAAAAGTTTTCAAGGATAACTGAAAAGGAGAGAACAAGGGTAACTTTAGGTGCGTTTGGTAACGCTTCTTATAGAGCATGTGTTTCTGTTTTTTTATTCCTGAGAACAGATCTGAAATAGAAATAAAAAACCAAAAAAAAAAAAAATTGCTTCTTGTTCCTAGGAACAATTCAAAAAACAAGTTTTTTTCTTTTCCTTTCTTCTTCCTAGTTGGTTGTCGGGCTCGACGATGGTCGGCAACCGGATAGATAAGGACTAGCAATCCTGCCGGAGCCTCGTCAGCCCCCGATGAGGCTAGGGGGAGCCTCACCGTGGCTGGGTGAGGCCCCCTCGAGCCTCGCCTGGCCAACGGTGAGGCTTGACCTCGCCCAACCACTGTGAGGCTCAGGGGGACCTCGCTAGTGGTCGGCAAAGCTCCCTTAAGGCCGGCAACCTCATTGGCTCTCGTTTGGCTAGTCGTCAGTTGGTCATAGTCAAGGCCGACGACTAGCTAAGAGGAAGAAGAATAAAAGGAAAAAAGGAAAGAAAAAAGTAATACAATTTTAAATATATTAAAATAAATTCTAAGTCACAAAAAAATTTGGAAATGTATCAAACGTATTTCTATCAAATTAGAAATTTTTTATAGTTATCAAACACTTTAAAATGCTCTAAAATTATTCTCAAGAACCAAAAAAAAAAAAAAAAGTGTGTTTTTGAAAAGAAACTGTTATCGGGACATAAACGTTATCATACATACTCTTTATACCAAAATGCATCTGTGCCCACTTTTAGCGAAGCTTGAATTTTGGAGTCTACGTGACCTCATTCTGTTTCTTGCCTTGTCAGAGGGAAATTAAAAACCCTTTTTGTGCTCCTTTTTAGTGGTGAATTCGGGTTGAGCTGGTCTACTCCTTAACCCTAGGACCAACTCATACAGTGCCGGTCCTCAATTTTTTGGATCAAGGACTGACCCTATTGAGCTTAGGACCGAGGACCGAACTAACCCAATGGGTTCGGTCCAGTTCCAAGGTCAACTTGGGACCGACTGATAATTTTTTATTTCATTTTTTATACTTCTTAAAAAGGCAATTGAGGACCGAACTAACCCAATAGGTTTAGTCTGGCTTCAAGGTCAACCCAAAACTAACCGATAATTTTTCTTTCATTTTTTGTACTCTTTGAAAGGGCAACCGAAGACCATACCAACCCAATATGTTCGATGATGAGTGAGGTCAGCTAAGAAAGGCAAGCGGTGAGGGTCAAGTGGGGTGAGTGTCGAACATAATGAGCATTGAATGTCGAGTGGGGAGCAACAAGCTAAGCGAGTATTGAGCGGCGAGCGACACGAGTGACCCAAAGCGAGCAAGGCGAATGTCGAGTGGCGAGTAGAGAAGTTGTTTCTTTCGATTTTAGCAAATTAAAGACTAAGAGGACAAATAAGACAGAAGAAAACAAATACTATAAGAGAATGCCATAAGGAGCTATTTATATATTTTTGGACGCCGTGAGGACTCCTCACAAATTTTTTTTCCTCCTTCGTAAATTATGACTATTGACGTTGTAAAAGACATTAAATATTTAAGTTATTAAAGAACAATGTAAAATTACTTGAACTCCTCACTAAAGAGCTATTTAATTAAAAAAATTTATATATAAAAAAATTATAAATAATATATTAGATATATATAGTTCGAGTTGGACTAACCCGAAACTCTCAAGACCGAAGACCAATCCGCACAGTGCTAGTTTAGGAATTCTAGGACCAAGAATCGACCCAGTCTCCCTAAGAACCGGACTAGGACTAGTAAGGTTGGGCCGATCCAGGGTCGGTCCAAGGTTGACCCTGGACCGATGCTCACCCCTACTCCTTTGAGGACATATCACATGGTGCCATTTCCAAACCCTAATATATCACAAGGAGAAAACGACAATCTTGCTTGTCCGATTTCCCTGAGAAATCTCGCACAACCCTCTTCGGGATTCCTTTTCTTTATGGCTTTTTACTCCTATTATCTTCTCTTTTTATTTAGGGCTAGGTAATACTAGGGGCTATGTAGTCCGAAACCCACCATTGGAGCTCTCTCTCGTCTCTCTCCCCTCTCTCTCCCCCCTGTTCCTTCTATGCTACTGATACTGCAACTTCCAGGGATTACGCTATTATCCAAATTCCTGAGTGGGTAGAGGGCAAAGAGCACCAGAAGCCAAGCAGGTGGTGCTACATCGTGAGTAGATACACTCCTTTCATTTTTCACACTCGTTTAGGGTACGCATGATAATCATTTTATTTATGTTCAAAAATTATTTTTCTATTTCAAACTTGTTTCTAAAATAGAAATATGTTTGATAAAATTAATTTATTTTTCTAATTTTAGAATAGATTTCTATTATAGAAATAAATTTGAAACATATATCAAAAGTAAATTTTTTTACTTTTCTATTTTTGTAGAAATAAAAATTCTTCTCAATATTTGTCATTTCTATTAGTCGGTTATTCATCTGTCATCACCGACCACCGTTCGCTGTCTGTTGTCGGCCACCGCCACTGCTGGCCGCCACCATCGTCGGTCGCAGGCCGTCGTCCGCCGGTCGCTATCGTCAAAAAGAGAAAATTTTTATGTCACTATCAAACTCATATTTTTCTTTAGAAACTTATCCTGAAATCGAAATAGAAAAATTTATTTTCATTTTCAGAAATTAATTTTTGAACAAAATGATTATCATTCACATTCTTAGCAATCCAACCCAAAGAGAGAAGAAGATTAGCGCAAACTCACCTTCTTCAAAAATGACCTAATTTGGCGAGTCTTCCCTCTCTTCGCATCAAGTGAGGGGTCTTTTCATGAAAGGCCGTGTACCAAATCTTGTCCTGAGAAAATATTTACTTGTCCTTGAATCTAGCTTCGCGTCCTCGACCTCAAGGACAACTTCCTCCCTGGCAATGTCCAGACTTTTCCGGTCAAACCTTTAGGCTGCGTTTGGTCAACCGAATAAAAATCAAGATATGATATGTTTTATTATATCCCGTGTTTGGTAGTTGTCTAGGATGGGATAAGGTCAGATATAGACCAGATATAGAGCAGATAAAAAAATCCAAGGGGGGTGGGATAAGGTCAGTTAGGATTTCTTTTATCCAAAACATAAAATTCTACGCTTTTTTTCTTTCTTTGTCGTTCACCCACGACTCTCTGTTTCCAAAGTATCGACGTTGAAGCCTTCTCCTCAATAGCTCTCCAATTCTCATCGAAATTTTACGAAAGCCTTCTTCCTCCGCCAAGGTAAGACCCCCCCGTCCGCCAGCGATCGCCCGTCAGTCGCCCTCCCAATCGATTCCCCCCCACCACAATGTTTTCCCCGCTTCGATTGCGCCCCGACCGCTAAGGCCGGTGGCATCCTGATCGTCGTTGTCGCGCCATCGGGTCCGAGCGGTTGTGGCCCGTTTTGGCACGGCGGGGATGTGGGGGAAGTACGTGAATTCTTCTGTTGTTGTGTTTTTGACTCTTTTTTTTCGTGGGATTGGAAGTGTGGTGTCCCTTTTTTTTGTTTTGTTTTTTTGTTTTTTTTTTTCTTCTTGCAATTATGGGGGGTGGGATTGATTGAGGCGAATGTGGCTAATTGCTTGGGAAAATTGAAGCTTTTTTTTTTTTTTTTTTTGTGATGATGACTGATGAGGTTTGCTGCTCTTGTCAAATGCATCCGTCTGGGCATTGCGATGATGAGTCTTTTACTTGTGTCAATTGGGTTTGTGATGATGACTAATGAGGTTCACAATCTTTTGTCGTTCTTCGCAAAATGAGTGGGTTCATTGATGTGGAGCTCAAGGTCCGTGACTATGAATTGGATCAGTATGGCGTGGTGAACAATGCAGTCTACGCGAGCTGCTATCAACATGGTGACCTCATAGTTTCTAAGTATGAATTGGATTGTTGCGTGAGTGGGCAAACAGTCTTGTGCTTTGCATATGCTATTTTAAGGTCAATCTGTAGCGCATTTGCTATTTTGTCATCAGTATATGTGTTGAGTGTTGATGATATTTGCTTTAGTGGGAGAATGAATCAATTACTTACCTAGACATATTCGACTTTAAATCCGTAGTTTACCAAACAGCAGATTGGATAAGATATAAGGATATCCAACTCTAAATCCATAGTTTACCAAACAGTTGATGGGATATAAATGCAGTCCTATCCCGTTTAGAAATCCGGACGACCAAATGCAGCCTTAAGCCACGAACCAGCAACAGCTTTCCTTATTATATTCACTTATGTATTTGAATCTCTGCTGCCCAAATAAATATGAGATTATCATTGGTAAGAAAAGGCTACCAAATCAAGGTCTAATTAGGACTCTATCTTTTACAGTTCATCTAAGACGGATCAGTTTACCTCCTTCAATCCGGTCGCATCTAGTACTCGACTCATACTCGAGACATCAATTTAATAAAATTGTAACATGAATATGTGGGCAGAAGAACAACCCAAGTGCCATCACTTGACACGGAAGGACACTTAAGTGTCATAACTTCGGAAATGTACACTTAAGTGCTAATTTCGGAGTAAAGTGGAACACTTAAGTGTCACTTTAGCCAAAATCCGGCCAAATGGCTAACGTGACAATTTTCCAACGAGTTTGGTGCAAAACGGTGTCGTTTTACACGCCGACATGGCGAGGAAATTCAAAAACAACATCGTTTTGTGTTTAATATGTATATAATTAATATATAAATTAATTAAATTAAATTTAAACTTAATTTTATTTAAAATATTCTAAAAAATAAAAAACTTAAAATTTAAAAAAATTTAAAAATAAAAAACTTAAAATTTAAAAAATTTAAAATTCAAAAAATTTAAAATTCAAAAAATTTAAATTCAAAAAACTTAAAATTTAAAACAAAATATAATTTAAAATTTTAAAAAATTAAAATATAAAAAACATAAATTTAAAAAAATTTAAAATTTAAAAAAATTAAAATTTAAAAAACTTAAAATTTAAAAAAATTTAAAATTTAAAAAATTAAAATTTAGAAAACTTAAAATTTAATCAAATTTAAAAAAAATTAAAATTTAGAAAACTTAAAATTAAAAAAAAACTTAAAATTTAAATATGGAAGTTTTTTAAATTTTTAAATTAATTTTTTTTAAAATTTTAAGTTTTTTAAATTTAAATTTTAAATTTTTAAGTTTTCTTAATTTTAAGTTTTTTTAATTTAAATTTTTTTAAAAATTTTCTTAATTTTATTTTTTTAATTTTAAGTTTTAAAAAAAAATTAACATTTTTTATTTTTAGAATATTTTAAATAAAATTAAGTTTTAATTTAATTTAATTAATTTGTATATTAATTATTTACACATCAAATAGAAAACGACGCCTTTTTTTGCGTTTTTTTTTATTTCGATCGGAAAATTACCATGTCAACCATTTGACTGGATTTTGGTCGGAGTGGCATTTAAGTGTTCCACTTTACTCTGAAACTGGCAGTTAAGTGTCCCTCCATGTCAAGTTATGGCACTTTAGGTGTCCCAAACTCTGAATATGTGTGTTTGAGATTTTTTGTGACATTAACCTTTTTATTTAAAGTGTACAAATCAAGATGATTAAGATTTAGGAAACTAAGGCTTTGTCTGTTTTTCAGAAAATGAATGATTTCGAAAAAAATTTCTTAAAAGATAATTCTAGCTATAGTCTATAAAATAACCACAAAATATATATATATTTTCATCATCTACCAAATTGTTTAGATATAGATTGTTATTACTAATAAATATATTTTTCATTGACTGAATATTACAAGTAATACAAGTGATCGCTTTTAGAAAATTATTTTCAAATGATTAATTTTCTAATGAGACAAACTCACCTTTAATCTTGAATAACAGTTAGGAGATTTAGGAAAACATAACAAAGGTGATTCTATAATTGCTCGCGCTGGGCATCTGATCTTTTAAGGATTTCCCGTGCTACAAATCGACCCAGGCAGGGTTATGGCCTGAAATAGTGAAATGCGCCTTCCATCGGAAGGAAAACAACCGAAAAAAGACGAAGAATGGCAAAAGAAGCAGCCATAAGAGGACTCTTTTTCCATTCCATTGTTAAAGTTCATGATTTTCTGTCTCCTAGACTACTACTTGCTTTTATATACCCGATCAAAGATTATAATCTTCGGTCCAGATTATTTTGGACTTTATGTATATCTTTATCTCCATCTTTCTTTTACGCATGTTTTGTGGGTAACGAGAAACGCAAAAGAGAAAAAAATTAGAAAAGAAAATGCACAAATTTTTTTACGTAAAAGAACCCTTCAAAACCAAAAAGATAGAATTACGATACTGCACTAAGTTTTTTTAACACTTTAACAGATGTTTGGAGCATATAAAATTATGGAGAAAGTACGTGTATGCTATTTCATAACAAAAAAAGTTCACCAGGGGGGCATTTGCACCCCATTTTGCAGGCGGAGGTGCTGCGTTCGCACCCTCCACTAACTTATTGCGGAGTTGGATTCATGAGTTATTTAGACTTCAGCTTTAACAGTACACTTCCCTATCAGACTTCACAATTCCATCATGTGCTTCGCATTGGCTTGCTGCGATTGGATCTTGAATTTGGGATGAGTCTTATAGCTGGTTCAATCCTCTAAAAACCAGTTAGAACCAGCCTGATTGGTTCAGTTCCGCAATAAATCAGTCTGGTCCTCATTTTTTAACTTGATAACTAGTCTAGTCTAGATAGGTTATCGGTGCAAAGCTTCTACCTAAGAACCAGCCTATGAGCCTACAGTTACTCACGAAAGATTCGAACCTTCTACCGCAAAGATGGAATCCACTCCCAGGTTCGTCTAAACGTGCCCTTTCAAGATTTCTAATCTTGCTGATCCACAAATAAGCCACTCTTTAAATAACACAAGTCCAAATGTCCCTATACCTTAGGCTAATAACCATGAGTGGATCCACCCCAAAAAAGAAAAACAGAAAAAAACAAAATAGTGTGTGTAATTATGAAAATGGTAGAAGGTGTGAATGATGCCGCCGTATGTAGATAGAGAAATGAGAAAAATAAAATTTGACCTTGAAAGTGTTGCTGTTTCAATGGATGATTCCTTTTCATTCAAAAAGAAAAAAAATTGCCATCAAAGAAATTATTGTTCAAGTTCAAGCAATTCACAGCATCATACACCATTTCAAAAAAAAAAGAAAAGAATCGAGCTTCTTGATTTCCATGACCTGCAATCCTTCTTCCCTCGGTACCCCCCAGGCTGGCTCACATGGCAGTATGCCATGTGAACTGGACTTGGACAAGCTTTGGATCATTGGCGATCTAAATTGCATAGCAGCAACGGTCAGGGCTTGCCCATGAAACCAGCGTGTTGGGCCTCGTTTTGAAAGACTTATGGGCTTATTTCAGGGGCCACTTTGGACTGTTAATGAAGCTTGAAGAGGCCCATTGAACCTCTTCTATGCACTTCAACCCATCTGCCCACCAGCGGGCCCGAAAGCAAAAGAAGAACATGAAAGTTAAAAAAGGAACTTCGTTAGGAACATTATGATTTAAAAACTGATGCACAGGATTAATGTTGGCATTAAGCAATGTGATAGACTATTGCTGGATACGGTAATCGCGGACAACTTATTTAAAGCCCAATTTATAATGTGTCGTGTTACTTCAAATGCTGGTTTTGTAGATCGGCCTTAATCTAGCATAAGTCAAGAGAACAACCTTTTGATGGGCAATAATGAATTTGGAACCTCAAAAATGACTACAAGTTTGCCGACTACAATTTGTTTACTAAGTGAATAACCATAATCTGATTGGGCATTTAAATGAGACAATAATCCCATGTAAAAGGCTTCATTTGTTTAAACATCCAATGAGATATTGCCAAGTCATTTCACAAGCGAAATATAAAGAAAAGTTCTTAGTTTTTTTAATGTTGGCGTTTCAACTTTAGTGATAATCGGGTTGACATTTGGTGATCCATCGAAGCAGGTCTCCAAGATGTGACAATACACGCAATGTACAACTTTGAATTTTCACATACGATTTTCATAAATCATGACATATTCATATTACTAAAGACCGCATGAAATACAGAGCAGCAACACAATACTAATGTTAAGGCGCGCCCCTTATCCCGAGTCCACAAAGTTCCAATCCCCTAAGGATAAGAAAGATCTAAGAATGTGAACTGGGGTCCAATTTTGAGGGCAAGGAAAAGTCAACAACTCAATGCCTGAGAAAAAAAGAGGGAAAAAGAGAAGAAGCTGCAAATTCAAAAGATGAATTTCGCTAAATAAAGATACAGAAGAACAAGGTCCCTTTTTGGGGGAGGGATTGCGACAGGACGAAGGAATAATCAACGAATGAATATGAATAGGGATCGAGGCTTTCCGATCTTCTCTCGTTCAACCCCGTTGACCGGAAAGAAGCTCCTTTTCCTTTTCTTCTTTTCATCATCCAATGGTCATCATCATCTTGACGAATTCATCGTAGTTGACCTGCCCATCGCCGTCCAGGTCGGCCTCTCTTATCATCTGCTCCACCTCCTCATCCGTCAGCTTCTCCCCCAGATTTATCATTACATGCCGAAGCTGCACAACGAACAAAAAGCTCATCATTTTCAATATACTCCTCTACTTTTTTTTTTAATTAACTAATTAGTTTTTTATGATTTGTTTAAGTGAAAATCGAGGAAACTAATTAAAATTCGAATGTCAACTAAGAGTTTGGGGAAATCAGAAGTCAGAGAGCACTACTTTAGTGGTATTTTCCTTCCGTACAATGTATGTTCATTGCACCGGGACAAAGGGGCAGGAAATTGATGTGGGCTTTTATCCTTAGTTTATGCATGGACCTCTCCCTAAAGTTAACAAAAAGGATATTGGAAGCTGTCCTCATTGACATGTCCATATACAAGGTTCCCAAACTCATGAGCAATTTGAAATCCAACGAAAGAATTGGGGTGGAAATTGTAGCTGGTAACGTAAGGAGAGTATTTGATATGGAGAGCAAAGTTTAGGGTGATATTTGTAATTTTCTGTATTCATTTTGAGTAGAAGAATACTAACAAATTAGCGATTAAACATAGGACATCATGGGGTTTGCTCATATATATAGTAGATCTAAAGTTCATGCCTGTCCAATTCTGAAGGATACATAAGAACTGTTTCATTTGGTTTTATTCATCATCTTCCAGGAGACCCCTTAAATCAATGATTAGTGTGAATTTAGGGAATCTATATCCGTCTACCTAGTAGTTGGTCAATTGCGAAAGTTGCTATCAACATGGAAACTAAAGAGGAACCCTGTTTTTGTTATTTTTCTGGAGAAATTCTCCCTGTTGGCATGCTGCAGTGATTAAATTTTCTTCCCTGCACAAGAAAGTAATTCATGCATCCACTCACTACAGCATGTCAATTCTTGCAACTAATCAATTAACATGAAGCCCCTCACTCGTTACATGCTTTTGTAACTAATCTTTGCTTGCTATCGCAGACCAGTCGAATGGCCCCGGACATCAGATAGTCATGGTGTAATGTTGATAACTCGTTCGATTTTTCGCGTGACCCGAATATGGGGATGATGAATCGATTATTGCGTACCTCGCTCGCGGATATGTATCCATTCTGGTCCTTGTCGAACACTTTGAAAGCCTCTTTCAGTTCCTCCTCTGCATCCGTTTCCTGGTCACGAATCATGCAATATCATTTGAACAGAGCAATTACAAAAAGCTGAGAGAGAGAAGGAGGAGACAATCTGGTTACCTTCATTTTGTTGGCCATCAAGTTCAAGAACTCAGCGAATTCGATCGTGCCGTTCCCATCGGCATCTACTTCGTTGATCATGTCCTGAAGCTCTTTCTCTGTGGGGTTCTGATCCAACGACCGTATGACCGTCGCTAGTTCTTCAAGAGTAATGCAACCTGCGAAGTGTAAGCCGCAAAGAAGGCATGAAATTGGATCGTAGCTTTTCTTGGAGAACGAGTGAGATTCTTCACGAAAGAATGAACAAGAAAGCAAGAAAAAGAGACTAACCATCGCCATCTTTGTCAAATAGAGTGAAAGCTTCCTTGAACTCAACTATCTGTTCTTGAGTAAGCATATCTGCCATGCCTTCTTCTTGGTTTTTTAGAGAGAGAAAGAGGGAGGAGGGAGGGAGGGAGAGGCAGGGAGGGTTTGGTGTTTGAGTATGTGTAATGTGTAGCTCAAGCTTAGCTGGGCTTATGTAGGCTTCCAAGAATGTGAAAGTTGGGGGGAGCATTAAGTTTCTGCAAAAAAATAATTTAATAATAGTCAAATTAAAGTTATTACTGAACTTTTGGGTTCTCATGGTCAATTTTTTTTTTTTTGCAGAGAATAATCAAATCAAATGCCCTCTCTCTCTCTCTCTCTCTCTGGAGCCGTCTCAGACCATGACCGTTCATGTTTCTCTAGATAGACATGGACTTTTGGGGAAGATGCAGGTGAAATAACATAAACAAAGTCTCGCCCTTTTCTGTAATTTCCTGCCTATTGTTTTCTGCTCGGAGGTGTGAAAAGAAAAACGATTAGACTAAGCAAAATGACAGCTGTTAGGGTTCGATGTCCAGGGGACAGTACAAGAAGTGGAGACTTGAGAGCATTCAAAACGAGAGAGAGAGAGAGAGAGAAGTAAATGGTAGAGAGAGAAAGTAAGAGAGAGAGAAGGCATTGGGAGGCGTGTACATTGTTTCCACAATATGACTTTTCTTTTTCTACAACTTCGACCCAACCCCCAGTTGGCACGCTGCGTTGCTTGCACGAGGGTTTCTTTTTTTTAAGCAACTTGGCCGAGATCCGTCGCGTCTTCTGTAGTTTTGAAGTCGGACCATGTCTTTGTGCAGATTAGTCGCTGCACACGAAGGTGTGTACGTGTTCTTTAGCCAAAAGGGGATTTGGATTTTGCCGTTGAACGACTCCCGAACGATGTTCACTTTCAAGACATTGCCTTAAACTTCATCTCACGTAATTTAGGACCGTCCCAAAATTCAGAAGCTCGTGTGCAATGGGGCACCTCAAATTTTTTCATGGCAAGGCTAGTGAAAAGCATATAATTCAGGAAGTAATTAAGAAAAAGTGCTTTTATGTCTCTCTGATTTTTGTATATCGCGATGCATAGACTCTAGTGTCAGATTTGTCTCGTTTGTGTCCTTGAACATATTGCTGAAAACCTACTTCTATGACCTCTTGGATTTTCTTCACAAGAAGACACTTCTTATATATAAACAAAAGTTAGAACCAAGATAGGAAGCCCGTTTTAGGAATCTTGCTCTACCTAGGAAAGCACTCATGTAGAAAACCTACTTGAAATGGGAAAAGTCTTTTTTGAGCTCAAATTCAAAACATGTGAATTCAATACTAGGCATCATAGCTGATGGCCCCGCTCGCCTTATTCATAATCTAGGAATATACATTTTATTGCCCTCCCATCAAGCTTAACATCACTCACTCAACACATGACATGAATAATAAAATATCTATGATAAAATTAGCAATGTTGTCTAACTATACTTCTTCAAAAGTCCAACATCTAATCGCGATTGATGGGGATCTATTCGCTAGCTAACCATATTGACATTAAAGAGTATCCTATGGGCCGTCTCTACTGATGTCCTACTCATCAACTATACATTTTGTTATGGGTCATTGGCACTAACATGATGTCTCACTGTACCACCTTATGTTATATAGAATTCATCTAATAGCTTCGAAGATAATTCCATGTTGCTATCACTCCGAACATGCTTGATTGTCCTACAAATCTCTATTTAGATCAAAGGTCTCAACTATCCAATTCCAACAACATCAAACTTGTACCTTGACACAAGCACCCATGTCTTCCCTAAGTGATCATCTGCAATTATTAGCATAAATCTAGCACTCTTACCTGAAGAAAATCGTGACAATCTATGAATATTCAAGTAAATTAACTTTGTAATCTCTATATTTTCTTTGACAGTCATTCTAAATTGTACTTTTCGGAGTTGTTCTAAGTCACAACACTTGCGTACATTCAATTTATCAACCACATAACCACATAGCATATTTCTTTTACTAGTAACCTTTAGTCTTCCCACACTAATGTATCCCACATGTATATGTCACAATTTTAGATTCCCAAACAGATGTATCCAACGTCTAAGCAACAAAATTCGTCTCTGTCTCCCCTTAAAGTTCATATAGGTCATTATGCTTGATTCTTCTTGTTATTACCAAGGCACCTCGAATGACCTTCAGAACTCCATCTTCTAAAATACATCAACATGTAGTTGAACTTAGAGCATTCAAGGAAATCAAGTTCTTCTTCATCTTTGGATTGTGCCTCACTCTATTCAATATTCTCACGAGATCATCATGCATTATAATTCTAACATTGTCAACACTCACAGCATCACACTCATTATTGTTCCTCTACTACACTTCATCACTATCCATGCATGAATAAGTAGTAAACTGGTTTCTATTTGGAGTGGCAAGAAATGAATAACTAGAATTTATAACAATCGTAGTAATATCATTAGTAGACTTAACACTAATTCCCTCACACTTCTCATTCTTTAGCTTAGGGTAATCCCATCTAAAATGCCCCTCTTCTTACAACTCTCTGACTTCGTCTATTCAGGTTGGCGCTATTATTACTAAATAAGTACTAATTCTTTCTCCACCTACAAAAATAGTAAGAACACGTTCACTAGATTCTTTTCTAGGGCTCTTTACTTAGGATCAAATCGCAAACCTCATCAATTCTTAACCCAGAGGAATTACAAATAGTAGTAATAGTGGTGCTCCAATAATCAAGCTATGAGGATAATAAAATCAAAGCACGTACCTCATCCTTAAAGTCAATCTCAATTGAATTCAATTCACTAATGACCCCACTAAATTTATTGATATGCTCAACTGACATGCCTTCACCCATCTTTAAGTGAAATAGACCTCGCATCAAGTAGACATTATTGATCATAGAGGGCTTCTCATGCATGTTTGACACAACATTCATCAGTCCCATAATAGTCGTCTCTTTCATGATGTTAAATGTAATGTTACAAGACAACATCAGTCCAACTCTTGTATATTCAATAACTTCTAATTAGCTTACTTTATTGACTCTAGTTTCTTCCTAAATAGGGGTGACTGCAAATTTCTTAGGTATAGATAATGCTCAATCAGCATCTTCCAAGAGGCAAAATACTTCTTATCAAACTTTGCGATTTTGACTTTTCCTCCTTCTATCAAGTCTATAAATTTTCATTTTTTCTTCTTCTATCGTTATCGATTCGCTTTAAGTCAGCCAAGCCTGGCTTTAATACCAATTATTGCGGAGAACAAATGATCAAACAATAAAATAAATAGAACAAATAAATAAATTGAGCACCAAATTTACATGGTTCAATATGTGCAATTTAAGTCAAGGAAAGCATTACAAAATTATTCTATATATCAATATTACAAAGATTAGAATTACGCTCGAGTCACTTAAACAATATGAGTATTTCCCAACTCCAATTACACCCAAAAACTAACACAATACTTAACATTCACAATTCCTCACCAAATAATTTCCTAATCTCACAAAGGAATCCACAAATTTAATACAACATTTATCATCTTCAACACTTTTGGATGTTGACAAAAAAAAAAAAAAAAAAAAAACCCACTATCAAATTGCTCTAGGGTGTAATTCATGAAGGAGTCGTCTTTTGAATACTCTTCACAACGAGGCACTTCTTATATATAGATAAGGGTTGATTCAAATCAGCAAATCACTTTTAGGAATCCTACTTTAGCTAGGAAACTTACTTGAAATAAATAAATAAAAAAATTCTGTTTTGCGCTCAAATTTGATACAAATCTTCAATGGAACAAAATACCATGACTTGCCTCATGTGAAAAATCCCAAAATTTTCCAAAATCACTCACGAGCCCCAATCCCTTAGCCATTTACAAAGCATTAATCTCCCCGAGACTCAACATCACTCGTGATTGGTAATCGTCAAATGAAATTTGGTGCTTAGTACAAAAAGTAAGAATAAAAATAAATGTTCTTGAAAACGGAGGATGCAAAGTAATATCGTGATGAAAACTCATATGACCTTAGGAATTTACCCATGAAATTACAGTGTACTCAGGTGCCTAGGAAAATAGGAGTTTGCTTGTGATAATGAGCTCTAGGATGGCGTGTACATCCATCAATGCTCAGGATATCATCTCTCCAAAATATCATGCATCTTCTTGATTGACAAAGTCATTGAGGTGTACCCTATGAATTGGGGAATTTTTCTATCTAGGCGGGCTGAGTCAAAAAGGGAAAGAGAAAATCTACCAGCAACATTTATCTTCTTGTAACATACTAGCGAGATATGGTGGATATAATTATGAACATAAAAGAATAAAAAGCGGGAACGTCGATGATGCATGTAAAAGAGGTTTGGGCCTTTCGTACGCGGGGGAGTTGGAATCTTCAGAAGTTTTGACTGGTGTCTTACTTGAAAGTAGGGATGGAATTCCTCGTGTTGGAAAAACTAATAGCGTTCACATCTCCACCAAAGAAAGTAGGCGACCAGTCAAAATCAAAAGGCTTTTCTTTCTTTTAGTCTTTGTCTTTGGCCTTTTCCTTTTCACGTTGCCATGATGAATATGATCATCTCTTTATCACGAGAAAACATGGAAGGGGGTTTCAGATTTGAGCTCGTTCCTGTCATGTCAAGATCGCCTTTCGCCGACCATGATGGAGCTATTGTAAAAACAGAATTGATTTATGTTTGATTATCAAGTGATTCATTGTTGTTTGTTCAAGTTAGAGACCATAAGTCTACTCTTGATGTGTGCAGGAGTATTATTTTATTTTCTTAGGAGACATTTCAAATCGATTCAACCAGATAAAGGGGTTGGGGTTGAAACGGTTTCCAAATAAAATGAGTGGTTGTGACCTTGGAACCGAGAATCAAAGGGGTCGTAGGCTAGTTATAAGATTGCGAAATCGGCTATTGTACCAATTCTCCTAAGAACCATACTTGGACCGATCAATCCAAATTAGTTGGGTTCGGTCTAGTTCCTAAGTTGAATCCGACTCAAGTGTGCACCGTGATATGTACATTAAAATTTGCCTTGCCCTTGGAATTGGCCAAAATTTTGTGGTTCCCAAAAGCCACTTCCTCCTTGGCTCATCTTTTTGTTTTTCTTTCATTTATTGATCGGGAGTTGATAAAAAAAACTGTTGTTTAGGAAACATCAAAAAAATTAAAAAATTTATTTTCAGCATCAACATATGGGTTGAAGCTAGCATAAACATCAAACGACGAGTGGGGCTCATAAAAGATAGATGAACCAAAAATGAATACAAGAAAAATAGGAAACCAAAAGGACCACAATGGCATTTACCCTTTGGCGAGGACTCTCTCTCTCTCTCTCTCTCTCTCTCTCTCTCTCTCTCTCTCTCTAGAAAATATTGTTTGGTGTGGTGGCAAGTGGATCTTGACCAGGAGACACCCGGAAAAATAATAATAAAAAAGAAACTAAATAAGCTCCCTTTAAATTTCCCAACAAATTTAACAAAAAAAATTATTCTAGCTTTCAAAAATTTAATGATTCACAAATTCACGATGACTTCAAATGTGATTTTTTTTTAATGCTTCCGAAGATTTGAACATTTTTAAGTATCTAATATAAAATTAAACAAGAATCTCATTCCAAGCTCTAACAATTCAAAAGCTGACAATTCAAAAGTAAATTTTATGCTCCCAACGACTTTATTTTCGAGGCGAATTGGAGAAATTGATTTTGTTTTCCTCATAGGTATTATAGTTCATGTTATAAGGAACCAAGATGCGTGGGAGGTCATACGCGCAATCAGAATTGGTCGCCCTGTAACCTGTACGTTTTTCCATAAATGAGGGCCGATGGTCGGTGGGGGGATGCGCGACTCGCATGGCTGTCGAACGCGTTTTCTTGAATTTCGGCAACATGGACACCGACGCGACAACGGGAAGAGATGTTTTCAGAGCGAGTTTCGATCCATTCGGTGTGCCGCTGCCACCCAAGATTTTGCTGAATTCATGTGGACAGCGTAGCTACTATTTCCATATCATTTCTTTTTCGTAGGATAGATAAAATCGTGGTCTATAGTTCTTTTTTCTTTTTGTACCATTTCCCTTTAACTTAATGTTAAGATGTGAATATGAGTCGTATTAGAAAAGTGTTATATTGAAGAATTTATATGGTCTGAAATGGTTAATATGTTCTAGCTAGCTCATATTTTATTAGTTTTAGTTTTTTAGTGAAGATTAAGTCCAATTTGATACAATGCGAGAAAGAATTTTGTATATATTTAAGAGGTTATCTTTTTGTTTCATTCATTCAAATCTCAACATTAACTAATGAACTCGGCTATCACATGTTCATTGATCCACCTGAAAGTTGATCACAAGTACGAAGCCAGTCTACTGCATGCTTTCGGTACATGAGAGGTGGCATCCATGTCATCTGGAGTGTGCATCAAAGTTGGGCTCACATGCATTAGAAGTGAGTCTCAAACAACTTTTCACACAAAAACGCTCCGTATGTTTATATTTTTGCTGTCAAATTTTGGAGGACATCATTATTTAGAAAGTCTTACATTTATTATATTATAGTCAATTTAATCATAAATGTTCAATTTCATAAATTTAGTCCTAAATCATTTGATGATTCGCCAATGTAGCTCTTTGAACCAATTTTAGTCTTTGAACCAATTTTAGTCGGAAATTACTGATGTGGATGCTGGTAGTCCTATATGGTAAGATGGGCAGTGGCATGGACGATTTTTGCAATTCTTTTAAATTTCTTGAATTTTTTTTCTTTACTCATAATTTTCTTTCCTTTCTTTTTGCCCTTTTCTTTATTTCTATTTCCCTCCACTGATCACTGGGGCTTCGGCAATGGTCGGCGGAGGTCACTGGCCACAAGCGAGGGCTGAGATGCTCTCGTGGGTCACAAGTGAGGTTTTGTGGTTGACAATGGCATGGCAACCCTTGCCTGTGGCAGGCGACCTCCATCGAGCATCGTCGAGGCTTGGCAATCAGTGGAGGGAAATGGGAAAAAAAATAGGAAAAAAATAGGAAAAAAATGGAATATAATAATTCAAAAAAATTTAAAAATTGCAAAATCATCCATGTCAATAATTTCTAATCAAAATTGGCGAAAAAGACTATTAGCAAATCATTAATTAGTTTAAGAACAAATTGGTCAAATTAAAAAATTTAAAACTGAATTATCGTTGTACAATAGATTTAAGTTTTTATGAATAATTTTCTCGATAGCAATGCACAAGAAATATTTGGCGAGATTTTGACTTTGAATTGAGTGATCACTGTATTACTCGTATTCAAGTTTTGTTATATTGCTAAACGTTTATATTTTATATTTTTATTTTTTTGGTCCGACTAAGCTTTTTATTTTTTGGTCGGAGTTACATTGCTAAACTTAAAACGTAATCTTTCGACTAAAAATGCAAGCTGTTCAAAATTCTACGTTAGCTTGGATTAACACTTTGAATTACTCTTGCTCGAAAATCCCATTTGCTGACGTCCAAAAAATGAACAATGGCCATTTGGGGTTTAGGGATATGATAACCTTCAATAGAGCCATGCTGGGGAAGCAAAGCTTGGAGGATAATACAAAAGCCCACAGCTCTATGGGGTCAACTTATGAAGGGTCTATATCCTCGATGCGACTTCTACCCTGCAGGGAAAGGCACTCGCCCATCTCGAGGGTCGTAGAGCTTGATTATGGGGCGTGAAGCAATACAACCCTCGATTATGTGGGCTGTGGGTAATGGAGAGAGCATCGAGATAAGAGAGGACGAATGGCTCGAAAGGAGATTGATAGGGTGACCTGCTAGCCAAGGGGAGCCTAGTATGGCTCCCTATTTGATAGATAAGGAGGCGTTTAAATGGGAAGAGCAGATCTTACGGGCATTTTTTTAAAGAGACTACATAGGAAATTCTTGCTGTTCCTCTAGATTCTCAATTTACGGAGGATAAATTGATGCAATCAGACTCTGGGAATTTCACTGCGAAAAGTGTGTACGACGAGAACAGACGGAAACAAGCGAAACCGGATGTTAACGTGGCCTCCTCCGCTTTTCAATTACCGCGTGCTCTTTGGACCAGAGTACGGCAAACCCCGGCAGTACCCAAAATTAGGTTTTTCCTTTGGAGTATTTGTCAAAATGCTATTTCTACCAAGGATAATTTATGCAAGAGGAGAAATGTACCTGATCCTCTTTGCAATTTGTGTAACCAGTAAACTGAGACGATTAGACATGTCTTTTTGCTATGTCCCTGGACCAAAAGAGTTTGGTTCTACCCATCCCCAAAAATCGACATCTCAAACACTGGGCTTTCAAAAGTAGAGGAATGGCTGGTCGAATACAACCACACCTCGGTTTCTTTTGAAGCAACTGCTCTCCTAGAAACCTAATCCATTTTCAACCGCGATATGAGGAGTGTTTGGAGTTGAAAGCATATCGATCTGATATATAAGAGAGGTGTTAAGCGTAGATCAACCAAGATGTAACATAAGTGCTCTTATCAATGATGCTCGAGCCTGAATAAGACTATTTTTTAAAATTTTTTTTTTATCTTAGTGTAGTCCATTGCAACTATAAAGTGAATCAAGTAACGGATTGGATTGTCAAAATGTCATTCCTTTTAATTTAGACTAATCAAACTGTAGTTAGGTCAAATAGAAAATGACTCAACCCAAATCGACCGGTTTAATCCATTTTGATTCATTTCCAAGCAATATAAATTGAATGATCTATAACCTATCCAACTCGTACCCAACACATATTCAACCCCATTGTCATTGATAACATACTTCAATATTTAATCAAAAATAGGAAAATTCATACTTAAACTAAGGTGAAAGCGAGGAGCGAGCGAGCACGAGATAAGTGAAGATTAAAGAGATTCTTCAAAATGAATTTTGACCTAAATAAGTCGTGAATTCATTTAACATTCATATTATTGTTGACTTTACCATTCTAACTTCATTTATGAACTGTTTAGTGAATATACTAAATCTTTATAACGACTTAACCCATTAAAGATGGGTTAGGAAATAGGTCTATGACCTATTTTCACAAGTCTATTCAAGTTGGACTACCCAAATCCCCGAAGCCCTTTGAACTCTCAATTTTTCGGTCGAACTTGAACTCTAATATGTTCAGAAGCTTTTCTAATGTATGATCAAACTTGAGATTTATGAATGAAAATAATCTGTATTACAACAACAACAACAACAGAAAGAACAAAAAAAAAAAAAAAACTAATCCCTCTGTCTAAGACATCTGTATTTGGTATTCAAATCGTATCACGAGAGAACAAGCCCAATTAACCTCTTTCCTTGACTTACTCAAAATGACTACGACCCTTGATTACGCGGGTTCCACACGCGGGAACCACGCGATCAACCGTCGACCCACACGCGATCAGACTGCCACGACGACCTCGGTCCATGGAGAGCGGGGGTCGGACCGTTGAATGAGTCAACGGTCTTCGTTCGTGGCTTCGGTCGTGTTCAACGATAAAGATCGGAACTTCCGAAAGGGCAAGTAATAATTACAGACGGTCTGCGATGAAGTGAAGACTGGGAACGAGAGAAGACGGACAAGATGAGTCCAAGGCTGTCTTCATTAAGGTTCGTGCTCTTCTAGAAAGTTGAAACGACCAGGCTCCGGAAGGTCTTGAAGAGCCAACCACCCGTAGAAACCAGACGCGAGAGAGATTTAAGCAACTGATGAATTCGGCAAGCTCGTATTCAGCTACGAGACGCATTGGGCCGGAGGAGGTCCGGCCGCTACTCCGACGTGGGCCGGAGCTGTTAGATTGTTCCGGGATTGTCCTTCGGCACAACCTTGTTTATATAACAAGTCTTAATACATTATCACCGCATGATTTATCAGCAAACCAATCGATTCTCGTATAGGACTCAAAAGCAGCAATGAACAATTTGCACTACAAAGCGCCAAAAGCTATCGATACCGTCAAAAGGTGACACTAAACAACAATCTACTATTATTTACTATTAGTACATCTAGCGGTTAAGAGCAACGCCGAGCGCCTAAATTCTAAAACTAGACGCAATACACTGCCATCTCACACCGTCAGTGCCTCTTGCAAATTCTACTCTACGGCCGGACCTCTCCGGGGCGGAATATCCGGTGGTATCACTGGTGGAGGCACATAGTCTGGCGGCTTTGTCGGCAGTCGATGGATTCCTGCGTCCTCGTTTGGTCGAGGCGGTGGCACTTCAGGCTCCGGCGGAGGAACATGGGGAGTTGGAGGTGACGGCACCGGAGCAATTGGAACATCCGGCATCGAAGGGAACCGAGACGGAGCTTTGCCGGGGGAGTCTGGCGGGTCGGACGGGTCATGGAGCAGCAACCCAATTGATCTCGTGGCAATTAGTTTCCTCGAGGCAATTAATTTTCTGAGTGAGTCGGATGATGTTGGTGCTGAGGGAGGAGGCATCTTTTTCATGGCGCGGCCGGCGAGCAATTTTGTGGGCGGCGGAACGGTGGTGATTCCGGGAAGGACTAAAGTAGGAAACCGAGCAGGCGGTGGGGAGACACTTGTTAGTTTGCATTCACGCCACGTCATACAATGCCCCATGACACATCACACGCTACGCTACGTCATCTATGACGTGTCACCACTAATGGAGAAAGTGTCATTGCCCTGCCCCCCAATGATGACGTGGCTTATATTCGTTTTAGGAAGAAGCTCCTAAATTTCTAGGTTTCCCACAAAAAGACTTTTAACACATTGAACACATGCACTTTTGGCCCCAAATACTATTTAAGGTTCTGGATATCCAATCAATCTAGATGCAGTCAGAATTGATTGAGCGATACTCCTTTGATTTCAAACTCAATTATTGCATTGAATTGACCCAAGTTAGAAATTAAGGATAATCTACGAATGAAACGTGCGATGAATCAATGGTTAAAGGGCAGCAATATTTAATGTGACACTTCATAGTCATTTGTGCTAAATTTGAACATAAAAGACCAGCTATTGGTACCTCCATTTTTGGCCAAAAAGCACCATGCAATCAAAATTGATTGAAAGTTTGACTAACAAATTTAACAAAAGATATGATATGTGAAAAAATAGACGACAAAATATCATAAATGTGGGTAATGTTTTTTTTTTTTTGGTAAGGGAATAAATGTGGGTAATGTTTATATCAAGAGTTTCCACAAACCCAATAATCAGATCTCAAGCTATTAATACTTTATAAGAAACTTCTATATAACGACTGATTGATAATTAAAGTGAAGAGATGAGAAGGATAGGAGTGTAATTGGATTTATTAATAAAAATCCGTATGCTCCGAGTGCTTAAAAAAGCCATAAAAGCAGCGAAATCTATAAATTCGTATTCACTTTTGGTCTTCATTATCAAACTCAGCCCAACCACTTGGTTGGATGTGATCTTTGTCACAAGCCAAAGCAACACACCATTACCTCATTCCAATGTTTCCTCGCAACATAACGTTATCCAACATCCTCAGCATCATCTTTATTTTGTCAAGGCAAGGAAAGAAAACATCTACGGCCGAGACATTTCCAGTTGAAAGCATACTTGCATATGTGTAATCGGCATGCGTTGATGCAGAGCAATCATAAAAAAACCCATCTGCGATCATCAACAGTTGACCGATTCCACTTATCAGTCAAGAAACATGGTCAAGTAATGCTCACTGAACGAGTACATAATCTCTTGTTGGATCGGCTCTATTGCAGATTGGTGGGCAAGCCACGCCAAAGCGAGAGGGGAGAAACCTTTTTCCATAAACGAAGAAATCCATGGAGTGGTTCCTGGACCTGCTTTTGAAACAGAGACACGTTCATTGCTCTCTACAAGACAAACATTATTTACGTTAGTCAGTGTCATTTGAGAATCTAATTGGGGCACCAATCCAATTACAAAAGACTGCTCTTAGGGTGCGTGTCCGGGCGTCATGTCAGAATTCATCCTTCCTCCTTCACAGCAACAATTTCCGGGCTCTTGCTTATCAGTTACTCCATGTTTTTTAATCCTCATTGATCAGGAGTTCTATAGAGAGGTTACCTGTCAATCCCATGGAATTGCTAGTGTTGTCTTATCTTATGGACATGCTTTCCATTAACAAGACCGATGATATCGCTCCATTATATCACTCTCAGTATAAACCTCCATTTCTTCGAGGATTCCTGCATTGGGAACTAATTCCTGCAATTGGTGGACTACATAGCATCCTTTCTTTGTGAAACCTTCTTTGATTCTTCAATCATCTTCACTGTTTCCTGCTTTGAGGGTGCTTGGCATCTTCAGGGACAATGTTCGAAAAGTTCAATGAAGGCTGGTGATCGGCAATTGGGATCATCCTTATCGTCAAGATCAAGCTTAATCTCACCAAAACTGTAGAGTATGAAAAGGGCAGTGGAGTGTTGGTCCTTCCTTTTTTATATTGTCATCACCTCACTATAAGATCGATGAATGGATGATCTGCCCTGAAGCCAATGAAGAGAGCACGAGCAGAGTACAAACTGACGAAGGCACTTGCTTTCAAAATGGGATTCAGCCTCGGAATACTCTCAGACTCCCAGCTGCCACCCTTAGCAAAGCCAAACAGTGGCGTAAATCTTTCTTCTGCAGTTGCCCTAAAGATACTTCCTCACATGAACATCCTAGCACCAGCGTGTTATATACAATTTCAAGAGAGGGAAGCTTCAAGATTGATCAAACTACCATCTAAATAGAGATATAGATCGGCTTCGCATGATTGGTGGTTCCTGTTTTGTTGACTCTGCTCTTGGAACAATTCTGGAGGGAGGAATCAGCAGCAATGTGGAAGAGATGGACTGTTGGCTGAAGTCATTTGGATCAAACACATACCAGGAGCTACCCAATAGGAGCTTTTTTCTTTTTATATGGGAATTTGTAAGACGAAACCTTATTTTTTCTTCTGAAAGTGTGCCAATTTCCATTGGTTTTGGTAATGGCATTAAAAGACATGGAGTTACAGAAGGATGGCATGAAGCTGTAAGCATATCTTTTGTTCTACCTCCTGTAAATTTGGTCTCTGCGGGGTATAATTTCTTGTCATGCAAGCAGTATGATTGGTTTCATATAGAAAATGACGTAAGAGTCAATGTCCTTCGGTTTGTCAATTCAAAATATCGTTGTGAGAGATATCATCTGTCTGAATACAGGACAATGAGTTCCAGCAGACGGACTGTTACTAGAAGGTCGGTGACAAGTTTTGGCCAGGATGCTAGTAACATGTGTCGGTGTGACCTCAAAATGGGGAGCACTGACAAGCTCATGTAGTCATCACAGAAGTGAGGAAACGCCTCTACAGCTTAGTTGAGCAGGCTCATCTCTTCACTAGGAAAAGTTGGCGTGGCAGCTGTTCAGGTAATTTTTCCCGGTTCATTGATACACTATTTCACAGGAAGTAGACAAGGTGAGAATGGCAACGCAGTCCTTACCCACAGCGATATAACTTCTGGTAATGTCTTACATTTGTTGGTCAGGAGGCTCACCACAGCAATATCAAAGCTACGGTTGCTAGTGCCGCTTAAGGCCTGCTGGAATCTCTCTTGTTCATTCAGCCGGAATCTCTCTTGTTCATTCTCACTTATGAGCTGAAGAGAATGATGCTTGCTACGGGGATGCTGAGGAATCTATCCTCCGGTCAGATCATGAGCTCGGTCACCACCAGTTGCAGGGACAGAGCAGGCAAACCGATGCTGGACATTACGAAGATAATGTAGTTTCGGCTTAGCCAATTTTACTCGGCAGACACTAATTGCTCTGCCCATCCGCACGCACTCAATCTGATTCAGGGAGGAGCTGCTTCGGACACAACAGGAAGCATTTGCATGTTGTCTTCGAAATTTGAGCTCGAGCTTTCATGTAGCCCAACCGAGAGCAATTCTTTCTTTGGCTGTCGGAATCTTGCACAATGACATTGCGGCAATAAATAATAGTTATACCGTCCTTCCCGTTAAAGCCTTCACTTCGAACTGGCAACTCGGCAAGCGAACCACCTAAAACCAACGTACATGGCACAGTTCACGTACATTTGAACGGAGATGCTGAGTTTACACCGTGAATGTGCTCCAAGTACTATGATATTTCTGGCCCTTCGGTGAATCTGGATGATCAATAAAGGATGATCTTCCAGCAAATTATTCGTGTGGGTATATAGATAGTAGTTTTGAAAAATTAGCGGCCATGTATATACAGAGAACACGATTTGTTCATCCGCTTAAAAAAGAGAAAAAAGGCTGATTTTCACACAGACTAAACTCATTATTTCTTGAAAACAGGACTGCCAGTAATGTCGGAATTAAAAAGGAACTATATAGGCAAAAATTATAGTAAATTAAGATACATACAGACCATACATCATTACAGCTATGGATAGCTAATGGCAAATGTAACCTCATATTGGAACGTGAGTTTCATTCAGCAAATTTTCTCCATGACAAGTATTTGATGAAACAGATTTGTCATTTCAAGGTACAGAAGGCAAATCAAAAAGGATCAATCTACAAATTTGTTTGGTTACAGAGGAGACCCATCCAACTCCAGCAAATACATAAGAAAACTGGAGATTTCTCTTTGTTTTTCAACTAGCCACCTTACCGGTGACCCTCTGAGCAATCCATCCAAGACCGTCGAAAAGCCCATCGCCTGTGAGGGCAGAACAAGCTTGAATGTGCCAATCATGGTTCTTGATGCTGTGAAGAGAGAGTGCATCCGTTATTTCTGCCGGGGTCATGGCATCTTTCAGGTCTTGCTTGTTTGCAAACACCAACACCACGGTCTGCTGAAGGTCCTCACTTGCTAGCAACCTGAATAGTTCATCCTTCATAATGGAAATCCGTGCTCTGTCAGTGCTGTCTATCACTACAATAACAGCATTAGTTCCCCGATAGTATGTGGCCCACGATGTCCTTAATCTTTCTTGCCCGCCAAGATCCCAGACCTGATAACAAGCATAACCACAAGGATAGCAAGATCAGTTCATTGACGGACCAAATTGGTTAAACCAATGCTTTCCTACTAATTCAAGAACATTGGCCACCATAAGATCTTAGTACATGAGCTGTCTAGTAACTTACATGTCCAGCTAAATCTGACGGATGCGCCATGAGACCAAAATCACTTGCATATGTTAGAGTATCTATTGATTCCCAGTCAACCTTCCTTTATACTCATGACTCATCTACCCTCCAACATATTTCTCACTAACAAACTGAGATATATTCCAGCGCCATTTTGTTTGAAAAATCTTAATGACTAATCCATGAATTATTTCTTCATAATCAGACTAGTTTTGATTAGTGAAAACGCAAGATGATAGAGAAACAAATATATAACAGAAAATGGCATGATTGACTCTCGTTTGAAATTGTTGGCTTGAATTGGCTCTACCAATGATGCTAAAGTAATATAACCAAAATATACAGAGGACTATCTGAAATTGCTGAGACAACGAAGGACAAAAGCAAATTATCACAATCCAAAGTATCCAAGTAGACCATCATCCAAGCAACTTAAAAATGATGCATCGAAACAGAAATGCAGCATATAACACAATGAAGGCAGCATGTGTTGCGAGTACCTAAGATGAACAATCATCAGCAGTTTGAGAACTAACTAACACAGGAAATTCAAAACCATCTGATTAGATAGAACATCAATTTGCAAAAGAAGTCATATGTCAGCAACAAAACCCTATTGCCAGAGCTTACATTCTTTTGACCATATGGTAGAAAGAACTCTTTTAATCAAGAACCTTAAACAAAAGAGTTGTCCTGGAGGCAAGACAAGATATGATAGTCTGTAATTACTAACACAACATCCAAATCTCTAACAAGAAAAGGCAACAGAAGTTCTTGTTAGCTTGAAATCTTTAATTTAAGTGATTCAAGCAATGATCAACAAAAAAATCCACGCTCCACGGCCCATTAAAGGAAGCCATCACCACAGATAAACACATACATCCAATATGAGGGTCAAGATCAGAACTGAAATCACCAAGTTCAACCACCCAATTAGCTAAACTAGGCAAAGTTGCTCTTTTGTGTTCAAGGATAATCACAACTCCAACAAAAGTAGACTCCCCTTATCACAGCAACCGATAGAAATGGCAGCCCATAAGCTTAAATCATCTAAATAAACCGCCATCATACGAACTCTGAATCCCAAACCCTAAGCACCGATGGCAGCAGATCACATTTTCCAACCACTAATTACCATAAATTGCACATAACAAAACAAACGCACGAAAACAGGAGGGTCGTCGTTACCGCACCTCGAATCGGATATTCTTGTAAACCACCTCCTCGACGTTGCTCCCGACGGTCGGGTGCGTCGTGACGACCTCCCCGAGGTGCAACTTGTAAAGGGTGGTCGTCTTCCCGGCGTTGTCCAAGCCCACGACCACAATCTTGTACTCCTTCGCCGGGAACATCATGAACCAGAACCTCGATATGAACGCCCCCATACCCCCTCGCCCGCAAAGCACCTGCAACCGTCCAAACCCAAGAATCAGAAATTCACTCGAATCGCGAAGGGATTCAAAAGACCCAGCAAACGAATTTCGATCAGCTGGCGCCAACAAGAAGGGAAGCCAGAAATCGACAAGACGAGGAGGCAGAATCCACGAAACCGAACCTGAGATGGGGAAGAATTAGGTCAGGAAGGCGGTCGTTTCGTCGGGTAGCGGAGGAGAAAAATCGCTTCTTTAGGGAGGTAATCGGCAATTGATCCGTGGAATTTTTAGCTAAGTTTTAGTTTTGGATCGCGATCGGTCTGCTTTTGTTCTGGCAAAAAGGGCAAAAAGGAAGGAGAGAGGAGAGAGGAAAGAGGGGGTTTGAGACCGTCGTAAGTTTTGACGATGCGGAGGCGGTGACGATGACTTGGAGATCGGCGGAGGCGTGACGGGGAGTTGACTGGGCCCCACCCCCTGCGCGTGGAGATGACGTGGCGCGCCACGTCGGCTCGTGGGTATTTCGTGAGCCATCGAGTTCATGTGTAAGCCCGAGGCTTTGATTTGGAGTCGGTATATCTGAAATTTCCGAGCACTGGATTAATTAATGATATGAAATATGAAAATAGTTAGAATTAAATATTAATAGTATAATAAGTTTAGGATTTTTTTAATTAGCATAATCTCGTTAGTTCATTAAAGTCCATGAAAATCTGTTCACCCACCGAGCCAAGCGGGAGAAGCCTGGATCCGCTTCCGGATCTTAAGAGGCATATCCTCGTCAATGGTTTCCAATTTAAGGTTCGCCCAAAATAAACAGAAAAAGGAAACCTAGAAAGTATCAGAAAAAAAAAAAAAGGAAAGGAAAAGCGAAAAATCTCACGCAAGTCCTAAAGTCTCGAAAAGAAAAAGCGGGGGTTGATCCGACCGCCCCCATCGTTCGGGGCCCCAAGCTCCCCCCTGGCTCGATCCCCTGCGAATCAGTCCAATAGCCATGCGCCGCGTGGCTTGAGCCCCGCGGGATCCTGCCGCACGGTCGTTGTTGCTCTTTCCGCTCCCCTCGTCGGGGGGGTCGTTTTGGAGCGAAACGGCGCGCCCTCCGAACGCACGCTTCCTTCCAAAACGACACTCGCAAAGCTCCAAAACGGCCGAGAAAGCGCTTCTCCGTTCTCTCTCTCCCCCCTCTTCGGAAACTCCGCCACTGTCCCCAAAAACCCAATAAAAACTCCGCCTTTGCTCCCGTCGTCTGCACTCTCCTCCTCCTCCGCGGCAATCACCACCGCACTCGCCTCCGCCGGAGATCGAGCCATGTCGGCGCAGTCCCTCCACTTCTTCACCGGCTCGCCGAGCGTGGCTTTCCTGAGCAAATCCAACCACCACCCCAGGCCTTCCTTCCCCGCCACACTCCGCCCCTTGCCCGCCGCCGCCGCCTTCTCCGGCCTCTCCATCAGAGCCTCCGCGTCCGACGCCAACCCGCAGTCCCCGTCGGCCCCGCGTGTCCTGGTGTCCGACAATGGGGCCGGGGCCGTGATTTCGCGGCCCGCGTCCGCCGGCGACGCGGCGGCCATCGAGGTGGACGCGGTGACGGAGGCCGAGCTGAAGGAGAACGGGTTCCGGAGCACGCGGCGCACGAAGCTCGTGTGCACCATCGGCCCCGCGACGTGCGGGTCGGAGCAGCTGGAGGCGCTCGCGGTGGGCGGGATGAACGTGGCGCGGATCAACATGTGCCACGGCACGCGGGAGTGGCACCGCCGCGTCATCGAGCTGGTCCGGCGGCTCAACGAGGAGAAGGGCTACGCCGTCGCCATAATGATGGACACGGAAGGGAGCGAGATCCACATGGGCGATCTCGGCGGGGCTGCTTCTGCGAAAGCCGAGGTTCGTTTGTTCTTTCGTTCCGATCGAATTCGCATTCGTGGAAGATTGTGATACCTCCGGTTCCAGAAGAAAAAGGAAGGGACTTGATGAAAACTACGTTTCTATTTTTGTTAATTTTCATTGTTCTCCGTGTAGTGCAACTCAATTGCAGAAAAATTTGTGAGGACTGTTAAATTGCATGAGGCAAAGGCCTTTACCAATGTGTCTTAGTGAACTGGAACTGGTTATTATAGCTCATGCTTGATTTATCATTCAATCATGGAACCCTACCAATTAATGCACGACACTCTATAGCTATCTGATGATAGATAACATTTCTCCAATTAAATGCCGAGTCAAGGGCAAGACAGGAGCTACGCCGTCCTCTATAGTAGTTTACACCCAATTTGTGAGCATCATACTTGAAATTGCATTGGTGCTGATTCAATGCTAGGGATTTTTTTTCATTTTTATTTAATAGGATTTAGTACAGACTGACTAGGAAACTGAGTTTTGCTTATATGTGCTTTTGTGCTTGTCTTGGGTGCGTGCTTTGTAGGAACAATGTGGTTGTTTTTGTTTTCTTATGTTAGGTTCCGTTGTTCTTTCAATGGTAACTGCTTGTATTTGTGGAATGAAATTTTATGGCGAATGGTGGTCTCTTTTTTGATTGATAGTTCTTATCTTTCGCCTTGGGCAAGCTGCTTATCCTGTGTACAGGGCTTTTTGGGGGTGATGAAGATCACCTTATTGAAATAGAACCAAGTTAAATACTCACACAGAAAGTATACACTACGAAGTAGTGGAGGAAGGATATGGAAAAAACAGGACAACTGAGATAAATATCAAAAGGAAAAAGCCAAACTAGAAAGTAGTCTAACCAATAACATGGCCAAGAGCAGTTATCTTCTGATATATTCATCCAAACTGTGGCACTACTGTGTTTTCTGTGCCCTTCAAGCCGGTCAAAATTGCATGTTTTATGTAGTGGAGCAGAATTAGAACTTTTACAGTGGCTAGTGCAAGAGATTCTGCCTGGATGTAAGTGATTGCTCGTATACCTAGAGGAAAGAATTGACCTTGAAATGTGATCCCATGAGTTAACAGTTGGATTGAAATAGTTCTGCAGAGAACCGTTATAATCTTTTCCTGTTGCAGTTTTTGTGGCAGATGGCATTGCTTGTAAAGAGAATTTTCTTTAACTGATTGTGCTTTTGTCAGGATGGTGAAATATGGACTTTTAGCGTGAGGGCTTTTGATTCCACTCTCCCTGAACGAACCATCATTGTGAATTATGATGGTTTTGCTGAAGGTAATGACTAATAAAAAATATCGTTAATTAAAGAAACAGTAGTTATTTCTATGAGATGGTGCAATGTTTACTGTATTTTTGTTTTGTCAATCTGCTGAAATTCACAGATGTGAAGGTTGGGGATGAACTCCTTGTCGATGGTGGAATGGTGAGGTTTGAAGTGATTGAGAAAATTGGTCCAGATGTTAAATGCCAATGTACTGATCCCGGACTTTTGCTTCCGCGTGCTAATTTGACTTTCTGGAGAAATGGTAGTCTAGTTCGGGAACGTAATGCAATGCTTCCGACGATTTCTTCAAAGGTTTACCTCTGTCTTTATCTATTTGTTACATGCTAACTTATAATGTTGAAAACTGAAAAAGATTAAGTGACTATCCAAATTTTTATGCCAAACAAAATGTTGATCCTTTTTTTTGACGAACCTATGTTGAACTTGTGTTTAGGACTGGCTGGACATTGATTTTGGGATTGCCGAGGGTGTTGATTTTATCGCAATATCATTTGTCAAGTCTGCTGATGTTATAACTCATCTTAAGAGTTACATTGCTGCTCGCTCTCGTGATGCGTAAGGACATGTACCTTGCCACTCATTTATAGTGTACTAGTTTTATGTAATTTGTATTGTGAAGGGCCAATTGTGTGTCTTGTTCACTCAAATATGCAGGGACATTTCTGTCATTGCAAAGATAGAGAGTATTGATTCATTGAAGAACTTAGAAGAGATCATTCTAGCATCAGATGGAGCTATGGTTGCCAGAGGTGATTTGGGTGCTCAGATACCACTTGAGCAGGTCCCGTCAGCTCAACAAAAAATTGTTCAGGTCTGCAGGCAGCTTAATAGACCAGTTATTGTTGCCTCTCAATTGCTTGAATCTATGATTGAGTACCCTACACCAACTAGAGCCGAAGTTGCCGATGTTTCAGAAGCGGTTAGACAGAGAGCCGATGCTCTGATGCTCTCTGGTGAGTCAGCCATGGGTCAGTACCCAGAGAAGGCATTGACAGTCTTGAGGAGTGTCAGTGTGAGAATAGAGAAGTGGTGGAGGGAAGAGAAACGCCATGAAGCTATGGAACTTCCACATATAGGATCTTCATTTGCAGACAACATTTCGGAAGAGATATGCATTTCTGCTGCCAAGATGGGTGAGTAATTGTGGCTTAGCTCTTCTTTACAATTACTTTCAAAGCTTGACAAATGAGGGCATACATTCTAGGAAAAAAAGTGAAGGCTGTAGGACTTGACTCCAAAGAGACATCCATGACAGCAGACTCTTGGCAGATGTCGTGTTTATGGCATATAATTATTCTTCGTGTCTTAAATTAATATCAAATGTCATTGCTGTTCTCCATTGAAAGATAGGACATTTATAACTCTGCTTTGCTTCTGATTGCTGAAATTCCCATGAAGCTTAAGTGAAAACTCTGCCCATATATAACTTGGAGGGGATAACTATTCCATGTCATCGGATGTTGGTCTAATTTGTTGCATTACTCTTTTGGCATTCTTTAGTGATACTTCATGTTGTCACAAATTCTGTTGTGCCATTATCTGTTTTGTTCTGGGACATAGTTGACAATTGTAGTGTTGTGACCCTTGAAACTATACCTATGTCTTTTCTGCAGTTGCAAAGAGACGCTTTTCTGGTTCTTCATGTCTAATATATTTTATCATTTGATGTTGCAGCTAACAATTTGGGGGTGGATGCACTTTTTGTCTACACAAAATCTGGTCACATGGCATCTCTCCTCTCGCGATGCCGACCTGACTGCCCAATTTTTGCGTTCACAACTACAACATCAGTGAGGAGGCGTCTGAACCTTCAGTGGGGTCTGATACCGTTCAGATTAAGCTTCTCTGATGACATGGAAAGCAACCTCAATAAAACATTCTCTCTTCTCAAGGCCAGGGGGATGATCAAATCGGGTGATCTTGTCATTGCTGTTTCCGACATGTTGCAGTCTATTCAAGTCATGAACGTACCCTGAGGAGTACTCATTTTCCACGTGAGTAAATTGTGTTAAGTGGTAATTCTGGATTATGATGATTGTCAGCATTTCAACAACTCGCGGTCAAGAAGTTCCTTTTTCAGATTTTGGATCATCCTGCTTCAGATTGGTATGCATTTGAGCCTGCGGCTGGTTCTGCAATCTCCTGCTTGGCTTTGAGCTGCTGACAATGCTCAGTAGAGATCGTGATAAGGTATCTGTCCTGATTGCAAAGTTTGCGCACGAAGTTGGAGCTAGTGTTTCCATTTTTTTTCCCTGGTTTGATAATACCGGACAATGTAAGACTCTTTTTCGCTTGATTATTGAATACTGTACCGAGGGATCCTAAACTAAGCATTGCTATCTGCGATAAATGAACCTATTATGGCGATATGGTTGTAGACTTGTAGATGCAATATGAGGTTTCGAGAGCATGGAAGAGAATGTTGTGTCAGTGGTGGGTTTGAATCTTTTATGTGAACCATAGCTGAGAAGAGAACTCGAGGAAGATCCAAACGTCCTTCGGACCAGACTAGACTCTACTGCTAGGAAGTAGTAACACGCTGAGAAATCTCTGTAGCTGAGGCTGCAAGTGTTTGAAACGGAGTCCGATCATCCCTTTTCTCTTCGTGTTTGCATTCCACTATGTGATATAGAAAGGTTATCGAGCAAACTGCTATCACCATATTTAAATCATCAGGTTAGGGTCTTTTATGACGCTTAAAGTCTTCAGCTGATGCATATGGCCTGTAGGCAGTAATTAACTAACTTGTACGGTTGAACTGAACTTGGAACTTTACCTTAAGCACACAAGCTCGCAAAATCTGCTAGCCGAGACAAAGCATGACCATATGGGAATACACGATCATCAACAGCAAGTAGTGCATGCTCCTAACTCTGACAGGACAACTGGTGGGAAAAAAACATAAATCAAGCACCGCCAAGAAAAACTTAAAAATTAATGTCTACGATGTCCAGGAGAGGCAAGGTTTATCATGGGCTTAGACAATGGGTTTCTCGCTTAAACTTATATATACAGGGAAGTGCACAATGATGGGCTTGCCACACATAGGGATCTAAAAATGTTTTGAGTATTTTCTGAAATAGTCCGTGATTGTTTTTTTTTTTGTTTTTTTGTTTTTATTTTTTATTATTAGTGTTCTATGTAGATTTGGTTTGTGTAGAGCAACCACCTTTTCACGATTCTAATTATTAAGCTTTATCAATTTGTGGGGTCAAAATGAAGTATGAATCCTTCCAATTTTGCTTGATTGTATTATCTTTGGAGAGATCCGATAGGGGGCAACCTTTAGTTTTTGGCCTAAAGAACATTGCATGACAGAGAAGCCTTGACCTACTTCAAAGTTGTAGAAAAGAACGAGTGAGAGCAAGAGCTCTGCCATACACAACACGATTCATTTTGGTGAGGGCCAATAGGATGCACCAATCCCCCACTGTGTGAAGGGTGCGTTTGGAGATATGTCAACGACCAAAGTTACTAGCACTCTTATCTCCTTATTATTCTGCATTGATTTATGTAGTTCACGTTTTGCTCTCGCGTTCTCTATCTCCAACAACTGGCAATGTTCAGTTGATTCCATGCGCTTGATTGCTCATTGACAGAAGCGGACATTCATGGACTTTGGAGATGTTGTTTTCCACAAGTTGGGCATACGAAGTTGTTATACAAACCCGTGCGGCAATGATCATTCATCACGTGCTACAAGGTCAACATCAAGCTGTACCACTCATTGTCTGTTTTGCATTCACACGAAAACTCCTGAAGTTTTCTATCATCAGCATCATGATAACCTTTTATTTGACTCGAGTAATTGACTGTTGGTTTGGAATATAGCGAATCCTAATCTGAATAGGATTGTCTTCCTCTCATATTAAACTTGTGGACCATGCATATCATCCTATGGATGAAACCTTAACTGATACATGTGGAAGTGGGTAGTTTGCCTATATTTGTGGGGATTATTAATCCGCCTGCAAGCTAAGGATAGTTCGTGTTCAAAGAAATTCATACATTTGATACATTGCTGATGCTATGAGGCAAACTAATAACTTTTAGGGTTAATACTACAAAAAAATTTTAATTGGTGTATTTGTGATAATTTTTGGATTGATAGAAACTCTAAATTGGTACACTAGTGGCATATTTATCTTTTTGTCAGTTTATGTAAAAAATTTACCATGAATTGTTGAGTTAGATAACACGTGATAATACCTCAATTCACATGAAAATCCATATCAGTTTGGGATAATCACAAGTGTATTATTTTGAGATATATATATATATATATTTTTTTTTTATGTATCAGTTTGGGTCTTTTGGCAACCCAAAAATTAATTTAGGGTAAATTTTTCATAGACATATTAGTTGAGGTTATTCGTGGTATTAATCTTAACTTCTACGTTATCTATGAAAATTAACTTTGTGTTTTACTTTTGACATGTGAATGTGTACATCACACATGATGTGTATTGACATGCAAGTTTTATCAACTAGGAAATATAATACTGTATATATATATATATATATATATATATATATATATATTTTCGATTGGAGGCATTAATCAATACCGTCACCAACTTAGCGAACGATTCTGGGCATTATCTGGTAGAGACAAACACTTAATTAAGAGGGTTTGAAGACTTGAGTAAGGCACTCATACCTTATAAATTCCCCAAGATTATTTTCTCACTTAAACTATCTAGCTTTTCTTTTCTTTTTTTCTTTTTTTTTGGAAAGGGCGAAGTGCTCAAGAATTCTCACTAAATTCATCTACGCATATCAGCTAGCAAGAAACCTATAACATGTCCTGATCTTAATGCCTGTTGACTCTTTGATTTTTATTTATTTTTCCAATTCATGATTTGGTCTAGAAGTCACACAAGCGATTTTGATCACTCAGAGACACAAACAGGTAGCGTAACTTGTTCATTAAACTCTGATTTAGCAGTTCTATAAGCCTTGTCTAATCTTTGGAGCTATCGTATTTTTTCTATATATAGATACTAGTCCACGGCCGCTCCCTATTGTCTAAATTCTTTGTATATCTCTTTGCAACAATATGTTTGACTAAAGATAATATGTGTCAAGGTAAGTCTTAATTTGATAATATATTGCCAACTCCAAGCCATATTGCCTTTTATGTTGAGTTGCATAATAGGAGTACCTCTACATATAATATGATGAACCCAAACTCCACAGGGAAGTGGATGGAAGATTAATGAGGCTCTAAAGCATGTGACCCATCAACACTTTATTCCAGATTTTCAGATCAAGTTATACTAGTCCTCCCTCCTTTTTTGGTGAGCATACTACATTCCATGCAACTTTGTGGGATTCATGCGTTTTAGCATTTCCTACCCATAGGAATTGCCTAATTTTCTTTTCAATTTCGTAGATAGTTTGCTTTGGGAGGAGAGACATTTGCATCCAATAACTGCAAATAGATAAAAGGACCAATTAGGCTAATTGAAGTCTTCCTACATAGCTGATAAGATTCTTGCCCTATCCATCTATTTTTTGGAATATCTTTTCCATTAGGACCTACTATCCACATGCATGGGTCTTCGTGTAACAAGTGAGACACCGAGGTACATAATGGGAAGGGTGCCTATGGATAAAGGCGTGTGATCCAATATAAGGAGTTTTTCATCCTCAAACAACCCAAAGAAAAGGATATGGCATTTGTTTGCATTAAACCTAAGCCTAGTAAAAGTCGTAGAATCATCAAGTGCATCAACACGACAAGGGACAGAGAAGCCTAGTAAAAGTCACAGAATCATCAAGTGCATCAACATGACAAAGGACAGAGTTCCCATCCCCATGAGGAAATATGAATAGGTCATTAGCAAAGCATAAATGAGTAATCCTTTGCGATTCACAATGCCAATAAAACTTAAAAGATGGAGTAGCAATTTTCCCTATGATAATTCTATTAAGGATTTCCATAACCAGAATAAAGAGATAGAGAGACAAAGGGTCACCTTGTCGGAGCCCATTTGTGCTTGCAAAGTACCCAACCTATTCATCATTGAAATTAACCGAGAACCTTGGGGCAGTAATGCATTGATTTATCAGATCAATCCAGTATTGAAGGGTATTAACAGCTTTTAGAACCTTGAGAATAGCATCTCATTTTACGATATCATAAACCTTCATGTGATCAATTTTGATTGCCACTAGTTTTCCTGTATGGCCCTTATGGTAGTCATGCAAGAGTTCTTGGCACAATAGAATATTCTCTGCAGTCTATCTCCCGTGATAAGAGCAATTTGGTTGAGGCCAACAACCGAAGGGAGAATACAAGTTATTCTATTTGCAAGTAGCTTTGATATGATTTTATATATGACATTGTAGTATGAAATGGGTATGTACTCCTTAAGGCAGCATGGATTTGAAACCTTAAGTACAAGAGAGTCGGTGTATAATTTATCAATTTCAGCATTCTCATTGAAGAGAAGAATTCCATGATAGTATATTCAATGTCATGTCCTATGGTGGGCTAAGCTTTTTTGTAGAATAAATTGTTATACTCATCTGGATTGGGACCTTTGAAATTGTTGAAACCCCTAATGACTTTGCGAATATATGCTCTTCCAATAAACGATGTAGTGACTAAGAGCACTAACATCTTCATGGAGTAGAGAAGCAAGCTTGTCATATGAGGCGCGACTATGACCGGAGTTTCCAATTAAGTAGCAGTAATAGGATATTACTGTATCCTTGAGAGCCCTCTTATCAATAATAATAGAACCATCGTCAAGTAAAAGTTGATTAATCTTGTTTTGAGCACTTCCACACATCATAGAGGTGAATAAAAATCTTGTTGTTGCTATCACCCCCTTTAAGACATAGATTTCTAGATTTCTATTTGAGAAGGACTTCTTCATGTTTGTTGAGAGCAAGGAGCTATTCTAGTTGTGCTTTTTCTTTGAATTAAGTGTTGGGGTTGTAGGTGTCTACAGCGAGCTCTCGTTGAATCCGCTAAAGGCTTTCCATAGCCTCACTGGCCTTCAAATGTAAGTCACCAAATTGAGATTTGTTCATGTGCTTTAGGTGTTGCTTCAAAGCTTTGAGTTTCTTCACCACTATAAACATTATGGATCCTCTAATTTTCTATTGTCAGCAAGTGTGTATCATGCACAAGAAGCCGGGGCTTAGGCTTTGTTTGTATATTATACTCTCTGTTTCATTTTCATTCAATGATGTCCTCACTTGAATATCCAAAAATGACACTTGAGAGTAAAGGAATATATACACTTTCGAATATTCAAGTGATTTATATATTAATGTATTCTAGTACACTGCCCATCCTAGATTTATAACTAGGGGTGAGCATGGTTTGGGCTAGGTTGGTCCAATACCTAATTTAGGAACTAATCCGCACAGTGTTGGTCTTCCATTTTTTAGAGTGAGGATAGACCTTGTTGAGCCTAGGATCGAGGACCGGTCTAGTTCCGAGGTCAACCTAGAACCAATCAATGATTTTTTTGTTTCATTTTTTGTATTCCTTGAAAATACAAACTTACTATTTGAAATTACATATCTAGTATCAATGTGGCATTGATAAACTAAACTATAAACGTTAATATATATATCCAACATAAATTTAAGATAGTGTAACAATAGAAATTTAACAATTGCTAAAAGAAACAAAGCATAAAAATGACCAAGACTGCCCATGGAGATAAAGTGTTTCTATCGTTGGAGCCTGTTAAAATTCCCTCACTTTTGATTTGTCTTCGAATCATTTTTTTGCTTGGAAAATGGAATGAGATGGGAAGTTTAAGAGAAGAGAATTCTAGGCTACAATGCAAGTGAAACTTACCAGTGGAATATAATTAAACCATAAGAAGTTTAAAATACTTGATATAAATCATGAATATACAACTTCATGTCTTGTTAATTAGGAGTGGGCATGGTACAAGTTGGACTAGTCCCACACAAGGCGAAGGGCAAGTAGTGAGCTGTGAGGTGAGGGGCGAGCAATGATGCAAGGGGCGAGCGGTGAGTTGCAAGGTGAGCGTCGAGCGTGCTCACGAAAAGGGTTTTTAAATTTCTAATTAGGGCTTTGTCCTTTCTGATTTACTTGGCAAAGATAAACCAAAAAGGAAAAAAGAAAAAAAAGAAGAAGATAGAAAAGAAGGAAGATGACGGAATATAATGTTGGATAGGTAAAATAATATTATATATAACATATTAAAAACATAATATATCTAATATATATTATATAAGTATATATTATATGTAATACGTCAATATCTACAGAGATGGTCCGGTTTGGATTAATCCTAAACTCACAAGATTGAGGACTAGCCTACACAATACAAGGTCTAGGGATCCCAATACCAAGAACCAACTTAGTCCCCTTCGGAACCGAACTAGGACCGGTAGGGTTGGACCGGTCCAAGGTTGGGCTAGGATCGACCTTGAACTGATGTTTACCCCTATTTATAACACTTTTTTTTTTTTTGAATACCATGATTTATGGACCTCATTACCCTATCCAGCAGTGATTCCAAATTTAAATACTATAACTAAGTGTAACGCCCTTCAAACTTTTAGTTTTCATTTGGTTTTTCAATCGGTAACTCGTAAGTCTCTTTTAATTGGTATCCTTGTCAAACAACTCTGTCATGATAATCTGCAACTAGATGCTATCTTGTATCGACAGTTGGTCCATGGCCATCGATATATATCAATATTGACTGTCATTCTTACGACCATCGACAATAGTTCAAGTGAGTATTGATAGCCATTAATCCTTAAATCACCTGTCTGCTTACACCTAGAACCTAGTTAATTTTTGGTGCAAACAAGACCTAACGTATATCGAACTCAAGTTCTTTTTGTTACAATAAATTTGATATTTCATTATGACCATTGTTTCTCATTAATTTCTAGTGCAAACAAAATACAACATTGCATTTAACATGTTGAATGAGAAGACCACTGCTGATTTGATGCAAGCCTTATCAGATATGTATGAGAAGCCCTCTGCGATCAACAAAGTCTATTTGATGCGACGTCTATTTAATTTGAAGATGAGTGAAGATGCGTCAGTTGCAGATCATATCAATGAATTCAATGTAATTGTTAGTCAATTGAGTTCAATTGAGATTGACTTTGAAGATGAGGTATGTGCTTTGATTTTGTTATTCTCATTGCCTAATAGTTGGAATACTACTGTTACTGTTATTAGTAATTCCTCTGGGTCAATAAGTTTGACATTTGATGGGGTTCGAAATTTGATTCTAAGTGAAGACACTGTAGAAAAGAATTCGGCGAACCTGTTTCTGCTGCTTTAGTAGGTGAAAATAGAGGAAAATCTAGAATACATGTGGGTAAGAGTAGTACTAATATAAACAGGCGTAGTCAGTCTAGAACTAGTGATGTTGTCTGTTGGAGCTGTGGCAAGTGGGGCATCTTAGAATGAATTGTCTTAAGCTAAAGAATGATAAGGGTAAGGGAATTATAGTTGATTTTGCAGATAATGTTGCAGTTGTAGCTGACAGTGTCGATTATGTTTTGTCTGTCACTAATGATTCATCGTTTGTTGGATAGATTATGGATTCTGGTTGTTCTTTTCATATTACACCAAATATAAACTGGTTTACTACTTATCAATGCATGGATAATAGTACAATACAGTTGGGGAACAATGATGAATGCAAGGTTGTTGGTGTTGGCAATGTTAGAATTAGAATGCATGATGGTATCGTGAGGACATTGATTGGAGTGAGGCATGTTCCTAAGTTGAAGAAGGACTTAATTTCCTTGAGTGCCCTAGATTCAGTTGGGTATCAATATATTTTAGAATGTGGAATTCTGAAAATTGTTTAAGGTGCTTTGATAATAATGAAATGAATCAAGCACAATGAGCTTCAAGGTGAGACATTGACAAATTTCGTTGTGGAGACATCAGATGCATCTGTTCGAGAGTCTGAATTGTGGCATATGCATTTGGGGCACATTAGCGAGAGAAGCCTGAAGGTTTTAAGTGAAAGAAATCCATTATGTAGTTATGTTTCTAACAAATTGAATGTATGCAAGTGCTATGATTTAGATCAATGGTGAAAAGTATAGTTTAGTAAAATTGTCAAAGAAACCATGGAAATTATAGAGTTAATTCACTTGAATGTTCACAAGTTGTTGCGGTTTCCTTCGAGGGAGAGTGCTAGATATATGTTAATAGTTGTTGATAACTACTCGATGAAGATGTGGGTATTTGTGCTTAGGCACAACTTTGATGTTATTGTTAGGATCAAGCGGTTGATAGCTTTGATCGAAAAGGAGACTTGTAAGACGATCAAGCATGTGCAGATCGACAGTAGCATGGAGTTTTGCTCGAAGCTGTTAAACGAATTCTGCATGAAAGAAGGCATAGTGAAATACCGCACTAATGCTGATAAACCACAATATGTTGCGGAATTGATGAGCAAAATGTTGCGAGAGATGGCCCATAAAATGCTCTCTAGTGCTGGTATGGTTAGGAGATTCCTAGCGGATGCGCTAAGTACGGCGTGCTACCTGATGAATAGATCCCCATCAACTGCGATTGGATATGGGACTCCTGAAGAAGTGTGGTCAGGTAACGTTGCTAATTATTTTGTTTTTAGAATATTTGGTTGCCCATGTGATGTTTGAGCGAGTGATGGTAAGCTCGATGGAATGGTAAGAAAGTGCATATTCCTAGGTTATGCACGAGGTGAAAGGGGTTATCGGTTGTGGTGCCCAGAGTTAAATTCACTTGTTATTAGCAAAGAAGTTACGTTTGACGAGTCTCTAGTACTTCTGGCTATGAGTGATTATAGCAGTGTTCAAACGGATCTGAACGGTGTTCAACTTGAGGTGGAGTTGTGACTAGAAACTCCTGAGGTAGCGAGTACAAGTACAAGCAAAATAATCGACACGAATGGTGCTTGTAGCAAGGTTGAGCCTATAGAGCCAATGGTTGTTGAAACTGTTGAAATTAACAATATATGTATTCAACCTTTTGATAGATATGGATGCAACAATAATTTTGCTTTATCTGCGATTGAGAAGGTTGCGCCAGAAGATCCTTGCAGAATAGTTAAAGGTGCACGTGGAGTTGGTATTCTGATGATGTCATCAGTTATGGCGAAGTTCAAGTGAAGCTTGGACTTTGATAATATCTATGGCAGTTGAGCCTATCAAGGGCTATGGAAGAGTAGCAGCAGAGTTTGAATTTTTGCAAAGCGATTGTGACCTAGCTCAAACGTTGAGCCAATGTGGAGATTGTTAAGATATGTCTTGAGTTTAAGTCCAATGTAAAAGTTTTGAATATTTTGAATTGGATATGTTGCGGACGTTCGAAATTGAGCAAAGAAAATCCGAAGATCAACTTCCCAAAATTCAAATTTGTGTTGGAAAATTTGACCGCTAAAATAGGAAAGTCCAACTTTCACTTAGATTTGGATTTTGTTTAAACATACAGAGATATGTTTTGGATAAAATCGTTCAAGATAACAACAAAATAAGAAATTTTGGCGTTGACTTTGATTTGCACTTTAACTGGGATTAATGTGCGTGTCAGGCAAGATAGGAAACATAATCCTGTGAAAAGAAAAGTCAGTAAAATGATAAGGGTCTCACTTATATATAGACTTGTGGCCGTGGGTGGAAGGAGATTGATCATAAAGAATTGGTCTTGAAGCGCCATCTTGTTGTCGAGTGCTTGGGAGGGATTTTCTTTGTCGTTCTTGTCCGTGAATTACATCCAAGAAAGATTAGTGTTTGTAGCCAATTTAAATCTTGAGATAAAATTTGCATGTAATTCTTTCGTGAGATCGAGAGATTATTTCTTAAGGAATTTTGAGACTAAATACTGCGTGCGTTATTCGGTGTAAATTGGAGCTTAGGAAACACTGAAAAAGTGTTGGAGTGAGTAATCTCATTGTATTGCTTGATTTATAGTGAAATTCGTCGCTATTCTCCCTGTGGATATAGGTCTTTACGACCGAACCACATAAATCTGGTGTTCGACTTATCTTTTGTCTATATTATTATTTGATCGCTTGCTTTTTTTGCAACACAAGCCTTTGCGGGTGCGTACAATGTTGACGAGTTGGTTTTTGGAGTGGCAGCAGTCGGAGGACCGATTGGAGAGGAGGATTGCTGCACCACCCATTTGAAAGAGGTAGTTTGAGAGGAGCATCGATCGGTCATTGCCGAAGTAGCAGTTGAGGGTGATGTTCTCGATGCTCACCACTAGGGCATAAGAGTTACGGTGAACCTAGTGATTGATACACAAGAGAATTAATAAGATTAGGCAGAAGTTTCATTTTCAAGAGACCAAAATTTTATTTCCCTAGTAAGAAAACCTAGAAACTTTTGTACCTAGTAGATATAACAGATTGTAAATTGGTAATGTACAAAGCTATATTCTTGTTTGACGTCATCTAGGTTTCGAGGGTTCCAAGTTCAAAGCACTCACTACCTCCCACGTTCCAGCCAACCAAAAAGTAAACTAGGGAGAAAAGATACTTGAAGTTTTACTGTTGGCACAACCTAAATAAAGTTGTTTTTTTTTATTTTTTTTCCTGATTCTAATTTTTATGAAATGTTTTTAAGTTACATAACACACAATCAACATAAAGTGGCCTCCTATTCAGTAATGAACCTGATAAAATTCCTGTTACCCAACTTATATTTAGCAATTCGTTCATCGACGAAAGTTTTCATTCCACGTTTGATTGGATAGCACTGAGGGTGTTGCTCATAGAAAGTTCTAATTATCCAACTTGTACTTTGAAGAATAGAAAAAGAGAGGAAAAAAGAAACCGAACCTGTAATAACTGCTTAGCAAGGTCGATAGAAATCAATTCAGCGCTGCAACCCATCCCATCAAGATTGCAACTTGACAAATTCCCTCGGAGCTTGTAGTGGTTCACGATCATCGCTGACAGTGACGGCTGGGTTGAACAAACTGCAGTTCACAACGAGGATCGCTAAGTCCTTGGCCTTGACCCCAGTCTTGGCCAGCAGCTGGTCGATGGCCCCGAACATGACTGCCTCAGCCTCCGCCCGTGCTTCTGCCATGCACGGCGTTGGTCAGACCCGAAGCAGGGCCTCGGGAAGGTATGTCCGCTGCCCAAGCCCAGACCACTCGAGGATCCGCCGCTGGAAAGCGAGATTCTCCTCGGTGAAGGCGGTTGTGAGCTCCGACTGCTCCATGAAGGTCTCGAGGTTGCATATCTGGGCCGGGCCAGGCTTGTAGCAGGCGAAGTCGACGAGGCAGACTTTTCTGGGTTGGGCCATGAAGTGGAGAGTGACCAGAAACACCACGAGCGTCGAGCAGAGCACGGTGGCGATGAGATTGAACCTGAGTTGGTCCCAGAGCTGGGCCAGGTCCCGGGCTGTGAGGGCCAAGAGGTCCGCAAAGCAGATGCCGATGAGTGGCGCGAGGAGTAAATACATTTGGGAGGTTGTGGTTCGATGGTCTGTCCGAATCTTGGCTTCGAGTTTCGACTAAGACGGGGACTGTTTGATCTCGGTTTTGTCGACCGATCTATTGATCGGCCATTTCTGCAGAAAAAGACAAGATTGTTGCAGCTTCGGGGGTTTCTTTTGTGTCTTCTTCAGAGGAGTTTCCTAAAGAGTAACGAAGGACGAGAGCTAGGTGTTTCAAAAGCAAACGGAGGGAAATGGTAAAGAGAGAGAAGGATAGATCTTAGCAATGCATGGGGAAGATCGGCGAGTGTTTGGGGTGGATTTAAAGAGAGTGCGTGGAGAGCATAAAGGGAGTCATTAATACGCATATTGCTAGGATTAATTTAAGGTCAAATACATTTCAAGAGATGAGAAGTCATATTATGTAATTTGGTACATGTGTCCACCTAGTTTGTAGCAACCGTTGGATGATGAGGGCCCCACGTTGATTAAGTGGGAAATATATAATTTGCGATTACTTCAATAATGGTTTGCTCCGAAAGTTTGAGTTATCCAATTATGAAGTAGAAAATAGTTTAAAATATCTCAACAGTCTCTCGTGAGGGAATTTGGATTGCAAGGCTATTTTGCTCAATTTCGGGTTTTTCAGGTGAGAACTAGGTCAAGTAGTCTAGACAAGTTTTGAATTACGAATCCTAAGATTTACAGTGATTCCTGAACCATCCCAATCGGACCTCATTTGATATATTAACTTAGTTAAAACATAATCAGTCTGAATTTAGGATATAAATGAATAAGTGACCCTACTTGGTTCACTTCCTCTTGTGTGATTGATTGCGAATTAAGATCAAACGACTTAAGTGCATGCTTTATTTGATGCTTATGCATATGGTTACAAAAGATGAATGTATATGTGCGATGCATACTCGATGGCTAGCCTGTTGGGAATTGATTAGAACCGTACTAGGGGTTAATTAATGTTGATATCTTTATGCGAATACAAATGGTGGCCAATCATCATTAATCATTAATTAATGAAGCCTCGTCATTGAGAGGTTGGGGGTAGTCAAAATGCAAGAAAAGCAAAGGCTGATCCCGATGCCATTTTTTGTTTGATGTGTGAATGTTGCTAATCTACTTGATTTGAGTGGATGTTATGCGAATGGATGAATGGGTTATATGGAAATGGACACCACCAGTGGTGACTATGCGAGGCAATCCATGGAGGAGGTGGTCGATAACCATGAAAACAGTGACAAAAGACCGATATCCGTTCTGGTCTCATTTTGTAATAGTTAAGTTTAGAATTAGTTAATCACTTTTAGGATTAATTTTTAATTGCAAGTTCAATTCTCAAACATAATAGACTTATCCTCACTTTTACATAAATGGCTTAGACCTAGTTCTAATCAATTAAATAGAATTAGGTTGGCCTTAGTTTTCATTAGCAAGCTTTCAAGGGCTTATGTCTCAAGGCTCATTAACAGAAGACATGTTTATATTTTGCCTCACGTTGCATTGGGTTTTCATTTTTCGCAACACTTGACAAGTTGTGGGTTTTTTCTTTTGCTTGTCTTTTAATTCTTTGAGTCTTTTAATTTTTCTTTCCAAGTTAGAAGTAGAATTACCGTGGACCTTCAAATGAACCCACTTACAAAAATATTTGCATGGAAATTTAATGGTTTTTTGGCTAAAAATGGTAAATCAAGATTGCATGATCACTTAAGAAAATAACCAATTTATCAGGTACCGAAATGATACTAATAGAAATATTAGTGTAAGCAAATCCTCAAACTTAAAATATCTAGTTATGTAAAAAAGGATTTTGCCTCCCATATCTCGATGTGGTTCTAGCTGACCCTTTAATAATGGCTAGTGGTGACTCCTAATAATATTGTTGCTAAAAGAACTTAAGAACAAATCCCTTGTTATATGAGGTATAGTCTTGGAAGAGATCATGTTTATAATATGAACTAAGTCAGATCATCATTAGATGATGTGTTCGACCCATCTTTTAAGACGTCAATTTAGACCAACTTATGAACAAATACCTTTCTTGATCAAGTAGGTTGCAATGCTCAATTATAAATAGAGCTAAGCTCGAACCTAACAAGCCAAATTCAAGCCCACATCTACCAAAACCCATAACTAGCCCACATTTACTGAAGTCTCGCTCAGGCCTTTCATCATTTTCTTCTTTCACGCTCTCTCCATCATCTTTTACCGAGGGCGCACGAAACTTTAATCAAAGTTCAAACCTGAAACACTATGACATGAACGCCACACTTCATAGTGAATCAGAATACGTGCATGACCGGACCTCCATCACAGGCTACTTCCGGTCACCGGACAACCGTCCATCGACGTCCATCTCCATCATTATCCATTCAAAACCAATGCTAGCAGCCACACCACGACCACAACAAGCAGCAGACCATAAGAGACGTGATAGACAAACCGTTGCAGATGAGTGGGGAGATTAACATTCGAGGACATTTCAAAGGGTAAGGCAAAACAAGACAAGAAGGAAGAGATTTAGATTCTGTCTCAACAAATGATGAAATGTAAAAAGGACTCAAGACTATGTGTTATTTTAGAGTTGTGTTTTAGAGACATCTCAAGAAACGAACAATGTGAGTGCAGCGAGAGTATTAAATCTGGTCTTATAATTGAAGCGGCTGGTTGCCTGAAGAAAAGCATTAACACAACGAGATCGCTGAGCAGCCATCAAAACTGACTGGATTTTTCTGTTCAATCAGAAATCAAGTTCGAAGTCTCTATTCTTTCTTTCATAAACTGAGACAGACCAATGTGTTCGTACCTTGACAAAAATGGACTTCAAATCACAACCGATGATCGCACGGGCAAAGAAATGTTGTGGAACTCTTCACCGGCGATTACGAGTGTTGATAATGAAGTTTTGGCCTAGAACAGGACTTGTCGAACTTCATGAACAAATAATAGAGCGAAACCAAGTATCTCTTGCTCGATGATGAAGTGACTATCAGCAGCGAGAGAGGGAGCACAGTAGCAGTCGTGAAGATCTCAAGCTTCTGCGAACTCGGTGCGTTGAGCGTCTCAGAGTTCTTTTGCTCGAATGGTCCCAAAGTTCCCGAAAGACGAATCTGAGAGAACAAGACAGAACCCGCACTCTTTAGCTATGATCGAGGGTTATGAAGTTGCCACGACAGAGGAAGGAGGGAGAGAACTATAAACCCCAATGACGAGAGGATTTTCTTGAGAAATTTTGCCGGGGCATTCTTCTTCTCCTCTACGTCGCCCCCTTCCGTGAACGTGTTTTTCCTTTTCTAGAATAAAAGATCCTCTGTTTTTTTTTTCTCCGCAAAACCCTTACTAGTAAAAAAAAAAAAAAAAGGGAAAAAACCATAAAAAACCCTAAACTTTATCCAAAGTGACAAATTTGCGTCAAACTTTTTTTTATGATATGAAAAACCCCAAAATTTGCTAACTGTAACACATTTACCAAAAAAAAAAAATTGTGACACAAAAAATCATGAATTTTCATTTGTGACACATTTACCCTAAATTAAAGGGGATTTTGGTCTTTTTACTTTTTAAATTTTTTTTCTTTTTTTCTTCTTTCTTCCCTCCACCAGCCATGGCAGAGTCAACAGAGGGAATCCAGCGTTTGACGAGGGTTGCCCTCGCCGACGTTGGGCGAGGGCGGCCCTCGTCGGCATCGAGTGAGGGCCTCCCTCGCCAAATCTGGCGAGGGCCCTAGTCAACCCAGGCAAGGGCGACCCTCGCCCGACGCCAGCGAGGGCAACCCAATGCCAGCGAGGGCAGCCCTTGCCGAACACTGGCTTCCCTCCACCGGCTTCCCTCCACCGGCTCTACCATGGTTGACAGAGGGAAGAGAAAAGAAAAAAAAATGAAAAAAAATGAAAAATGAAAAATAAAAAGAATAAGACTAAAATGTCCTTAATGGGGTAAATGTGTCACAGTTTGCAAAGTTGGGGATTTTTCATGTCACAAAAAAAAATTGGGATAAATTTGTCACTTTGAGCAAAATTTGGAGGTTTTTGGTGGTCTTTTCCCAAAAGAAAAAAAGTGCCACATTTTTCCTTTTTTTGAGCTGCCACTTCCAGCTTATTTGGTATATCTCTTGTTTTTCTAATTTTCTATTTTTTGTTCTCAAGAGCATAAAAAGAATAGAAATACATTTGATAGTGTTAGCTAATTTTTTATTCTTCAAAATAGAATAGATTTGGAAAAAAAAAGTAAAAAAATCCACTTCTTTAAACTTGGGAGCAAGAAATAATGTAAAATTTGTGAGAAAATATTTAAATTCTCTTCTATTTACTCAAATTTTCCTTATTTATGCAAAATAATGAGGCATGGATAAAATAAGGAAAAAATATGAGTAAGGCGGAAAGGAAGAATTTTGTGATTTAGGAATTCAAATTAGAAGCATTGAAAGTAGATGCCAAACGAGGGATTTTATGATTTATTCCCTAATTTATTGCAAAAAATAAGCAATTGCGCCATGATAGGAGTTTTGGATCTATCCTATAAATAGGGTAACATTGAGAGCTTGGAGAGACATTTTGGTTTTTCTTTTTAGATTTTTTTTTATTGTTTTGGGAGTATTTCAAGTATTTTGAAGTAAAGACAAAAGTGGTGACATAATTTTTGTTTTTGATTCAAAATGTTGAGTTTAACTTATATTTTCGTTTATTCTTCTATTATGCTCTACTTTTCTTTTGTTAAGGCTACAATGTAGCTTGATTATGATGATATGGATTTCATAATTTTTATATTTTCAAGTGATTTCATTCATGTGACTTATATATTATTTGGCTTAATGCTTTTAATTGACTGACCACTATTTAATGATCTAATGACTTTTTAAATAATTTTTCCGTTTGAGAGGCAATAACATCTAAAAGCCTTTATGAAATATAAAGTTCGAAGTAATATAGGTGAACTACACAATAGCATCTTCAAGTAATCTCTACACAATAGCATCTTCAAATAATCTAGCTATTAAAAACCTGTTTTGACCAGTAATATGGACAATTACAGAACTGCATGCACACTTCTTTCAGGAATCGATTACAGGCAAAGAAAAGTTTATTCTTTAGTAGATTTGGAATAATGCTTGCTTATGAATACGAGGCAAAAGGATAATTAAGGATTTGCGTATGGGAATCAACTTGCCTATATTGGCAAAACCCCAACCAAATCGCTTATTTCACAGTAGATCTGAAGGACACCACTTACGGAACATAGACAGGGAACTCGTGAATATCGTCCATCCATGGGTTCTTCTCCTTAGCCGGGTCAATGGTCCTCAACGCCCGCCAAACTGTGCTGTTGCATTTGAATCCGGACCCGAAAGCAATCTGCCATATATTATCGCCTTTCCTAATTCTTCCTTTGGACTCCGAGTAGGCCAATTCATACCACAACGAGCTACTCGACGTGTTCCTGAATCGGTGTAGAGTCATTCGTGATGGCTCCATGTGCCACTCAGTGAGCTCGAGGTTCTTCTTTATCTCGTCCTCTTGCTGGAACACGCAATTGTAGCTCTTGTCATCCGAGCCTTTGTGGGTGCGGACGGTGTGGATGAGTTGGTACTTGGAGTGGCAGCGGTCGGAGGACCGGTTGGAGAGGAGGACAGCTGCACCGCCCATCCGGAAGAGGCAGTTTGAGACAAGCATCGACCGGTCATTGCCAAAGTACCAGTTGAGGGTGATGTTCTCAATACTCACCACTAGGGCATAAGAGTTAAGGTGTACCTGGTGATTGATTCATAAGAGAAGTAATAAGATTGGATGGAAGTTTCATTTTCTCGAGACCAAAATTTAATTTCCCTGGTAAAAAAAACCAAGAAAATTTTATACCTAGTAGATAGAACATATAGTAACTTGAGAATATAAAAGCTTCTATTCAATTCTGCTGTCATATATTGAATTCATAAATGCGAGAAGTCCTATTTCAACTCTAGCTATATTATGTGGCATAATGAATCTTGGATTGACTCATCTGTGGATCATTTTGTTCAACGTCATCTATCATCTAGGTTTCGAGGGTTCCGAGGGTTCCGAGTTCAAACCACTCACTACCAACCAAAGTGTAAACTAGGAAAAGAAAATAGCACATCCTAAATAAAATTGTTCTTTTTTCCTTTTGTCATGATTCTAATTTTTACAAATGCTTTAAATTACATGACACACTATCGACATAAAATGGGCGAACCTAATAAAATTCCTATTACCCAACTTATATTTGGCATTTCATTTATCGATGCAAGTTTTCATTCCTTGTCTGCTTGGATAATACTGAGGGTGTCATTCATAAAAAGTTCCTATTGTTAAACATATATTTTGAAAAATAGAAAAAAAAAGAGAAGGAAAAAAGAAGGGATATGTTCATAGGAACTTTTCGAACTTGTCACAAAAGTACAATTATATTTTAAAACTTATAAAAAGTACAATCAAGTCCTAAAACTTATCAAATTAATACAACCGAGTTTGTTTATTAACTTCATCCATTTAGATTAACGAAAAATGCTGACATAACCACCCGTCTGGGTGGCGTTGCTGGCGGCGAGCTTCTCCCCCTAACGCAAGGGGAGGAGTTCGATTCTCAGGCATCGCAAGGTGACTTACCCACGGCACAAGGGGTGGTGGTGACTCACGTGCCTCCCTAGGGTTTACTTCGCCGCGTTGCCGGCATATGGGGCTTCCTTAGGTCATCAAAAAAAAAAAATGCTGACATAACTTTTTTAAATATTTTTTTCTCCTAATGTGGCAATGACTATAAAAAGAAAAACACAGCCGCGTTGCTGGCATATGGGGCTTCCCTAGGTCATCAAAAAAAAAAAATGCTGACATAGCTTTTTTTAATATTTTGTTCTCCTATCGTGGCAATGACTATAAAAAACACACACAAACACACAAAAAAAGAAAGCCAAAGACAAGAGCCTGCCAAAGACAAGGGCGATAGGCTCTTGCCACTGCCGCACACACACACGCACGCACACATGCGCCCGCACGCGCGCGCATACACACACACACATAGGCTCTTGCCACTGCCCCATGCACACGCGCGCGTGCACACACACACGCTCTTGCCACTGCCGCACACATAGACACACGGACACACACACACACAAAAGAAAGCCAAAGACAAGGGCGATTGGCTCTTGCCACTGCCGCACACACAGACACACACACACACAAAAGAAAGCCAAAGACAAGGGCGATAGGCTCTTGCCACCGCCGCACACAGACACACACACACACACAAAAGAAAGCCGACAAGGGCGATAGGCTCTTGCCACTAGCGCCCCTGCCAAAGACAAGGGCGATAGGCTCTTGCCACTGCCGCATACACAGACACAGACACACACACACACACACACACACAAAGGAAAGCCAAAGACAAGGGCGATAGGCTGTTGCCACTACACACATGCGCGTGCGCGCGCGCATCCACACACACGCATGCACACCCACGCGCACACACGCACGCACGCACAGCACGCACGCGCACGACGCACGCGCACGCGCATGCGCACACGCGCACTCGCGCGTGCGCGCGCGCGCACACGCACATAGGAAAGCCAAAGACAAAGGACGATAGGCTCTTGCCACTAGCGCCCGGCCAAAGACAAGGGCGATAGGCTCTTGCCACTAGCGCCCCCATTGCCGGAAAGGACAAGGGCGATAGGCTCTTGCCACTGCCGCGCGCGTGCGTGCGCACACACACACAAGCCAAAGACAAGGGCGATAGGCTCTTGCCACTAGCGCCCCCCTTGCCGGAAAGGACAAGGGTGATAGGCTCTTGCCACTGCCGCACACACACACACACACACAAGCCAAAGACAAGGGCGATAGGCTCTTGCCACTAGCACCCCCCTTGCCGGAAAGGACAAGGGCGATAGGCTCTTGCCACTACCGCACACACACACACACACAAAGGAAAGCCAAAGACAAGGGCGATAGGCCGGCAAGGACAAGGGCGATAGGCTCTTGCCACATAATTGAAGTATTCTGGGTATGAGATAAAAAGTGAAAATCATAGTATCAGAAAAGTCATCATAAAAGGGTTGAAATGTAGTCCAAGACATCTCCCAACAAAGAGTCCACAAGACCAAGACATCTCCCAACAAAGAGTCCACAAGCTGTACAGAGAGACACACAAGCCATCCGTATAAAATATTTCCCCTCCTCGACACACACAAGACATGTTCAGCCAACACCTAAATTTTTGCCCAAAAATTATGTTTACATATTTCTAAAAAAATAGAAAATTGCTTTCCACAAGAATATTTCATCTTTATTAAATGTCAAAATCTTGCATTTAGATTTCTTGACATTTAGACCTCGTTTGGTTTGGCTTTAAGAAATGTCTTTGAAAAAATATAAATACTTTTGGGGTAAAAGGAATTTTTCAAAATACGAAACAATTTTGATTTATATACCATTCAGTAAAAATTACATTTGTAAAGGACTTTTACTAAATTAAGAAAAGATGTTTTTGCTTTTTTTTTTGGGGGGGGGGAGTTCAGTGCGGTAGCCTCAAGCGAGATCTGGCTGTTGGATGGCCTTGTCTTAGTTTCCATGACCTTAGGCGACGGTCAATTGAATTCGTGCGACCCCAGGCGATCATTGCCAAGGTCAGGCGAGCGAAGGGGGCTAGCTCGGCTGAGAAATGAAAAGAAAACCAGAGAAGCGTGAGAGGAGAGAGTGCAGCTCGAGCCAGCAGACAGAGAGAGAGAGAGAGAGAGACGAAATGGAGAGAGGCTTGAAAGGGTGGCCAGTTCGTTCGCTAAAGTCAGCAGAGAGAGGGAACCAGCGAATGAGAGTAGAGAGGTCTTGCTCGACTGAAAGTTAAGAGAAAAACGAACTCGGGAAGAGAGAGCGAGAGTGAGGGATTCCGTTCGCTAGTGGTTCCTCCAAGTCGCCTAAACCTTCGAAGGCCAGCTCCCCCAGTTGTCGTCCACCATGAACTAGGCAAGCTCCCTCTTCCTCCATACATACTCTATTTTGGGCACACCCGGTGGGAGCTCGCGGCCGTCCGCCCAACATGAACTCCGGGCCCGCCGGTTTCCCAATTGAGTTGCTGCGTGTTCGGGTATGTTCGTTGAGAGTCTCGGTCAACCTGGAAATCTCTCATTTCGATAAAAATGTTTCAATGAAAAACCGAACTCGAATCCTTAAAACCAAAGTTTAGATCTCCGTTACCTGCGTGATTCGTTTTGATATTGCTCTCCTGACACTGACATCGGCATTTTCTTTGATTTTTGGTGGCATACCTCACATCGTCCGAGTCGGCCGTGAACCTCTCGCCGGAGGAGCCCGCGGTTTGGAGACGCCCTTGTTAGTCCATTCCCCTTCGTTTTAATATGCATACAAGTGTGTTTTTGGGATTGAATATTGTTGTAAAGGTTTCGGTGCTTGAAAGGCTTCTCGGCCAGTGGCCGGCGGTGACTGGCGTCTGTTGAACCGAACTAAGGACGCTGATGGTGGGCCGGCGGTGGCTTGAGCTTCGGTGAGGACTCATCGGAGTATGGGTGCTGGTTCGGGTGAGGACGTCACGAAGGGGGAAGACGTCGGGAGGAAGAGACGGCTTCACTAGGAAGATGACCACGTGCAGGGAAGAGAAAAAGATAAAGACAAAAAAATAGAAAGTAGGAAAGAAAACACAAGAAACAGAAAAAGAATAATGAGAAAGAAAGATAACAAAAATCCATGGGCTTAATAGACAGTGGGCTTGTTCAGGATCAAATATAGGTCAGGAATCGTGGGATTAGTAATCAAAATAGAATTCGGTTATATTCGGACTACGCCCAGAGGCCGGTCCGAATTTTAAACCAAGCCTGGACCATTAATGGGTCCAGGCCAGACTCATATCCAGACCGGGTCCAGAGTCTATTTTCCAGAATTAAAAATACTTAAAATTGTTATGAAATACATGAATGAATAAAATACATGAATGAATATTCATAACATTCATCTTATCTAATGTACTTATTATGGTACATTTGTATTATATATTCTAAGTATATCTCCCTATATAATTAATGTTCATCTCTCTTATCTAATACATGTATCATTCGATACATTGATATTAATGATAAGTACATTCTTGTTCTCCTATAAATAGGAGTTTAGTTTTGATGTACAAAAGAATAACAATCATAATACAATGAAATATCCGTCTTTATCTACTATCTCTGGTGTTTACTTGCTTTCTCTTCTCAATCTATTCTTTATTATATATTTGCAACGCAATATTTTACAACACGTTATCAGCACGAAGATCTACCGACTAAGTAAGTAATTTTTGCAAGGTGGGTATTCTTTTTATTGATCAACTTATACTTCATCTTCTTCTATCAATTCTTCATTTTTATTTTTCTTGGCCCGAAGCCAAATTTTAAATGTAAAAGTATCCTTTTGCTCCTGAAGTAGCGGTGGATATTTGTAAATCCTTTTAATTAATTTAAGGATTTATTTTTGCAAGGATTATGGAAAATATTGAAAAGCCCAAATTCCACATCCTCGAAGTGAGTGGAAAGAATTATCTATCCTGGTACCTTGACATGGAAATGCACCTCCAAGAGCAAGGTCTCGCTAATACAATTATAGAGGATGGAACCTCAAATAAAAAGGATAAAGCAAATGCGCTGATTTTTATTCGTCGTCATTTGCATGAGAGCCAGCAGACTCAATATTTATCCGTTCGAGACCCGCATATCTTGTGGAGGAGGTTGAAGGATAGGTATGATCATACCAAAACTGTTATCCTCCCTCAAGCACAATATGATTGGTAAAATCTCAGACTGCAAGATTTTAAATCAGTGTCTGACTATAATTCTGCTTTATTTGATATTGTTTCTCGGCTTGAGTTATATGGTATCAAACTCGCTGATGTGGAATTGTTAGAGAAAACTTTTCCCACCTTCCATGCTTCAAATATTGTATTGCAACAATAATATCGGCAGCATTAGTTTGCCATATACTATGAATTAATTTCTGTGCTTCTTACTGCTGAGTAAACTAATGAATTGCTGCTCAAAAATCATGATCTTAGACCTGCTGGCTCAAAAGTATTGCCTGAAGCACATGCTAACTTTGAGAAAAATACTGGTCATTTTAAGGGTTATAAGCGCAAGCAAGAACATAATTCTAGAAGGGATGGCAAGAAATTTAACCGCCCTAGAAAATCAAACTTTGGCCTGAATCATGGTAGAGAAAAGAAGCCAAAGAAGGTGATTAATGAAAGTATTTGTTATCACTGTGGCATGACTGGGCATTGGTCACGTACCTGTCGTACGCCAAAACATTTTGTTGACCTATACCGAGCATCTTTAAAAAATATGGGCAAGCATGATGAATCTTATGCCATTGAAATCAATCCTACTGCCATAACCACTGTTAAGGCCAACAATATTTCCGTTGGTGAGACTCCTCTTACTCCTGAAGTAGCAAATGCATCATTGGATGTCTCTGATTTCTTTGAGGAGCTCTGATTATTTTGATGAATTAGATTGATGGATGATAATTTGAACTTTGAATTTTATGTTGTTTTGCTTTAAATGTATTACTTTGTTCTTTATTAAATGCTTATGAACCTTATATAATATTTATTTTTGAAATTTTATATAACTGATATGCAACTTTTATGATACTTGACACCTGAAGTTGTCAATATAAATACAAATGGAAAATACCGAGAAAAAGGAAGATGTTTGTTTGCTTGATAGTGCAACAATATATACTATATTTTGTAGTAGACACTTTTTCTCGAGTATGACATTGCGTAAGGCACAAATCCATACAATATCAGGTCCTGTTCCGATTATTGATGGTTTTGGGAATGCCACAATTATTTTGCCAAATGGCACAATCCTACATATTGAGAATGCGTTTCTGAGCATTAGATCAAAAAGGAATCTGCTCAGTTTCAAAGATGTACGCCGTAATGAGTATCATATTAAGACTGTTTATGAACAAGATAAGGAATATATTGGCATTTCCTCTTATAAGATTGGCCTGAAGACCATCCATGAGAAGCTAGAAGCTTCTTCTATGGGTTTGTATTTTGTTATGATTAAGGCTATTGAAACCTACGCCACCACATCCTGGAGATTGGTAAGCCCTGATCAGTTTGGACTGTGGCATGATCGCCTTGGTCATCCTGGCGCTTCAATGATGTGTAGGATAATTCAAAATACAAAAGGGCACCCTTTAAAGGATATAAAGGTATTGTTGTCCAAAGATTATAATTGTGAGGCTTGCTCACAAGGAAAGCTCATTATCAAACCTTCTATAACAAAGGTTAATTTTGAATCTCCTTTATTCTTGCAAAGAATTCGGGGTGATATTTGTGGACCAATATAACCACCAAGTGGACCATTTCGATATTTTATGGTATTAGTGGATGTATCCTATAGATGGTCCCATGTTTGCCTATTATCTATGCACAATGTCGCATTTGCACGTTTACTTGCGCATATTATAAAGCTCCGGGCACAATTCCCTGACTATCCAATTAAGAGCATAAGGATGGATAATGCTGGTGAATTTACATTAAAGAGTTTTGATACATATTGTGCTTCACTCGGAATTGAGGTTGAGCACCCGGTTGCATATGTTCATACTCAAAATGGATTGGCAGAATCCTTGATTAAACGTATCCAAATCATTGCCCGCACTCTATTATTGAGAACAAATCTTAATGATATAGCATGGGGTCATGCAGTTTTGCATGCGGCAGCTCTAATAAGATTACACCCCACTGCTAGTATTTTACAATCTCCCATTCAAATGGTTCTTGGTTATGAACCAGATATTTCACATCTACGCACCTTTGGTTGTGCAGTACAGGTGCCTATAGCACCGCCAAAAAGGACAAAAATGGGTCCCCAACGCCGTTTGGGCATTTATGTTGGGTTTAATTCACCGTCTATCATTAGGTTCTTGGAACCAACTACTGGTGATCTTTTTACTGCCAGGTTTGCAGATTGTCATTTCGATGAGACTAGGTTTCCATCAATTGAGATACCTACAACTTCCATGACTATAAAACAAAAACCAGTTAAGATTTTTTCCTGGAATGAGAAAAATTTATCTCAATTAGACCCAAGGACTCATGAATGTGAAAACGAGGTGCAGCGCATAATCCATTTACAGGCTATGGCCAATAGACTTCCTGACGCATTTAATGATGCTACTAAAGTAACGAAGTCTCATATTCCAGCTGTAAATGCTCTAGCTAGGATAGCTGTTCACGAAGAATAGGCTAAAATGGGTCAAAATCCCTCGCACTTGAAGCGTGGTAGACCGATAGGATCAAAAGATACTGCTCCTCGAAAACGAATGGGAAATAATTAGGAATCCGCTCCAGAAGAGCCTGGTGTTGTGCTTGCTCCCAAAGAGCTTATTGCCCCTGAAGAGGCTTAAACCCATGAAAGGAACACTAGCCCCGGGAATACCGAAAATTCCATTACATATTGTAATGAAATTTGTGATCGAAATGAAATCATCATTGATGATACTTTTGCATTCTTAGTTGCTCATAAAATTATGGATGATGATTGTGAGCCGCAATCTATTATTGAATGTCGTCAAATGCAAGATTGGCCTAAGTGGGAGGAATCAATTAAAGCTGAATTAGCTTCCCTAACTAAACGAGAGGTTTTTGGACCTGTAACTTGTATCCTCGATAATGTAAAGCCCGTTGGATATAAATGGGTATTTATCCGAAAACGAAATGAGAAAAACGAGGTTGTCAGGTATAAAGCTCGACTCGTTGCCCAAGGATTCTCCCAAAGACCTGGGATTGATTATAATGAGACATATTTACCTATGATGGATATGATTACATTTCGTTTTCTCATTAGCCTAGCAATCTTTGAAAGATTGGAAATGCGTCTTATGGACATTGTGACGGCATATTTATATGGCTCATTAGATTATGATATTTATATGAAAATTCCCGAGGGATTCAAAATGCCTGAAGCATGCACCCCCCGCAATTTATTCTCAATAAAATTGCAAAGATCCTTGTATGGGTTAAAGCAATCCGGTCGCATATGGTATCAATGCCTAAGTGAGTACCTAATAAGGAAAGGTACAAGAATGATCCTATCTGTCCATGCGTGTTTATTAAGAAATTAGAAACCGGATTTGCTATTGTAGCAGTTTATGTCGACGATATAAATTTAATTGAAACTCTAGAAAAGTTAGCTGAAACTGCTGAATATTTGAAAATGGAGTTTGAAGTTAAAGATTTGGGTAAAACCAAATTTTGCCTTGGTCTAGAGCTTGCGCATAAAGCAAATGGAATAATCGTCCATCAATCAGCATATGTTGAAAGATTGCTTAAACGTTTCAACATGGACAAAGTTCACCCATTGAACACCCCCATGGTTGTAAGGTCTCTAGATCCCCAAAAGAACCCATTTCGTCCTAAAGAATTAGATGAAGAGATATTTGATCCTGAAGTACCATATCTCAATGCAATTGGGGCTTTGATGTACTTGGCACAGTGTACAAGACCAGATATCGCTTTTGCGGTAAATTTATTGGCACGTTTTAGTTCTGAGCCAACTCGGAGACATTGGAATGGAGTTAAACATATTTTCCGTTATCTCCGAGGAACCATAGATTTGGGATTATATTTTTCCAAAGATTCAACTAACTTTGGTTTAGTTGGATATGCTGATGCTGGATATAGATCCGATCCACATAAAGCTCACTCTCAAATCGGGTATTTATTTTGTTATAACGGCACCGCTATTTCTTGGCGTTCTACGAAGCAATCGCTAGTAGCTACATCTTCTAACCACTCTGAGATTATTTCTTTATATGAAGCTGGAAGAGAGTGTGTTTGGTTAAGATCCGTTATAACACATATTCATAATTCTTGTTGCTTAATACCGGTTACAAATTCTCACTATAATTTACGAAGATAATGCTGCTTGTGTTGCACAAGTCAGGGGAGGATATATCAAAGGTGATAGGACCAAGCATATCTCGCCGAAATTTTTCTATACTCATGAACTCCAAGAAAGTCGACAAATTGATGTTAAACAGATTCGATCCATAAATAATCTTGCAGATCTTTTTACCAAATCATTGCCAACATCAACTTTTGAGAAATTAGTATATGGCATTGGTATGCGGCGAGTTCACAAGATGCAAGATTGATTAACCCCAGAAGTGGCTATATGGCTCAATTGAGGGGGAGATATTATGAACTATACATTGCAGCATTGATATGAGGTGAGTTCACAAGATGCAATAATGATTAGCTCTAGGAGTGGCTATATATGCATTGCACTCTTTTTTTCTTTATGTCCGGTTTTTTCCCATAGGGTTTTTCCGGCTTAAAGTTTTTAACGAGGCAATTAATGCATCCATAAAATGGAGAGATCATAACATTTGTGCTCTGCACTCTTTTTCCCTTTTGTTCGGTTTTTATCCCACTGGGTTTTTCTAGCTTAAGATTTTTAATGAGGCAGTATCATTCGATGTGCATTCGTAATGAATATGATGAATATTCAAGGGGGAGTGTTATGAAATACATGAATGAATAAAATACATGAATGAATATTCATAACATTCATTTTATCTAATGTACTTATTATGGTACATTTGTATCATATATTCTAAGTATATCTCCCTATACAATGAATGTTCATCTCCCTTATCTAGTACATATATCATTCGATACATTGATATTAATGATAAGTACATTCTTGTTCTCCTATAAATAGGAGTTTAGTTTTGATGTATAAAAGAATAACAATCATAATACAGTGAAATATCTTGCTTTCTCTTCTCAATCTCTTCTTTATTATATATTTGCAACGCAATATTTTACAACAAAAATTAATAAAAAAATCAAAAATACTAAAAAAAAATTAGAATATTCATAAAATTAATTAAAAAATTCAGAAAATTTAGAAAAAAATCATAAATTTTTGGAAAAAAGCTTAAAAGTTAGCAATTTGAGTAGTTTTCTCTTAAAAAAGAATGAAAAATCCTTAAAAAATTGAAACCCAATTGAACATGCCTTTAGGGATTTACCGTAGGATTTTTGGATGTCTTTTTCATTTTACAGATGATGATAGGCTGGTGCTTGCACTTTTCAATTTGATTATACTTGATTATGCAATTTCAATATATCAATTGTTATTTTCTTGGAATGGTTAGGATGAATCTTAAAATCTTCAATGGTTGCGCGTGTATTAAGATGACACTTCCTTGTCATGATTAGGGTTTTTAGCCAACCCTCGACAATGGCTAATGGTGACTCCTTTTGAACATATAGATTAGGAGAACCAATGTTGGTATGGACTTCAAAAAGCTCATGCTTTACAAGTATCTCTAAATCTACTCCCCAAAGGTAGTCCCCTGAAGGCAAGTCGCAACAAAATTTTAAATGGAATTAGTTTTCTTAAACCTACTTTCCACAAAAAGACAATTGGGACCAAGGATTTGAGTGTGACTAGCCAAGCCTTTGGGGGGTCAAATTTCAATTGTAACAGTGAGTTGAGGCCAAAATACAATTTTCAAAAGTTAGGGGACCAATTCACAAATTTAACGAAATTTGCCTAAGCTCTTAAATGGGGGCCAGGTTAGATTGATCAAATCAAGCCAAAAGGACTAAATGAAATCATATTAGGCATTCTCTAACAAGAAAATGGCCTACTTTGATGGATTTTCTTGCAAAATTAAGGGAAGAAAATTGCATATTTTGGTAATGAGCTTAAAATAATATACATAGACTTTTCAATTGATCAAAAACTCCAACAAAATTGATGGATTAAAGCACTTAAACCAATTGACAAAAGTTAGTCCACAATTTGGCCATAATTCAAAGCTACTAAGTAATTGTGTAGCCCCATCGTATCCTACTCAACTACCCTATTAGCCCAATCTTTGGGTGAGATGAAAGAAGACCACTTTATGTGCAAATAGAAAATAATTAGCCATGGATAATCTGAGAAGAGAACATGAAAATTTAATCTAAACTAGCCAATTCAGCAACAATACAAATTTGAAAATCTAATAGAGAGTTGGTGAAATGGCTCAATTGATAGCCTTTTTCGTGTGGGCAAGGATTGACCAAAAGCTAGCTTGATTTAGCAGATACATTCCATGAAGCACACTCTTCCAAAGTATAAAGAGTTGAAGACAAGAGGCAACTTAGAGAGTCCTCCACAACCTCCACAAACCACTCAAAAAACTTATGTCATTCCAAAAATTTTAGACAGACCCATTAAGACAAAATGCAATCTTCATAAACTTTATGCCAGAACTAGCTAAAATCTTCAACTAAAGAGTGAAAGTGCACTCAAAGATATTTTCAACCATAGGTTACATGTCCCAAATGGAGGTGGGAAAGACCTCTAAACCCCTGTCGCTTAGCGAAAAATACCCTATTGGCAGGCAGGGAAAGAAGTCTGAAGACAAGAGGCAACACCTTTTTTTAGTGTTGGAGGGTTGGTCCCAAGCCAAGAAAAGAGTAAGCTTTTGAAAGAAATGGGAGAGTGTTGAACTAAAACACTTGAGGTCAAAGTTTTTATGTTCTAGTTTAATAACATATGAGTTTCGTCCCTTGATCAGCTCTATATTATCTCAACTTAAGGTGAGATAAATCACTCCTAAATATCAACAATTGCCTTATTTACTCATGTTCATAATTCTCAATTTATGAGATTTCTAATGATTTTGATAACTGATAATCACCCTTAAATATCAACAATTGCCTTATTTACTCATGTTCATAATTCTCAATTTATGGGATTTTTGATGATTTTGATCACATTACAAGTTGGTGTGTGTTGATTTGTTCTGTGAGTAGATAATAGGTGTGCGTTACACAATTGCACCTGTCAAGAAGCCACATATTCCACCTTAGTGCCAATTGCATCTATGAATGTCATGAATCATATAACCCAAACCCATCAAAGCATTCCTAAGAAACTATAAATTGAAGACCAATTGAAGGTGATAGCAAATGGTTCGTGGAGATGAGAGAGATATTGAGAATTTTTTTTTTTCACTTGGGGTTTGAGTGTTTGTAATTTCTATGTTTTTGGTGCTTAGTGTGTTATATAAATTTTTACTCATAAGATCTCTGCTTATGTATCAACCATCTAGCGATTACAAATTAAGACGGAGGTGATGCGGAGCCAAGAAAGAATGAGGAAGATGAAAGAAAATGAGGAAAGAAAAGAAAAGAATATAAACAGAAAAGGAGAGAAAAGAAGAAAAATGAAAGAAAACACAAAAATCCCCGAACAAAAATACCCCTTGCATACCCACCCTGCTGTGGACGCGTTGGTTTAGGCCTTTTCCCCCTCTAATTGTGGAAGGGGGGAGGTTCGAGTCACCGCGTGCATAGTAAAGCGTGACTTAAGCAGAGTATAGTGGGAGGTGGGTCCCTGCACCAGTGCTCCTGGGGTTTATGCCGAGCACTCGCTGTGAGGCGGTTCCTCTAGTCCCCCCCCCCCAAAAAATACCCCTCGCATTATATAAAATTTGATTGGTCAAAGAGCTCCAATCCTTTTTTGAAACTAAATTTGTAGTTCTGACCTTTAATTGAGATTAAGTTGACCGCTTCATGCCTTTATTTGACATGAGGTCCACTATAGACCAACTATTGAGAAAACGCATTCACTTTAAGTCGTTATTTGAGATTTTCCCTTAAATAAATTTAGGTCAAACACTTGTTAAGAGATGAAATGTTGGTACACATGTCCAACTAGTCTTTGGCAATAGTTGAATGAGGAGTGCCACGTGTTGATTAGGTGGAAAGGATACGATTGAGATTATAAGAATAATCATCTACTTCAAAAGTTTTAGTTATCAGATGATAAAATGAAAAATGGTTTTATATCTTGATATTTCATCTTGCGTAGGAATTGATTTGATGATGTAGATTCGAATATGTACAAAGCGAGCTTTGTAGTTAAAGTGTTGTCGAGAAACAATTTGTATGGAGAAGGAAACCGAGAAATGAGTGAAAGAAGATGTGGGAAATCAGATTGAGAACTCTATCTATGGATGAGGCTGCGATCTGTCCCCATTCCAGGAGGACCCTAAAATGTGGAGTGGGGTGAAAACCTATGTACGTCCCGAAATTATTGAATACTCATGTACTTGCTATCAAAACACGATGAGAAGAATTATGATGCGGTGAAAATGTGGTTCATAATAATTTAGAAGAAAACTAAATTTGCAAACACGAGAAAAAGTTGTCTCTCGAATGTATACTGATTAATGATGATGAGTCCATTCTTGATACGTAGCACTTTTTATAGTAGAGTAAAGCGTAACTCCTAAAAAGGACAAAATATCGAATCCCTAATTCATAATAGCAGCAAATCAATATCCCTTTTTCCTATAAAAAAAAAAGTCCCTAAACATAATCAACACAAAGAAGATATCCAAACTATATGTAAATTCCTATCATAAAATATTTATCACATCTCGATATCTTCTTGAAAACTCTCACATAAATCTTGTCAAGTTCCTTGTCCCAAGCTTCCTTTGAATATGTTTCCAAAAAATATCTAGGCAATCGCATCCACGTTAGAATGTACGGATATCTAAAAATACTTATTTTCATGAGAAAATCGATTTAATAATGGATGTGTTGTATATAAAGAATGAAGCTCATAGGTGGGTAAAAAGGTTGCTCAAGAAATCCAATTTGAAACCTCTAAGTCGAATATACCAACTTGAAACTGAATATTTATTAAAGTATAGCACGAAATTAACTTTATATCATAACCGTATCCACTACATATTAAATTTAATAGTCCTGTAAAAAATCTTCGATAGGGTTTTGTCAACAAGTTCTTTAAGTGCACCAGTTAAGACTATTACAACTGATAAAAATGCATATCCATGCATTTTGAAAATCTGAAAGGGTCACATATCAAGACATCACCTACTTTGATTATAAAAAGATGCACATTTCAAAAGTACAATAAAAGATCGTTAGCACATGCATTGGGGCACCTATTAACATCTTTGAATTTCGTAGTAAACTCTCATACAGAAGCAGAGTGTATTTGAGAGAGCGAGATGCAACTACTCCTACGGACCAATAATTGGTTAGATGAGTGTGGGCATTGAATAAATTTTTCTCTTCTTATGGTTGGGAGGCATTAAATGGTTACATGGCGGGTTTGATCAGCGTAAAGCCACGCCATCACCAGCTTGACATGCAACGCATGGGCAAGTGCGTTATTATTACTTACGATCGGTATTGGTCGGCGCATGTATCCCATCGGTAGTCCGATTCGGTATTAGTCAGAACTCAGTGATTATGTTGTTGAACGATGCATCTGTACCATCCCCATTGAAATTGCTTGAGATAGCAACAATAGGGTGGAAGTAGAAGAGCATCAACTACCGGATGATAATGTCACTCAATAACAAGAATTGTAAGCTAATTATTGGAAGGTTCACAAAATTACGATGACCTAGATTCGGAAAAAAAAAAAAAAAAAAAAAAAAACACATCCAATTGCCATAAATCGAAAAAAGACAGCCTTGAGCGGAGAAAGCACAAAATGAGAAAGCGACATGGCTCCCAGCCACAAGAATATCCCCGCACGGCAAAGAAGCCCTAACCTAACCTTTAGCCCCACTAACCGAGAAAGAAAATGGAGACTCCGACATTCTGACAATTCGTCAAAAACGTGGACTGATGAGAAAGCTAATGTCCCCAAGATGAAGCGGCGGACGGAGAGTTGCTTAAACCAAAAATTCAATTAAACTTCCACGACGGATATTTCTCCGAATCGATCACTAAGTCGACGATGCCGAACTCGTGAGGGCAGAAGGCCTGACGACTAATGCTACAGCGACCACTTTCGTTCTCTTCCGTCCACGTCGTGAGGGCCCACTCAACTATGAATAGAACCATGTGATAGCTCGTCGCTTGTGGCCTTCGACGACCGGCGGCGGTGACGGCAACGAAAAGCGGTGTCTGGACTTTCAAGAGGAAGAAATTTTCTTGGAGAGGAAGACAGCCAAGGAGTTGCTCTTGGAGAGGAAGATTAGGGCTTTTGTAGAAAGAGAAAGCAACCGACCAAAAAAAAAAAAAAGAGCCAAATTATATAAGACAATTTCTATTTTAGGGTTTTGTAAGTTCCCGATCTGGCTCTCCCAAGAACCGAACCTCATATCGTAGGTTCCTTGAAATATGGAACTAAGAACTGGACCATTCCCATCGATTTGATTTTTCAATTCCCAATTCTATCTAAAAAGGTTCTCATGCCTTATAAAATTAATCAAACAACGAGCCGTGATCCAAATATAAAAGGCCATTGCATATATAGTTAACACTTTTCACACATACATACATACATATATATATATATATATATATTGAAGAATCATCCTCCGACGACAACAATAATGATAATGAGGATAAGGCATTGTTCATTTAAGAACTCCAAATGTTCTTGAAAAGAAGAAGAAATCCTTGGATAAGATTATCGTGCACTTGAAACTCAAAAAGAAAAAGAAAAGTTGTAGGTCAACCATCCCACATGGCACGATTGGCACTAACATGGATAATTCTCATATATTTTTAATTTTTGTTTTGTATGCTAGCCCAAAATTGGAAAAAGAATAAGAAAGAAAAGAAATGAAAAAAGAATTGAAGAAAAAGAATACAAAAGAATAGAAATTCGAATAAATAAATAAAATTACAAAAAATTGTCTATATCGACACCGACAAGGTATCACATAAGATGTTGCGTTCATATCAGCGATTTCCAACCAAATTGATAGAAATGACTACATCAATAAATCATCAAAAAAATTAAAACTAACTTGATACAATTGAAAAGTTTAGGATTGAATTGACTATCATACAATAGGTTCAAGGTATTTTTGGTAATTTTCCCAAACTTTATCCTACAGCAATAGCTAGCGAAGTCTAGCATATAGTCCACTTCATTGACTCATTTACTTATCGAGTTTGTACTTATATCAATTGTAATAAAATAAAATAGACTATAAATCTCTAAATGACTTGCAATTTTCATAATATAGTTAGGTTTGTCTCCACTAAGGGGCCAATTTTTCTCCATTTTTAATTGGATGAACATCAACCTCATTTAGGCTAATCCAAAAGCACACACAAAAACCTAATCTCCCCCTCCACCCTTCTCTCTCTCCTTCTCTCTCCCTTCTCCATCCTTAATTGGATAAACATCACCCTCATATGGACTAATGTAAAAAGCACACACAAAAATCTAATCTCCCACGCTCCTTCTCCCCCCCCCCCAACCTCCCGGTGCCCCTCATCCCCCTCCCCCCTTTTCCCTTTCTCTCTCTCTCTCTCTCTCTCTCTCTCTCTCTCTCTCTCTCTCTCTCTCCTACCCTCCCTCCGTGATCAACTTAGTGGAATATTCATCTAAGTAAATATTCATCTAAGTAATTAAATGGCTTTTTTAGAATTATGAGTCCTAAAGGTATTAATGTCGCTAAGCATTCATGCAATATGTTTTTAGGGTTTATTATGTTCTTAAGGGTTAACCTAACCATTTGTAATGTATTTAAAATGCGGAAATTAAACACTCAATTAATAAAAGCTCAAAGTAAAAGTGCAGAAGTGAATATCCAATACTAGTCGGAAAAGAATATTAAACCATGTGTTATAAACCCTGGAATATGAACCTCCATAAGCTTGACCAAATACCAAGTTAGGTAAAATATTACATTTATTCTGAGCCTTGAGACATGAACCCCAATAAGTTTGACAATAGAAACTAATCCTAATCCTTGAAAGTCGAGCGACATTAGGGCAAACCTAAATTCTACTCATTTTGTTAGTAGTGACAAGGCTAATCTAGGCTAAGCTAACCACTTATTGGGAAAATGATTCTAAGTCTAATTGGTTTCTATTTTCTAGCTAGACTATACTAACTAAGGTCTAAACAAATTTGATTATTAATTCCTAAGTTCATTAACTAGTCAAAGCTAAGGTAAGCTAGTGAGCCTAATTCTACTCACCATCAATCGCCACCTCCTAGACTTCTTGTCACCGCTGATGTTCTCTAATGCCTATCTCATTCATGCATTCAATCATGCAATCATTCAACTCAAGGCATTAGCAAGCTCACACAATCAATTAACAATTGAGAAGTTAGGATTCAGTTAGGTAATTTTTTATGTCAATAAGTGACTCAATCACCCATCCACCTCATAGAACTAAGCATCGATTAGTAAGGTCGATAGAAATCAATCTAGCGATACAACCCATTGTCTAGCCTTACTTAAGATTTGACTAATGGATTACAAAGCCTAAACTTAGCTCGGACTTTATCAAGTCCAAAAGAATTGGAAAACTTGAGGTTCAAGTCATTAAACATGTAAATCATTTTCATTAAAAATTGCCATCAATTAAATATCTAAATAAAGTAACGGAAGAATTATGGTTGAGTCGAGGACATGATTACACTAACTATCCAACTAATGCCCTTTATACTTAATATTGTTCAATCACCAACCAAAATATTCGGGCAACCTTCTCACTAATTATGAGTCCTCATATTCTATCACCATTCAGACAAAAGGGAGACAACAATCAACGTATTAAAAGTGCGCAATCAAGTAATAATCGAAATAGAGATGCACAAACAACAATATAGCATTTGTCTTTAAAACATTTCAAATCCTATTGTAAAGTCCTGAGAGTTTATCAATTTTGGGCCAAAAAAAAATTGATCAAAGATTTTTGCACATTTCTTAAAAGGAAACTACATAAAATTTATTTTTTAAGCTTTTTCCTAATTTTAAAAAAATGAAATTTTGTTGCAATTTTATACCTTTCTTATGTATTTTTTTATTTATTAATAAAAAAATTATTATAATTTTTTTAAAAAAGAAGAAGAGGAAATTTTACGAAAGTAACATGGATGTCGGGCCATAAAGCCCAATCGGCTCGTACCCGACCTGGGCTCGCTGATTAGGGCCCCCCACCCTGGCCCCCCGTTTTGAATCTTCGGTCGAACTAGGCTCTAAAAAGAGCCCAATTCAACTAAACTACCCCCTACGTCTAAAACTTAGGCCTAGATTCTGTTTGAGCCCAAACCAACCGAATACTTAAATGTCTTTAGACCCCACCAAGCCCATTACTCACAATTCACGGCCACGAGCACTCTCTTTTCCTTGTAAATGGAGAACGCTCGCGGATTTACAAACTAACACATTTCGATCTTCAAATGACAAAAAAAAAAAAAATAAAAAAAAAAAAATAAAGATCCTAGGAAAACAAACGCAAACTGAATGAACTGAAGCCAAAACTTTCAAAAACTCTCAACCTGGGTTGAGTTCTCTCTCTATCCCTCTTGGTGATAGCTGATTCTATCAAACAAATCCCCAAATTTCCAAACCCCAAATCTGTAACTCATGGCAGATTTCAAGCTTTTCCCCCCAATTAGACACCTCATTCCTGATTTCCTATCTCCATGGTGTCCCATTGCTGAAGGTATCGCAGCTCCGATGGGTTTCTTTGTTTTCTCCAGACCCAAGGTACCCAATCGCACCTTAGGGTTTCTGTAGCCTAAATCTGCAAATCATGATAGATTACAGGCCTGTCCTAACCGATTAGACCCCCTATTCTCGATTTCCCATCTACATGGCGCTCTTTGCTGAAGGAGTTGCAACTCTACTGGTCATCTTCGCTTTCTCTAGACCCAAGCTTCACTGATCCCTTCGACTTTCTCTAACCCAAGGTAATACCGTCGCACCTTTGGGTTTCGATGGCCAAGAAGCTTCAAGCTGAGGTAACAGTCCCTTGCCCTTGTGTCGATGCTTTCTTTTGGAGCCCTCCTCTAGTTTTATCTAGAAGCGAATCCCCTACCTATATTGCAACAGAAAACCCTTGTTTTGCCCACCAAAACCAGAGCTCCCTTCATTCCATAATCAAATACCTGTAATACTTGGCCAGCACAGAAACTGTGGGAAGAAAATGGATGAGAGGGAGAACAATCAGCTTCGATTGGCAGCACTTTGTCGACGCATGGGAGATTTGTGGTCTAAAGAGGACATCACAGACCTAGGAGACGATATAACAAAAGAAGAAAAAAAGAAAAGTGAATTAGCTCTTTATGGAAAGCTGTTTTTAAAGCCCAATGTCAATTTCCAAGCTTTCACTAACACTATGAAAGGAGCTTGGAAAGTAGATTCTGTTAAGTGCAAGCTAATTGAATCAGGTTTTTTCTAATTCATATTCCAATCAAGTGAAGAGCAACAGAGGATACTAGAATCGGGACCGTGGTCCTTTGCGAGCAATCTACTAGTACTCAGAGAAGGAGACCCAAACATACCTGAGCACTATTATGAATTCATGCACTATGCATTTTGGGTACATTTATAGGCCTTCCACAAGCCCGAGTTACTGAAGATGCCATTTGCCTTTTAGCCTCTAGATTGGGGAAAGTTGAGGAGATCAAAATTGAGGCAAGAAGCAACAACTTCCGGAAAAATGGAAAGGCCAGAGTGCTGCTCAACCTATTCAGCTTGCTCAAAATAGGATCTGTGATTAATTTTGGAGACAAAAAGTGGTGGATAGATTATAAGTATGAAAGGCTTCCTCACTTCTACTACTCTTGTGGCCGCATTGGGCATTATGCCAACTTTGTATTGAAATACCTTATGAAGAAACTGGACTTGCTGAGGATAAACCAGGTCAGTTTGGCTTGTGGCTAAAGGCAGAAGTCTGTGAAGTCAGTCCTTATTGGAAGACATTTTATGGCAAACTCGAACTATCTACCTCCGATGAAGAAGTGGTGATGGAAACTCAAACAGAGGCGACTGAAACTCCACTGAGAACAGCTGAAGATGAACCAAATGCAATAGCAATTGTTCCTGTCTAGCATGGAGAAGTAGAGCAAATGAGTAAAATCAAGGGGCAAAACTCAGACCAACACCTATTACTACTTCCTTCTCCAATAGGGAACAAGATACAATCACAGAAAATCAAGAAAGGCAAGGCAATCTATAAAACTCCTGTGGAAAAAAAAAAACAAAAGCGGGTCAGTCCCTATGAGAAGAAAACTCCACAGGAGTGTGCGGTGGATGAGAACCAAGTTTTGGATGCCCCAATTCAATCTTGGGAAGGGTGCGCACATGGGCTGTGGTGGCTGGCCCTAATAAGCCACCAAAGGATAGATGAAGATATTGAGCTGGAACTGTCAAGGGTTGGGTACCCCCTTGACAATCCAACACCTTAGAGCCTTAGTGGCTCAAGAGAGGCCCAACCTAGTTTTCCTCATGGAGACAAAAAAACAAAAATACTGTTCTAGAGAGAGTGAGGAAAAGGACTTGCTTTAAATCTTTGTTTACTATCGAGCCAATTGGTATAGCAGGAGGTTTGGCAATAATGTGGGATGAGGAGGTTAAGGTGGAAGTGGAGAGTAGCTCCGGGGAACTCATCAATATAAAATGCAAGGACTTTACTAGAGAAGACCTAATGTGGATATCCTTCTTGCATGTATCAACAAACTTTCAAGAGAGACTGAGGCTATGGTGGGATGTAAAAGATAGCAACTATCACAATCCATTCCCATGGTTATGCATAGGGGATTTCAATGAAATATTAGTGGACCGCTATAGAATTGCAGCCTTCCGGGGGTTTATAGATGACTGCTCTTTGATGGATATTGAAAGTAAGGGCTGCGCTTATACTTGGTCAAATAACAAAGAAGGCAACGCATTAGTAAAGAAGAGATTAGATAGGGCACTTTGCAATATGGAGTGGAGAGTACTATACCCAAATGTGATGGCCTTTTCCCTACCAGCAATTGGTTCAGATCATAGCCCAGTTATTCTATCCCTACACCAACAAGAAAAGAAAAGTAAGAAAATGTTTAGATTTGAACTAGTTTGGCTTCAAGACCCTGAGTGCGAGGAGGTGATAAAGCGAGTTTGGCTTGCAAATAGAACAACTAAAAGAAGCCTTACAATTAAAATAAGGCTAGTAGCTGCTGAACTAAATGAGTGGAGTAGGAAGAAGTTTCAAAACGCCCAAAATCATATCACTCCCCTTAAGTTATGGCTTTTGGAGTTAACAAATATAACGAGTCGGGAGCAAAACAGAGAGGAAATTAGCAACATTGTCAGGAAAATTGAAGAGCTGTGGAGGCAAGAAGAGATGTATTAGTGTAGGAAGTCCAGAATTAATTGGTTGAAATGGGGGGATCAAAACACCAAGTATTTTCATGCAACAATAGTTCAAAGAAGACAACAAAATAAAATATCTATACTGCGAATTGATGATCAAACCTGATGTAGGGATCCCCAGACTCCTAGTCATCATATTTGCAGCTTCTATCAATCTTTATTCACCTTAGTGGGAGCCCGAAACTATCAACTTGTATTAGAGCAATGTACAGTAGTGGTTAATGAGGAGATGAATGCAGACCTGATCAAACCGATCATAAAAGAGGAAGTTAAAGCATTTGTATTTCAATTGGGGGCAACAAAGGCACTGGGACCGAATGGATTAAATGGCTTATTTGATTAAAACCATTGGCCTATCATCAGTGATGACATATTCAGCATGGTGCAATCCTTTTTCAGCCAAGGTACATTTGATCTAGAGCTTAATAGAACCCACATAACTCTCATCCATAAAGTAACAAACCCAGAGAAAATCACCCAATTCAGACCTATAAGCCTTTGTAATTTCAATTATAAGATTATTGCAAAGGTGATGGATAATAGGTTGAAACCATGGTTGCCGAATATAGTCTCTGAGGAGCAAACTGCTTTTATAAGTAACCGGTAGATCCAAGATAATATCTTTATCGTCCAAGAGGTGATTCATCAACTAAGGGTGAGAAGGAGGAAACGCAAATTTCAAGCCATTTTAAAATTAGATATGCAAAAAGCGCATGATAGAGTTGAATGGGACTTTGTATGTGATTACATGCTGAGGTTGGGCTTCCATGAGATATGGGTCAAATGGATTAAACACTGCATTTCATTGGTGTCTTTCAGCATACTAATTAATGGTGAACCTTCAGTTGACTTTAGGCCCACTAGAGGTATTTGGCAAGGGGATCCCTTTCCCCCCTATCTATTCATAATCATGGCCAACTCCCTCTCGACTTTTATGAGAAAAGATGTACAAGATAGAAGTATCAAGGGTATTCGCCTAAATCCTACATGCCTAACCCTCTCACATCTCCTCTTTGTTGATGATGCAATATTTTTCATAGATGGAATGATAATAGAAGCTCAGAATGTTGCAAATATCCTAGACCAATATTGTTTTGTGTCAGGACAAGCCATAAACCTCAATAAATCAGGTCTTTTCTTTGGGAGAGATTGTCCTAAGAACCTTAAAAGGAATTTAGCTGCTGAATTGAGAGTCCCAATTTCTGAAAATTTAGGGAAATATCTGGGAATTCCATCTAATTGGGGCCAAACAAAAAAACAAGTGTTTGCTTGGATACTTACTAGAGTTGAAAGGAAACTTAAAGGGTGGAAAGAAAAGTTGATCTTTAAGGCGGGCAAAGAAGTCCTCATTAAAACTGTCATTCAAGCCATACCCCAATATGCTATGTCTATTTTCAAAATTCCAACTTTTATTTGTCGCACTATTGAGAAACAAATAGCCTCCTTTTGGTGGAAACATACTGTTGCTACAAGAGGAGTTCATTGGAAGAAATGGGAAGACCTGAAAATGAGGAAGGATTGTGGTGGCCTAGGCTTTAAAGACTTGGTGGAGTTTAACAAAGCTATGTTGGGGAAGTAGGCTTGGAGAACAGTCCAACAATTGAACACCTTATGGTGTAAAGTTCTTTAAAGTATCTACTACCCTAGAGGTGATCTCTGGACAGTAAAGAAAGGTATCCGTCCCTAATGAGAGGTTGGTGATGGACAGTCAATAAGAATTAGAGAAGATGTTTGACTCCCTTCTAGAAGACTTATAGGCCCAGCAAATAGGGATGATCCAAGAATGGTGGCCGATTTACTTGATCACGAAGCAAAGGCTTGGGATATAAGCAAAGTAAATGAACTGTTTGATTAAAATGTCGTGAAAGAGATTCTCCTGTAGCCTCTTAGCTTGCATCCCTGCTCAGATAAGCTTGTTTGGACAACAAATAGATTGGGTTCCTATACTGTCGAGAGCAGCTATAACCGACTACACAACAGAGATGGCCTATCCACCAAACAAAATCCATCCTCCTCCTACCAAGTTCCAAAAGCGCTATGGAATGAGATATAGGAACTCCCGACTTCCCCAAAAATCCGGTTCCTTCTATGGAAGATATGCAGCAACTCCCTCCCAACAAAAGAAAACTTGACAAAAGGCAAATGATACTTGATCCAACCTGCCAGATCTGTGGCCAAGCACTTGAGACAATCGAGCACCTATTTCTCCTATGTGACTGGACATAAATGTTATGGTCAGACCCTGAGCTCAAAGCTGACACTTCTCCAACAAGAACCACTCGCGTGGACAAATGGGTTTTCAAAAATCTTACCTCAAGAGCTGATCCACACGCAAAGTGTGGCATCCGAGAATTTAGTCGACCCTCGAATATAGGATGGCCCATAACTAAGTGATGGAATTATCATCGGACTATATCATTGGAATTATATACGAACATTACTTTGTTACCGCCATCGGACCGATGGGTCACGGTTAGAAATGGTTCAATCATCGAATAAGTCATAGTCCCATCCCTGCATGCTATCACCAATGAGACCAAGGATGTGCCATAAAATGTGTCGACAAGATATCTTCTATGTTGGTTTTAGCCGTCCAATCATATCCTGCGAACTGAACCTCCCATGCACATTGTCGCGATTCCGTGCAGCCACGTGAGTAATGATATTTCAACCCATTTACCTGCTGAAAATAAGAATAAAATTTTGGAAAATTTGAGGCTGTGTATTAAGGACCATACGGCCACAAAGAAAATAAACATAAAAGTAATTTGCTGACTCAATTAACCCAAGCTTTCCTTAATTGTCGTCGAAATGGGGCAATGAGTTCTGAAATCTTGACCGAAGGAAGCCCAGTAACACCACGTTGCTTCCTTGGAGGCAGCCAGCAAAGCTCAAGGAAGAGCAAGTTGAAGACACGTCCTCCCCAAGCTGTCTTCGGTTCTTGCTGCCACCGAAGGTTTTGCATGCAAATTAACTAGTTTGTCAATTAATTGAGAAGCTAGTAGGCGGATTAGTCGAGAGAGAGAGAGAGAGAGAGAGAGAGAGAGAGAGAGAGAGAGAGAGAGAGAGAGAGAGAGAGAGAGAGAGAGAGAGAGAGAGAGAGAGAGAGAGAGAGAGAGAGCGAGTGAGCAACGAGCGGAGAGAAAGGAGGGAAGAAGACCGCCCTCTGCCGAGCGTGCGTGTTGCTGTGGCCGTCACCGTGCACCCCTCGCCGCCTCACCGCACGCCATTGACACCGTAGGACTCGAGACAAGTGAAAGTCCATTAATCTATGTGATGCAATGCTGTGATTGTCTTGTGTAGTGCAAATGGATTTGAGAAATGTCGAGATGAAGGTTGAATACTAAAGTGTGGGTGATGAAAGTGAATTTGGAACTAAGAAAAACGAGAGGATACTTTGGTATTTCTACGTGTTCTTTTAGGGTCTTTTGATCTAGAGTTAATGTAGATTTTATGAACTCTAGAAGTAAATTAGACAAGGTATAGGTATGAGATTTTCTTGAATCTATGCTGTCCAGAGTAATTCGCACGTAGTCAGTAGCTTCGATGTTTGTTTTTAGAAGTTTTAATATGAATTTAGCTTTTACTACTTCATGAGAGTTGTGCGGAATTGTTTAGATTGTAACATGTATTCACGCTAGGTTTTCTGTATTAGTATAATGAGTACAAGATCGATTTCGGTGTGTGTTGTTTGCTGTTCGCGGGTAAAACCAGAAGAAAATTCTGAGCGTATATTAAATTTCTTATAGAATTTTCGGGAATTGGTTGAGCAGTATGTTTTCAGCAAAAGCGTGACATGCGTTTGTGCGTGCATCATTGAGTTTACATCTTTAGTCAAAGAGGTCAAGGAACTTTATATTGTTGTTAGGGAATGTCGATTGATGGAATGAAATTCGGATTAAGTTATGCGAGTTGATATTCTCTGTACGTGACTGCATTTTTATTTTGGGGGTTCTTATTTTCAATATACTTGAGTATACTTCTGAAGGTGAATGCATTTCGGCTATTATTTAGCAGCATGATGGTTTTACATTCGATAAGTTACTTGGTACCGAGATTTTGATAAAAACTCATGAGACTTCCAATGTCATTGCATTGAAAATATTCTTGATCTTGAAATGAGTTAAGATGTTAATGATACTATCGGACCGTTGAGTCAATGATGCCCCGGGAGTCAGGAGGCCCGAAGGCTCGAGTGAGTCGATGTCCTTTGGATGCCTGGGGTCCGTAGTGCCCTAGAGGTTTTCTCCCGGAGCTTCGGGATGCCCGGTTGTATGCTTGTCGATACGTAAATTCGGAGGGTAGGAGTAACTATTTATATGGCACACCCCGGAGATTCCTCGTGATGCCAGGTGGGGTGCGAGATGCCCAAGGGTGTGATGTAACACGCTCTGGATGCCCGGTGGCCTTGTGTGGTTGAATGCCAGAGGCTTTCGCGATGCTAGGGTGGGTGTGAATGCCCAGAGGGACGCAACCATTGGTCTTCCGGGAGGTGAAACCTTTTTGAATATTAAAAATTGATGGTTCTACTAAGCGTGTGTGTGGTCTGGTTATAGGATTAAATTGTGTGACATGGAATGGGACATGTCATAACAGTTTGATTCTGTAATCGGGACTCATGTGACTAAACATAATGTATCTCGTTTCCTTTGAATACGGCATGTGCCATTTGCATTAAAGAATTGCATGAATTTGAGGCATACTCATTTCTTTGATAATACGATTTGTCTATCTTGTATGAAACTGGATAGTTATAGTTTTGCATGATATAGTTTAGTGGATCTTTTACTACTGAGTGGTTGTACTCACCTCCTTTTGGGGACTAACATTTCAGACTAGAAGATATGCCTTTGCTACCAGTCATTCCTGGCACATTTTATGGTATTCCAGTCGACTTTAGTGTGAGTGTTCGGAGCACCACCATCCTAAGATACGAGGGTTGGTTTTTGTTCGAGTACGGGTACTGATCATGTTTGACATTGGTCCTCCCATTGGCCCAGTGATTCAAGAGTTTCTGACTGTGTTCGTCCACTGTGATGGGAGTACATTGGGGCCGTTGCCACCACCGCCAGCTGATGGATCGGACTGGGTGTGACCGAGAGTGATGGTTAGCAGATGAAGCATTTTTGGACCGCCGACACTGACTGATGGGCATGGTTGTTAGAGAGTTGAGTACCTTTTAAAAAAAGCCGAGTTTAGAAAAATCTTGGCATTTTGATGTACCGACTAAGATGTCCATCAAGTTTATGTAAATAAAAGTGTCTGGCTTTTACCTATAAAAATATGTAGTTAGTGTGCATCATTTCTGAATATGGGATAGGGAGATGTTAAATATGCTTCCGTTATATTTCTGCGCAGGGACCAATGTAAGAATTATAAACCCCCAAGACTCATGGACTTCCTGAAAATTTCATGATATCAGAGTATAGACCTTCAGGTAGAGAGAAAGCAAGTGATTTGTGGCGATCCCAGCGGTTTGGGGGTCATTCAGGGGGTGCCACACAAAGACCCTCTTCTTCGGTATATTATGGCGGATCTGGAAGGCTCGCGACTTAGTGATCTTCCAAGGAAGGAAGCCCAACCAGCTCAACACCCAATCCAAAGCCCGAACAGCCATCGATCTTTACACGAAATGGGTAGACAAGGGGCTAAGCCTAAGCAAACGAAATCAAGCCAATTTAGAAATCCCGATGAACTAGGCCTTACCTGGTTTGCAGGAGTTGAAGCTGAATATCGACGCTTTCTGGTGCAGATCGTTGCTTGCAAGAGCGGTGTCGGGAGTATGTAGAAACATTGCTGGCGTCCTCGTCGATGGCTTCACCAAAAAAATTCGTGCTCCGATGGCTTCAATGGCTGAAACCCTAGCTATGAGAGAGGCTTTGCTGTGGGTGAGAGAAAGAAGATCTGCACAATCAGAACTCCAACTGCAAGTCTTCAAGAGAAGTGATCTGTAGGTGTGCATATCATCCGACAACTTATCTTTGGTGGAGTGCTTATTGGGCTGGGTTGAACCACCTTGAAAGGCCCAATCAATAGTAGCTGATTGCACAAGAATTTTGGCCCAGCTTAGTGAAGTTTCAGTCCTCTACGAACCAAGGGAAATCAACAAGGCCACGGATTGGGTCGCTAAAGCCCACCAAGCCAACTCTCTTCCAACTAATTGGGTTTCATTTCCTCCTCAACCTTTAATTTCTATCTTGTGTTTAGACTTTACATCTAATGGTGCCCCTTTTATGGGCTAGTAATGAAATCATTTTCCTTTGGCAAAAAGAATGAACTAAAGATGAAAGTTATGATTTTCTGAAAAAAAAAAGATCGAGATGTTTTGATTCAAAAGAGTTTCCTCGAACAAGAACGTAGCTTCGTTTAGACATTATCACTAACACATGGCAGTTAGCTCAGGTGTAAAGCACAGAGACAGGTTCACGCGAGCTTGGTTTAAGCATTTCGTCGAGCATGTGGTGGGCATGAAGTAAGGAGAACGTAGAGATATCCGAGATTCAAACTCAAATCAAAATGCGTAAACAATGAACAAGCAAGACTCAGCTTCTGCATAGGGATGACTCATTTGCACTCAGTACTGGCATGAATGAAAGACAACAAGTCTCGACCATAAATGAAGAACACGAATGAGCATCTATTTGAGGCATTTTGTCAAGCAGGTGGCGTGCACCGTCTGAGGAATGAACAAGCCAGGGTCTCAGGCGAGGACCAAGACAAATAGCAAAGGACTACAAAGGACCGTCCAGCAGCAAAGCACGACATACTTGGGTTGGGACTCGCGGGAACTGGAGAACTGAAGGATCCAGACCGGTGTGCCCAAAACAGGGCACAACATAGTGCATTTGTGCGCTCGGCTGAAGAGGCACTACCAAGCTCGGCGACGGCGGCAAGGAAGCGAGCCCGATGCTGGTTCCTTTCCTCTCACATCAGCCCCCTTTCCCTTCCATCTCCAGCTCACAAACTGCTGTTGATCAGCCTACTCCCCCAGCCTGTGTATGTGCCTGCAACGATTTCGGTTCTTGGGGTAAGTTGGTAGCATTTTCGGCTAAGATAGCAGTAAGTGCTCTTGGGTTTTGTCAACCGTAGGTGCTGCCACGTTGCAGCCGTGTGTCATCGTTTCCCCTTTTCTGAAATCGTAGCTGCCGCCCTCTCGTTGCAGGTCCTTCTTCTGCTTTGTCGCTTCTGTTCGTGCGAGGGGGAGAGAGAACGACGTGGGGTGAGGGCCGGGCCAAGAAAGAGAGAAAAAGAAAGGGCCCAGCCCTACATAGAAAATTTCAATCTCTAATTTTCAATGTAATTTATCACTGAATGTTAAGCAAAAAATGTAAGTGTGGATGCCCATCCCAATAAGATTGTAGTTCACACATTCCCTCTAAACTTGTAGTGGTTCATAATCATCGCCTATAGCATTGGCATCAGGTTGAATAACCTGTTGCTCACAACTAGGATTCCTACGTCCGTAGCCTTGAACACCGGTCTTGGCCAGCAGCTAGTCAATTGTCCTGAACATGACGGCCTTAGCCTCCACCCGCTCTTCTGCTATGCACAAGTTCGGTGTGACCCGGAGCATAGCCTCAGGCAGGTATGTCCACTGCCCCAGCCTGCACCACTCAAAGGCTGCTAGAAAGCGAGGCTCTCCTTGGTGAAGGCGGTTGTGAGCCCTGACCGCTACATGAAGGTCTTAAGGGTGCATATTTGGGCCAGGTCAGGCTTGTAGCAAGCGAAGTCCACGGGGTAGACTTTTTTGGGTTGGGTAATGAAGTAGAGAGTGACCAGAAACACCATGACGGTCAAGCAGAGCACGGTGGCGATGAGATCGAACCTGAGTTGGCTCCTGAGCTAGGCCAGGTCTCGAGTTGTGAGGGTCGAGAGGTGGGCCGAAGAGATGCTGATGAGTGGCACGAGGAGTAAATACTTTGTGCTAGAGATGAAGTGGTGATAGCTGAGCTTCACGTACTTGAGCCACACTGACAAGAGAAAGTTTGGGAGGTTGTGGTTCGATGGTTTGTCCAAATCTTGGCTTCGAGGTTCGACTAAGACGGGGACTGTTTGACCTCGGTTTTGTCAACTGATCTGTTGATTGGCCATTTCTGCAGAGAAGACAAGATTCTTGTAGCTTCGAGGATTTCTTGTGTGTCTTCTTCAGAGCGGTTTCCTGAAGATTTCCTGAAGAATATAAAGGACGAGAACTTGGAGTTTCACAAGCAAACAGAGGAAAATGGTAGAGAGAGAGAGAGAGAGAGAGAGAGAGTCTTAGCAATGCACGGGGAAGATGGCAAGTGTTTGGGGTGGAATTAATAGAGTGCGTGGAGAGCATAGAGTAATTAATACTTCTGTTGCCAAGATTAATTGAGAGCTTTGATAGCATAATTGTCTTTGAATTATTATGAAAATATTAGCTTGTTGTGGGCTGCAAATTCTTAAAGGAATAGATCTTCCAACAATTTATAATTATTTATTATTTAATTTTGTGTAATCCACAATAAACTATTATTCTTATATTAAATCAAAAACGGCCAACCAATCATTTCTCATTAATTTATATCAAATACTTATCAAGAGATGAGAAGTTATTGTTGGGAAATTATGACTTCAAATTGGGTAGGACAATGAAGTTGGATCTTTAGAGTAATCAAGTTGGACTTAGAGGCGTGATATCACTTTCTTTCAAGATCTATTTGCCCCAAAAAGTTGCTAATGGTCATCAGCAAATTTCCTCCAGGGTACAACAAAGTCTCAAATAAGAATATTATATAGCAATTCTAGTATTTCTCCAGGGTCTCTCATGGAAAACAATTGGAAACAATGGCTATATAATCTTTTAAAAGAAGACGAAAAATGGAAGAAGATAATTGTTTAATCTCAAAACAATGTTACTTATCTTTGTCTTTTAAATAGAAGCAACTCTTCAAAAGGTTTCAAAAAAGAAGAAAGGCAACCTTTTGGGAAATGTTGCAAAATGAACAAGTACGTCTCAAAGGTTACATTGAAAATGTATAACAAATTTGGAATTAAATAAGTAATAAATAAAAAAATAACCGTAATTTTTCGTGAACAGTCGCACTGTTTCAATCAAGACTTTATGGTTAATTTTATAGAAATAAATCCGAATTTTCAATAAATAAAAATAATGATCATCGGTTAGTGCCAAATCTCATCCACGTGCGCACTCACATATTTTCGATGTGAGACAAGGCACCTCTTCATTTGTTTTATAAACAAATTACCAACAATCCCCCACTTTTGTTTGTAAAACAAAACAAGAAATAAAACGTTAGAAATATACAACCAAAATTTCCGTGAGATTAATATACATATATAAAAGTTTCTTTCGAGTTAAGCCTTTACTTAGTGTAAGTATCTCAAAGCTCTATCAAAGTGACAAGTAGCTCGGCATATAATAGAACCATACATACCGCACATATACTAACCTCTTGTTTCAGCGAGAAATTCTATATTACTCTGTACTATTATGGCCTTGTGTTTGATCCTGTTTTATGAGCTCTCTAGAAAACAACCCAAACTTTCGTAAGAAGCGGCACCACTTCTAAGCTCATATAGGTGAAGTATTCACCATGTGTTTCTATAACTATCAACACATTAAAAATTTGTACTATACTTCATTAAGAATTCAATTCAACCTAAAAAAATGTAATAGGCGATATTGACTTCTCATATCGGAATTATGGCAGTATCAAACAATCACATTCAGTAAATTGTTCTTATCTATTAAACCTTGTAACTAGTAATATTCTAAAAAAAGGTTGGGTTGCCATTACTGGTGATTTTAATTAAAGGATTTCAGTCCCGTTTCTTATGAGGTCATTATTACCATGTCTCTTGGTGAAGCCTTTGTCAATGGATCGACTAGATTATTATTTGACCTCATGTAGACAATTGTTATGGTATCATATTTAATCAATTGTCTCACATACTCATGTCTTAGACCAATATGTCAAGACTTACCATTATAGATGCTATTATAAGCTCTTGCTAAAGTGGCTTGACTATCACAAAGATAGAAATATGAGGCATAGGACTAGGCCATAATTTGATACTCAACAACCAATTCCTAATCCATTGAGCCCCTTTTCCAGCTGCCGCTAAAGCAATGAATTCATATTCTATCATTGATTAAGTTATGTATATTTGTTTCTTGCTCGTCCAAGAAACAACACATTCCCCTAATGTGAAACTTCATCCAGTAACGGATTGTTTATCTCTCACACTTGTATCCTAAGTAGCATCAGCGTATCCTTTTAATATAGCTAGATTATTATAGAACAATGAGATAACCCTCCAATGTTCTATATTGGATTACTAGTATTTACTCAACTTGCATATACAAAAAGTAATATTAGGTTTAGTATAATGCATCGCATACATTAAAGACCTTATAGCACTAGCATATTTAAATTGTGTTACTGCTCTACCAGTATTATAATTTAATTTAATATTGAAACAAAATGAGTACACATTTCTTTCATGTCATCACTTTAACTTAAAGAATAAACCCCACTATTTTATTTAATTTTTTAAATTTTAACACCCAATAAAGTATCTACTTCACCCAAATCTTTCATTTTGTAATTGAAAGTTAGACACTTCTAAGTCTCAATGACTCCAATCATATTAGTTCTAAAAAAAAAAAAAATCATATAATCAATAAGAGAACTACTAACCTTCCCCCCAAGGCTCTACACTTCTTCCTCAATCAAGAAGTGCTTTCATTCACTTGGAGACATCTGGCTTCAAAAAGCTACGAGTAATTACCCAAGTGACAGGAAGTGCATGCTGTCTAGAATCAAAGATGAATAACGTGCACAACCGGTGCTTCAATCTCTTTATACCGAAGGTCGAATCTGCTGTTATGAGACTGCGGAACCCAGAACAGATCATTCGTTGCAACTGCCCTTCTATTTGAATGCCCAGGATGAAAGCATCTGTTTCTGAAGTGTCTTGATAGAAGAATATGGATTTCTCATTTCGTTCAACTCAGAACCTTGCATGAATGACTAGTGTCGTGATAATCGACTCAGTACAGAGCAAATCCAACGCCGTGGCCAATAAAGATTGAATCGATGCGGCCAACGACACACGCAACACAAGACACCCATCCGAATACCTAAAGAGAACCACAACTCGTGTCTCAGAACAAACAACCACACGCAAAAGCTTCTTCCGGTATTAGTCAGGGTCAACTACAATCACCCTGCTAGCCTCAGTTAGATTTGTCCTTGAACCACCAACGTTTGTCATCAGAATAAATATGAACACGTCATCCGAATTGTTGAGCTCATCTATCAAAGCCATTCTTTGTATTACAGGAGTGAGACCATCCAGTCTTCGGTACTTGCATTCACTGCGAAAGTACCTCCTACTTGGTATGGATCCAAAATGCCAATCAGCGAAAGAGATTAAAAGGCATCTTAAAAAAAAAGAGAATGAATCCATCATGTGTCTTCCCCTTGATGAGACCGAGTAATTGAAGTGTGCAGGGACCCGAACAACACATTCTTGATAGTCATATCAAGGTAAGCCTCAGCGGTCTCACGCATCTTTGTGAGGAGCGTGGATGAAATTTCCTCCACAGCAAACTGCTTCTTTACGACCTTGAAATTGACGACAATCATGGGCTTGAGGCTGGGACCAGCAATGATCCTTGACGGCCAATGCCTCATGTTACTTTGGACCGAAGGATCGCTAAATCTCCTCTCGAAAAAAGATCTTGCACTCTATCTCATGATCAGAGTCTCGGCATCCCCGACGTCATTTTTACAAGATGAGATGCCGTCTTGCTTGATATTTCCATGATGGATTTCGCATCGTGAGCAAGAGCCTCATTCATCACCTTTTGCTCCAATAAAATAATGTCGTAATTCAATACTCCACCATTCTTGTCTTCTCCATCACGATAGATGCCGTCAAGATTTGTAAGTGTTGAGTCCCAAACCGAACATCAAATACAGAGACAAGACATGGCATAGCATTGGGCGCACAAAAGACATAAAACACGCCCTTATGACAGAACCAAAATGGACAGATAAAAAAAAATAGAGAGAGAGAAAATTCAAGAGAAAAGAGAGAGAGCCTGTAGATCTTCTTTGAAACTCTGGCCAACGGTGATGAGTGATGATTGTTGGCGTCGACTAGAAGCCATCGAGGAAAAGACCTGTTGGGAAGTGAAAGAACCTGTCCACTTGCATGCGTCTGGTGCTCGCATCGCGCAATGGCGAACCTGGCCTCTTGCATCTTTATCCACGGCCACACGTTTCCTCGAGATTTACGGCCACCAGATGCCTCGAGATTTACTAATCGGCATTGGCAAGGGACTCGATTTCAACTGCTTCCTCAAGACAGCGTTCCACGACATGGACGCCAAATATGGACCCTTGGCTGCTGCTAGGCGAAATTATTATTATTATTATTATTATTATTTATTATTATTTTTTTAATGATCTGGGCCTTCGCAAGAATACTGTCACATGGAATGTCATGACCTCGGCTAGATGCTGAATAAGGATGTGCCCTCTTGGAACTCCAAGATCCTTCATTTTCATGTACTCTTTGTCTCTTGGATGCCCATGGGTGTGGTAAGGAACCATTGTACTTGGTGAGAGGCGAAATATTCGCCATCATCATCATCATCTTCTTCTTCTTCTTCTTCTTAGTCTTCTCCTCATAAATTGAATTGGACTCTTGACTCCATTGCTACAAAAATAAATCCTTAAAATTGTTGGGAAAATATGGCTTCGAATTGGGTAAAACAATAAAGTTGGATCTTTAGAGTAATCAACTTGGACTTTGAGGTGTGATATCATTTTTTTTAAAGATTTATTTGCCCCACAAAGTTGCTAATGGTCACAGGAAAATTTCTTCCAGGATTCAACAAAGTCTCAAATCAGAATACTAGATAACAACTCTAGTATTTCTCCAGGGTCTCTCATGAGAAATAATTGGAAACAATGGCTATATAATCTTTTGAAAGAAGACAAAAAATGGAAGAAGATAATTGTTTGATCTTAAAACAATGTTACTTATCTTTGTCTTTTGAATAGAAACAACTCTTCAGAAGGTTTCAAAAAAGAACAAAGGCAACCTTTCAGGAAAGGTTGCAAAATGAACAAGTACGTCTCAAAGGTTACGTTGAAAAGATATAAAAAATTCAGAATTAAATAAATAAAAAATAAAAAATAACCGTAACTTTATGGTTAATTTTATAGAAATAAATCCGAATTTTCAATAAATAAAAATAATGATAATTGGTTAGTACCAAATCTCATCCACGTGCGTACTCACATCTTTTCGATGTGGGACAAGGCACCTCTTCATTTGTTTTACAAACAAATTACCAACAGTTATAATATGTAATTCGGTACATGTGTCCAACTAGTTTGTGGCAACTGTTGGATGATGAGGGCCCCAAATTGATTAAGTGGGAAATATATGACTTCATATAATCAGTATGAATTTAAGATATAAATGAATAAGTGGTTACTTCCTCTTGTGTGATATATTGTGAATCAATGTCAAACAACTTGAGTGTGTGCTTAATTTGATGCTTGTGCAATCGTTTGTGATGTGAATTGTTGCGGAAAGATCGTTCTACGAAGGTCCGAATGGTGCGAATTGTGAACCTCAACCTCCAACCAAACCTATGATTGGCAATCTCAGCATGAATGTGACCTGTTGACGAACCCGTGTCAACCAACCAACATTATAGATGCCACGAGCTAAAGAATAAGTTATCTCGCTCGATAAGTCAAATCGACCGTCCCAGAGAAACCTTAATAAGGTCAAGTCCTCAATAGAATAGTAGAAGAGAATCTCTCGGCTTTTTTCCTAAAAATAAAATAAAATATATCCCCCAAAGAAATTCAGTCAATCTTTAATATATGCCTTCTAGCCGCCACACAAACCCTAAAACCAACCCTAGAAATCTAATGCGTCATATTCTATAATATACCTAAACAAGAAGATATATATTGACTTTGTCAAATATTTGGTGATCAGATAATCAAATTGCGCCAAGATTTCCAAGATTCTTTAAGATTTGATCCAAGGTCATCTCGACGCCGAAGATCACAAACCATGATGCCAATAGCTTACCTGAATTGCTTGGCCCGCACTCGAGTAATCAAACTAGTAGGAATAGACAATGGGTCCCTAGCACCACCTCCTTGATATGGCTCGATGTCCACATCATTCTCTCCCCCGTGCAAAGGATTTGCCCTCAAATCATCATTTGCATCAAAAAGAGTCAAGTTAGAAACATTAAATGTAGCACTAACGTCATACTTACCTAGAAGATCAAGCTTATAGGCGTTATTGTTAATTCTTTCCAACACCATGAATGGTCCATCCCCTCGCGGTAATAACTTAGAATGTCGCTACTTAGGAAATTGCTCCTTGTGCATATGAACCCAAATTCAATTGCTAGGTTCAAACTCCACTTCCTTGTGTCATTTGTTGGCTTGTCTTGCATATTGCTCATTTTTGCGCTCAATATTTGCGCGCGTCTCCTCATGCAACATCTCGACAAATTTAGCTTTCTTTGCTCCATCTAAATCCACACGCTCATCAACAGGTAAAGGGGTTAAATCTAACGGAGTTAACGAATTAAAACCATAGACAACCTCAAATGGTGTAAATTTAGTAGCAGAATGCATGCTCCTATTATATGCAAACTCAACATGCGGTACACAATCTTCCCAAGATTTTATATTCTTTTTAATAATGGCACGCAACAATACCCCTAAAGTTCTATTAACTACCCCGGTTTGACCACCAGTCTGTGGATGATAAGTAGTAGAAAATAACAGCTGTGTTCCTAGTTTTTTCCACAGTGTTTTACAAAAGTGGCCAAGAAATTTAGAATCTCGATTTGAAACAATCGATCTAGGCATGCCATGCAAATGTACAACCTCCCTAAAGAACAAATCAACAACATGAGACGCATCATCAGTTTAATGATAAGGTATAAAATGAGCCATCTTTGAAAACCGATCAACAACCACATAAATAAAATCTCTACCATACTTAAACCTAGGCAATCCTAACACAAAATCCATAGAAATATCATTCCAATGATAAGTTGGAATAGGTAATGGTGTATACAAGCCATGTGGTTTAGTTGTAGACTTAGATTGCTTACAAGCAATGCATCGCTCACAGACATGTGTGACGTCTCTTTTCATATGTGGCCAATAAAAATGTTCATGTTACACTTCATAAGTCTTATTAATGCCAAAATGTCCCACTAAACCACCACTATGTGCTTCTGATATAGCTAGTATGAGTACCTAGAGGGGGGTGAATAGGTATATAAAAAATTTCTCGAAGCTTGCACAATATTTAAACAGTTAATGATTCAATCGCAAGAGTTAAATATCAATCGAGAGACTGAGTAAGGGAAAGAGAGAATTGAACACTCAGTTTATAGTGGTTCGGCTTGATTCAAGCCTACGTCCACTCTTCTGCACTGACAGCCGATTGGCTGGATTCCACTATGATCAAAGAGATGTTACAGTGTTGATCTTCCTTGATTTCTAGGTGTAGATGATCTACCACACTCACTCAAGGCGTCACTAAGTATATACTCTCTCTGTTTACAATTTCGCTCGGACAGTCTCAAATAACAATCAAGGATCTTCAAACTCTGGAATTTTTCTATCAATCACACACTCAAAACAACTAGAACGTCTTCTTTTTATACTCCTTTATGCCATCATAGCCGTTGGCACTTACCAAAGGAATTCCTCCAATCTACCCGTTGGACGGAATCAATCAAGAAGATCATCCGAGCTATTTAAGGAATCTGATGATAGCCCATCAATCCTGTTCGCCCATACAATCAGGATCTCGGTTTCCATGAATAGAACATTCCAAGATTATTTCGTCGACCAACGGATCTTCAATCGATCTTAGATAAGAATTAAAGAATCCGAAATAATTATCCAACCAAAGAATCTATTCCAGAGAATAGGATCGAATCCTCAACCATAAACCTCGGCTTTGGATTTCCTTCGTCACTGGATTAGAAAGACTGTCAGTGAGAATAGACTTAAGTCTTGAGTCTTGAGTCTTAAGTCTTGAGTCTTGGGTCTTGAGTCTCGAGAGAACAAAGTCTTCAGACTTTAAACTGACGGTCTCCGAACATCCAGACTTAGACTGAAAGAAACGTTTTGTCAGCTTCAAAATATTCTGGAAAGATTTCTCCAACAATCTCCCCCTTTTTGATGGTGACAAAAACTTTCTTGAAGATTTGAACATCTTTGACCTGCAAAACATTTCTCAAGCAATATGGCTAACTCATAAAGATTAATAAAACAACCAGACTCTGCATCCACAGAAAATTGGTTAGTCTTTCATGAGAAACACCATATAACTACACTTGAATAAATGCAACCAGTCAAGCATCATAATCGACAGTCAATTCAGTCAAGTTCACATCCAAGTTCAAGTTCTCAAGTCATACTCAAAAATAAACATAACCACAAAAGTCAAAGTTTAAAAGATGATGTTTGTTCAAATTGGTTTTCTCCCCCTTTTTGTCAGCATTGAAAAGGGTGAGAAAGGAGTCATGTCTGCTTGGGAATGCGCACGATCTGGAAATCCCCAATGGACTGGACTACTCCTTCGAGCTTCTTCAGATCTTCTCTCAGATGAGCTACCTCTTCTCCCTTGGCATTGGCTTGAATTTGCAGAGCGAGGTCTTTGAGTCTATCCTCCATAGAGACTGAAGATGCTTGTCCAGCATTCTTCAAAACTTGGATTTCACAGTCCAGAACATATATCTGGTTCCGCATTTCCAGAAGAATATTCATGATGCTACGAAAGTCTACAGAATCATCCGTCTGTGTACTTGCATTGACTCTCTCAGATGATGTGTATGCAGACGATGGCGCTTTTGAATGGTCTGGCAGATTTGGAATCGATGCATCACCTTCTTCAGGCAATTGAGAGACCTGAACTTCTTCTGGGTCTTCTGGAGATTGTCTTAGATCTTTACTGACAGCAGCAGGAGGTGTAGACCTCTCTTGCTCGCTAACTCCCCCTGTCTCTAGGACATTGAAAGGGGAAGAGTGATGATCATGCTCTTCATTTCCCTTTTCTCCAGAATTGTCAGCAGACTTTTCTTTTTCTCCTTCTTCTTCTTCTTCAACTTCTTTCTCCTTCTCTCTCTGTTCTTCTTCTTCTCTGTTCTGCTGAAGATCTGTTTGATGAGACACAGAACGTCTTGTTCTTGTTAGCGCTTGGATAGTGGGATCTTCATCATCTTCATCTTCATCTTCATCATCATCAGCAAGGATGAGAGTTCTTCTCTTCTTCTTCGATGGGGCACCCATGGCCTCCTTTCCTTTCCTTTTTGAAGCAGATTGGACTGGAGTTTTCACTTTGAATTTCTCCATTGCCTTGGAGAGTTCTTGCAGACGCATCTTCATTAACATTTTCAACCCTACCACCATCTTTTCACACGGTCGATCACAAAATGTATGCGGTAGTTCAATGTTCAGATGTCTGAAGATCTTGGTCACCAGACCAGGATAAGGCAATTGTCCTTTGTCTTTTGACAATGCTCTGTACATATGGAAGAGAATAGTGTGCGGGAGAGAAAACTTCCGTCCTGAGTTGATCGCATACATCAACTTTGCTTCAGGAAGAGACACAGAAGTCTTTGACGTAGACTTTGGTCTGAGACAGTTAATCACAATCTTATGAAGCACGATGTTGATGGCCTTCATCCTCGAGTAGGTAATTTTTTCTTCTCGCGTCCATATCTTTAACAAGATCCGAGTAGTACGAGGTGTGAGACTTTGATAGGGAGATATCGTCCCCGTTCAACTCCAACAATGTCCGCCAACATATTCACATCTACCACGTAGACTTGATCTTGAACACTGAATGAAATTCTATTCGCATCCAAAAAGCTAAGATTTGAATAAAAATAGGCGGTCAATTGAGCATACCCGTCTGTAGAGTCAGAGCAGATAGTCTCAAGTTGAAGCAAATTCAACTTTTCTCTTAAGTTCATGTTGATGGAATCCAAGAAGTCAAAATCGACACTTCTAGGGTTTATCACCCCTCTTTTCAACAGTCTGAAATATACTTTCTCCTGATCCTTGGATTTAAACAAATCCATCCGATTTCCTTTTACCTTTGCTGCAACACCCATTCTAGGTTTAAATTCAAGGAACATTTTGTCATCATCGTTCCCGTCAATCAGATTTTGTCCTGGCATACGAGGATCACTGGGAATGTTCTCAAGAGCCTCCTCTGCCCTTCCTTTAGGAGCAATTCCCAATTCTTCCATTTTCCACAGAAAAAGATACTCATTTCCATAATTTTTGTCCTTAAGGAAGTCATCTATATATTTTAACGGAGAACCAGAGGTTTTCAACGCACGATAAAGCATATAGATAAAGGAGGGTCTTTGGACTCTTTCGGGTCGGCTTCCTCGATTATCTCTTCTTCCAGATGTTGACTTGCATCTTGTGGGGTAGGAGGTGCTGAATGACGTGGAGGAGAGCGAATCGGACTTTGTCGCTGACTTGGTAAGTCTTCTTCCTCTCGTAAGATCGAAATGAATCGGCCCCTTCTCCATTCTTTGTGGTCCCCCGCTTGCTATTCTTGATGATTTCCTCGAAGACGACATCTTCCTTTGTCTATTGGAAGATTCCTTCACTTGCTTTTCCCAAGAAAAAATGACCACTTTCTCGACGACTTGACAAACGTATCGGAGTAGAAACAAGTATTGGGAGGAGAGTGTCTTTTTAGGGTTTTGAAGATTTGGGCGAAGAAAAGTAAACCGTATATATATATGTACCTCGGATTTGAAAAGAGAAGTTTAAATCGGTACAAGGAAGGTGTACGAACATATCGTTTCAAAATCAATAACTACCAAAATTAATTCCTTGAAAAATTTTCGAATTATATCTAAAAGAGAGATCGTACCTTTTCGATAAAATAGCAACTTACAGTCTTTAGCCATGAATGATTGAGTCTCATGATTCAAAGTCAGAGTCTTAGAGTTGGTGAGTCTCTAGACTTTAACTTCTTCAAGCTTCAAAATGTTGAGTCTTGAGCGGATGAAGTCGAATTGATTTTTCTCCAAAGGCTTTGTGAATATATCCGCTAGTTGACTCTTTGAATCAACAAATTGAATCGAGATTTCTCCATTTTGAATATGATCTCTAATGAAGTGATGTCGAATCTCAATATGCTTTGCTCTTGAATGAAGGATTGGATTTTTGGTGAGATTGATCGTTGCCGGTGTTGTCACATCCGATTTCGTGCATGAGTCTTCAATGCCAAAGTCTTGTAGCTGTTGTTTTATCCATAGAATTTGCGAACAGCAGCTTCCAAGAGCTACATACTCGCTTCGTCGTTGAGAGAGCTACGTGCTTTGCTTCCTTGAGAACCAAGACACCGTCCCGTTTCCAAGCGCTTGACAAGTTCCGAAGTGCTCTTTCTATCGACTCGAACCGGCCAGATCGCATCTCGAGTATCCTAGAAGATTAAAGTCTCCCCTCTTTGGATACCAAAGACCGATGCTTGAAGATGAAGCAACGTATTTGATGATACGTTTCACGGCAATGAGATGTGATTCTCTAGGATCCGATTGAAACCTAGCAGAGATGCAAACACTCAACAAAATATCAGGTCTAGAAGCAGTAAGATAAAGAAGTGAACCGATCATGCTCCTGTACAGCTTTTGATCTACTTTCTTCCCTTCTTCATCCTTGTCTATCTTCTGAGAGCATGACATTGGTATGTCAGTCTTCTTGCAATTTTCCAATCCAAATCTTTTGACAAGATCATTAGCATATTTTTCTTGAAAGATAAAAGTTCCTTCCTTCAATTGCTTTATTTGAAGGCCAAGAAAAAATGTTAATTCTCCCATCATACTCATTTCAAACTCATCCTGCATAGACTTAGAAAATTTCTTGCAAAGACTTTCATTAGAGGATCCAAAAATAATGTCATCAACATATATTTGAACGAGTAAAAAAAACTTTTGTTTTCCTTTTTGATGAACAGAGTAGTATCTACTTTACCTTTGACAAATCCGTTCTGTAATAAGAACTTACTTAGTCTGTCGTACCAAGCTCGAGGTGCTTGCTTTAGACCATACAGAGCCTTTTTCGATCAAGACCGAGTCCGGCTTCTTTGGGTCTTCAAATCCAGTGCGGTTGTTCCACATAAACTTCCTCTTGGATAAATCCATTTAGGAAAGCACTTTTGACGTCCATTTGGAATAACCTGAAATTTTTGTAACAAGCAAACGCAAGTAATAGACGAATAGCTTCTAACCTTGCAACTGGTGCGTAAGTCTCGTCATAGTCTATTCCTTCTTCTTGCGTGTATCCCTTGGCCACGAGTCTTGCTTTATTGCGAACGACTTTTCCTTCTTCGTTCATCTTGTTTCTGAACACCCATTTGGCTCCAATAACAGTTTTACCTTTTGGTTTAGATGTCAATTCCCGAGACATCATTAATATTGAACTGTTCGAGCTCTTCTTGCATAGCTTCGATCCAGCTTTCATCGATAAAGCTTCTTCTATGCTTTTTGGTTCAATTTCGAGATGAGAGCAACAAGCACTAGATTCTTCACGCTTTTTGATGCGGTGCGGATTCCTTCATTGATTTCGCCAATAATGAGATCTTTTGGATGACTGGATTTGTGTTTCCAGTTACTGGTTGATTTGATTGGTTGATGATCTCTTTCTTTATTTGAGTCTTCATGAGCATCTTGATGATTGACTTCCTGAGTCTGAGATGCTTCTTGAGTTGAAGACTTTGGAAGGTCTAGCGTGAGTTCAGATTCTTCATATTGAGTTTGGCTGGATTCATCTTGTGCTGAGTCTTGGAATTTGACATTCATTGATTCTTCCACAGACTGGCTTTTCTTGTTATAGACTCTGTAGGCTTTGCTTGATGTAGAATATCCAAGGAAGATGCCTTCATCTGATCTTTCTTCAAACTTACCAACTCGATCATTTGCATTTTTCAAAATAAAGCATTTGCAACCAAATACATGAAAGTATGAAACAATAGGCTTCTTACCTTTGAACAATTCATAGGGGGTTTTTTCAAGAATAGGTCTTAGGAAGACTCTATTTATAATATAGCATGCAGTTGAAACAGCTTCAGCCCAAAATCGTGAAGAAATTTTACTTTCAATTAAAAGTGTTCTAGCCATTTCTTGAAGAGATCTATTCTTTCTTTCCACAACTCCATTTTGCTCTGGAGTATACGGAGAGGAAAACATATGATTAAAACCAGATTTATCACAAAATTTCGTAAAATCTTGATTTTCAAATTCACTTCCATGATCTGTTCTTATACTTGAAATAGCACATCCTTTTTCATTTTGAACCTTTTTAGCAAACTTCTCAAAGTATGAAAAGGTTTCTGACTTATTTGCAAGAAAATATACCCAGGTAAAGCGAGAGTAATCGTCTACAATTACTAGACAATACTTCTTACCTCCAATGCTCTGGGTTCTTGTTGGTCCGAAGAGATCCATATGAAGCAACTGTAATACATGATTAGTAGATACATGATTTATTTGCTTAAATGAATTTCTTACCTGCTTTCCCAGAATGCATGGAGTGCATAGGTCAGACTTTAGATATGGCAATTTAGGTAGACCTCGAACAAGCTGCTTAGAAGATATTTTGGCTAATTGCTTCTTGTTGATATGGCCAAGCTTTCTGTGCCATAGAACTGCTTCATCTTGAATTGAGATTAAGCATTGTTCTTCATTTGGCTTTACATCAAGGAGATAGATGTTTCCATGCCTTTGACCCATGAAAGACTGAGTCGAATCTTTGCTAATTCCAGAACATATGCCTTCTTGAAAGGAGATCTTGTAACCAGTATCACACAGCTGGCTAATGCTGAGTAGATTGTAGTTGAGTCCTTCCACTAGAGAGACATTGCTTATTGTGAGATTTCCAATTTTTACAGTCCCGAATCCCACAATACTTCCTTTGCTATTTCCTCCGAAAGAAACTTTTCCACCATTTACTTGAATAAGCTTAATGAAACAATTTGAGTCTCCTGTCATGTGTCTTGAGCATCCGCTGTCAAGATACCACTTTATCTTCTTTTTGACAGAGACCTGCATTCAAAAGAGAGTCTCAAGCTTTCTTTGGTACCCAAACTTTCTTGGGTCCTTTGGTGTTAGTAGGATGAGCATTATTAGGCCATACTCTCTTAACAGGTTTCCATACCATAGGACATTCTTTTTCAAAATGATCCTGACTGTTACACTTAGAACACCTTAAAGCATTTCGACCTACAGACTTTACAAACACTCTTTTGAAATGATTTTTATAAGCCTCTTTTGATGGTCTTTTCTTAATTCTTTCTTTTACTTTTGGAAAATCAATCAAGGGGATTGTTTCCGCTGTCATACCTAGACCAGACTTATTAAAGTAAGGTCTTTGGACTGAAAGCACTTTTTCAAGCTTTTCGGATCCTATCGAAAACTTTTTTGAAATATTTGATAAGTCTGTTTTTAAGAAAACATTTTCTTTCAAAAGATCATCTTCTTTTCCTTTAAGAGCAGAAACATTTAGGTCTAGACTTTTAATTCTTTCTTCTAAAATAATTTCCTTTTGTTTCGAAATGAGTTTTCCTTTTTAAGTTCGGAAATTCTTTTGAGAGAAGTCTTGAGACCGAAACACAGTTCATCAATATATTTAGAGACTTTGACAGGAATTTTAAAATTACTTACCTCAAATTCAGTTTCGAGTCCGATCCAGATCCGAGTCCGAGTCCGAATGTGCCATCAAACATATGTTGGCGTATTCATTATCACTCTCTTCACATTCTCGTATCACTCCTGTGTTTCAGCTTTGAGAGCCTTTCGAAACTTCTCAGCTTTTCCTCTTTTCTTTTTCGAGAAGAGGAGGTTGGGTCCGATGTGTCCCTTCTTTTTACATTCGAAGCAAACTACATCTTTGTTTGGTTCCTCATCATCAACAGAGACTTGGTCTCGCTGTCTCGAAAACTTTGTTTCCATGGGATGAACCTTCGCCTTTTCTATTCAGTTTTCTGAATCTTCTTATCATGAGAGCGAGCTCCTCATCATCCATATCATCTTCAGATTCTGCATCATCAGAATCGTCATTTGATTTTAATGCAATAGATTTCTTACCTCTTGGATCTTCGTCTTCATTAATTCGTTCCACTTCGTAAGACTGAAGAGTTCCAATCAGCTCGTCTACAGATAATGGCATGATTCTTTGCGTCTCTCTTATTGAGGTCTTTATATGATTCCAATCCTTAGAGAGTCCACGCAGAAGCTTGTTCACCTTCATGGGATCAGAAATTTTTTGTCCTTGGTTCTCAAGACCATTGACAATATCTGTAAAACGACTAAATATGTCAGTTATAGATTCTCCTGGTTTCATTTTGAAGGCTTCATATTGACCAAGGAGAATGTTAATTCTGGTCTCCTTCACTCGTTCTGTCCCTTCATAGGTGATGTGTAATCTATCCCATACTTCTTTTGCTGTAACACAAGAAGATATTCTATTATATTCAGTTGGAGATAAAGCACAATATAAAGAGTAAATTGCTTTTGCATCGAGTGCTTGTCTCTTGTTTATCTCTTCTTGAGACATTCCGCTGGTTTCAATAGTGTCTTTCCCTCTTTCGAGATTGATGCAAAGCAGCCGGAGTAATTCCTCTTTCCACAACGTCCCATTCCGAGAGGATCCTTTGATCGTAGGAAAGCTTTCATCTTATTCTTCAGATGTTGTAATCCTTTCCATCGAAGTAGGGAGGTCTGGTATTGCTTTGCCCCTCCATCAGTCCTGGTGCTAGCATACTAGCCATGGATCTTTTACTCTGAAGTAAAACACTTCAAACAAAGTAAGAACACGGGCTCTGATACCAATTGATATAGCTAGTATGAGTACCTAGAGGGGGGTGAATAGGTATATAAAAAATTTCTCGAAGCTTGCACAATATTTAAACAGTTAATGATTCAATCGCAAGAGTTAAATATCAATCGAGAGACTGAGTAAGGGAAAGAGAGAATTGAACACTCAGTTTATAGTGGTTCGGCTTGATTCAAGCCTACGTCCACTCTTCTGCACTGACAGCCGATTGGCTGGATTCCACTATGATCAAAGAGATGTTACAGTGTTGATCTTCCTTGATTTCTAGGTGTAGATGATCTACCACACTCACTCAAGGTGTCACCAAGTATATACTCTCTCTGTTTACAATTTCGCTCGAACAGTCTCAAATAACAATCAAGGATCTTCAGACTCTGGAATTTTTCTATCAATCACACACTCAAAACAACTAGAACGTCTTCTTTTTATACTCCTTTATGCCATCATAGCCGTTGGCACTTACCAAAGGAATTCCTCCAATCTACCCGTTGGACGGAATCAATCAAGAAGATCATCCGAGCTATTTAAGGAATCGATGATAGCCCATCAATCCTGTTCGCCCATACAATCAGGATCTCGGTTTCCATGAATAGAACATTCCAAGATTATTTCGTCGACCAACGGATCTTCAATCGATCTTAGATAAGAATTAAAGAATCCGAAATAATTATCCAACCAAAGAATCTATTCCAGAGAATAGGATCGAATCCTCAACCATAAACCTCGGCTTTGGATTTCCTTCGTCACTGGATTAGAAAGACTGTCAGTGAGAATAGACTTAAGTCTTGAGTCTTGAGTCTTGAGTCTTAAGTCTTGAGTCTTGGGTCTTGAGTCTCGAGAGAACAAAGTCTTCAGACTTTAAACTGACGGTCTCCGAACATCCAGACTTAGACTGAAAGAAACGTTTTGTCAGCTTCAAAATATTCTGGAAAGATTTCTCCAACAGCTTCTCGCACCAACAATTCACGCCAAGAACACTTAGGCAAACATAGTTTGTTTTCACGGAAAAGATAACCTTCACGCCTATAGAATTTATCAAATGCAGCATGCTCACATGCTTCAAACACTCTCCCAAAGTCATCATCATCAGTATATAAGCCCTTGTTATGCTCAAAACCAAGACACTTTGCTTCTAAAGTAGTTAGAATTGCATACCTTCAAGAATGTGCATCGGCTACCACATTCTCCTTACCTTTCTTGTACTTGATCACATATGGAAAAGTCTCGATGAACTCCATCCATTTGGCATGTCTTTTATTCAACTTTTGCTGCCCTTTCAAGTACTTCAAGGTCTCGTGGTTGGTGTGGATCACAAACTCCTTCAGTCATAAACAATTTTGCCAAGTCTCCAAAGCTCGCACTAAAGCATACATCTCCTTATCATAGGTAGGATAATTCAATGTTGCTCACTCAATTTCTTGTTAAAATAAGCTATGGGATGCCCTCCTTGCATCAATACGACTCCAATTCCTGTACCAGAAACATCGCACTCTATCTCAAAAGTAGCACTGAAATTCGGCAAAGATAACAAATGAGCATTAGTCAACTTATCTTTTAGCAGATTAAATGCTTTCTCTTGCTCTTCTCCCCACGTGAAACCCACGTGCTTCTTGATAAGCTCAGTTAAAGGTGCGGCAATGGTGCTGAAATTTCTCACAAATCACCGATAAAAACTCATCAATCAATGAAAGCTATGCACGTCTCCTATGGTCTTAGGCATTGGCCATTCACAGATTGCTTTGACCTTTTCTTCATCAACCTGTATACCATTAGTACTAACAACAAATCCTAGAAATACTAATTTGTTGGTAACAAAAGAGCATTTCTTTAGATTAGCGTATAATTGCTCTACTCTTAAAACCTGCAAGACAGCTCGCACATGCTCAATATGGTCATCAGGGCTTCATCTATATATCAAGATGTCATCGAAATAGACAACCACAAATCGACCAATAAAAGCGTGCAAAACATGATTCATAAGTCGCATAAACATGCTCGGTGCATTAGTTAACCCAAATAGCATGACTAACCACTCATATATCCATACTTGGTCTTAAATGTAGTTTTCCATTCATCACATTCTTTCATCCTAATTTGATGATAGCCACTTTTCAAATCGATCTTAGTGAAAATACAAGAACCATGCAACTCATCCAACATGTCATCTAACCTAGGAATAGGATGTTGATACTTTACCATAATGTTATTGATTGCTCGAGAATCGACACACATTGGCCAAGTTCCATCCTTCTTTGGCATCAACAAAATAAGGACAGTGCATGAACTAAGACTCTCTCTCACATACCCCCGTTCCAATAGTTCGCTAACTTGCCATTGAAGTTCTTTTGTCTCCTCAGAATTGCTTCAATATGTGGGTTGGTTAGGTAATGGCGCATCGGGAATCAAGTCAATTTGATGTTCTATGCCTCGAATCGATGGTATCTCTCTAGGAAGTTCATCAGGAAAGACATCTTCAAATTCCTGCAATAAAGACACAATAGAACTAGGCAAACTTTGGTCAAGATTATTAGTAGAAAACAAAATCTCCTTGTACAAAAGTACAAGCATCGATTGGTCTAGAACTAAAGCTCTCCTCACCTCAATTGACTTTGCATAAAAATTATTTTGCCTATTTTCTTTCCTCTCTTCTTTTCCCTCGGTTTTTACCACAATCCTTCTCTCGACCTCTCCTTTTCCTTGTGTCTTAGACACACCACGCAAGCCCTCGGATTTCTCACCTTTTTCTCTCTCTCTCTCTCTCTCTCTCTCTCTCTCTCTCTCTCGACTTCTCGTTGTAACTTTAACTGATCTTGATACACATCACTAGGTGTCATTGGTACCAAGGTATAAGTCTTTTGATTCATCACCAATGAATAACGATTAGTATACCCATCATGATGTACCTTTCGATCATATTGCCATGGTCTTCCAAGTAAGATATGACCCGCTTGCATAGGTACAACACCACACTCTACCTCGTCCTTGTATCTCCCTATCTCAAATAGGATTCGAACTTGTTTCGACACTTTCACCTCTCCACTATCATTTAACCATTGAAGTCTATAAGGCCTAAGGTGTTTTATCGTCTTCAAACCCAATTTATCCATCATAATACAACTTGCCACATTTGCATAACTACCTCCATCAATTATCAAACTACAGATCTTACCATTCACCACACATCTTGTATGAAAATAAGTTATCTCTTTATTGATGATGCTCCTCCTCCCTTACTTGCACACTAAGAGAATGCCTAACCACCAATAAGTCTCCTTTTATAGCTATTTCTCCATCACTACAATCCTCAAACAGTGGCATCTCATCATCCTCTTCTTCCCTTTCACTTTCGGACTCAATAACACCATGTCCAGTTATGATTATCACCCTTCTATTAGGGCATTGATTCACCATATGACCTCCGCCCAAACACTTAAAACATTTAATCTCACGAGTTTTAGTGTTAGGATTTTCGGTTTTACTTGAAGCCGGATTCATTCCAACTTTACCGTCCCTCTCCTTCTCCTTTGAGGTTACAGTTTTGGTGTTGTTTCCTCTCCAATTTGGCTTTGCATCTCTCTTCCAATTGGATCTCCACTTCTAATTTGAACCTCCTCCACTCTTGTGGTTTCGGTTCAACTTTAGTTGCCGCTCAACTTTGATGGCTTTATCCACCAATTCCTCCAATTCAACATAGTGTTACAGCTCCACCACCCTTGCTATATCTCGGCTCAAACCACTCAAAAATTGTGACATCGTGGCCTCACGATCCTCCACCACATTAACACGGATCATGGCAATCTCCATTTCCTTGTGACACTCTTCCACGCTCTTATTGCCTTGTGTGAGATTTTGTAACTTTTGAAACAAATCTCAATGGTAATGACTTGGTACAAAACACCTCCTCATCACCGCTTTCATCTCATCTCACATCTCTATCGGTCCTTCACCAGTGTGCCTCCTACTAGTCACAAGTTAATCCCACCAAATTATAGTATAATCAATAAATTCAATAGCTACAATTTTTATCTTTTTGAGCTCGGAGTATCGTTGGCAATCAAATACCATCTCCATGCGTTTCTCCTATTCTAAATACGCATCGGGATCATTCTATTGTTGGAAAAAAGGAATCTTCATCTTGATATTGCCAAGTTCATTATCTTCTTGGTGTCTAAACTCTGGGGCTTCATTCCACCTTTCAAATTGAGTATCTCGATCATCCTCCATGTCAGCCTCATCATCTCCATAATGCCGCTGCCTTCTATGTCGTGTTCTAGTGGTGTCTTGCTGATGTTGTGGTCTTCCCTAGGATAGCTCTTGATCACCATCAACCCTCATGCCATTCCCTATCATTCGGCCACTAAGCTCCTCCACTACGGCCCCCTCAATTGTTGGATGCTTTTTATGAGCGCTTCATCCCTTCGTATGGAGTCAATTTCCATTTGATTCACACTTTCTTCGCGCGACATATTTTAGACCTGCAAGTAAACGTTAGTCACAAAAATCCTCATCAATTACTCTCTCACGTGTTTCTCTCAAGGTGTTTATCACTCTTCTCGTGTTTAACTTAAGTCTAGGCTTTTTCCACTCTCAATTAAGCTTACACACTTGTCTTTTCCCTCTCGTATTCTCTTTTCACAAACTCTTTATTTGACTCAAAACCTGTCTCTCAACCCCCTCACGACAATCAATCAAACTAATCAAACAAGATTAGATCACTATTGATTTTGTTTCAGCAAGTAACAATTTCAAACCAACAAGTACAACTTTCAAAATTCCAATTGTAACGCAAATCACTATTGATTTAGTTTCAATTCGGTTCACTAACAAACGAGTCGCCTTCTTGATTTTTTTTTTGTTTGGCTATTTTTTTCTGTTGAATCTGTTTTTTTCTCTTGCGCACTTTTTTTTGTGTGCGTTTTCTTTCTCTTCTTTTTTTTTTGAAGAACTTTCTCTTTTTTTTTTCTTTTTTTATTGGACGAACTCAAATACAATTTAAGATGCTAGGGAAAAAAAATTTAAAACTAACAGCAAACAACTACGTATGGAAGCATTTTACCCAAAAAAAAGAAAAACTACGTATGGAAGCACAAAAGCAATTGGATCCCTAAATTGGCTAGAACCAAAATCCTAGCTCAATAAATCTCAAATTGCTGAATATAAACAGAAAATTAAAGATAAATAAACCTTGTAGAAGCAAGCTCTGATACCAAATGATGTGAATCGTTGCAGAAAGATCATTCTACGAAGGCCTAGATGATGCGAATTGCGAACCTCGACCTCCAATCAAACCTGTGATTAACAACCTCGGTATGACTATGACATGTTGATGAACGCGTGTCAACCAACCAATGTTATAGACGCCACGAGCGAAAGAATTCACTATCTCGCTCTATAAGTCGAATCGACCGTCACAAGGGAACCTTGATAAGGTCAAGTCCTCAAAAGAACAGTAGAATAGAATCTCTCAACTTTTTTCCTCCAAAAACAAATTAATCCCCCAAAGAAATTCAGTTAGCCTTTAATATAGGCCTTCTAGCCGTCACACAAACCCTAAAACCAACCCTAGAAATCTAATGCCTCATATTCTAGAATATACCTAAACAAGAAGATACACACACACACACACACACACATATATATATATACTTTGTCAAATATTTGGTGACCAGATAATCAAATTGCCAAAAATTTCCATGATTCTTCAAGATTTAATCCAAGGTCATCTCCACGCCGAAGATCATGAACCATGATGCCAACAGCTTGCCTGAATTTCTTGGTTCGCGCTTGAGTAATCGAACTAGTAGGAATAGACAATGGGTCCCTAGCACCACCTCCTCGATATGGCTCGATGTCCACATCAGTTTGCTAGATGAATGCTTGATAGGGAGCCTATTGGGAATTGATTATAATTGAATTAGGGATTAGTTAATATGACCATTATTATGCGAATGTAAATGGTGGCCAATCATCATTAACCATTAATTAATGAACCCTAATTATTAAGAGGTTAGGGGTGGTCAAAATGCGTGAAAAGCAAAGGCCAATCTGAGGCCATTTTTTGTTTGATGTGTGAATGTTGCTAATCTACTTGATTGCTTGAGTTCATGTTATGTGAATGGACGAATGGGTCATATGGAAACCGACACCACCAATGATGGCTATGCGAGGCGGTCCATGGAGGAGGTAGCTGAAAACCATAAAAACCGTGGCAAGACACTGATATCTGTTTCGAAAATTTAGTATTAGTTAATAACTTTTGGGGTTATGGCAACTCCTAATAATGCTTCTAGTCGATCCACTAATAATGGCTAATGGTGACTCTTAATGATACTTTGGCTAAAAGAACTTGAAAACAATCCCGTGTCACATGAGGTATAGTCTAGGGAGAGATTGCTATAAAACGGATCGAGTTGGATAACCATTAGATGATGTGTTCGACCTACCTTTTAAGATGCCAATTTGGACCGTTTTATCAAGAAATACCTCTCTCGAATAGGTAGGTTGCGATACTAAATTATAACTAGAGCAAAGCCTAAACCTACCGAGCTAATTTCAAGCCCACATCTACCAAGACCTAATCACGCCCTGACTGGCTTAAAGCCATAACTAGCCCACATTAACTAAAGTCTCTCTCCAGCCTTTTATCTTTTTCTTCTTTCACGTTCTCTCCATCATCATATATTATGGAGGGCACCCGAAACTTAATCTATACTCAAAGCTGAGACACGATAATATGAGCGCCACACTTTACAATGAATCAAAATACGTCCATGACCGTACCTCTGTCATAGGCTACTTCCAATCATAGGACAAGCGTCCATCGAGGTCCATCTCCATTATTATCCGTTCAAAGCCCATGCCAGCAGCCACACCACGACAACAACAAGCAGACCATCCGAGACGTGATAGACAAACCATTGTGGATGGGCAAGGAGTTTAACATTCGAGCCACTGATGCGTAGCTGTCATCGCAGATGTTCCTCATTGGCAATTACCATGAATCATCGTGGGGACATTTCAAAGCATGAAGGAAAACATGACAAGAAGGAAGAGATTCAGATGCGGTCTCAAGAAATGATGAAATGTTGACTCAAGACAATGCGTTTATATGGACCAGAGCATGTCTTTAAAAGTTTTGTCTGAACTTTATGTAAGTGCTAGTATGAACACTTAGAGGGGGGGTGAATGGGTGTGAAGACAATTTTTCGCAAGGAAAAGTAGAAGTATTTCTCTTTAAAAACTGAGTCTGAAGAATAACAAACTTTGAGTGAGTTCAGACTTTAGCAGTTAAATAGAACTACGAATAAAATAAAGGAGTTCGGGGAAGAGAATAAGAATACATAATTTATAGTGGTTTGGCTTAGATCAAGTCTACGTCCACTCTCCACACCGACAGCCTTCTGGCTAGATTCCACTAAGAATCAAAAGATATAAAACTCTTCAGTGAAGAGTTTCTACTACTCTTTCACGGAGTCACACTAAGTTTCTTTCTTTTGAGTACAACTTTGAGCTCAGAATATCGAATGACAAGAAAATGGTAAGCTTCAGACTTTGAAATTTTTCTTTCATGCACTCTATCGAGCAACTAGAAAGTCCACCTTAAATACTCATTCATATCTTCTCGACCGTTGGCACTTTTCAAATGAATTCTTCCAAGCTACCCGTTGGACAGAATCAATCAAGGAGATCTCGAGCAGTTTGAAGATTTTGATGAAAACTCGTCAATCTTGTTCGCCCATACAATCAGGATCTTGGTTTCCATAAGTAGATTCTTTTCATATTTACTTGCAATTTGAAAAGATTTGATATATCAAAATTGATTTCAATATAGATATATAATCTTATAGATGATATATCCAACCAAAAAGCCATTAATAAATCATATGAACCAAACTCCTGAAGAGATAAATAAAATCTCTCATCTGGATAAGTCTTCATTCTTTAGTAGCATTCAGTTTGGAATTTGTCAATGTGGGCGGACTTCTGATGTTGAACAGACTTTGACACTAAAATATGGCAGTCTTCAAACTTTGTCACTAAAGTCTAGAAATTTTCAAAATAGACTTTGGATAAGTTTTGTCAACTTCAAAACATTAAAGGAATTTTCTCCAACAATCTCCCCTTTTTTTATGGTGACAAAATTTCCTTGCAGATTTAAGAACTTATGACCTACAAAAAAACACTTTAGTAGTTTGCGCACTAGCCTCAGTGCGTTGAGTTCGTGGGGTGTTGAGAGATGACGAAACATCAGCTTTAGGAAAATGAGAGGCATAGACTTCTTCTGGGTCAGCAGCAGATCGACTTATATCACTTGCAAAATGAGGAGAAGAAGTACCTGTTTTCTCACGAGCCCCCCTATTTCTGTGCCTACAGGTGAAGATTAAAAAACTTCTTCTTGTTCTTTTTCGTTTTCAGCACGAAAGTGATGTTCTTTTCCTGCTCTTTCTCATATTTGTCCACTCCTAGTTGCTTCTGAATCCTCAGATAAGGATATTGCAATTGTAGTTTCATAGGAGTCATCTTGACCCTCTTCTTCTGCAGCTTTTCTTCCTGCTTCTTCTTTTTCCTCTGTTTTTTCTCTGTCTTCTCTTCCTTCTTCTCTTTGCTCTGTGTCTGCTCTCTCTCCTGCTTCTATCTCCTTTGGTCCAACAAAACTTTGAAGATTCTTCAAGGCAAACGCAGAAATGGTAAGATCATCTTCATCCTCTTCCCCCGGCAGGATGAGGGATCTTCTCTTCTTGACAGGTTCTTTCACAATTTCCTCACCTTTTCTCTTTCTTACAGTAGATTCTTCCTTGGTTTTGCTAGGAAATTCCTTCTTCAAGCGCTTTATAGCCTTGCTCAGATCTTTTAACCTCATCTTCGAAACAATTTTCAGTCCTATAACCATAGAGCAACAGTTCAAGAACAAAGAGAGGTCGGAAACTAGATATGAAAGTGTCTGAAAAATTTTGTGACCAGCGCAGAGTAAGGTAGCTGTCCCTTGTCTTTCATAACAGTCCTATACATGTGCATTAGGATAGTACGAGGGAGTGAAAACTCCTTACCATTGGAGATAGCAAACATAAGTCTTGCTTCAAATCTTGAAACATCAGTTTTTGAAGCAACCTTGGGTCTGATGTAGTTAATCACAATTTTATGCTACAAGACATTTGAGGCTGTCAATTTGGAATAAGTGATGCCCCCTTCGGGTAGTCTGTTTCTAACAAGGAATCTTGTTGCATGACCAACCGAGACACTTATTGGTTGGAAACCACTCATTTCCACTCCAATAATGTCAGCCAATGTGTCAACATCCACCAGATAGTCTTGATCACTCATAGTGAATTTGACACAATTTTGGTCAAGAAATGACAAGTTTGAATAGAAAAAGGTAGTCAACTCCAGATAGGCAACAATTGTCTCAGAGCAGAAGTTTTCAAGTTGAAGGAAAGCCAAATTTTCCCTCAAATTCACCTTGATCGAGTCTAAAAAGTCAAAGTCGACTGATCAAGGGTTCATCACCCCTCTTTTTAGCATTTGGGTGTAAACCCTTTTGTGATCCTTAGAACGAAAAAACTTTGTTCCATCACCAGGCATTTCAGTAGCAATGCCCATCCTCAGCTAAAAATTCGAATACATTCTCCCATCATCATCTTCACTTTTAGGCTGATTGAAAGAGCTAAATCTAGGATCAACATGAAAGTTAAGGAAAGCCTCATCTAGTGCTCCTTTCTTTGCTATTCCTAAAGGTTCCATCGGAAATAGCGTTTCATTCTTATAATCGTGTTCTCTTAGAAAATCAGTAATAAAGGACATTGGCGAACCACCTTTTTTCAAATGATCATAAAGCTTGTATAGAACCTGGGGAGTCAAGGTACGGAGAGGAACAACATCTTGCTCAACTTCCTCTTCCAACAGTTCATGAGGAGGATTCTGCAAAGTGTCCTTCAAGTTGTGATGTGGAGATGTCTGAGGAGAGTCTTCTTCTGTAAGATCGAAATGTGTCTTCCCTTCTAGCACATTCTGAGGCTCCTTGCTTGCGATCTGAGTTGATTTCCTTTGTTAAGACATGCTTGCAGGCTAGGAGGATTTCTTAGACAAGTTTGGGTGAAAAAGATGGAAACTTGCGGAACAAACTTGAGAGTAGAGATGAGAGAGTAGAGACAATAGAGAGTTTGTATTTTAGGGTTTTGAAAAGAAGTGCTCGAAAGAAATACAAGAGGGTATATAAAGAAGATGAAAAGTCACAAAGAAAAGATATAATCGAACCATCAAAAGGAAAAACAAAATTGCCTTTTTGAAATAAATTGAAAATAAATACTGCAAGAAATTCAAAAATTTGGAAAAAGATAACTTCTAAAAATAAAATAGGCAATCAACGATTCGGTTAGACATACATTTTCATTCAAAAAATAAAATACCTAGATTCGAGACATTTTCTTACTGAAGTAGCATATGGAAATTCTGAGTCTAGCCAACTTCAGACTTTACTCTAGAGGATAAACAATATTCAATTTGGTGCAAATAGACTCAAATAGATTTTTCTTCAGAGGCTTTGTAAAGATATCTTCCAGCTGATTCTTCGAATCAATGAACTGAATCATAATTTCCCCATTTTGGACATGATCTCTTATAAAATGATGTCGAATTTCTATGTGCCTCGCCCTTGAATGAAGAATTGGGTTCTTAGTGAGATTAATAGCACTGGTATTCTCGCATTTGATCTCGGTACACGATTCTTCAATCCCAAAGTCTCTTAGTTGTTGTCTTGTCCATAGGATTTGAGAACAACAACTCCCAAGAGCCACATATTTTGCTTCTGCTGTTGATAGAGCTACAGTACTCTGCTTTCTTGAGAACAAAGATACTAGCATATTTCCCAGTGGTTGACAGGTTTAGAAGTGCTTTTTCTATCCATTTTACAACTTGCTAAATCAGCGTCTGAATATCCAAGAAGAGTAAAGTCTCATTTTTTTTGGATACCACATACCCCGCTTTGGAGTAGTTGCCACATATTTAATGATGCATTTTGCAGCACTTAAATGAGATTATCTTGGATCAGATTGAAATCTAACACAAATGCAAACACTAAAAAAAATGTTAGTTCTAGATACAGTAAGGTAAAGAAGAGAACCAATCATGCTTTTGTAAAGCTTCTAATCTACTTTCTTCCATTTTTCATCATTGTCCAGCTTCAAGGAACTTGACATAGGTGTCTCTGTCTTTTTGCAATTCTCTAACCCAAATTTCTTGATAAGATCTTTGGCATATTTCTCCTGGTGAATGAATATACATTTCTTCGATTGTTTGACTTGCAATCCCAAGAAGAAAGTTAACTCACCCATCATGCTCATTTCGAATTCATCCTGCATAGACTTTGAAAATTTCTTGCATAGATTTTCATTATGAGAACCAAAGATAATATCATCTACATAAATTTGTATCAGTAAAAAAAATCTTTTTCTTCTTTCTTTATGAACAAAGTGGTATCTACTTTCCCTTTTTCAAAGCCATTTTGAATTAGAAATTTACTCAACCTTTCATACCATGCTCGAGGTGCTTGCTTCAGTCCATATAAGGCCTTTTTTAGTCTATAGACTAAGTCTGGCTTTCTTGGATCTTCAAATCCTGGTAGTTGTTCCACGTAGACTTCTTCTTGAATGAATCCATTAAGGAATGCACTTTTGACGTCCATATGGAATAATCTGAAATTTTTATAGCAAGCAAAAGCAAATAATAATCTAATTGCTTCTAACCTCGCTACTAGTGCATAGGTCTTGTTATAGTCTATCTTTTCTTCTTTTGTATATCTTTTGGCCACGAGTCAATCTTTGTTCATGATGACTTTTCATTTCTCGTTCATCTTGTTTCTAAAGACCCATTTTGTCTCGATTATAAATTTACCTTTAGGTTTGGGAATCGGCTCCCAAACATCATTGATGTTGAACTATCCGAGCTCTTCTTGCATAGCTTCTATCCAACTTTCATCGGACAAGGCTTCATCTACATTTTTTAGTTCAATCTCGGAAACAAGTGCTAGAACACTCAACTCTTCTCGTCTTTTAGATCTAGTTCAAATTCCTTCATCAATGTTGCTAATGATAGTTCTTTTGGATGACTTGACTTGTGCTTCCAGTTGCTACTTGGTTTGAAAGTCTATTGATCCTCTGCTTCAGTTGAAATTTCTCGATTTGTTTGTTGCTATTTCCAGAAGTCTGAACCTCTATGGGGGAAGTAGAGTTTGTAAAGTCTGAAGCAAGTTCAGACTCTTCAAGTTGAGTTTGGTCTGGTTGAGTTTGCACATAATCCTGGAACTTGGCGTTCATAGATTATTCCACGGATTGAGTCTTCTTGTTGAAGACCATGTAGGCTTTGCTTGAAGTAGAATAGTGAAGGAAGATTCATTTGTTTAATTTTTCTTCAAACTTCCCAATTCGATTATTTGCATTCTTCACAATAAAACATTTACAGCCAAAGACATGGAAGTAGGAAATGTTTGGTTTCTTTCCTTTGTATACTTCATATGGAGTTTTCTCCAAGATAGGCCTTAAGAACACTCTATTGATGATGTAGCAAGCTGTAGAAACTGCTTCTGCCCAAAATCGGAAGATATATTACTCTCAATTAACAGGGTTCTGGCCATCTCCTGTAAGGATCTGTTTTTCCTTTCCATAACCCCATTTTGTTATGGAGTGTATGGAGAAGAGAAAACATACTGGAAACTAAATTCGTCATAAAACTTCGCAAAGTCCTGATTCTCAAACTCACCTTCATGGTCAGTTCATACGCTTCAAATAACATCACCCTTTTCATTCTGAACCTTCTTTGCAAATTTTGAGAAGTAAGAGAAGGCTTCAAATTTATTTGCTAGAAAATAAACCCAAGTGAAGTGAGAGTAATCATCCACGATTACTAGGCACTATTTCTTTCCACCAATACTCTGAGTTCTGGTTGGTCCAGAAAGGTCCATATGTAGAAGCTGAAAAGCTTGATTGGTAGAAACTTGATTTATAGATTTAAAGGTACTTCTAACTTGTTTTCCCAGAACACATGGAGTACATAATTCTGACTTTTGATAAGATAGATTGGGAAGACCACGAACAAGCTTCTTAGAAGAAATCTTGGTAATTTGCTTCATGTTAACATGACCAAGCTTTCGATGCTAGAGACTTGCTTCATCTTGAATTGATATAAAGCATTGAGAACTTTCTAGGTTTACATTTAGAAGATAAATATTCCCATGCCTTCGCCCAGTGAAGGATTAGGAGAAGTCTTGACTCGTTCTTGAACAAATACATTCTTGGAAGTTGATTTTGAATCCAGCGTCACAAAGCTAGCTTATACTGAGTAAATTGTAGTTCAAACCTTCCACCAAGGAAACATTGTTGATAATCAGGCTTCCAATCTTCACGGTTCCACAACCTACAATTCTTCCCTTACTATTTCTTCCAAATGAAACTTTTCCTCCATTTAGTCTAACAAGCTTTATAAAGCAGCTTGAGTCCCTTGTCATGTGCCTCGAATAGCCACTATCCAAATATCATTTGATCTTTCTCTTGATAGTGACCTGCCATCATAAGAACTCAAGTTTTCTTTGGTACCCAAATTTCTTGGGTCCAAGAGAGTTAGCATTAAAAATGGTCTTTGCCTAGTCCTTCTTAACATGTCTCCAAACTTTGGGACATTCTTTCTTAAAATGTTCTAAACTGTTACACTTTGAATATTTGAGTGCACTTCGGCCAACAGGTTTTACAAAAACTCTTTGAAAATGATTTTTGTAAAATGCCTTTGCAGGTCTTTGTTTGAGTCTCTCTTTTAATTTGGGAAAATCAATAAATGGAATGGTTTCTGAAGTCATACCTAAACCAAATTTGTTAGAATAATGTCTTTGTACTAAAATAATTTTCTCCAACTTCTCGGATCCTTTTGAAAATCTTTTTGAAATATTTGAAAGGTCTTCTTTCATAATCGCATTTTCTTTAGTAAGAGAATCAGAATATTCTTTCAAATTAATAAAACTTTTATCTAAACTTTCAAACTTTTCTTTCCAAGAAATTTCCTATTGCTTGAGTTTAGAATTCTCTCTTTTTAGTTTGGAGATCCTTTTAAGAGAGGTTTTGAGAATGAGACAAAATTCTTCTATGTACTTCGAGACTTTAACATGAATTTTTAAATTACTAAACTCAAGTTCTAGTCTATTTTTGATTATGAGTTTGAGTCGAAATGAACCATCAAAGAAATATTGACATATTCCTCTACACTTTCCTCGCACTCAGTGTCACTCCAGGTTTCAGCTTTGAGAGCCTTTTTGTATTTCTCAATTCTTCCTATCTTTTTCTTCAACATAGGACAGTTGGGTCTGATATGCCCCTTTGCCCCCTTTTTCTTGCATTCGAAGCATATTACTTCTTTGCTGGTTTCATTGTCCTCAGTCGGTCTCTTCTGAAAATTTTGTGTGCTCTGCTTCTTCTAGTTGAATCTTCTTTCCTTTCTATTCAACTTTATGAACTTCTTAATCGTAAGCGCTAGCTCCTCATCATCTATATCGTCATCTAAATTTGTATCATTAGAATCATCGTTAGATTTTAAAGCAATTGACTTCTTACCTTTTGGATCTTCTTCCTCATTGATCTGCTCCACTTCATATGATTGAAGTGTGCCTACTAGTTCGTCTACAAATAAAGACATGATCCTCTGAGTTTCTCTAATTGATGTCTTCATATGGTTCCACTTTTTAGAAAGTCCACGCAGTAGTTTATTGACTTTCATCGGTCCTGAGATTGGTTGACCTTGATAAGCCAGGCCGTTTACAATCTCTGTGAAGCAACTGAACATATTAGTGATGGATTCTCTAGTATTCATCTTGAAGGCTTTATACTGTCCAAGTAGAATATTGATTTTCATTTCCTTTACTCGATTAGTTCCTTTGTAGGTAACATGCAATCTGTCCCAAACTCCTTTGGTTGTTTCACAAGAAGAAATTCGGTTATACTTGATATAGCTAGTACGAGTACCTAGAGGGGGGTGAATAGGTATATAAAAGATTTTTCTTGATAATTTCTTGATAATTGCGCAATACTTAGACAGTTGAAGGATTTGCGATAAGTAATAATCAACGTAAGACTAAAGGAAAGAGAGAATTGAACACGCGGTTTATAGTGGTTCGGCTTGATCCAAGCCTATGTCCACTCTTCTGCACTGACAGCCAATTGGCTGGATTCCACTATGAACAAAGAGATGTTACAGTGTTGATCTTTCTTGATTTCTAGGTGTAGATCATCTACCACACTCGCTCAAGGTATCACCAAGTATAGACACTCTCTATGTATACAATTTCGCTCAGACTGAATCGACTAATAATCAAGGTGCTTCAGACTCTGGAATTTTTCTATCGATCACGTACTCAAACAACTAGAACGTCTTCCTTTTTATACTCCTTTATGCCATCATACCCGTTGGCACTTTCCAAAGGAATTCCTCCAATCTACCCATTGGACGGAATCAATCAAGAAGATCATTTGAGCTATTAAAGGAACCTGACGATAGCCCATCAATCCTGTTCGCCCATACAATCAGGATCTTGGTTTCCAAGAATAGAACATTCCAAGAATACTTCGTCGACCATCGGATCTTCAATTGATCTAGATACGAACAAAAGAATCCGTTATGTTTATCCAACCAAAAAGATCTTCTCCAGACGATAGGATTAAACCCTCAACCATATACTTCGACTCTGGATTTCCTTCGTCATTGGATCAGAAAGACTGTCAATGAGAATTGTCTTGAGTCTTGAGTCTTAAGTCTTGAATCTTGAGTCTTGAATCTTGAGTCTGGTAATCAGAAAGTCTTCAGACTTTAAATTAGACGATCTGCAGATATCCAGACTAAACTGAAAGAAACGTTTTGTCAGCTTCAAAATATTCTGGAAAGATTTCTCCAACAATACTCAGTAGGAGATAAGGCACAGTATAAAGAGTAGATAACTTTAGCATTAAGAGCTTGTCTCTTGGTTATTTCCTCTTGTGTTGTTTCGTCAGCATCTACAACTTCCGTTCCTCTTTCTAAGGTTGATGTGACTTTAGGATTGATCCCTTTTTCTACCACATCCTACTCCAGGGGATCTTTCAATCTTAGAAATGCCTTCATCTTCTTTTTTTTTTTTCCACACATTGTACTTCTTCCCATTAAAGTAAGGAGGTTTGGTATTACTTTGACCTTCAACCAATCCTGTAGCCAAAATATTAGCCATAGATCTTTAGCTTAGAAGTAAAAACACTTCAATGAAATAAGCCCATAGGCTCTGATACCAATTGTAAGTGCTAGTATGAACACCTAGAGGGGGGTGAATAGGTGTGAAGACAATTTTTCGCAAGGAGCAGTAGAAGTATTTCGCTTTTAAAACTGAGTCTAAAGAACAACAGACTTTGAGCAAGTTCAGATTTTAGCAGTTAAATAGAACTACGAATAAAATAAAGGAGTTTAGGGAAGAGAATAAGAACATAGAATTTATAGTGGTTCAGCTTAAATCAAGCCTACATCCACTCTCCACGTTGAGAACCTTTCGACTGGATTCCACTAAGAATCAAAAGAGATTTTATAGCCTTGTGATCTCAACTTCTTTAATGAAGAGTTTCTACTACTCTTTCACAAAGTTATACTAAGTTTCTCTCTCTTTTGAGTACAACTTTGAGCTCAGAATATCGAATGACAAGAAAATGGTAAGTTTTAGACTTTGAAATTGTTCTTTCACGCACTTTATCGAACAACTAGAGAGTCAATCTTAAATGCTCCTTCATGCCTTTTCAACCGTTGGCACTTTCCAAGGGAATTCTTCCAATCTACGCATTGGATAGAATCAATTAAGGAGATCTCAAGCCGTTTGAAGATTGTGATGAAAGCCCGTCAATCCTGTTCGCCCCATACAATCAGGATCTTTGTTTTCATAAGTACATTCTTTCCATATTTACTTGCAATCCGAAAAGATTTGATATATCGGAATTGATTTCAATAAAGATATCTAATCTTGTAGGTGATATATCCAACCAGAAAGCCATCCATAAACCATACGAACCGAACTCCTGAAGAGATAAACAAAATCTTGCATCTGGATAAGTCTTCATTTTTTAGTAGCATTCAATCTAGAATTTGTCAGTGTGGGCAGACTTTTGATGTTGAACAGACTTTAATACTAATGTCTTGCAGTCTTCAGACTTTGACACTAAAATTTGAAAATCTTTAGAATAGACTTTGGATAAGTTTTGTCAACTTCAAAACATTAAAAGAGTTTTCTCCAACACTTTAGGATGTAAAATTTGAGAGTATTTCCTCCTAGGTGGGGAAGAAAAATATTTGCGTGGGCACTTGGGGGCCATTGGGGGAGGCTCCCCGTCATTTCTTCTGAAATGACTATTGCGGAATAGACAGTTATAGTAGCCTCCTGCGCTTGGGATGAGATAGTGGAGCACTCTGATGTTCCTACCGGGACAAGATGGTGGAACACTCCGATGTTTCAACAAATGATTAAATGTAACAGGACTCAAGACAACGTGTTAATAAAATGACCAATCTATGTCCATGTGTCCCTAGACAACACCGAAAATCCAGATTATATCAGAGTTATGCCTTAGAGAAATTTCAATAGACAAATAATGTGAATGCAGTGAGAGTATTAAATCTGGTCTTATAATCGAAGCGTCTCGTTGCCTAAAGAAAAACATTAACACAACGAGATCGCCAAGCAGCCATCAAAACTGATCGGATTTTTTTTTTTGTTTTTGTTTAATCAGGAACTCAAGTTTGACGTCTCTTTCTTTCTTTCTTTCATAAACTAAGACAGAGCCACAATTCGTACCTTGATAGAAACGGATTTTTTTTTTTTTTTTTAATCAGGAACTCAAGTTTGACGTCTCTTTCTTTCTTTCATAAACTAAGACAGAGCCATAATTCGTACCTTGACAGAAATGGACTTCGAATCACAAACCGATGATCGCACAAGCAAAGAAATGTTCTGGAACTCTTCATCGGCGAGGATGAGTATTGATAACGAAGTTTCGGCCAGGAGCTGGACTTGTCAAAATCACGACCAAGTGATAGAACAAAGAAATTGAGTATCTCTTGCGCGATGATGAAGCGAATATCATTAGCGAGTGAGGGCGCACAATAGTGACCGTGAAGGCTTGAGGCTTCTGCGAACTTGGTGTGTTGAGCGTCTCAGAGTTCTTTGCTTGAATGCTCCCTCAAGTTCCCAAACGACTAATCCGAGAGAACATAATAAATATATTTATTGAGAATATAGATTTCGCTATTAGAAAATATTATTAGATAAATTATAAGATATTACTGATATTATTTGATATTTCGTTATTCCCCAAGATAGCTAATTTCCTTGATAGGCATGTTGTTTGAGTGTAAATACCCTCTTCTAATAACGTGTAATGTGAAGTTAATTAAGTAAATGTAGTCTTTATTGATTCTCTCTCCGTCTTTTTTGAAAATCTTAAAATATTTACATGGTATCAAAGCCACCAAGAGAGAATGAGTCAAATCAAAACTCTAGTCTTTTCTTCCTTTATGTTGTCCTTAGTCATCTCGTGTTCCTAACTTCTTGATTTTGTCAACACTCAACAACCCTACTATGGACGTAATTTGTTGTGATACTCTCTTTTAATTGCGAGCATCATTGACGAGCAAAGCAAAGTGGCCATCAAATATCCAGGTAGCTATGAGCACCAGACTTGAACATTCCATCATCTAGTAGCCAAAGATGGGCTTCATGGATGATGTCATCAAGAATCTAAGTAGCTATAAGCGCCAAAGTGGAGCACACTTCATCGAGTAGCCAAAGATGAGCGCCATGAGGTGATGTAGTTTACTTTGCCACAATTGAAGTTGAGTTTTCACATGATTTTATCAAGGTTGTACGAGAAAAATATGTGAACTTTTTGATCATGTGTTACTTTAGTGCTTTTCAAATTCGGTTGTTTAGTGTAAGGTCCGGTTTATACAACACTTGACCACAGACTTTGGAACAAAGTTACACCAGTCATATGCAAACTGGATGCTCCAACTTGAAAGGGAGTGATAAAATAAATTTATGGAGGTTATATTTTCGCAATTAAAAAATATATTTAGAGATATCATTAGATATTTGGGATATTATTCGATATTTTGTTATTGTGACATCTGGAATTTTCGTAATTGTAATACTGTAACATTCGAAAATTCGCGTCATTCGAGTGGATACATAGAAATTTTAGTGAATTATAAATTCCGTGGGTCACGACGGATAATTTTTTCATAAATGTAATTATCCCACGTCAAACGTGTTGAATTGAATTGATAAATGTTGACGTGTGTGCTAATAGTTGGACGGCATTAATTAATTTATTGTCATCTTAGTAGTTGATGGTTTGATATTAATTGTGTAGACTTTAGTTAATTAATAATAACAGCGATCCACTTATGTTAATGACGTTGAAAGAAGAGGGATTACATTTACTTACTATATTTGCTCACCAAATTTTAGAGATGCGAACATCGGAAGTGTCAAAACTTAACATAGGGGAACACTTAAGTGCCAAAAGTTCCAAAAAGTACACTCATGTGCCAAAATGGAGAATAATGGAACACTTAAGCAACAACAGTGAGAAATTCTAACCAAACGGTTGATGTGGCCTTTTCTGGCGACTTTTTTTTTTTTTTTTTTTTTTTACTGATGTGGCAATTTATTTTTAAAATTATCCAATGGCAATTCTCTTAAAAAATATCCACGTGGCAATTTTAAAAAAAAAATGTCCATATCAATAAAAAGCTCCTAAAATTAAATTTTAATATAAATATTAATTGAAAATAAATTAAAAAGTAAAGTATTTTAAAAAAAAAGAGGAAGAAGAAAGGGGAGCAATAGGTTTGGTGAGGGCCTCAGCCCTCGCCGCCATTGCCCTACCATCGTCGGAGAGGGACAGCGACAATGGGGCAAGCGTCAGCTAGGGTCACCGACCCTTGGGTAGTGGCCAGTGACCTTGGCCGACTACCGATGACGAGGCCCTTGCTGAACCTATAGTACGCCCTTCTTCTTCCTTTTTTTTTTTATAAATAATATAGTTTTTAAATTTATTTTTAATTAATGTTAAATTAATAAATTTAAGGGTAAAATGACATTGTTTTGCACCTTCATTGTTGAGTTGGCTTTCGGCAAGCCACGTATATATTATTAAAAAAATGTCAGGTTAGATTTCCAACTGCTTTTGTCAGACTTGGCATTAAAGTGCCCTACTTTTTTTTTTTTTTTTTAAAGTGGCAATTAAGTGTATATTTTGAAACTTTTGACATTAAAGTGTCCACCTATGTCAAGTTTTGGCACTTCTTATATACTTTGTCCTCAAATTTTAATTGAAATTTATAAGTGCCACGTGTCCTTATAAGAACTCTTGCATGACCATATGTTTCTTCAAAACAAGATATTAGCACAAATTTTGACACCTAAATTAATCTATAATTACCTTTAAATGTGTCATTCTCTTCTTGCATTCATCTAACCACGTTTAAGATGATGTCTTGCATTTGTGTCACCTTAAATTGGTGATTATCATGCATAGTTATACCTAGCAATTGAAGATCCATTTCTATATTGGTAAAAATCTTAATATAATCTCTTTTACTTTGGCAAAACAACCCTTTTCGATCTTTCCAAAAATCTGAAGAACACTTGCATTTGTTATTTTCACCTTCAATCCTAAAATTAGTGACTTAAACTCTTCAATTCAAGAGCTAGAAGGTAGTGACGACAAATTGGTAATTCACAGTCGTGTCAAGGTAAATGAAGTTTATAGATATTAAGTTTATTTAAATCTACTTAATACTTGATTGAGATATGCAATAATATTTTGGGTATGGTGATTGTCAAACTTGTCTTGGTAATCTTGTCCATGTTTGTTCTGCTTTATTTTGCTTCATTTTGGATAATTAGAATCTAGTTATTATGTCATATTTGTCTTGATGACCCATCACGTGTTCATTCTGCTTCATCCTAGATAGTTAGAATCTAGTTGTTCTGCTATATTTATCTTAATGACCCATTGCATATTCATTCTACTTTGTTCTAAATAGTCAAAATCTAGTTGTTCTGCAGTATTTATATTGATGACCAATTGTATGTTCGTTCTGCTTCGTTTCTACCATATTTATTTTGATGACCCATTGCATATTCATTCTATTTCGTTCTATTTTATATGGGTAGTCACAATCCAGTCGTTTTGCTATATTTATTTTGATGACCTATTGTATATTTGTTCTGCTTTGTTTTGTTTCATCCTGAATAGTCAAAATCTATTTGTTTTGCCATATAAATCTTGATGACCTATTGCATATTTGTTCTACTTCATTCTGAATTGTCAGAAGTTGTTTATTCTATCATATCTGTTCTTATCTCCTCTTGTATATTCATTTTGTTAGAATTTTACTAATCATAATTTGTCTGTTCTACTTGTATTTTCTAGAATTCCTTATATCAAAATATGTCCATTCACTTTAGTATAATTTACTATGTGTGAATCTATTTGTTCATTCTACCAGATTTTACTAATTTTGAGTCTATCCATTTATGAATCTATTTATTTAGTCAAATCTGTTCATTTGTGAATCTATCTGCCAACTTGTGAATCTATTTGTTGATAAATCTATCTATTGGTTCAAATAAACTTTACTGAGTATGAATCTATTCCTTGTTGAATCTGTCCATGTGTTGATTTGTCCATTGCTGAATTTGTCAATTTGTAAATCTATTCATTGTTGAATCCGTTCTTTTGTTCTATAAGCTTTGATCAAGTCGGAATTTACCCTTTTAAATGTTCAGACTTTATGTCAAGAATATACTTATTCATTTAGACTCAAAATATACCTATTTGATTAACTAGATTTTAATGACTAGAACTTGCTAAATGTCCAAACTCAGAATGTATTCATTTGGATGTGCAGACTTTGACAACTAGGAATGAGATTAATGTAATTCCATGACCCACATAGTGTTGCGTTACAATGCCCTGTGATAGAAATTTATGAGATGCCCTGGTGGTTGGGATGACCTGGAGAGTGTCTTGGAATGCCTTGGGAGTCGAGATGCCCTTGTGGTGAGAATGTCCTATGGTGAAACTTTGCCGAATATCTTGGAATTAAGATGTTCTAGTGATTGGGACTTCGAGAGAAGGAGGAGGAAACATTAAGGAACAAAATGTATTGTCATGTATAGAACCAAATATTGCTTAAATTGTTTGTTTATGTGAAATATGGTGTGCATTTGCATGAGTTTGGATAGACATTATTTGTTGACGATTTTTGTGACAAATGAAATGGGAAAAGTAAAGTCTAATCATGTTTTTGTCATATTTGTTGGATTATCATGCATTCATTTTGTGTGTACTAGGTGAAATGGTAAGAGGGTTCTTTTAACTTAAAACTAGAGATTTTATTTATTGGGTTTTGGCTTCATTTTCATTTTTCAGACGTGCAAGATGGACATTCCTCAACTTTTGTGCTATGAAGTTCCTATACATTATAAAGGTCTTTATGAAAGTATGTTGAAGTTATCAATCCATGACTTCAATATAAACATTTGTACACACAAGCTTTTGGAGTATAGTATGGAGAAAGGTCACCCCAACCCTCACCTAGACTTTTGTATTTTTCTCGTAATGTAATGAAGTTGTAAACTTAAATGTGGTATAAATAAAAGAAGTAGAAGCATATTGGTTATGCTTGTACAACTTTCTTTGTAAAGGGATTTTCGAAAATGTTTAATTATGCTTCCACATATTAAAAGAGAATAATATTATAAGAAACATGTGTCAGAAGTTACATTTTGGGATGTCACAGTCATACTCTAAAGTAGCTAATTTTCTTTCATATGCATGTGTTCGAGTATAAATACCATTTTATGATGACATATAAAGTGAAGTCAATTGAGTAAATATGCAGTCTTTATTAATTCTCTTTCCTTCTCTCTTGAAGATCCTAAAATATTTATAGAATAAGATAGAATCTACATTTTTCAGTTGTGTGTGAGATTTTGGCAAGATTACTATCAATAGTTCAAAGAGTTTAAGCAGTTAGATGAAAGTATAGTTTAATATTTAAATATTCTAACACTCTTCATGAAAAGGGCTAGTAACATCACCTAGAGGGAGGTGAGTAGGTGTGAATAAAATTTTTCGAAAAATCAATAAAAATAACTTCATTTAGAAAAACACAGATGAATTCTGACTTTAGTGATTAAATAAAGCTTTAAACAAAGTAAAGGAATTTGTACTTAAATAGTTAATTGGAGCTACGAATTAAATAAAGGAGTTGATGGAAGAGAATTAAAAACACAAAGTTTATAGTGGTTTGGTTTAGATCAAGCCTACATCCGCTCTCTCGAGTTGACAGCCTATTGGCTGGATTCCACTAAGAATTCAAAAGAGATTTTACAGCTTGATGATCTCGACAACACAATGAAGAGTTTCTATTGGTCTCTCACAATGTCTCACTATGAGTTTCTCTCTTTTTTAAACAACTTTGACCTCAGTGAATGAAATAGCAAGGAACTAGGAAGCTTTAGGCTTTGAAATTTTTCTTTCACGCACTTTATTGAACAACTAGAGAGTCCGCCTTAAATACTCTTTCATGCAATCACGACTATTGGCACTTTCCAAAATAATTCTTTCAATCTGCCCGTTGGACAGAATCAATCAAGGAGATCTCGAGTCGTTTGAAGATTTGTGATGAAAGCTCGTCAATCATGTTCGCCCATACAATCAGGATCTTGGTTTCCATAAATAAAACCTTCCAAGTTTGCTTGCCTTCCAAAAGATTTGAATATTGGAATTGATTCCAATAAGGATAATCAATTATGTAGGTGTTATATCTAGCCATAAGGTCATCCATAAGCCATACGAATCGAATCCTTGAAGAAATAAAGATAATCTCGCATATGGATAAGTCTTCATTCTTCAGTCTGAAAACTGTCAGTGCGGGTAGACTTTGAATCTAATGTCTGGCAATCTTTATACTTTGACACTAGAGTTTGAAATTCTTCAAACTAAACTTTGAAGATGTTTTGTCAACTTCAAAACAGTAAAGGAGTTTTCTCCAACAATCTCCCATTTTTTAATGGTGACAAAACTTTCTTGTAGATTTAGGAACTTTTGACCTGCAAAACAACTCTTAGGCAATACAGAATATCTTATAAAATTAAGTTGATTATGACCTGGATATCATCGATTCTGCAACCATAGAAAATATGTTAATCCTGAAAAGATAAGACAATTAACTATCCAACCACAATCAGTATTACCAAAGTAAGTTACGTTAAAAAGTCCAACAAATCCAACAAAGTTAAGCAGTCAAAACCAAAAACCAAAATTCAAATCATAAAAAGTCAAATAAGTCAAATCTGCGCACATTCTCCCCCTTTTTGTCAACAGCAAAAAGTGGAGAAGAATAAAAAGAGTTTGATGAAATCAGGGCTGTTTGGGGATGTGAATGAGCTGGAAATCTCCCATTGACTGAACTGTTTCTTCCAGCTTTCGTAGTGACTCCTTCACCTCCTTAACATCCTCAGATTTGATAGTCTCTTGAAATGTCTTTTAAAATTGAAGCTTAAGATCTTATACCTTATTGTGAAGAGAGACTAAGGTAGCTTTCAATACAGATTAAAGAGTTTGAATTTCACATTCCATGCCATATTGCTGAGCTTTTATCTCCACAAGGAGTCCTAGCAATCTTTTAAAGTCTGCAGAATTCTCTGTTTGTGTACTAGCTTCAGCATGATTAGTTTGAGGAGTGTTATCAGCTCGTCTACTTTCAAGAGTTGGAGAGGATGGCTCAACATCAGCTTTAGGAAATTGAGAAGCGTATACATCCTCTAGATCCGCTGGAGATCTGCTCACATCGTCACTTGTAAAAATAGGTGAATAAGTACCTCTTTTTTCAATAGCTCCTCTTGTCTCTGTGCCTACAGGTGGAGAAAAGAATTCTTTTTCTTGTTCTTGCTTAGCTTCACCACCCAAGTGATGTTCTTTTTCTCGTTCATCTCCTGTAGTTCCACTTCGAGTCTTCTCAAAATCTTCTGACAAGGATACTACAAATGTTGGTTCAAAAGAGTCATCTTGACCCTCTTCTTCTTCTTCCCTTTCTTCTTTTTCTTCTCTTGTTCTCTCTTCCTTAGCTTTTCTTTCTTCACTTCATTCTCTTCTCTCTTCTCTTCTTTCACTTCTCTACTCTGTCTCTTCTCGTCCTCTTTCCTCTCCGTTCTGCGGCTTCTCAAAACTAACAAAACTCTATAGATTTTTCAAGAAAAATGCCGAGAGTGTGAGATCATCCTCATCTTTTTCTTCGTCCTGTAAAATAAGGGTTCTCCTCTTCTTGATAGGTGCAGCTATTGGCTCTTTGCCTTTCCTTTTCTTCACCGCAGAGTCTTGTTTTGTTTTGGTTGGGAACTTCTTTTTCAAGTGCTCCAATGTTTTATTCAGTTCCTTCAATCTCATTTTCGAAACGATCTTCAAACCAATCACCATAGGAGCAATGGTTCTGACACAAAGAGATCATGGAAACTGAATGTGAAAGTGTCGAAACAATTTTATAACTAGCGCGGAGTAAGAAGGTTGTTCCTTGTCCTTCACAACAGTCTTGTACATGTGTAACAGAATTGTGCGTGGCAGCAAGAACTTCATTCCATTGTTGATGGCAAACATCAGCTTTGCCTCAGAACAAGATACATCTGTTTTGGAGGTTGACTTGGGTCGAATGCAATTGATTACAACCTTGTGCAACAAAATATTGGAGGCAGACATTCTGGAATATGAAATTCCTCCTTCAGCAAGTTTGTCCCGAACAAGAGATAGTGTTGCATGACCAACAGACACATTTATTGGTTGGAAACTCTCTCTTTCCACACCAATAACATCCGCCAATGTGTCCACATCCACCACAAAATCTTTTTCCATTACCGTAAAATGAAATCTATTCACATCTAGAAAAGATGGATTTGAATAGAAGTAAGCAGTTAATTCAGGGTAAGCAACAAAAGTCTCATAACAGAATCTTTCAAGTTGAAGGAGAGCGAACTTCTCCATAGATCGCGGGTTCATCACCCCTCTTTTCAGCAAATTCGAATAAGTCTTTTTGTGGTCTTTAGAATGAAACAAATTCATTCCCTCACCATGCACATCAGCAACCACACCTATCCTATGCTGAAAATTTGCGTACATTTTCTCATCATCATCCTTCACCTCAGGCTGATTAAAAGAACTAAATTGTGGATCACTTGGATAGTTGGCAAAAGTCTTGTTAGCCAAACCTTGAAGCACAATGCCTAACCTTTCCATTTGCCTTAGAAACATGGTCTCGTTCGTATATCCTCTTTCTTGCAGAAACTCATCAATAAACGTCATCACAGTACCACCTTGCTTCAACTGATTATAAAGTTTAAAGAGAAACTGGGGTTTCAACGTTCTTACAGGTTCAACATCTTCCACAATCTCTTCTTCCGTTGGTTGGCGTAGAGGATCTTGAGACGCACGTTGATGCTGTTGAGAATGTTGTTGTTGTTGAGGAGAATCTTCTTCTTTGGTCAAGTCAAAGTGAGTAGGTTCCTTTGGCATGTTCTGTGGTCCCCTGTTCACAATCCGAGATGATTTGCTTTGGAAAGACATCTTTACAGTTGAGGAAGACTTCTTGAACTCGTTCGTTTCAAAAAGGTCAAAACTTGGAAAGAAAACTTGAGAGAAGAAATGAGAAAGTATGAATTATGTATTCTAGGGTTTAATAAATCATAAATGGAGAAGAACTTCGACGGTATTTAAAGCAAGTGAAATGGGGTATATGAACAGTCACAAAGGAAAAAATAAACTTCATTTTTCAAAAATAAAAACTGCCAAAAATTCAAAAATTCAAAAAAGATAATTTCTAAAAATAAAATAGGCAAGTAACGATTAAAAAAAAAAGTACTTTTTCAGAATTTTTATGCTAAAATTAAATTACTTGCATTGAAGAGAAATTAACTTATAAATGTAGTTTTTGGTCATTCTGAGTCTGACCACCTTTAGATTTTAATCGATAAAAGATATAACGTTCAGTTTGGTGCGAATAAACTCAAAAAGACTTTTCTCTAGTGGCTTTGTAAATATATCTGCTAGCTGATTCTTCGAGTCAATGAACTGAATCATAACTTCTCCATTTTAAACATAATCTCTTATGAAATGATGTTGAATCTTTATGTGTTTTTCCTTCGAATGAAGAATTGGACTTTTTGTGAGATTGATGGCACTGGTGTTGTCGCATTTGATCTCGGTACATGATTCTTCAATTCCAAAGTTTCTCAGTTGTTGCCTTATCCACAAAATTTGAGAACAATAGCTCCTAAGAGCCACATACTTTGCTTCTGCTATTGATAAACCTACAGTACTCTACTTTCTTGAGAACCAAGATACTAGCTTGTTACCCAATAGTTGACAAGTACCAGAGGTACTCTTTCTATCAACTCTACAAACTGTTAAATATACGTCTAAATATCCAAGAAGAGTAAATTCTCATTTTTTGGAATACCACAGACCTAGCCTTGGAGTAGTTGCAACATATTTGATGATCCGTTTTGCAGCACTTAAATGCGATTCTTTGGAATTTGATTGAAATCTAGCATATATGCAAACGATAAACAAAATGTCAAATCTAGATGCAGTAAGATAAAGAAGCGAACCAATAATGCTCCTGTAAAGTTTCTAGTCAACATTCTTTCCTGCTTCATCTTTGTCTAGTTTCGACGAACTTGACATTGGAATCTATGTCTTTTTGCAATTCTCTAATCCAAATTTCTTAATGAGATCTTTTGCATATTTCTCTTGGTGAATAAAAATACATTTATTTGATTGTTTAACTTGCAATCCCAGAAAGAAGGTTAACTGACCCATCATACTCATCTCGAATTCATCTTGCATACATCAAAAGAATTTCTTGCATAGATTTTCGTTAGGAGATCCAAAAATAATATCATCAACATAAAATTGAACCAGTAGAAAATATAGTATCTACCTTTCTTTTTATAAACAATATAGTATCTACCTTTCTTTTAGCAAAACCATTTTGGGTTAAGAATTTACTTAACCTTTCATACCAGGCTCGAGGTGCTTGCTTCAGTCCATATAAAGCCTTTTTTTAGTCAGTAGACTGAGTGTGGCTTTATTGGATCTTCAAATCCAAGTGGTTGTTCCACATAGACTTCTTCTTGGATAAATCCATTTAGGAATGCACTTTTTACATTCATCTGAAATAACCTGAAATTTTTATAGCAAGTAAAAGCAAGTAATAATCTAATTGCTTCTAACCTTACTACTGGTGCATAGGTCTCATCATAGTCTATTCTTTCTTCTTGCATGTATCCTTTGACCACGAGTCTTGCTTTGTTTTTGACCACTTTACCTTTCTCGTCCACCTTGTTCCTTAAAACCCATTTAGTCCCGATAATAGACTTACCTTTAGGTTTAGGAATTAACTCCCAAACATCTGCTGAACTGTCTGAGCTCTTCTTGCATAGCTTCAATCAAGCTTTCATCAGACAATCCTTCTTCTATACCTTTGGGTTCTATTTCAGAAATAAGTGCTAAGGCACTAAACTCTTCTCGCCTTTTGGATCTAATGCGAATTCCTTCATCAATATTGCCGATGATGAGATTTGTAGGATGACTTGATTTATGCTTCCAGTTGCTGGTTGGTTTGAGAGTCTGCTGATCTTCTGCTTATGTTGAATCTTTTAATTCTTCTTGTTGGTGATCTTCAAAAGTCTGAACCACTTCTGAGGTGGTCGACTTTATAAAGTTTGGAGCAAGTTCAGATTCTTCAAGTTGAGTCTGATCCAGTTGATTCTGCATAGAGTCTTGAAATTTAACGTTCATAGATTCTTCCATAGATTGAGTCTTCTTGTTAAATACTTTGTATGCTTTGCTTGTGGTTGAGTAGCCAAGGAAAATTTCTTTGTTTGATCTTTCTTCAAACTTTCCACTTCAATCATTTGCATTTTTCAAAACATAACATTTACTGTCAAACACATGAAAGTAAGAAACATTTGGTTTCTTCCCTTTATACACTTCATAAGGAGTTTTCTCTAGAATAGGTCTCAAGAACACTCTATTTATGATATAGCAAGCTGTAGAAATCGCTTCAGCCCAAAAACAAGAGGAAATTTTGCTCTCAATTAAGAGGGTTCTTGCCATCTCTCGCAAGGATCTATTCTTTCTTTCCACAACTCTATTTTGTTCCGGAGTGTATGGAGAAAAAAAAAAAAACGTGCTAGAAACCATATTCATCACAAAGCTTAGTAAAGTATTGATTTTCAAACTCACCTCCATGATCTGTACGTATGCTTGAAATAACATATCCTTTTCCATTCTGAACTTTCTTGGCAAACTTTGAAAAGTGAGAGAAGGCTTCAGACTTATTTACTAGAAAGTAAACCCAAGTAAAGCGAGAGTAGTCATCCACAATTACTAGGTAGTATCTCTTTCCACCAATGCTTTGAGTTCTGGTTGGTCCAAAGAGGTCTATATGCAGAAGCTACAAAGCTCAATTAGTAGAAACTTGATTTATAGATTTAAAGAAACTTCTAACCTATTTTATCAAAACACAAGGAGTGCATAATCCAGATTTTTAATAAGTTAGGTTGGCAAGACCTCAGACAAGCTAGTAGAAACTTGATTTATAGGTTTAAAGAAACTTCTAACCCGTTTTCCCAAAACACAAGGAGTGCATAATTTAGATTTTTGATAAGCCAGGTTGGGAAGACCTCAAACAAGCTTCTTGGATGAAATCTTGGCAATTTGCTTCATGTTGACATGACCAAACTTTCGATGCCAAATATTTTCTTCATCTTGAATGGATATAAGACACTGAGAATTTTCTGGTTTTATATTCAGAAGGTAAATATTCCTCTGCCTTTGTCTAATGAAAGATTGAGATAGATATTTACTTGTTTCTGAATAGATGCTTTCTTGGAAATAGATTTTAAATCCAGTATCGCAAAGCTGACTTATGCTGAGTAGATTGTAATTCAGGCCTTCCACCAAGGAGATATTATTGATAATGAGGCTTTGAATCTTAATAGTTCCATGTCCAACAATTTTTCATTTGATGTTCTCTCCAAAGGAAACTTTTCCACTATTAATTTGAACAAGCTTTATAAAATAATTTGAATCTTCAGTTATGTGTCTCGAACAACCACTATCCAAATACCATTTGATCTTCTTTTTGACAGTGACCTGCAATTATAAAAAGAACTCAAGCTTTTTTTAGTACCCATATTTTCTTGGGTTTATGAGAGTTAGTATTGAAAACAGTCTTTGCCCAATTTCTCTTAACAAATCTCCAAACCTTGGGACATTCTTTCTCGAAATGTTGTAGACTGTTACACTTTGAACATTTGAGAGCACTTCGGCCATCAGGTTTTACAAAAACTCTTTGAAAATGATTTTTGTAAAATGTCTTTGTAGGTCTTTGTTTGATTCTTTCTTTAACTTTGGGATAACCAATTAAAGGAATTGTTTCTGGAGTCATACCTAAACCAGGTTTGTTGAAATAAGGTCTTTGTACAGAAATTTTTTTTTCTAACTTCTCAGATCCTTTTGAAAATATTTTTGTGATATTTGAAATATCTTCTTTCAAAAAGACATTTTCCTTTGAAAGAGAATCTGAATTTTCTTTCGAATCTACAAAACTTTTATCCAGACTTTCAAACTTTTCCTTCCAAAAAATTTCCTATTACCTTAGTTTGGAATTCTCCCTTTTTAGCTCAGAAATCTTTTTAAGAGCTTTTTTGAGGCTAAGACAAATTTCATCTATATACTTCGAGACTTTAACAAGAATTTTCCCTCAATACCTAGAGGGGGTGAATAGGTGTGAATAAATTTTTTCACAAAATAAATAAATATAATTTCCTTTAGAAAAACATAGCTGAATTTTGACTTTAGTGATTAAATAAAGCTTTACACGAAGTAAAGGAATTTGTACTTAAACAGTTAATTGGAGCTACGAATCAAATAAAGGAGTTGAGGGAATAAAATTAAGAACACAAAATTTATAGTGGTTTGGCTTAGATCAAGTCTACGTTCACTCTCCCGAACTAACAGCCTATTGGCTGGATTCCACTAAGAATTCAAAAGAGATTTTACAGCTTGATGATCTTGACTTAACAGTGAAGAATCTCTACCGATCTCTCACAAAGTCTTACTATGAGTTTCTCTCTTTTGTAAACAACTTTGAGCTCAGTGAATGAAATAGTAAGGAATTAGGAAGCTTCAGACTTTGAAATTTTTCTTTCACGCACTCTATCGAACAACTAGAGAGTCCGCCTTAAATACTTCATCATGCCATCACAACCGTTGACATTTTCCAAAGGAATTCTTCCAATCTACCTGTTAGACAGAATCAATCAAGAAGATCTCGAATCGTTTGAAGATTTGTGATGAAAGCTCATTAATCTTGTTCACCCATACAATCAGGATCTTAGTTTCCATAAGTAGAACCTTCCAAGTTTGCTTGCCTTCCAAAAGATTTAAATATCGGAATTGATTCCAATAAGGATAATCAATCATGTAGGTGCTATATCCAGCCATAAGGTCATCCATAAGCCATATGAATCGAATCCTTAAAGAAATAAAGATAATCTCGCATATGGATAAGTCTTCATTCTTCAGTTTGGAAACTGTCAATTCGCGTAGACTTTGAATCTAAAGTCTGGCAATCTTCAGACTTTGACACTAGAGTTTGGAAGTCTTCAGACTAAACTTTGGAAATGTTTTGTCAACTTTAAAACAGTAAAGAAGTTTTCTCCAACATTTCATACGTCAGTTGGGCTTTGGCATAAGCCAATATGGAAATATATAATTGGTGAGGCATATATGGACTTTGAAATATTTGCACTCAAAACCTCTTCTTCTAATATCATGTGAAATTTTGGTGAAATCACTACTAATTATTTTACAAGCTTAAGCTATTAGATGGAGATATTATTTAATATTTAAATAATCTAACACTATGATCGAGGCTTATGAAGTAGAAAGACGAAGGAAGGAGGTAGAGAACTACAAACCCTAGCGAGAGAGAATTTTCTCAAGAAAATTTGCTAGGACATTCCTCTTCTCCTTTTTGTCACCTCCCTCCGTGAACTTGTTTTTCTTTTCTAACATAATAAACCCTCTTTTTTAGGGTAAATACAAAGAAAAATCTTAAATTGGTCACATGTCATAAATTTATCTCGAATTAATTTTCTTAATATCAAAAACTCCAAATTGGTATATTTGTGACAGATTTACTTTCCGTTAGTTTTCGTTAAATTTTGCAATCAAATAATTAAATTGGATGACATGAGACAATTAACAAATGTACTAGTTTAAGGTTTTATCTTTTGTTTGTCACATGCATACTAGTTTTGTGTTTTTTTTTTGTGGTATTAATCAAATTTAACAAAAATTAACAGAGCGTAAAATTGTCATAAATGTACCAATTTGGGATTTCTTACGGTCAAAAAATTAATTTAGAATAATTCTATCACATGTGTACTGATTTAGGGCTTTTTATGATCAAAAAATTAGTTTGGGATAAATGACTATTGGCTTGGAATATAGTGAATCCTAATCCAAATAAGAGTTTACCCCTCATGTATTAAGCTTGTTGACCATGCTTATCATCTTATGAATGAAACCTTAATTGATATATGTGGATGGGGTAGTTTGCCTATATTTATGGGGGCTAATTCATCCGTGAGCTAAATATAGTCTATGTCATAAGAAATTCATGTATTTGATACATTGCTAATGTTGTGAGGCAAATTAATAACTTCTAGGGTTAACGTCATGAAAAACTCCAAATTAATTTACCAAAAACTAATTTTTGAGTCAACAGAAACTCCAAATTAGTACATTAATGACATATTTATCCTCTGTTAACTTTCATTAAATTTTTATAATGAAATTATTGAGTTGAATGACACATTGTTAACAGCTAGATTTTGACAAACCAATTATCCATTTATTGCATAGAAAATCAGCTCTTAATTTTTAACTCCTAAAAAACTATTAAAATTTTAAATTTCATGTAGTTTTTATGTGTATTTTTCATAGCATATAGATAAGCTCATTTATGGCATTAAATTGGACTAGTGGTGGTTTGAACTTCTGAGCTTAATGGACTAAACCTACAGAATCATGAAATTCAAGCCCAATGACTGCCCCACGTGGTTGAAAATTGCATGTGGTGCATATGGGTAATTAATATTGGAAAATTTCAGAAGTTTGGAGAGCAATTCGGCCATAAAAGAACAAGAAAGAAAAAAATATTCATATATTTTCTGCAACGGCAAGCATACGAAGGAGATATTGCACGCTTATCTTTGCAAAGATTGAAATTTGGGAAATTTCCATCTATTTGTCAGTGGTTGTCTATCCACAATCTTGAATTAGTCTTTCCTTTTCACAAGCAGAACTCTATCTTTAGCGTGATATTCGACCAACTTGGGCGCTGATATTTGATTCAAAGAGATAAAGAAGAGAGAGAGAAACAATCGTCTCCCTCAGCCTAACGCTTGCATAGTCACGCTCAAGCTCCTCAAACTCTTCACCTGGCGCCGCTCCCCTGTTGCGAGCTTGACATTAGACTCAGTGTTGTTGCCCTGGTTTTGCTGCCTCCATCACCAAGACGACCCGTTTCTTGCGGCCTGCAAAACAGAGGAGGTCCTTGACGCTATGAGGTGGTTGCTTCGTCACCCACAATTCCTGCCACTGACTGTGAAGCTCGCCGTTCCTGCTCAAGCGACAATGTCTCGTCATCCTTCCTTGTGCTGTCGCTAGCTTGATTGAGGCCGACGCTTTTGCTTCCTCTCGGTCCCATGACTTGCGTTTCTATTTTTACAGGTTGTTTCCAGATTTTTTTTCGGTGAGTTGTCAATGCCAAAAGCAAGCGACGGCCTCCCCTTGCAGCTGCACCACTCGGTTACTTGTGAACTTCGCTGTCCCAGAGCCGCGCCTTGCACGACTAGCACCATACCAGCGGCATTCCAGTGGTCAATCTTTCCGCAGGTTTTCCAGCGATTATGACTTGCTCTTCAGCAATACTCAACGTCTGAACTCTCGTACCAGTGTTTCTAGTCGTGCTCGGTGTTGCCTAGCAGTCATTGCCTATGTCCCTGCTTGCTTGCTATTCCAGGCAAGCGAGGGTGTCCTTAGGCGAAGAGCAAGTGTTTTCCAGACTACCTCGCAAATCTGTAGTCAACACTGACACGCCCAGCCAGTGTCTAACAAATTTCAGCGACTTTGCAATCCACAAGTCCAAACTTTCCATCATAGCTTGACTTTGCCGTTTCTTCATCACGGGGCTTGTCCATTGGCGGCTGTTGCGAAAGCCCCTCAGCCGAGCACCACCGTGAAGCACGGTTGATCCATGACTGTCGTGATTTGTCCCTTGTCCGAACTTGGAAACAAATAATCAAAGTGAGTAAAACTCCTATCAAAATTAATTCTTGAATATTTTGTTTTCCTCATTTGAAGTATTGCATTCTTAATTGAATTCTTGAACGTTGTTATCTTATCCGAAATTTCTCAGGTTAATTTCACAAAGTGTTATAATCATCAATTCGGTCTTATTACGATTCACAATTACATATTGGTCAATCTGATCTCATAGATTTGTCAATTTGTTTCCAAAATTAGAAGGACAAGGATAACATCCTAGATGTTGTGTTTCATGTAGATTTGATTTATTTCTATTTTTGTTTGATTTTAATTGATTTTACTTTTTATAAAAAATCCAAAAAGATTAGACACAATTAAAGTAGTTTTTTAAATGATAGATTGCTGTTTATTTTGGTTATTTTATAATTTCAAATTTAATTAAATACCAGAAATTTCTTTTTAGAAATTTATTTACTGTTTTTCTTTGTTGAGTATTAAATAATGATTGTACACATGCATGATCACCTCACATTTAAGAGTAATTTAAAATCTATGTAAACTACCTACAAAATATTTGTTTGAAATAAAAGAGAAAATGTATCGAAATGGCTTAGAGAAATCTAGCGTAATTAAGTCTTTGAATTCATTTAGAAGTAATCTTTCCATTACTTTACTTAGATTTCTAATCGACCTACCAAAAATTAATTAGTGACAACTCCATTATAAAAAATTATTTGCATGTTAAGAACTTAAATCCCAAGTTCCGAATTGATATGGGCTTACGAGTGTCCAAGTTAAGTATAAACTTAATAATCCATTTGCCAAACATTTAAGAGTTTCCACTAGCTTTGCGGAGGTCGCGACACACATGACAATAACTCAATTCATGTGGCAAATTCATGTGAAAATCTATATCAGTTTGGGGTAGTTACGAGTGTACTGGTTTGAGATTTTTGGTGATTGGTGTATCGGTTTGGAGTTTTTGGTGACCCATAAATTAATTTTGGGTAAATTTGTCACAAACATATTAATTTGATATTTTTCGTGGTATTTACCCTAACTTCTATGTTATCAATGAAAATTAACTTTGTGTTCTGCTTTCGACATGTGAACTAACAGTTTGCTATATCATGTGTACATCACACATATGATGTGTATTGACATGCAAGTTTTATCAACTATAAAATATAGTACTGCACTTTTTTGCATCGAAGGCATTATTCAATATCATCACCAATTTAGTGAACGAGTCTGTAGTAGAGACAAAACACTAAACTAAGAGGGTTTGAAGACCCGAGTAAGGCACTCAAACCTTATAAAATTCCCTAAGATTATTTTCTCACCCAAACTATCTAGCTTTTCTTTTCTTTTCTTTTTAAAGGGCGAAGTGCTTAAGGATTCTCACTAAATTTTGATAATGCTAGCATAAACACCTAGAGGAAGGTGAATAGGTGTTAAAATTTTTTTTACAAGACTTAACAACTTAACTCGATTTATAATAAAACAGTAGATAAAAGATTATAAACTGATATATAAGACTGCGAATTAAGTAAAGAGATTAGGGAAAGATAATTTAAACACAAGGTTTATAGTGGTTCGGCTTAGACCAAGCCTACGTCCACTCTCCCGCACTAACAACCCATTGGCTAAATTCCACTATGAATTAAAAGAGATTTTACAGTATCACTTCCTTGATTTCATAGTGTAGAGACTTTGCTACACTTCTTCAAGGTCTTACAAGAATTGATCTTTCTTTTGAGTATAGTTTAAGCTCGACAAATTGTAATAGCAAAGAACTAAGAGTTTCAGACTTTGGAATTTTTCTTTTACACACACGCTCGAATAACTTGAGCGTCCTCCTTATATACTCCTCCATGCCATCATAACCGTTGGCATCTGTTGGAGAAATCTTCGTTAAATGTTTTGAAGGTGACAAAACGTTTCTATCAGTCTAGTCTGAAGATTTGCAGACTCTGCTATTTAAAGTCTGAAGATCTCTGGACTGCCAAACTCAAGACTCAAAGTCTATTCTCATTGACAGTTTCTAATCCGTTGAAGAAAGGCTATGCAGAATTGGATGTTTTATTAAGGATGTGACCTTATCGACTGGAGAAGATCTCTTGGCTGGATATGACATAACGGAATCCTTTATTTGATTATGATTGATTCGGAGATTAAGGATCCGATGATTGGTGAAGTATACTTGGAAGGTTCTACTTATGGAAACCAAGATCCTGATTGTATGGGCGAGCATGATTGATGGGTTATCGACATGTTCCTTTAATAGCTCGAATGATCTTTCTAATTGATTCCGTCCAACGGATAGATTGGAGGAATTCCTTTGGTAAGTGCCAACGGGTATGATGGCATAAATGAGTATATAAGGAAGTCATTCCAGTTGTTCGAGGTGGTGCGCGATAGAAGAATTCCAAAGTCTGAAGCTCCTTATTCTTAGTCAATTCATTTGCTGAGCGAAATCTTGTACGCAAAAGTCTATATTCATGAGAAACCTTGAGGAAGTGTAGTAGAATATTTACACTGTGGAATCAAGGGAAAGCTTTGCTGTAACATTTCTTTTGTTCATAGTGAAATCTAGCCGGTGGGCTGTCAGTGCGGAAGAGTGGACGTAGGCTTGGAATAAGCCGAACCACTATAAACCTTGTGTTCAATTTTCTCTTTCCTACTCTTTGCTTTACTTTGATCATAATCTGTTTTGGAGATCTTCCTTTCTATCGTCTGCCTAGTATTGCTTTCGTATCTCAAGAAATTGTTTTTACACCTATTTACCCCCCTCTAGGTGCTTATACTAGCTATATCAATTGGTATCGGAGCCTGTGTACTCACTTTGTTTGAAGTGTTTTACTTCAGAGTTAAAGATCCATGACTAATATGTTAGCTCCAGGGCTGGTGGAAGGGCAAAGCAATACCAGGCCACCTTACTTTGATAGAAATGATTACAACATTTGGAAAAATAAGATGAAAGCATTCCTAAGATCAAAGAATCTTTTGGAATGGGACGTTGTAGAAAAAGGAATCACTCCTAAAGCTGCATTTGTCTCAGAGAGAGGAAAAGAAACTGTTGAGTCTAGTGAAATGACTCAGGAAGAGATAATCAAGAGACAAGCTCTTGATGCAAAAGCAATTTATTCTTTATATTGTGCTTTGTCACCTACTGAATATAACATAATATATTCTTGTGTTACAGCGAAAGAAGTCTAGGATATATTACATATTACCTATGAAGGAATCGATCGAGTGAAAGAGACTAGAATCAACATTCTCCTCGGTCAATACGAGGTCTTCAAAATGAAATCAGGAGAATCTATAACTAACATGTTTAGTCGTTTTACAGAAATCGTGAATGGTCTTGAAAATCAAGGTCAACCAATTTTTGATCCCATGAAGGTAAACAAGCTTCTGCGTGGATTCTCCAAGGATTGGAATCACATAAAGACCTCAATAAGAGAGACACAAAGAATCATGCCACTATCTGTCGATGAGTTGGTTGGAACTCTTCAGTCTTATGAAGTAGAACGAATCAATGAAGACGAAGATCCTAAAGGTAAGAAATCCATTGCATTAAAATCCAATGATGATTATGATGTTACAGATTCTGAAGATGATATGGATGATGAGGAGCTTGCTCTCATGATAAAAAGATTCAGAAAGCTAAACAGAAAAGGAAGAAGATTCAATCCAAAGAAACAAAGTTTTCAAAAGCAACAGACTAAGTCTGTTGAAGATGATGAATCAAACAGAGATGTAGTATGCTTTGAATGTAAGAAAAAGGGACACATCAGACCCAACTGCCCTCTTCTGAGAAAGAAGAAAGGAAAAGCTGAAAAATATCGAAAGGCTCTTAAAGCAGAAACCTGGAGTGATACAGAGTGTGAAGAAAGTGATGATGATTATGCCAATATATGTTTGATGGCACAATTGGATTCAGATTCAAACTCCGAGACAGACTCAGATTCAGACAGTGAATTTGAGGTAAGTAACTTTAAAATCCCTATTAAAGTTTCCAAATACATTGATGAGTTGTATTTTAGTCTTAAGACTTCTCTTAAAAGGATTTCTGAACTCAAAACAGAAAATTCTGCACTAAAACAACAAGAAAATGTTTTAAAAGAAAAGGTCAAAGTTTTAGACAAAAATATTTCTACCTTGAAAGAAAATGAAGGCAATCTTTCAAAAGAAAATGCATTCTTGAAAAATGATATCTCAAATATTTCTAAAATTCTTTATGTTTAAAGACCTTATTTCAATAAATCTGGTTTGGGAATGACTGCGGAAACCATTCCTTTAATTGATTTCCCTAAAGTAAAGGAAAGAAGTAAGCAAAGACCCACAAGAGATGCTTACAAAAATCATTTTAAAAAGATATTTGTAAAACCAGTAGGTCGCAATACTCTCAGATGTTCAAAGTGCAACAGTGCAGATCATTTTGAAAAAGAATGTCCTATGGTTTGGAAACCTGTTAAGAAAATATGGGCAAAAACCGCATATCATACTAACACCAATGGACCCAAGAAAATATGGGTACCAAAGAAAGTTTGAGTTTCTTTTTTAAATGCAGGTCACTATCAAGAAAAAGGTAAAATGGTATCTAGATAGTGAATGCTCAAGACATATGACAGGAGATTCAAATTGCTTTACTCATTATATTGTGCATTATCTCCTATTGAGTATAACAGAATATATTCTCGTGAAACAGCCAAAGAAGTCTGGGACAAGCTGCACATTACCTATGAAGGAACTGACCGAGTGAAAGAAACAAGGATCAATATTCTACTCAGATAGTATGAAGCCTTCAAGATGAAATCAGGAGAATCTATCACTGACATGTTTAGTCATTTTACAGAAATTGTAAATGGTCTAGAGTATTAGGGACAAGCAATCTCAGGACCCATGAAGGTTAACAAGTTGTTACGTGGACTCTCCAAAAATTGGAATCACGTAAAGACTTCGATAAGAGAAACACAAAGGATCATGCCACTTTCTATAGACGAATTGGTTGGCACACTTCAGTCCTATGAAGTGGAGCAAATCAACGAAGAAGAAGATCCCAAAGGTAAGAAGTCAATTGCTTTGAGATCTAACGATGATTCTGATGTTACAGAGTCTGAAGATGATATGGATGATGAAGAGTTAGCTCTTATGATAAAGAGGTTCAGGAAACTGAACAAAAAGGGAAGAAGATTAAATTGGAAGAAACAAAACACTCAAAAGCTTCAAAACAAATCAACTGAGGATGATGAATTCAATAAAGATGTGATCTGTTTTGAATGCAAGAAAAATGGACACATCAGATCCAATTGTCCCATAATAAAGAAAAAGAAAGGAAAAACTGAGAAATACAGTAAAGCTCTCAAGGCAGAGACATAGAGTGATACTAAATGCGAAGAAAGTGATGAAGATTTTGCCAATATTTGTCTAATAAAAATCCCTATTAAAGTCTCAAAATATATTGATGAACGGTGTCTTAGTTTCAAAGCCTCTCTCAAGAGGATTTCCGAGCTAAAAAGAGAGAATTCTACACTAAAGCAACATGAGAAGTAAAAGTTCGAAAATTTAGATAAAAGTTTTGTTACTTTAAAAGAAATGCAGACTCTCTTTCAAAAAAAAAACATTTTTGAAAAAATGATATTTCAAATATTTCAAAAAGGTTTTCTATAGGATCCGAAAAATTGGAAAAGATTCTTTCAGTATAAAGACCCTACTTTAACAAATCAGGCTTGGGAATGACTTCTAAAACTATTCCTCTAATTGATTTTCCAAAAGTGAAAGAAAGAATCAAACAAAGGCTCACAAGAACTTTTTATAGAAATCTTTTTCAAAAGATCTTTGTAAAACCAATTGGGCGAAGTGCTCTCAAATGTTCTAAGTGTAACAGCTCAAAACACTTTGAGAAAGAAAGTCCTATGGTTTGGAGACCTGTTAAGAAAGAATTGGCAAAGACTGCTTATTGCACTAACTCCTCTGGACCCAAGAAAATGTGGGTACCAAAGAAAGCTTGAGTTATTTTTTAATTACATGTCACTATCAAGGAAAATGTTAATTTGTTTTTGGATAGTGGCTGTTCAAGGCATATGACTGGAGATTCAAGCTGTTTTATAAAACTTATGCAAGTAAATGGTGGAAAAGTCTCTTTTGACGGAAACAGCAAAGGAAGAATTGTTGGATGTGGAGCTGTAAAGATTGGAAGTCTCACAATCAACAATGTTTCCTTAGTTGGAAGACTCAATTACAATTTGCTTAGCATCAGCAAATTGTGTAACACTGGATTCAAGATCAATTTTCAAGAAGGAATATGTTCGAGAACTAGTAAAGATCTTTCACAATCTTTTATTGGACGAAGACATGGGAACATCTATCTTTTGGATATAAAATCAGAGAAGTCTCAATATTTAATTTCAATTCAAGATGAAGCAAATCTTTGGTATCGCATATGAAGCAGATTGCCAAGATCTCTTCTAAGAATCTCGTTCGAGAACTGCTCAACCTGAAGTTTCAAAAATCTGACTTATGCACACCATATGTATTGGGAAAACATGTTAGAAATTCTTTTAAACCATTAAATCAGGTTTCTACTAATTGTGTTTTGTAGCTTCTGCATATGGATCTCTTTGGGTCAACCATAACTAGAAGCATAAGCGGAAAGAGATATTGTCTAATAATCATTGATGACTATTCACGATTCATCTGGTTTACTTTTTGGCAAGTAAGTCTGAAGCCTTTTCTTACTTTTTAAAGTTTGCTAAGAAAGTTCAGAATAAGAAAGGATATGCTATTTCAAGCATACAGACACACCATGGAGGTGAATTTGAAAATCAAGACTTTGCAAAATTTTGTGATGAATAAGGTTTTTAGAATGTTTTCTCCTCTCCATACACTCCAAAACATAATGGAGTTGTGGAAAGAAAGAATAAATCTTTGCAGAAATGTCAATAGCTCTTTTAATAGAAAGTAGTATTTCCTCTCATTTTTGGGCTAAAGTAGTTTCCACAACATGTTATATTATTAACAGAGTCTTTTTAAGGCCTATTCTGAAGAAAACTCCTTATGAGTTTTGTTTTGAAAAATGCAGATGATCGAACTCGTAAGTTTGAAGAGAAATTAGACGAAGGAATCTTCATTGGATATTCAACCACCAGCAAAGCCTACAGAGTATTCAACAAAAAGACACAGTCTATGAAAGAATCTACGAATGTCAAATTCCAAGATTCTTTGCAGAATCAACTGATTCAAACTCATATTGAAGAATCTGAACCTACTCCATACTCTACAAAGTCTACCTCCCCCAAAGCAGCTTAGATCTCTGAAAATCAACAACAAACGGAAGCTGAAAAATCAACTGAAGAAGAAGATTAGCAAACTGTCAGACCAACAAGTAACTGGAAGTACAAGTTTAGTCATCCCAAATAATTCATCATTGGTAATATTGATAATGGGATTCGCACCAAATCCAAAAGGCAAGAAGAGTCTAGCGCCGTGGCACTTATTTCTGAAATAGAACCTAAAAGCATAGAAGAAGCGTTAGTTGATGAAAGTTGGATTAAAACAATGCAAGAAGAACTTAGACAATTCAGCATTAACGATGTATGGGAGATAACTCCAAAACCAAAAGCTAAATCCATTATTTGAGCTAAATGGGTTGTCAGGAACAAGTTGGATGAAAAAGGCAAAGTGATTAGGAACAAAGCAAGACTCGTGGCGAAAGGATATACATAAGAAGAAGGGATAGATTATGATGAAACTTACACTCCAGTAGCCAGGTTAGAAGTAATTAGATTATTATTTGTTTTTTCTTGTTATAAAAATTTCAGGTTTTTCCAAATGGACGTCAAGAGTGCATTCCTAAATGGATTTATCTAAGAAGAAATCAATGTGGAACAACCTCCTGGATTTGAAGATCCAAAGAGACCAGACTCAGTTTTCAGACTGAAAAATGGTCTCTATGGTTTAAAACAAGCACCTCAAGCTTGGTATGACAAGTAAGTAAGTTTTTAATGCAAAATGATTTTGTTAAAGGAAAAGTGGATATGACCTTGTTTATTAAAAGGGAAGATAAAAAGTTTTTACTTGTTCAAATTTATGTTGATGATATTATATTTGGACCATCTAACGAAAACCTACGCAAGAAGTTTTCTAAGTCTATGAAGGATGAATTTGAAATAAGCATGATGGGAGAACTATTATTCTTTCTTGGACTATAAATAAAACAATTGAAGGAATGCATTTTCATTCACCAAGAAAAATATGCGAAAGAACTTGTTAAAAAGTTTGGATTAGAGAATTACAAAAAAAACTAAGATACCTATGTCTAGTTCTTCAAAGCTGGATAAAGATGAAGGAGGAAAGAAAGTTAACCAGAAACTTTACAGGAGTATTATTGGTTCACTTCTTTATCTTATTAATTCTAGACCTGATATTTTATTTAGTGTTTGCATTTGTACTAGATTTCAATCTGATCCAAAAGAGTCTCATCTAAGCGCCGCAAAACCCATCATTAAATACATTGCTACTACTTCAAATTTAGGTCCGTGGTCTCCCAAAGAGTGAGACTTTACCCTCCTTGGATATTTAGACATACATTTAGCAGGTTGCAGAGTTGATAGAAAGAGTACATCTGGTGCATGTCAATTGCTAGGAAACAGGTGAATCCAGTGCTGAGAAGATCTTTTCACATCATGACCACACAACCAGAGTCTACACAACCAGAAATCCTTGAAGCATCCATTTCTCTTGCTCCTTCTTCTTCATCGTCAACCCCTCCAGAATTTTGTGTTTCCAATGCTTCTAAGATAGATTATCTTTATGAAGTCTCTCTTAGTAATGAAACCAAGATTTCTGAAACCCAACTTCCTCTCATGAACCCTTATTCTACTTTTGCCAAACCAAACTCATCACTCTCACCTATTTGCTCCATCCGTCAACTTATTCACCAAACCCCAAAGCAAGTAAAGGAGTATGTCCAGTCCTCTAAATTCGACCAGCATCCCATTCCTGCTACTGAAAAAGAGTTCTTTGTTACTCTTCAGATTCCTCCAGAATTTCCCAGACAATGGGTTCAACAGGGATATACTCATGTCCATTATGGAGCTGTTCGTCTTGCTCTCACCTTCCATGGTCATAAAGGTTTGCCAGTTGTCGCAAGAATTGCGTTACTAGACACCAGGTTTTTACAATACCAGCACACTTGCATTGGAACTGTTCAAACCACTCTGAATGCTGGAACTATCTTTGTGACTTTATATCCAAACTTCAACATCGCTCTTTCAGATCCCCAGGTACTTTCCTTTTTAAAGGTCCAAGTCCAGCTCACTGGAGCCCCTCAAACTACTGACTCTGTAGCTGCAACCCTACATTACCAGATGGTTTATCGAGTGCAGAACCATGCTCTTGACCTCAACTTCAATAATGGTAATGAAGATGTGTTGTTCATCTCTATGCAGAATGACCAGGCGTCCTGCATCCATGTTCCCAGACAAATCCCGAAGGATATGTTGGCCAAGCTCCTTCCAGAGACTTGGATCACCAACTACGAAAAGCTACACCAGCACAATAAGCCTTTCCAGTCTACGGACTCAGAGTTCGTACGAAACAAAGATAGAACTATTTCCATCAAATTTGGCAAAGAAAAAGAAGAAAGTCCTTCTATCTTCCAGACCCTCTTCATGATTGAACCATGTGTTCCTGAATCTATTTCCGAGCCAGATCCAAAAAAACTTGTTCGACACTTCAATAGTGATGGACATCCTGTCCATTACTATAAAGACAATTATGGTCATTGTTTTTGGGATCCTTTTTGCTAATGTTCCTACTGTACAAATTCTGCTGACGAGGTAGACCCTCTTGCAAGACCTCCACCTCGACGAAAAAGGCTAAAGGATAAGGTGTACCAAAGGTACTTAAACGGAGATTCCTCTGTTGATACTCTCGGTGAGTGTGACAAATACCAGTTCTTGGTTTCTTATGCACCACCTCCACCACCAAAGTCCAGTATTTCATCCCAAACCTTACCAGATCCACCAAAATCACCTCCACCATCTCCTCCACAGAAAAAACAAGCTCTCTCTCCATTTTATAAGCCAATTCTCAAATGGGCTAAGAAACATTCTTACCCACTTGAAGCCCCAGAAGAAGCACCACCCACTTCTTCTATTGCCATGTTCCATGATACTGATTTTCCCCCTCCTGTCAGAGAAAATTCTAAATTATCATTTCCTGCGCCCGAGGAATTCATTGATCCTCAAAACAGATATCGTCATGTTCCAAAAATAACAACCCCCACTGATGTGGATGAACATGGGAGACAGAAAAAAAACCCTTACTGCTGAAGCTATTCTAAACTGGCAATCAGAGACTCTGTTGACACAAAAGAAGAGAATTTTTCGAAAGAAAATGCTGCTCCCTCCAGAAGAAACATCTTGATAAGCATTATCGAGTGATGCTTCGGCTTTTTTATTAGATTAGAGCAGATCCAAATCTGAAGCATGTTTTCCTTACTTCCATCCCCAAAGAACTATCCCAGCTGGTTGAAAGATCTTTCTTTGGAAAACAAAGGAGAGTACAAAATATTCCATTGGGAAAAATACAGCAAGAAGTCCATCTATGCTTAGAAGAATTATGCTTAAAGCACCCGATGATTCGTAACTACATCACAGATGACAAGCGCCTTGAATAAGCTTGTTCTCGCCAGAAGTTAAAAATCAAATGCTCCAAGCAAGACTGTGATGGTACTTGTGGCAAGTATTCCCGGAAGAAGAAATATTACAAGAAGTTCTGGATAAAGAAATCCAAACATGGCTCCAAGCATTTCCAGAAAAAGAAGAAATGGCGATACCTACGCAAAAGAAAAGATCGCACAGGCCATAAGAAATCAAATCGTTGCTACATCTGCAACCAGAAAGGACATTTTACCAAAAATTGTCCTCAAGCGAAAAAAGGCCAGAATCGTCTAATTCATCACATTGAGAATGAAACAGGTATTTCTCTTGAAAATGATGATATTGAATCCCTATTCTCTGCTGACGAAGAACCATCTGAACAAACTCTTTATGTCATACCCTCTTACCTAACTTCCAGTGAATCTGAGTCAGACTCGGAATCTGAAGATATTTTCCACATATCCCCTACATCTTCAGAACCAAATCTTGACATATTCTCGAGTCAATCTCATTGTCCCCATTTCCCTGTAAAGATTCTCACTTCAAAGTTTGCCAAACCCATCACTGTAATTGCTTTCATTGACACAGGAGCAAGTTGTTCAATATTGGACACTAAAGTTCTTCCTGAAGAATTCTGGACTCCTTACATCCGATATTTTAATTCTGCTTCAGGAGATACTTTCTACACGATTATCAGAACCACTACAGTAACTGTCCAGTTTTTTCCCCAATGTTCCATAGCCACAAATTTTTTTGGATCCAGTCTCCCCAATAAAGATTTGATAATTGGGTGGATATCATGACTCAAATCTCTCAACTCCGCATCATTTCTGGAAGAGGACTTAGATATAAAGACCAATTCTCTGAGTTTGTCAATATTCAGAGACTCGTTTCCATCCAAATGAGTCTACTAGATCCAATCATGCAAATATTGTTAGAATCTTGTTCGGAATACCATTCAGAATTTGCTCAAAAGTGTTCCCATCCTCTATGGGAAAATCCAGAGTTCTTTGTTCGCCTCCCTTTCAAGAAGAATGAAGATATAACCCAACTAAGGCGAGTCATATGGGAATGAAGCCAGAATACTTGGCTTTAGCTCAAAGGGAATGCTCAGAACTATTGCAACAAGGCCTTATTGAAATTTCCAATTCTCAATGGGCTTGTGAAGCTTTTTATGTAAATAAGCGTGCTGAGCAAAATAGGGGAAAGATGAGGCTGGTAATCAACTATCAACCTCTCAACCTTTTTTCTCAAAGATGATAAGTTCCCTTTACCATCCAGAGATTCTCTCTTTACTGGTTTAACCAAAGCCCACATCTATTTCAAATTCGACCTCAAAGCCGGATTTTGGCAATTGGGCATCCATCCTGAAGACAGACCCAAAACAAGATTTTGTATCCCGAACCAGCACTTCAAGTGGAGAGTTCTTCCTTTTGTTCTAAAGGTAGCACCATCCCTTTTCCAAAAGGCCATGTGTCGTATTTTCCAACCAATCTTGGCAAGTGCAGCCGTATACATCGACGATATTCTGCTCTACAGTCCTGATGAACAGTCACACTGTCAACTCCTTGAGCAATTTGTAGAAATTGTGAAAAAGCATGGCATTATGCTTTCTCAAAGAAAAATGAATATTGCCCAGACAAAAATTGAATTTCGTGGTATGCACCTCAATAAAGGTACATACTATCCAGGGCCACATATCGCTAAAGAATTATTGATGTTTCCTGAAGATAACTTCACGACAAAACAAGTTCAGCAATTTCTTGGGATTATCAATTATCTCAGGCATTTTGTCCCAAATATTGCAAAGCTCTTGATTCCTTTGCAATCCATGCTGAAAAATAATCCCCCACCTTGGGGAAAACCCCAGACTAAAGCAGTCGCTGAGCTTAAAGAGATTATGCAGAATCTCCCGCCATTACAAATACCATCAACAGGGAAAAAATTCTTCAAACTGACGCCAGTGATGAATACTAGGCAGCCATCCTCTTTGAAGAAATTGATGGTAAGAGACACCTCTGTGCTCACAAAAGTGGAAAGTTTTCTCAAGCTGAAATGCATTATCATTCCACTTTCAAAGAAATCCTAACAGTAAAAAATGGAATAAAAAAATTTGAGTTTCATCTCATCGGCCATCACTTCCTGGTAGAGTTAGACATGGCATCTTTCCCTCAGATGACAAAGTTTAAATAGAAGCATATTCCAAACTCTCAATTGCTTCGATGGGCTGAATGGTTTTCAAAATACTCTTTTGAAACCAAACATATTCCTAGAAAAAAGAATGTGCTTGCTGATTTCCTTTAAAGACCAAAGGCCCCAGCTGAGATCAACATGTACATCAAAAGACCTGCTTTTCATATGCTCAACTATGGAGTGAAATACAAGATCTAAAAAATCAAAGATTTGCCAAGCTGAAAATATCCCCAGGAGATTATTCAGCAAATCCAGAACGACAGTCTTATTGAGAACTTGGGGAACCTCATGTGGCAATACCACACAGACCTATTCAGATTCAATGGAGGTTCGGTTCTCTATCCTTTCGGGTTAAATTTGAATTATCCTTTCATTCATCCTCTTATCTGGAAGGAAGATGAATTCCCTTACCAGCTCAAGACGCTGTTATGGTACTTAACCAATAAGTACTTAATAGATATTGAAATTCCTACCAGAAGATTCATTGCCAATCTCACCAGGATATTCTTACTTGGAAGAAATGTGGAAAAAGAAAGCGATAAGAATCTCTTAGACTTTCTTAATTGGTTCTATCATCCTACATGTTGGAAACAAGACTTAGAAAAAGAACCAAGAACCATGACACCGAATCCTGAGGTTCACACCATCCTGTTTTTCCGACATCCATGACATTTTTTCAGAAATAATGTACCCACTATGTGGGATCATTATGACCTAACACCAGAAGCTAAGGAAGCACTCAGGCAATACAAACAAGCTGCATCGTCCCAAGAGCATGAAATGACAAGCGAAGATGACATTGCCCAGTCTACACAAGACCCCTATGCCCGCTTTGGAGGTCCTCTGTCCTAGAATCCCTACGAACAAGGATCTTCGTCCTCATTCCAAAACATGGACACATCCTTTTATGCACAGCCATCCAATTGGCCTCAGCCAAGCATTCCTGCCAACACTACGGCTGCGTTCGTTTCACGGAAAATGGGCCATCTCTGGAAAATATTTTCCCAGAAGTCATTTTCCAGGAAAATGGCTATATTTTTCGGTGTTCGGCTGAAACTTAAATTTTGAGTGGAAAACATTTTCCACCGTTCGTTAACTAATTTAATTGTTTAAAAAATTATCAAAAAATTGAATTTTAATATTTTTAATTGACCAAAAATATTTGTATTTTTAAAAAATACAATTTTTTATTATCTTCCACCGTTCATTTATTTTTTCTTTCTTTTTCTTTTTATTTTTTCCTTTTCTTTTCCTTCTCCTTCCTCCATCCTCCTCCTTCTTCCTCCTCCTTCGTCCTTCCTCCGCCGCCGCACGCCTGATGATGGCTGACTGCCCGGCGGCCGACCAAGATCCGTTCGCCAGATCCGACGAGCTCGAGGCTCAGCTGATCTTGCCCGAGCTCGCTGGAGGTTCGTCGGGCTCTGGCGAGCCGCAAGCTCGCCGGATTTGGCGGCGGAGCTCGAGCTCCCGATCCAGGCGAGCCCGAGCTCCGCGGCCAGATCCGACCAGCTCGCGGCTCACCAGGCCTCTGGCGAGCTCCGGCGAGGCCTGAGCCCCGCCCAGCTCGCCGGATCTGGCAAAGCCAGAGCTCCGCCCCAAGCCGGCGAGGCTCCACCTCGCCTGATCTAGCGAGGCCCGAGCTTGCCGAGCTCGGGCGAGCTGGGCTTCCACAGATCGGGCTAGGCGGAGCCTCGCCGGCCCGGGGCGGAGCTCGAGCTGGCTCGTGACCGCAGCTGGTCGCCGGTCGCCAGTCGCCGACCGTTGTTGGGGCCGGCCACCGGCCAAGATAAGGAAGAAAGATGAAAAGGAAAGAAAGAAAGAAAAAAAAAAAGACATAAGGCAGAAGAAGTTATGGAAAATGTTTCCCATTTTTCAGAAGTGGAAAACATTTTCCTTATCTTTGAAGGTAATTTTTACTGTTGATGGAAAACATTTTCCTTAGGTAGTTGATTTTCCGTGAAACGAACACCGGAAAATCCGGAAAACATTTTCCTGGAAGTTATTTTCCGTGAAACGAACGCAGCCTACAAGTAAAAATACAAGCTGGGCAGAAGAAGAAGCATCCCATTGGGCTCATGAACAAGCATCCTCATCAAGAAGGCTGAATCAAATCCTCTCACCTGAAGACCTTGAAGCCCTTGAACAGAAATACGAGGCACAACTCCTAGAAGACAGCTTAGATGACTCAGTCTGTAGCTGCAATGCTCATGACGGACGAGACCGCTGAGTCCGTACAATTTCACTGTAGCATTAGGTTAGGGAAGGTACTGTTCACAGTACAGTTATTGTTCATAGTGTGCGAATAATTCCCTCCCAAAAATTTCTGGTGCCTCTGTTTGTATCCAGACCCATGAGCTTGATCATTGTTTGTTGGTTTGTGACCTCATTTTGCCTATATAAGGCAAGGAGGGTGTATTGTGTTGGGCAGAGTCCCCTGAAGTAAAGCGTGTGCTTTGTGAAAAACCTCTTCATGGCTTTCTAAATTCCTCTTCCTCTCTAGCTTGGTAGGATCCTTCAAGAAATGCAGCTTGGCTAGGTTAGAAACGTTTCCATCCTGGCATCTCTAAGTGTCTCTAGGCTCCGAACTAAAGGACTGAGTAGTTTTCTGCTAAAAGGCTATCCCTGAAAGGCTTAAACGGGAGTTGTTCGCCCACTGTGGGATGCATATCTGTAGGAAATTTACTCTCCTTCCCTTGTTCTAAGTCTAGGTCCATTTCATGGTATCAGAGCCAGGGGTTTACTCTCCTAGAAATGGACCTAGACTTAGAACCAGGGAATGAGAGTAAATTTCCTGTAGGTATGCATCCCATAGTGGGCGAACAACTCCCGTTCAAGCCCTTTAGGGACAGCCTTTTAGCAGAAAACTACTCAGCCCTTTAGTTCAGAGCCTAGAGACACTCAGAGATGCCAGGATGGAAACGTTTCTAACCTACCCAAGCTGCATTTCTTGAAGGATCCTACCAGGCTAGAGAGGAAGAAGAATTTAGAAAGCCATGGAGAGGTTTTTCACAAAACACATGCTTTACTTCAGAGGACTCTGCCCAACATAATACACCCTCCTTGCCTTATTTAGGTAAAATGAGGTCACAAACCAACAAACAAGGACCAAGCTCATGGGTCCGGATACAAACAGAGGCACCGGAAATTTCCGGGAGGGAATTATTCGCATACTATGAACAATAACTGTACTGTGAACAGTACCTTCCCTAGCCTAGTGCTACAGTGAAATTGTACGGACTCAGCGGTCTCGTCTGTCACGAGCATTGTAGCTACAGACTGAGTCATCTGAGCTGTCTTCTAGGAGATGTGCCTCGTATTTCTGTTCAAGGGCTTCAAAGTCTTTAGGTGAGAGGATTTGATTCAACATTCTTGATGAGGATGCTTGTTCATGAGCCCAATGGGATGCTTCTTCTTCTGCCTAGTTTGTATTTTCACTTGTAGTGTTGGCAGGAATGTTTGGCTGAGGCCAATTGGATGGCTGTGCATAAAAAGATGTGTCCATTTTTGGAATGAGGATGAAGATCCCTGTTCGTAGGGATTCTGGGACAGAGGACCTCCAAAGCGGGCATAGGGGTCTTGAGTAGACTGGACAATGTCATCTTCACTTGTCATTTCATGCTCTTGGGACGATGCATCTTGTCTGTATTGCCTGAGTGCTTCCTTAGCTTCTGGTGCTAGGTCATAATGATTCCACGTAGTGGGTACATTATTCTAAACATCTTCAGGAATGGTCTTGTTTTCCTGGCATAAGATTCTCTGGAGTTCTCGCTACTCGTGTTCACAAAATCTAACAGATCTTGGATAAGATTTGTGAATCTGAGCTTCTCGGCTGTTCAAGTGAGGTTTATAGGATGTGGTTCCTATTTCTAGTGGGGCATCGAGAATATTGCCATTAATTCTGAAAAAATGCCATGGATGTCGGAAAAACAGGATGATGTGGACCTCAGGATTCGGTGTCATTGTTCTCAGTTCGTTTTCTAAGTCTTGTTTCAAACATGTAGGATGATAGAACCAATTAAGAAAGTCTAAGAGATTCTTATCGCTTTCTTTTTCCACATTTCTTCCGAGTAAGAATATTATGGTGAGATTGGCAATGAATCTTCTGGTAGGAATTTCAATAGCTATTAAGTACTTATTGGTTAAGTACCATAACAACGTCTTGAGTTGGTCAGGGAATTCATCTTCCTTCCAGATAAGAGGATGAATGAAAGGATAATTCAAATTTAACCCGAAAGGATAAAAAATCAAACCTCCATTGAATCTGAATAGGTCTGTGTGGCATTGCCACATGAGGTTCTCCAGGTTCTCATTAAGACTGTCGTTCTGGATTTGCTGAATAATCTCCTGGGAATATTTCCAGCTTGGCAAATCTTTGATTTTTTCGATCTTGTATTTCACTCCATAGTTGAGCATATAAAAAGTAGGTATTTTGATGTACATGTTGATCTTAGCTGGGGCCTTTGGTCTTGAAAGGAAATCAGCAAGCACATTCTTTTTCCAAGAATGTGCTTAGTTTCAAAAGAGTATTTTGAAAACCATTCAGCCCATCGAAGCAATTGAGAGTTTAGAATCTGCTACTGCTTAAACTTGGTCATCTGAGGAAAAGATGCCATGTCTAACTCTACCAGGAAGTGATGGCCGATAAGATGAAACTCACATTTTTTTATTCTATTTTTTACTGCTAGGATTTCTTTGAAAGTGGAATGATAATGCATTTCAGCTTGAGAAAACTTTCCACTTTTGTGAGCACAGAGGTGTCTCTTACCATCAATTTCTTCAAAGAGAATAGCTGCCCAGTATTCATCACTGGCGTCAGTTTGAAGAATTCTTTTCCCTATTGATGGTATTTGTAATGGCGGGAGATTCTGCATAATCTCTTTAAGCTCAGCGACTGCTTTAGTCTGGGGTTTTCCCTAAGGTGGGGGATTCTTTTTCAGCATGGATTGCAAAGGAATCAAGAGCTTTGCAATATTTGGGACAAAATCCCTGAGATAATTGATTATCCCAAGAAATTGTTGAACTTGTTTTGTCGTTTATCTTCAGGAAACGTCAACAATTCTTGAGCGATATGTGGCCCTGGATAGTATGTACCTTTATTGAGGTGCATACCAAGAAATTTAATTTCTGTCTAGGCAATATTCATTTTCCTTTGAGAAAGCATAATGCCATGCTTTTTCACAATTTCTGCAAATTGCTCAAGGAGTTGACAGTGTGACTGTTCATCAAGACTGTATAGCAGAATATCGTCGATGTATACGGCTACACTTGCCAAGGTTGATTGGAAAATACGACACATGTCCTTTTGGAAAATGGATGGTGCTACCTTTAGACCAAAAGGAAGAACTCTCCACTGGAAGTGCTGGTTCGGGATACAGAATCCTATTTTGAATCTATCTTCAGGATGGATGCCCAATTGCCAAAATCCGGCTTTGAGGTTGAATTTGGAATAGATGTGGGCTATAGTTAAACTAGTAAAGAGAGAATCTCTGGATGGTAAAGGGAACTTATCATCTTGGAGAAAAAGGTCGAGAGGTTGATAGTTGATTACTAGCTTCATCTTTCCCTTATTTTGCTCGGCACGCTTATTTACATAAAAAGCTTCACAAGCCCATTGAGAATTAGAAATTTCAATAAGGCCTTGTTGCCATAGTTCTGAGCATTCCCTTTGAGCTAAAGCCAAGTGTTCTGGCTGTATTCCCATATGACTCGCCTTGGTTGGGTTTATATCTTCATTCTTCTTGAAAGGGAGGTGAACAAAGAACTCTAAATTTTCCCATAGAGGATGGGAACACTTTTGAGCAAATTCAGAATGGGATTCCGAACAAGATTCTAACAATTTTTGCATGATTGGATCTAGTAGACTCATCTAGATGGAAAAGAGTCTCTGAATATTGACAAACTCAGAGAATTGGTCTTTATATCTAAGACCTCTTCCAGGAATGATGCGGAGTTGAGAGATTTGAGTCATGATATCCCACCCAATTATCAAATCTTTATTGGGGAGACTGGATCCAAAATTTTTTATGGTTATGGAACACTTAGGAAAAAACTGGACAGTTACTGGAGTGGTTCTGACATTCGTGGAGAAAGTATCTCCTGAAGCAGAATTAAAATATCGGATGTAAGGAGTCCAGAATTCTTCAGGAAGAACTTTAGTGTCCAATATTGAACAACTTACTCCTCTGTCAATGAGAGCAATTACAGTGATGGGTTTGGCAAACTTTGAAGTGATAATCTTTACAAGGAAATGGGGACAATGAGATTGACTTGAGAATATGTCAAGATTTGATTCTAAAGATGTAGGGGATATGTGGAAAATATCTTCAGATTCTGAGTCTGACTCAACTTCACTAGAAGTTAGGTAAGAGGGTATGACACAAAGAGTTTGTTCAGATGGTTCTTCGTCAGCAGAGAATAGGGATTCAATATCATCATTTTCAAGAGAAATACCTGTTTCATTCTCAATGTGATGAATTAGACGATTCTGGCCTTTTCTCGCTTAAGGACAATTTTTGGCAAAATGTCCTTTCTGGTTGCAGATGTAGGAATGAATTGATTTCTTGTGGCCTGTGCGATCCTTTCTTTTGCGTAGGTATCGTCATTTCTTCTTTTTCCGGAAATGCTTGGAGCCATGTTTGGATTTCTTTATCTAGAATTTCTTGTAATGTTTCTTCTTCCGGGAATACTTGCCACAAGTACCATCACAATCTTGCTTCGAGCATTTGATTTTTAACTTCTGGCGAGAACAAGCTGATTCAAGGCGCTTGTCATCTGTGATGTAGGTACGGATCATCTGGCGCTTTAAGCATAATTCTTCTAAGCATAGATGGACTTCTTGCTGTATTTCTCCCAATGGAATATTTTGTACTCTCATTTGTTTTCCAAAGAAAGATCTTTCAATCATCTGGGATAGTTCTTTGGGGATGGAAGTAAGGAAAACATGCTTCAAATTTGGATATGCTCCAATCTGATAAAAAAGCTGAAGCATCACTCGATAATGCTTATCAAGATGTTTCTTCTGGAGGGAGCAGCATTTTCTTTCGAAAAATTCTCTTCTTTTGATCTCTATGAGATCAATGGGTTTTCCCACGAAGACATGATATAAGAGAGTGATGGCATGGCCGAAGTTAGGTGACATCAGAAAATGAATCTGGTCTTGTTCCGAAATTGATTGCCACCAAAGTTTGAGACTTCCTGTGAATCTCGTAACAAAGTTGTAAAGGACATCATTCATATCATGGTTGGTGATGGACTGGGTGTTCAACCAAGTATGAAATTCTTCAAGTCTTTCTGGCCATTTATGATAAGAAATATCATCGATGGTGAAGAATTGTTTTGATGCTATGGACACATGCCGAGCAGGATTGCTTGTTTGACCATTTTCTGGGTCAGAATAGTTTGATTCCATCTCATCATCAGGAGGATTAGCCATGAATATTGATGAAGTTACTAGGGCCATGGGGAGAGAATCAACTGTAGGAATCGAGAAAGATGAAGAGGAGGAAAGAGATACTGAATCTGATTCAGTCTCAGAAGCAGTTTGCTCGATTGGAAACAAGGACTGTTTTTGTGGAATTGGAATAGGAAGATCAGATTGTTAGGTAGCAGGATCAGATTCCTGAGTACCCAAATCCTTTAGAAAAGATTCTAATGGATTACATAACATCATCTGATCTGGCCTTTCTCTGATAACAATCGAACTTGATTCTGTGGGAGGCATCTTTTCTTTCCCCTTGTCCTTCTGCAAGGCTTTGAGGCGATTTCGTATTTTTGCCATATCTATTTCTCTTCTGTAAGGATCTTCTGGAATAGTGGCAAAAATAGAAGTCTGTGGCGGTGGAAGTAAATACCCAGTTTTAACAGAAGGTGCTAATGGATCGAAGGGCTTGAATCTTCCTTCTTCAAGAAATTGAATTTGCTTCTTGAGCTTTTCTATTTCTAGCTTTAGGCTTTCAAGATAATGATACCCAAGATATTGTCCTGATTCCAAGGCATGAAGCCTTTTCCAGAACTCAGAAAGTATTTTCTTGGTACTTTCATCATACCTTCGGAGATCTTGTTGCATGTTTCCAATTTTGGAATCAATTGCCTTGAAGGCATTGTTTTGTGCCAACAAAGTCTCTGATTGCCAATTTAGAACAGCTTCAACAGCAGGGGTTTTTCTTTTTTTTTGTCTCCCATGTTCATCCACATCAGTGGGAGTTGCTATTTTTGGAACATGACGATATCTGTTTTGAGGATCAATGAATTCCTCGGGAGCAGGAAATGATAATTTAGAATTTTCCCTGACAAGAGGGGGAAAATCAGTATCATGGAACATGGCAATAGAAGAAGTGGGTGGTGCTTCTTCTGGGGCTTCAAGTGGTTAAGAATGTTTCTTAGCCCATTTGAGAATTGGCTTATAAAATGGAGAGAGAGCTTGCTTTTTCTGTGGAGGAGATGGTGGAGGTGATTTTGGTGGATCTGGTAAGGTTTGGGATGAAATACTGGACTCTGGTGATGGAGGTGGTGCATAAGAAACCACGAACTGGTATTTGTCACACTCACCGAGAGTATCAACGGAGGAATCTCCATTTAAGTACCTTTGGTACACCTTATCCTTTGGCCTTTTTCGTCGAGGTGGAGGTCTTGCAAGAGGGTTTACCTTGTCAGGAGAATTTGTACAGTAGGAACATTTGCAAAAAGGATCCCAAAAACAATGACCATAATTGTCTTTATAGTAATAGACAGGATGTGCATCACTATTGAAGTGTCGAACAAGTTTTTTTGGATCTGGCTCGGAAATAGATTCAGGAACACATGGTTCAATCATGAAGAGGGTCTGGAAGATAGAAGGGCTTTCTTCCTTTTCCTTGCCAAATTTGATGGAAACAATTCCATCTTTTTTTCATACGAACTCTGAGTCCGTAGACTGGAAAGGCTTGTTGTGCTGGTGTAACATTTCGTAGTTGGTGATCCAAGTCTCTGGAAGGAGCTTGGCCAACGTATCCTTCAGGATTTGTCTGGGAACATGGATGCAGGACGCCTAGTCATTCTGCATAAAGATGAACAGCGCATCTTCATTACCATTATTGAAGTTGAGGTCAAGAGCATGGTTCTGCACTCGATAAACCATCTGGTAATGTAGGGTTGCAGCTACAGAGTCAGCAGTTTGAGGTGCTCCAGTGAGCTGGACTTGGGCCTTTAAGAAGGAAAGTAGCTAGGGATCTGAAAGAGCGATGTTGAAGTTTGGATACAAAGTCACAAAGACTGTTCCAGCGTTCAGAGTGGTTTGAACAGTTCTAATGCAAGCGTGCTGGTATTGTAAAAACCTGGTGTCTAGTAACGCAATTCTTGCGATAATTGGCAAACCTTTACGACCATGGAAAGTGAGAGCAAGACGAACAGCTCCATAATGGACATGAGCATATCCCTGTTGAACCCATTGTTTGGGAAATTCTGGAGGAATCTGAAGAGTAACAAAGTACTCTTTTTCAGTAGCAGGAATGGGATACTGGTCGAATTTGGAGGACTGGACGTACTCCTTTACTTGCTTTGGGGTTTGGTGAATAAGTTGACGGATGGAGCGAATAGGTGAGAATGATGAGTTTGGTTTGGCAAAAGCAAAATAAGGGTTCATGAGAGGAAGTTGGGTTTCAGAAATCTTAGTTTTATCACTAAGAGAGACTTCATAAAGATAATCTATCTTAGAAGCATTGGAAACACGAAATTCTGGAGGGGTTGAGGATGAAGAAGAAGGAGCAAGAGATATGGGTGCTTCGAGGATTTCTGGTTGTGTAGACTCTGGTTGTGTGGTCATGATGTGAAAAGATCTTCTCAGCACTGGATTCACCTTGCAAGCGCATGGAATGGATAACCTTAAAAACGTTTCTAAACCACTGGCTCTGATACCATGAAATAGACCTAGACTTAGAATCAGGGAAGGAGAGTAAATTTCCTGCAGGTATGCATCCCACAGTGGGTGAACAACTTCCGTTAAAGCCCTTCAGGGATAGCCTTTTAGCAGAAAACTACTCAGCCCTGATATGGACCTAGACTTAGAACCAGGACAAAGGGAGATTCCTCCGTTGATACTCTCGGTGAGTGTGAAAAAACCAGTTCATGGTTTCTTATGCACCACCTCCACCACCAGAGTCCAGTATTTCATCCCAAACCTTACCAGATCCACCAAAATCACCTCCACCATCTCCTCCACAGAAAAAGCAAGCTCTCTCTCCATTTTATAAGCCAATTCTCAAAGGGGCTAAGAAACATTCTTACCCACTTGAAGCCCCAGAAGAAGCACCACCCACTTCTTCTATTGCCATGTTCCATGATACTGATTTCCCCCCTTGTCAAGGAAAATTCTAAATTATCATTTCCTGCTCCCAAGGAATTCATTGATCCTCAAAACAGATATCGTCATGTTCCAAAAATAGCAACCTCCACTGATGTGGATGAACATGGGAGACGAAAAAAAGAAAAACCCTGCTGTTGAAGCTGTTCTAAATTGGCAATCAGAGACTCTGTTGGCACAAAACAATGCCTTCAAGGCAATTGATTCCAAAATTGGAAACATGCAACAAGATCTCCGAAGGTATGATGAAAGTACCAAGAAAATACTTTCTGAGTTCCAGAAAAGGCTTCATGTCTTGGAATCAGGACAACATCTTGGTTATCATTATCTTGAAAGCCTAAAGCCAGAAATAGAAAAGCTTAAGAAGCAAATTCAATTTCTTGAAGAAGGAAGATTCAGGCCTTTCGATCCATTAGCACATTCTGTTAGAACCGGGTATTTACCTCCACCGCCACAGACTTCTATTTTTGTCACTATTCTAGAAGATCCTTACAGAAGAGAAACAGATATGACAGAAATACGAAATCACCTCAAAGCCTTGCAGAAGGACAAAGGGAAAGAAAATATGCCTCCCACATAATCAAGTTCGATTGTTATCAGAGAAAGGCCAGATCATATGATGTTATCTAATCCATTAGAATCTTTTCTAAAGGATTTGGGTACTCAGGAATCTGATCCTGTTACCCAACAATCTGATCTTCCTATTCCAATTCCACAAAAACAATCCTTGTTTCCAATTGAGCAAATTGCTCCTAAGACTGAATCAGATTCAGTATCTCTTTCCTCCTCTTCATCTTTCTCAATTCCTACAGTTGATTCTCTCCCCATGGCCCCAGTAACTTCATCAATATTCATGGCTGATCCTCCTGATGATGAGATGGAATCAAATTATTCTGAACTAGAAAATGGTCAAACAAGCAATCCTGCTCGGCATGTGTCCATAGCATCAAAACAATTCTTCACCATCAATGATATTCCTTATCATAAATGGCTAGAAAGACTTGAATAATTTCATACTTGGTTGAACACCCTGTCCATCACCAACCATGATATGAATGATGTCTTTACAACTTTGTTACGAGATTCACAGGAAGTCTCAAACTTTGGTGGCAATCAATTTCGGAACAAGACCAGATTCATTTTATGATGTCACCTAACTTTAGCTATGCCATCACTCTCTTATTTCATGTCTTCGTGGGAAAACCCACTGATCTCATAGAGATCAAAAGAAGAGAATTTTTTGAAAGAAAATGCTGCTCCCTCCAGAAGAAACATCTTGATAAGCATTATCGAGTGATGCTTCAGCTTTTTTATCGAATTAGAGCAGATTCAAATTTGAAGCATGTTTTCCTTACTTCCATCCCCAAAGAACTATCCCAGATGGTTGAAAGATCTTTCTTTGGAAAACAAAGGAGAGTACATCCCTTTGGGAGAAATACAGCAAGAAGTCCATCTATGCTTAGAAGAATTATGCTTAAAGCGCCGGATGGTCCGTACCTACATCACAGATGGCAAGCGCCTTGAATCAGCTTGTTCTCGCCAGAAGTTAAAAATCAAATGCTCCAAGCAAGACTGTGATGGTACTTGTGGCAAGTATTCCCGGAAGAAGAAACATTACAAGAAGTTCTGGATAAAGAAATCCAAACATGGCTCCAAGCATTTCTGGAAAAAGAAGAAATGACGATACCTACACAAAAGAAAGGATCGCACAGGCCACAAGAAATCAAATCATTGCTACATCTGCAACCAGAAATGACATTTTGCCAAAAATTGTCCTTAAGCGAGAATCGTCTAATTCATCACATTGAGAATGAAACAGGTATTTCTCTTCAAAATGATGATATTAAATCCCTATTCTCTGCTGACGAAGAACCATCTGAACAAACTCTTTGTGTCATACCCTCTTACCTAACTTCCAGTGAAGCTGAGTCAGACTCAGTATCTGAAGATATTTTCCGCATATCCCCTACATCTTCATAACCAAATCTTAACATATTCTCAAGTCGATCTCATTATCCCCATTTCCCTGTAAAGATTCTCACTTCAAAGTTTGCCAAACCCATCACTGTAATTGCTCTCATTGACACAGGAGCAAGTTGTTCAATATTGGACACTAAAGTTCTTCCTGAAGAATTCTGGACTCCTTACATCCGATATTTTAATTCTGCTTCAGGAGATACTTTCTCCACGAATGTTAGAACCACTCCAGTAACTGTCCAGTTTTTTTCCTCAGCGTTCCATAACCACAAAAATTTTTGGATCCAGTCTCCCTAATAAAGATTTGATAATTAGGTGGGATATCATGACTCAAATCTCTCAACTCCGCATGATTTCTGGAAGAGGTCTTAGATATAAAGACCAATTCTCTGAGTTTGTCAATATTCAGAGACTCTTTTCCATCCAAATGAGTCTACTAGATCCAATCATGCAAATATTGTTAGAATCTTGTTCGGAATACCATTCAGAATTTGCTCAAAAGTGTTCCCATCCTCTATGGCAAAATCCAGAGTTCTTTGCTCGCCTCCCTTTCAAGAAGAATGAAGATATAAACCCAACCAAGGTGAGTCATATGGGAATGAAGCTAGAACACTTGGCTTTAGCTCAAAGGGAATGCTCAGAACTATTGCAACAAGGCCTTATTGAAATTTCCAATTCTCAATGGGCTTGTGAAGCTTTTTATGTAAATAAGCGTGCTGAGCAAAATAGGGGAAAGATGAGGCTGGTAATCAACTATCAACCTCTCAACCCTGTTTCTCTAAGATGATAAGTTCCCTTTACCATCCAGAGATTCTCTCTTTACTAGTTTAACCAAAGCCCACATCTATTCCAAATTCGACCTCAAAGCCGGATTTTGGCAATTGGGCATCCATCCTGAAGACAAATCCAAAACAGGATTCTGTATCCCGAACCAGCACTTCAAGTGGAGAGTTCTTCCTTTTGGTCTAAAGGTAGCACCATCCCTTTTCCAAAAGGCCATGTGTCGTATTTTCCAACCAATCTTGGCAAGTGCAGCCGTATACATCGACGATATTCTGCTCTACAGTCTCGATGAACAGTCACACTGTCAACTCCTTGAGCAATTTGTAGAAATTGTGAAAAAGCATGGCATTATGCTTTCTCAAAGAAAAATGAATATTGCCCAGACAGAAATTGAATTTCTTGGTATGCACCTCAATAAAGGTACATACTATCCAGGGCCACATATCGCTCAAAAATTATTGAAGTTTCCTTAAGATAACTTCATGACAAAACAAGTTCAGCAATTTCTTGGGATAATCAATTATCTCAGAGATTTTGTCCGAAATATTGCAAAGCTCTTGATTCCTTTGCAATCCATGCTGAAAAAGAATCCCCCACCTTGGGGAAAACCCCAGACTAAAGCAGTCGCTGAGCTTAAAGAGATTATGCAGAATCTCTCGCCATTACAAATACCATCAACAGGGAAAAGAATTCTTTAAACTGACGCCAGTGATGAATACTAGGCAGCCATCCTCCTTAAAGAAATTGATGGTAAGAGACACCTCTGTGCTCACAAAAGTGGAAAGTTTTCTCAAGCTGAAATGCATTATCATTCCACTTTCAAAGAAATCCTAGCAGTAAAAAATGGAATAAAAAAATTTGAGTTTCATCTCATCGGCCATCACTTCTTGGTAGAGTTAGACATGGCATCTTTCCCTCAGATGACCAAGTTTAAACAGAAGCAGATTCCAAACTCTCAATTGCTTCGATGGGCTAAATGGTTTTCAAAATACTCTTTTGAAACCAAACACATTCCTGGAAAAAAGAATGTGCTTGCTGATTTCCTTTCAAGACCAAAGGCCCCAGCTGAGATCAACACGTACATCAAAAGACCTGCTTTTCATATGCTCAACTATGGAGTGAAATACAAGATTGAAAAAATCAAAGATTTGCCAAGCTGGAAATATCCCCAGGAGATTATTCAGCAAATCCAGAACGACAGTCTTACTGAGAACCTGGAGAACCCCATGTGGCAATGCCACACAGACCTATTCAGATTCAAAGGAGGTTCGATTCTTTATCCTTTCGGGTTAAATTTGAATTATCCTTTCATTCATCATCTTATCTGCAAGGAAGATGAATTCCCTGACCAGCTCAAGACGCTGTTATGGTACTTAACCAATAAGTACTTAATAGCTATTGAAATTCCTATCAAAAGATTCATTGCCAATCTCACCAGGATATTCTTACTCGGAAGAAATGTAGAAAAAGAAAGCGATAAGAATCTCTTAGACTTTCTTAATTGGTTCTATCATCCTACATGTTGGAAACAAGACTTAGAAAAAGAACTGAGAACCATGACACCGAATCCTGAGGTCCACACCATCCTGTTTTTCCGACGTCCATGTCATTTTTTCATAAATAATGGCAATATTCTCGATGCCCCACTAGAAATAAGAACCACATCCTATAAACCTCACTTGAACAGCCGAGAAGCTCGGATTCACAAATCTTATCCAAGATCTGTTAGATTTTGTGAACACGAGTACCGAGAATTCCAGAGAATCTTATGCCAGGAAAACAAGACCATTCCTGAAGTTGTTTGGAATAATGTATCCACTACGTGGGATCATTATGACCTAGCACCAGAAGCTAAGAAAGCACTCAGGCAATACAGACAAGCTGCATCATCCCAAGAGCATGAAATGACAAGTGAAGATGACATTGTCCAGTCTACTCAAGACCCCTATGCCCGCTTTAGAGGTCCTCTGTCCCAGAATCCCTATGAACAGGGATCTTCGTCCTTTTATGCACAGCCATCCAATTGGCCTTAGCCAAGCATTCCTGCCAACACTACAAGTGAAAATACAAACTGGGCAGAAGAAGAAGCATCCCATTGGGCTCATGAACAAGCATCCTCATCAAGAAGGTTGAATCAAATCCTTTCACTTGAAGACCTTGAAGCCCTTGAACAGAAATACGAGGCACATCTCCTAGAAGACAGCTCAGATGACTCAGTCTGTAGCTACAATGCTCGTAACGGACGAGACCGCTGAGTCCGTACAATTTCACTATAGCACTAGGCTAGGGAAGGTATTGTTCACAGTACAGTTATTGCTCATAGTGTGCGAATAATTCCCTCCCGGAAATTTCCGGTGCCTCTGTTTGTATTCGGACCCATGAGCTTGGTTCTTGTTTGTTGGTTTGTGACCTTATTTTGCCTATATAAGGCAAGGAGGGTGTATTGTGTTGGGCAGAGTCCCCTGAAGTAAAGCGTGTGCTTTGTGGAAAACCTTTCAATGGCTTTCTAAATTCCTCTTCCTCTCTAGCCTGGTAGGATCCTTCAAGAAATGCAGCTTGGAGAGGTTAGAAACGTTTCCATCCTGGCATCTCTGAGTGTCTCTAGGCTCTGAACTAAAGGGCTGAGTAGTTTTCTGCTAAAAGGCTGTCCCTAAAGGGCTTGAACGAGAGTTGTTCGCCCACTGTGGGATGCTTACCTGCAGGAAATTTACTCTCCTTCCTTGGTTCTAAGTTTAGGTCCATTTCATGGACTATAGCTCTTTCAACAGCAGAAGCAAAGTATATTGCTTTTGGAAGTTGTTGTTCTCAAATCTTATGGATAAAACAACAACTGAGAGACTTTGGAATTAAAGACTCTTGCACCGAGATCAAATGTGACAACACCAGCGCAATTAACCTCACAAAGAATCTAATTCTTCATTCAAGAGCAAAGCATATAGAGATTCATCACTTTATTAGAGATCATGTTCAAAATGGAGAAGTTATGATTCAATTCATTAACTTAAAGAATCAACCGGTGGACATATTTACAAAGCCTCTGGAGAAAAGCCTATTTGAGACTATTCGCACCAGACTGAATATCATATCTCTTACCCAGTAAAGTCTGGACGTGCTAAAGACCCAAAGGTAAAGGTTGAAGGTGTTCAGACACAAAAGACCAAGAGTTACGACTGTAAGTTATTTATATTCTAGTATTTTTAAACTTTAAAATGTACAGTTACTTATTAATTGCTAATCGATTGAAATGATCTTTCCAAGTCTTTCTTTTTCAAAAAGACAGTTATCAATTTTGAAAAGACAATTATTTTCAAAAAGAGAAGTTATTCTTTTTTAAAAGGTATTTTTATTTTTCATTTTACGACGTTTCGTTTATCTCACTTCACTTGCTTTATATACTGCAAAGATTTGTCTTTTTCATTTTTATATTGAAACCCTAGAATACAAAATTCCTATTTGCTTTCACTTTCACTCTCGATTTGTCCAAAAGTTTTCACCTTTTTCGAGCAAGTTGGTGAATTCCTCCCTTGAAGCGACAATATTTTCAAGAAATTCTTCAAGGATTGCAAGTAGGGGACCACGACATATGCCCGAGGGTCCTATGCACTTTGACTTGACTGAGGAAGAAGATTCTTCTCCACCACTGCGTCCAAGTCAGTAACAACCTTCTCAGCAACGTCAACCTTCTCCACTGACTCAACCAGATGAAAAAGTTATAGAGGAGGCTGAACCTGTAAAAACGTTAACTCCCAAGATTGCTTTCAAACTTTACTCTAATTTGAAAAAAGAAGGAACACCGATGTCTTTAATAGATGAATTTTTAAGAGATAGAGGATACAAGAATGAAACCATGTTCTTGCAGGAGTTGGAAAGGTTAGGAGTTGTAGAGAAAAGAACGGCTGAAAGAACTTTTGCGAATTTCCCAAGTGACTCATTCTATGGCATTGCAAATCAACCACAAGTTCTGGACAACGATGAACGGACGTTTACTCATTTTCAGCCTAGAATGGGAGTGGCTGCAAATATTGCTAATGGTTCCAATTTGTTTAGACCGAAGAATCACAAGAATGTTTATTTGAACCTTATGAAGAGAGGGGTTATGAACCCTAGAAGTGTTGACTTCGATTTCCTTGATTCAATAAAAGTCAATCTGCGAGAGAAGTTTGCTCTACTACAATTGGAGCGCTTCTGTTCTGAATCGACTGCTGCTTATCCAGAGCTTACTGCATACTTTTACTCAAACTTATCTTTCTTGGATGCAAATTATTTTACTTTCACAGTGAAGGACAAGGAATTTTTGGTGGATACAGACACGTTGGCTGACATAATTATGGTGGAAATAACGAGTTTCCAACCAATTAGCATGTCTATTGCTCATGCTACTCTGTCGTTGGTGAAAGATAGGGATGTTGAAGGCAAGATTTCCTACTCAAGGATGAGTGCCTCTAACATCTTGCTACACAAGATTGTGATCAACTGCATTCATTCCAAATCGACATCCAAGACTAATGTCTCTCGATCTGAAGTGAAATTGATGTGTGCCATCAATACTGGATTTAAATTCTCTCTACCTCACACCATCTTGTTCCACATGTACCGAATTGTGGTGAAAGATAAGGGATAACTCCCTTATTCTGCTCTTATCACGTGTCTCTTTAGACACTTTAAAATTCACATTTTTGCACCATTATGTTTGACAACCATATCTCCAATGGTGATTGGTTTCAAAATGGTCACAAAGATGGGTTTGAAAGAGCTGAACAAGGTGTTGGAATGTATGAAAGAGAAGTCTCCTGTCAAAGCAAAACAAGACTCTACTGCAGCGAAGAGAAAAGGCAAGGAGCCCATGGTTGCTCCAGTAAATAAGAAAAGAACTCTCATCTTGTAAGATGAAGAAAATGAGGATGAAATGACTCTTTCAACCTTACGAAACTTAAAGAGTTTTGTTAGCTTTCATGAGACAAGAGAAGAGCCAGAAGAAAGAGGAAAAGAGAGAGAAGACACAAAGAAGGAAGATGAAGAATAGAGGAGGACAGAGGAAGAAAGAAGATGAAGAAGAAGAGGAAGAAGAAGAGAGAGAAGGAGAACAAGATCAGGGTCAAGAAGACTCTTTCGAGCCAACTTTGGCTGTCTCCCTGTCTAGTGATTCTAAGATGGCAAGAATTGGAACTACTGATGGTCATCATTCTAAAGCTGAAGTTGATCAAGAAGAAATCTTACCTACTCCACTTGAAGGCAACAAAACAGGGGGAGCCGTTGGACCAAAAGGTATTTCTTCACCTTTATTTGCTAGTGATGTAAGTCGTTTTACAGCAAACCCAGAGGATGTGTATACCTCGCATTACCCAGAAGATAGTCATGGTGGAAAATCTATTGAAGTTCCATCCATTCTCAAAATCCTCAAAATTGACTCAACTAGTTCTAGTTCTACAACAGCTCAAACAGCAGACTTTTTGAGACTGCTGGAAATTCTATTAGACGTCAAGAAGCAGCAATATGCTATGGGATATGAGATGCAGGATCTCAAGAATGCTTTTAAGGCCACTTCAGTGTCTTTGCATGACCAGTTGAACGCCTTAAAGATTCAAGTGCGGTCTACTGTGCAGGGTGAAGATTTTCAGTCACTGAAGTAGAGTTTTGAAAGGCTTGAGAAGACAGTGCATTCTATGGGAGAATTCGAGCTTGTTCATCTTCCCAAACAGCCATGATTTTGACTCTATTTTCAACCAACTCTTTTTCGTTTGTTCTCCACTTTTTGCTGTTGATAAAAAAGGGGAGAGGTTTGATTGTAGATTTGATTTTTGATTTTTGATTTTTGATTTTTTTTACTGTTGGACTTATCTTTCGTTTGGTTGTGACTTGAACTGATTTGGACTGACGATGCCTGCAAGTAACTTAAGCTATGTTATTAATTATGATAATTATAGTTGCTTTTACAGGACTAACATGTTTTCTGTGGTTGCAGAATCGCTACTATCCTTATCCTAATCTCTACTTATCTTTTATAAGAAATCTTGATTTGCTTAAATGTTGTTTTGTAGGTCAAAGTATCTAAATCTACGGGAAAGTTTTGTTACCATAAAAAAGGGAGAGATTGTTGGAGAAAACTCCCTTATCTATTTTGAATTTGACAAAACGTTTCCATCAGTCTAGTTTGAAGATTTGCAGGCTCTATCATCAAAGTCTGAAGACCTCCAGACTCAAGATTCAAAGTATACCCTCACTGATAGTTTCCAGACCGACAAAGAAAAGATTTATCTGATGAAGAAGACTTATCCAGATACAAGTATATCTTTAAGGATTTTGTTTGTACGGTTGAAGAATATCTCACGGCTCGAGATAGCATCTCATGATCAATTATTTTTATTGAGATCAATTTTAATATTTAGATCTTGACGAAGTATACTTGGAAGGTTCTACTTATGAAAACGTAGATCCTGATTGTATGGGCAAGCAGGATTGGTGGGCTATCATCACATTCCTTAAATAACTCAAGATCTTCCGAATTGATTATGTCCAACGGGTAGATTGGAAGAGCTCCTTTGGAAGGTGCTAACGGTTATGATGGCATGGAGGAGTATATAAGGAGGACGCTCAAGTTATTCGAGTGTGTGCGTGAAAGAATAATTCCAAAGTCTGAAATTCTTAGTTTTTTGTTGTTATAATTTGTCAAGCTTAAACTGTACTTAAAAGAGAGATCAAATACTTGTGAGACCTTGAAGAAGTGTAGTAGAGTCTCTACATTATGGATCAAGGACGTGACATTGTAAAATCCCTTTTGATTCTTAGTGGAATCCAGCCAGTGGGCTGTCAGTGCGGGAGAGTGGACGTAGGCTTGGTCTAAGCCGAACCACTATAAACCTTATGTTTCAATTCTCTTTCCCTAATCTCTTTACTTAATTCACATTCTTATATATTAGCTTATAATCTTTTATATTTTCAATCTACTGTTTTATTATAAGTCAAATTAAGTTGTTAAGTCTTGCAAAAACTTCTTTAACACATATTCACCCCCTCTAGGTGTTCATACTAGCGTTATCAGAAGCAAGTACCGGTGTGCAATTTCAAAAAAAATATGCAGCAACTTTTAGTAACCAAGGGCTTCTTGGTGCATGGACATCTTTAATGATCATTTGTGTCCCCTTTAATGCAGCCATTTACATGTAGGCTAAACATTTTTCTTAGTTCTTATAGTTCGGTTGGAAATGGTAATGACTCGGTGGAGTTGAGAATGATGTAAAGTGTTAGGTAGGTTCGGCACTACATATCTCTCGGTGCATGCGAAACCTATCAAGTAATGAACTTTTGAGACCATCACCATCTTGTGTATTGATTTGGTAGTAATGGTATTTCAATACATCAACTTCACATGCAAGAAATAGTAGTGGACACAAATAGAGGTGACCCAAGACCACTTGACACTTGTTCTGTTCCGCAAGAATGGCCTTCAAGTTAACATTTTTCATTCTCATTGTCATGATAAATAATAGTTCATCATATAATATTTTTCATTTTCATTGCAAAATATCTTGCGAAACTGTTCACTCGATGTTATGGAGTGAATATATATTTTACTGGGCTGCATTTTGCTTTGAAATATTTAGCCTTAAGATATTTTTGAATAAGTTTGCGGATGGCCTTTCCTTTGTTTCATATCATAGGTTATATTCCATCAACACTCTTCGTTGCTTTGGTGGTGCATAATCTAGGATGTTGTTTAACATATGTTATTTTGCTTAGAAAAGCTCCTGATTACACGCATTGATGTTACTGTCCTCTTAGCTGCTAATAGGTGTTCATGACGATACCTGCAGTTTTGTGGGGAAGTGTCTCATCTTTGCAGAATGACCGTTTTGTACATTTATTTATTTATTTATTTATTTATTTTAATTTGAGCCTAAAAAACTGTAGTTCATGTTCACTCCTATGGCACAGAAGGACCATCTTGAATTTGACACTTATTGACAAATATTGACTATTTATTCTAGAATGTCGTGTGCTGTCACTGTTTTCATGGTGTCATTGTTTCGGCTAATGAATTTATGATCATTTTTTAAGGTTGCACCTTTCCTTTTCTCCTTGAGTCTCAATTAAAACATTGAGCAAAGAAACCTTTCAGTACAGACATTAATTTCTGATGGCTAGTTCATTTTCTTTTGCTAAATGACTCGACAAGCGGAAGCTCCAAGACTTTGCTGATTGTTAATGTGTCTCATGATGCATCAAATGTATCTGAGACATTATCATCCCTTAATTTTGCTTCTAGAGCACGAAATGCTATGCTAGGCCTTGGAAACAGAGATACGATAAAGAAATGGCGAGACGTTGTATGTCCTGTATTCCCTGGTAGACTGAACCATAGTTGGGATTTTTGGTTGAACTAGTGTCGATTGTCTATGGGCACGAATCCACATTAGAAAATATTTTTTTTTCTCCCCTTAAAGCTTGTTGATTTTAATGGATGAGAGAAGGTGTCCATTGCTAACTTCACCTTTTGGTTGCCTGTTGCCTGAATAATTGTCTTGTCAATTTTTTTAAATTGCTAGTTATCTTGAGCATACTCTTTTCAACTTGTCCCCTGTGATGTGATATGTTCAATATTTTTATCATTATGAAAGAATGTTAAAGCACTTTAATACGGAATTTCTGGCCCCTGCGAATCTTTCTATCGTTTGTCATCAAAAAGAGGAAAAAGCACTGAATTTTTGCAGGTGCGTGTCTTTATCTTATTTAGGCCAATGATGCGAGGAAGGATTTGTATGATAAAGAGAAAGAATTACAAGATGTTAAACAAGAGGTTTTGGGGGCTAAAACAAGCGTTGAAAGATGCAAATGATCAATGTGTCCTCCTTTTCGATGAAATTTATAAGGCATGGAAGGTCTCCCATACTCTGCAGTCAGATTTGTAGGTGTGCAACTTCATAGTGGCATTTCTCCAAGTTTTGTGTGGAACTTGTATGATGATCAATTACTTCAGTTGATGGTCATGTCATTTGCACTCGTGATAAATGCTGGCTTCTCTGAGGAAAAATGTGTCCCAGATTTATTTAAGCAACCTCTTTGAACAAATGTCTTTCTTTAGGGCAAGATTTCCATGTAGTTGACCTCCAAATGACCGCCTTTTCCCAAGGGAATTAGATACTATTCTCCAAAGAAAACTTTTTCTTGTAACGTTAGTTCAATGGATGCTAATGCTTGATAGACTTATTGCTCTCTATCTACATCGTTTATCCTCTCTGAAATACATTTTTGATGATGGATTCTAGGGGTGTGCAAAAGAACCAGTACCTATCCGGATCGCTCGGAACCGGACCAGAACCACCCGGAATTGGTGGTTCTTAAAGGAACCGGTCCAGTTCCCGGTTCCATGGGTGGATCTGCCCACTTGCCCACCCAGACCGGACTGATTATATTATAACAATTCAAAATTAGCAAATCTAAAGTTTAGGACTCCAATCACCATCTCGTTTCAATTCACTACTTTCCTACTCCATCTCGTCTCTCTCAGTTCAAAATCTCCTCGAGCTCCCTCTTCATTTTGATTCACCTTCGGATCTACTCTTCTCCCTTTAAGTTCTAGTCCGAACTCGGTGAAACAGTGAGTTAATTCTCTTTTCCTCCCTTGAACTTGAACTCTCTCTCCACGTTGTCACCACACTATCATCCTCTTCGTTGTTGGGCTCGTCCCGCTTCTACCTCCCCTCTTCCTCCTCCCCCTCCTCAAGCTTCTCCCCCATCATCCTCATCTTCGGGGACGGGCAAACTCCAAGTCTAAGAACGGCTCATCATCCCCATTGTCCTCCTCATTGTCTGTCTCGAGGGAGGAGTGTGAAACGACGGAGGCGGTGGTGAAGATGGTGGTGGTGGCCAAGACGAAAGTGGAGCGAGGGTCGCGACCGCTGCTGTCGCGGACACCACCACGGACACCGCTGTGGCGCTAGTACTTGAGGAGAATAAAGCTACCATGGCCGAGAGAGCCAGAATAAGCAGATATGGGGAGGCGAAAAAGGGAAGACGCGGAGGTTGGACCGGTTCTATGGATCCACCCAGGAACCGAATTCGACCAGTGGTCCGATTCCCAGGTGGATCCATGCAACTAGCGGACGGTTCCCGATTCTAGGTCGGGAACCGCCTGCCCGGACCATGCACACCCCTAATGGATTCCCATGCAATGTTGCATTTGGTTTTTAATAAGTGTTGTAATGTGAAATTTTTATCAAATTTGTGGTTATAATGAAATTTCTGGGAAATATTTAATGATGTTAACACCCATAATTAACTTCTTCCTTGTCTGTAGTATGTGCATAAGCAGTCCAATATAAATCCAGGAAAATGTTGTGTTTCAATTGCGAAATGATTTCCATCTGTGGTTTTCATTAGGATTATTTACTGAAATCATAACTTTTTCTGATGCAGTCTGAGAAAATAATGATGGCAGATAAGCATAAGATTGAAAAGGAGCAAAATGCGCAGCTCAAAAATCAACTTGCTGAACTGGCACAGTTGGAGCAGGCTCAGAAGCTACAGATACAGCAGCAAGATTCCACTATTCAATCGCAGCAAGATTCAACTATTCAGTCTTTGCAAGTTCGTCTTATTTGAAACTTAATGCTTTTCATCCTGTGCTTTATCATCTGTTTCACCACTAAGTTGATCATATGCTTTGCCGTTCTTTTATGGATCTTGGATTCTTGGAATTTGCCTCTTTGAACTCTTGAAACATGCTTTGTATGGTTATAGTTGCTCCTGGAAAGTTTTGATGATGGTCCTATTTGTGTGAAATAAACCACCAAATATTGCTGGAAAAAGTTGATGTAATTTTAGTTTGCATATGATGGGAGACAATTGATATGGCTCCAAAGTTTTGTTGAAGTACAGAGATGTTGGTGTCTGCATATGTGCCTTTAAGTAGGAGCATATGCTTGTGTGCCCGTGCTTTCTCATTGGTGTATGTGTCTGTGGGCTTGCAGATGCCGTCTCAACATCCACAAAACTGCATGGGGGCATTCGTACGTATCTCAATTTGGTACACATAGTTCTGCTGCAATAACATATAATGGGAACGCATTAGACAATTTCTATTCGTTAAGTGAATTGATTGCCTTTTCATTCTTATGTCATGATCTATACGCCCTGTTTGTGTTTCAGGTTATTTGGTCACTTAGTTACTGATTTAACAAGGCATAGTGCAGCCAAGTCATTTGGAAGCTAGTCTTTGCATCTCCTTGTCCTGCCCTGAATTGTTTTCCCTCCTTTTTGGTTTAATTAGGGCGTGACTTCACTTAGATGTAGAAATATATGCATGTGATAAAGAAATATGTGCATGGTGCAAGTCTCGTCTGCGAGAATGCTTTGGGTTTATGGTCATGAGATACTAGAAAGTCAAATATGTGATATGACATCTTCTGCTTCTAGCTTCAAATGCAACTCTGTATTGAAGTTTTTCTCTTGCCCTTATTTTCATAATGCAGGCCAAGATTAGAAGTCTTGAGCACGAGCTTAATGAGATGAGTTCTATGTTTGTAACTCAGTTGTAACTTGTTTGTAAGTTGTAGAGTTCTCATGGGTGCTGAATTTTACACGGTCCAATTTATGTGAGTTGGGGGAGTATAATTTGGGTCCTAAAAGGGGATGTAATTTGGTTCATCCATAGGTTAGAGCTGCACTGACAATGAATTTGGCAAATAATATGTTTAGGGGAATAAAAATTCGTTTAGATTAAACCTTTGAACTTGCAATAAATTTCATTTAGGTTCATCCATGCTGACTAAGAATCAACTCAGCCTCTTTTTACTCGTGGGCTAAAGTGAAAGGCATTTGACTTGTCTGCTTCCTCTATTGTTTTCATGGGCTGTATTGGCTTTTCATGTATGGAGGCTTCTACTCCATTGACTAAGTTTTTTTTTTTATATTTTTGGGTGATTATGCAAGGTGCTCTTCAGTTTACTTCTTTCTTTTGGTAAGGATACTTTCTCAGATTTCTGACGTGCTTATCATTCTTTTTAGATATCAAGTCCATTATCGAAAGGAATCGCAAACATGCCATCTCGGTACGTTTCTGAGATGAAACTTGCTTTTTGTGATTCTAGCCTACACCATGTTTCACATTGTCCATTCTTCCATTGTCGGTTTTTCCAAGACAAGCAACAACAATGTTAGACGTACTCTGGATGTTGTTCCTTCGCCATTAAGTGCTGAAAAGTCTGCCGGTTCAGTTGCTCTGGTCAAAGCAAGTTCTGAGAATGTTAAAACTACACCAGCAGGAGAATACCTGACTGCAGCATTGAATGACTTCGATCCGGATCAGTATGTCAGTCTTGCTGCCATTTCTGATGGAGAAAACAAACTCTTGATGTTGGTATGCTTACTTAATGATATTTACGTGCATTTGAAAAATAATGAGGGGTGTTCATTAAGTGGAAAAGAAAAAATTCTGATGAATGTTTCATCACTGGTTTGTCATTCAACATGTATAAAGTTTTATCTTTTTATGGGTAGTAGTTTCGTGATCGAATCGCTATCAGTCGGTGTGCTGTCTTTGGTAAAGAACAATAGTGATTGGCGATAGTTTGTTAATTTGTCTTGTAATTTTTATCTCAAAATTGTTGGAGAAATATTTCCAAAATATTTTGAAGCTGACAAAATGTTTCTATCAGTCTAGTCTGGATATCTGCAGATCGTCTAGTCTAAAGTCTGAAGACTCTCTGATCTCCAGACTCAAGATTCAAGACTCAAGACTCAAGACTCAAGACTATTCTCATTGACAGTCTTTCTGATCCAGTGACGAAGGAAATCTAGAGCCGAAGTATATGGTTGAGGATTTAATCCTATCCTCTGGAGAAGATCTTTTGGTTGGATAAATATAACGGATTCTTTTGTTCATATCTAGATCAATTGAAGATCCGATGGTCGACGAAGTATTCTTGGAATGTTCTATTCTTGGAAACCAAGATCCTGATTGTATGGGCGAACATGATTGATGGGCTATCGTCAGGTTCCTTTAATAGCTCGAATGATCTTCTTGATTGATTTCGTCCAACGGGTAGATTGGAGGAATTCCTTTGGAAAGTGCCAACGGGTATGATGGCATAAAGGAGTATAAAAAGGAAGACGTTCTAGTTGTTTGAGTACGTGATCGATAGAAAAATTCCAGAGTCTGAAGCGCCTTGATTATTAGTCGATACAGTCTGAGCGAAATTGTATACACAGAGAGTGTCTATACTTGGTGATACCTTGAGCGAGTGTGGTAGATCATCTACACCTAGAAATCAAGGAAGATCAACACGTAACATCTCTTTGTTCATAGTGGAATCCAGCCAATTGGCTGTCGGTGCGAGAAAGAGTGGACGTAGGCTTGAATCAAGCCGAACCACTATAAACCGCGTGTTCAATTCTCTCTTTCCTTTACTCAGTCTTATGTTGATTATCATTTGTTGCAAATCCTTCAACTATCTAAGTATTGCGCGATTATCAAGAAAAATCTTTTATATACCTATTCACCCCCCCTCTAGGTACTTGTACTAGCAATATCAATTGGTATCAGAGCTCGTGTTTTTACTTTATTTGAAGTGTTTTACTTCAGAGTAAAATATCCATGGCTAGTATGCTAGCACCAGGGCTGGTGGAAGGGCAAAGCAATACCAGACCACCCTATTTTGATGGAAAGGATTACAACATCTGGAAGAACAAGATGAAAGCTTTCCTACGATCAAAGGATCCTCTGGAATGGGACGTTGTGGAAAGAGGAATCACTCCTACTGCTGCATCAGTCTCTGAAAGAGGGAAAGAAACTGTTGAGACCAGCGGAATGACTTAGGAAGAAATAAACAAGAGACAAGCACTCGATGCAAAAGCAATTTACTCCTTATATTGTGCCTTGTCTCCAACTGAATATAACAGAATATCTTCTTGTGTTACAGCAAAAGAAGTATGGGACAGATTACATATCACCTATGAAGGAACAGATCGAGTGAAGGAGACCAGAATCAACATTCTCCTCGGTCAATATGAAGCCTTCAAAATGAAACCAGGAGAATCTATAAGCGACATGTTTAGTCGTTTTACGAGATATTGTCAATGGTCTTGAGAACCAAGGACAAAAAATTTCTGATCCCATGAAGGTGAACAAGCTACTGCGTGGACTCTCCAAGGATTGGAATCTTATAAAGACTTCAATAAGAGAGACGCAAAGAATTATGCCTTTATCTGTCGACGAGCTGATTGGAACTCTTCAGTCTTATGAAGTGGAACGAATTAATGAAGACGAAGATCCAAGAGGTAAGAAATCCATTGCATTAAAATCAAATGATGATTCTGATGATACAGATTCAGGAGATGATATGGACGACGAGGAGCTTGCTCTCATGATAAGAAGATTCAGAAAACTGAATAGAAAAGGTAGAAGGTTCAACTCAAAGAAACAAAGTTTCCGAGACAGTAGACCAAGTCTGTTGATGATGAGGAACCAAACAAAGATGTAGTACGCTTCGAATGTAAGAAAAAGGGACACATCGACCCAACTGTCCTCTTCTGAAGAAGAAAAGAGGAAAAGCTGAGAAGTTTCGAAAAGCTCTCAAAGTCGAAACCACGGAGTGATACGAGAATGTGAAGAAAGTGATAATGAATATGCCAACATATGTCCGATGGCACATTCGACTCAGACTCAGATTCTGGATCAGACTCAGACAGTGAATTTGAGGTAAGTGATTTTAAAATTCCTGTCAAAGTCTCTAAATACATTAATGAACTGTGTTTTAGTCTTAAGACTTCTCTCAAAAGGATTTCCGAACTTAAAAAGGAAAACTCAGTTCTAAAACAAAAGGAAAATATTTTAGAAGAAAGAGTTAAAAGTTTAGACTTGAATGTTTCTACTCTTAAAGAAAAAAGAAGATAATCTTTTGAAAGAAAATGTTTTCTTAAAAACTGACTTATCAAATATTTCAAAGAAATTTTCGATAGGATCCGAAAAACTTGAAAAAGTTCTTTCGGTTCAAAGACCTTACTTCAATAAGTCTAGTCTAGGCATGACAGCAGAAACAATTCCTTTGATTGATTTTCCTAAAGTAAAAGAAAGAATTAAGAAAAGACCGTCGAGAGAGGCTTACAAAAATCATTTCAAGAAAGTTTTTGTAAAGTCTGTAGGTCGAAATGCTCTAAGGTGTTCAAAATGTAATAGTCAGGATCACTTTGAAAAAGAGTGTCCTATGGTTTGGAAGCCTGTTAAGAAAGTATGGCCTAATAATGTTTATCCTACTAACACCAAAGGACCCAAGAAAATTTGGGTACCAAAGAAAACTTGAGACTCTCCTTTAAATGCAGGTCTCCGTCAAGAAAAAGGTAAAGTGGTATCTTGACAACGGATGTTCAAGACACATGACAGGAGACTCAAAGTGCTTCATAAAGCTTGTTCAAGTAAACGGTGGAAATGTTTCATTTGGAGGAAACGGCAAAGGAAGCATTGTGGGATTTGGAACTGTGAAAATTGGAAATCTCACAATAAGCAATGTTTCTCTAGTGAAAGGACTCAACTATAACCTTCTCAAAGCATTAGCCAATTGTGTGATCTTGGTTTCAAGATCTCCTTTCGGGAAGGAATATGCTCTGGAATCAGTAAAGACTCTACTCAGTCTTTCATGGGTCGAAGGCATGGAAATATCTACCTCTTAGATATGAAATTAAATGAATCACAATGCCTAATCTCAATTCAAGATGAAGCAAGCTTATGGCACAGAAAGCTTGGTCATGTCAACATGAAGCAATTAGCCAAAATCTCATCAAAGCAATTTGTTCGAGGTCTACCCAAATTACCTTATCAAAAGTCCGATCCATGCACACCATGTATTCTGGGAAAGCAGGTAAGAAATTCATTTAAGCCAATAAATCATGTCTCTACTAATCATGTACTACAGTTGCTGCATATGGATCTCTTCGGACCAACCAGAACCCAGAGTATTGGAGGTAAGAAATATTGCCTAGTAATTGTGGACGATTACTCCCGCTTTACTTGGGTATATTTCCTTGCAAGTAAGTCAGAAACCTTTTTGTATTTTGAAAAATTTGCTAAAAAGGTTCAAAATGAAAAATGATGTGTTATCTCAAGTATAATAACAGATCATGGAGGTGAATTTGAAAATCAAGATTTCACAAAATTGTGTGATGAATCTGGATTTAAGCATGTGTTCTCCTCTCCATACACTCCTCAGCAAAATGGAGTTGTTGAAAGAAAGAATAGATCTCTTCAAGAAATTGCTAGAACTCTTTTAATTGAAAGTAAAATTTCTTCACGATTTTGGGCTGAAGCTGTTTCAACAGCATGCTATATCATCAATAGAGTCTTCCTAAGACCTATTCTTGAGAAAACCCCTTATGAATTATTCAAAGGTAAGAAGCCCATTGTTTTATACTTTCATGTGTTCGGTTGCAAATGCTTTATATTGAAAAATGCTAAGGATCAAGTTGGTAAGTTTGAAGAAAGATCAGATGAATGCATCTTCCTTGGATATTCTACATCAAGCAAAGCCTACAGAGTCTATAACAAGAAGAGCCAGTCGGTGGAGGAGCCAATGAATGTCAAATTTCAAGACTCTACGCAAGATGAATCCAGTCAGACTCAGTATGAAGAGTCTGAACCTGCTCCAGACCTTCCAAAGCTTACAACTCAAGAAGTATCTCAGACTCTGGAAGACCAGCATCAAGATGTTCATGAAGATTCAAATAAAGAGAGAGATCATCATCCAGACAAATCATCTAGTAACTGGAAGCATAAGTCCAGTCATCCCAAAGATCTCATTATCGGCGAAATTAATGAAGGAATTCGCACCAGATCCAAAAGACGTGAAGAGTCTAGTGTTGTGGCTCTCATTTCTGAAATTGAACCAAAAAGCATAGAATAAGCTTTATCTGATGAAAGCTGGATCGAAGCTATGCAAGAAGAGCTCAGACAGTTCAACATTAATGATGTCTGGGAATTGACATCTAAACCAAAAGGTTATTCCAAATGGACGTCAAAAGTGCTTTCCTAAATGAATTTATCCAAGAGGAAGTTTATGTGGAACAACCACCTGGGTTTGAAGACTCAAAGAAGCCAGACTCAGTCTTCAGACTGAAAAAGGCCTTGTATGGTCTAAAGCAAGCACCTCGAGCTTGGTACGACAGACTAAGTAAGTTCTTATTACATAATGGTTTTGTCAAAGGTAAAGTAGATACTACTCTATTTATCAAAAAGGAAAACAAAAGCTTTTTACTCGTTCAAATATATGTGGATGACATTATTTTTTGATCCTCTAATGAAAGTCTATGCAAGAAATTTTCTAAGTCTATGCAGGATGAGTTTGAAATGAGTATGATGGGAGAATTAACATTCTTTCTTGGTCTTCAAGTAAAGCAATTGAAGGAAGGAACTTTCATTTACCAAGAAAAATATGCTAATGATCTTTTCAAAAGGTTTGGATTGGAAAATTGCAAGAAGACTGATATATCAATGTCAAGTTCTTTGAAGATAGACAAAGATGAAGAAGGGAAGAAAGTTGATCAAAAGCTGTACAGAAGCATCATCGGTTCACTTCTTTATCTAACTGCTTCTATACCTGACATTTTGTTGAGTGTTTGCATCTGTGCTAGGTTTCAATCAGATCCTAGAGAATCCCATCTCAGTGCTGCAAAACGTATCATTAAATACGTTGCTTCATCTTCAAGCATCGGTCTTTGGTATCCTAAGAAGGGAGACTTTAATCTTCTGGGATATTCAGTCGCAGATCTGGCCGGCTGTAGAGTCGATAGAAAGAGTACCTCAGGAACTTGCCAGTTGCTTGGAAGCAGGACAGTATCTTGGTTTTCAAGGAAACAAAGCACTGTAGCTCTCTCAACAACAGAAGCAGAGTATGTAGCCCTTGGAAACTGCTGTTCGCAAATTCTATGGATAAAACAACAGCTACAAGACTTTGGGATTGAAGACTCATGCACAGAAATCAAATGTGACAACACCAGCGCAATCAATCTCACCAAAAATCCAATTCTTCATTCAAGAGCAAAGCATATAGAGATTCGACATCACTTCATTAGAGATCATATTCAAAATGGAGAAATCTCGATTCAATTTGTTGATTCAAAAAGTCAACTAGCAGATATATTCACAAAGCCTTTGGAGAAAAATCAATTCGATTTTATCCGTTCCAGACTCAACATTTTGAAGCTCGAAGAAGTTAAAGTCTAGAGACTTTCCAACCTTCAGACTCAGAAAGTTGATGATCATCAGACTCTAATCTCTCAAACTCTAAATCTCTCAGACTCAGACATTGATGATTATAGACTGTAAGTTGTTATTTTATCTCAACTCGAAAAGGTATGATCTTTCGTTAAGTTATTTTGTAGTCTCCGAAAACTTGTCTTTTCAAAAAGATTAATTTTGGCAGTTATTGATTTTGAAAAGAGGTATTCGTACACTTTCCTTGTGCCGATTGAACTTCCCTCTTCAAAACTGAGTTATATATATACAGTTTTCATTTTCAATCTTCAAAACCCTAAAAAGCATTCTCCTCCCAATCCGATTTCTACTTCGTGTTCATCTTCGAGAAAGTTGTCATCTTTTCTTGGGAAAGCAAGCAAAGGAATCTTTAAGCGACAAGGAAGGATGTCTTCTTCGAGGAAGTCTTCAAGAATCGCGAACAGGGGACCACAGAGAATGAAGGAGGGACCTACCCATTTCGATCTCACCGAAGAGGAAGAATTATCAAGTCAGCAACAGAGCTCGATTCACTCTCCACCACGTCACTCAACGCCATCTACCCCATAAGGTGCGGGTCAACATCCGGAGGAAGAGATAATCGAGGACGCAGACCCTGTAAGAGTCCAAAAACCCTCTTATATTTACAAACTCTACCGTGCGTTGAAAAGTACTGGGACTCCGTTGAAATACGTGGATGATTTTCTCAAAGATAAGCATTATGGGAATGAGTATATTTTTCTGAAAAGAATGGAGGATTTTGGAATTGCTCCCAAAGGTAAAGCAGAGGAAGCACTTGCGAATATTCCCAGTGACCCTCGTATGTCGGGACCAAATCCGACTGATGGGAACGATGATGATAAAATGTTCAGTGATTTTCAACCTAGAATGGGTGTTGCTGCGAAGGTGAAGGGAAAGAGGATGGAGTTATTTAAATCGAAGGAACAGGAGAATTTGTTCTTGATCGCTGAAACGAGGGGTGATAAACCCTAGGAGTGTTGATTTCGATTTCTTGGATGCTGTTAATGTGAACTTAAGGGAGAAGTTCAGTCTGCTTCAACTGGAACGTTTTTGCACTGATACCACGGACGGTTATGCACAACTGACTGCGTATTTCTATTCGAATCTCATCTTTATAGATGCGAATAGAATATCATTCAGTGTTCGAGATCAGGATTATGTGGTAGACGTGGACATGTTGGCAAACATAATTGGAGTTGAACGAGGATGTTATCAACCAGTCAAAGTCTCAGTTGCTCGTGCCTCAATGGACCTTGTCGAAGATAGAGATATCGAGGGAAAAATCATCTATTCAAGGATGCGTGCCATCAATATTGTGCTGCACAAAATTGTTATCAATTGCATCAGGCCCAAGTCTACATCAAAGATTGATGTGTCTAATTCCGAAGCAAAATTGATATACGCAATCAACTCAGGGAAGAAGTTCTCTCTCCCTCACACTATTCTCTTTCACATGTACAGAGCAATGTCGAAGGACAAGGGACAATTGCCTTATCTAGGTCTGGTGACCAAGATCTTCAGACACATGAATATTAAACTGCCACATTCACTTTGTGTTCGACCGTGCGATAAGATGGTGGTAGGTTTAAAGATGTTGACGAAGATGCGTCTGAAAGAACTTTCCAAGGCAATGGAGAAATTCAAAGTGAAGACTCCAGTTCCGTCTGCTTCAATGCTTCAAAGAGAAAAGGAAAGGAGGCCATTGGTGCCCCATCCAAAAAGAAGAGAACTCTCATCTTGGAGGATGAAGATGAGGAGGAAGATCTCACAATCACTGCCTTGATAAGGACCAGACGTTCTGTTTCCCCAATCAACAGAACATCAGAAGAAACAGAGAGAAGAAGAGGAGCAAGATAAGAACAGAGAAGAAGAAGAGCAGCGAGAGAAAGAGAAAGAAGCTGAAGAAGAAGGAGAAGAAGAGCAAGAAAAGTCTGCAGCTGAATCTGGAGAGAAGGGGAATCAAGATACAGAAGAGCATGATCATCACTCTTCCCCTTTTGATGTCCTAGAGACGGGGAGTTGGCGAGCAAGAAAGGTCCACACCTCATGCTGCCAATAGTGAAGGTCTAAGACAATCTCCAGCAGACCCAGAAGAATTTCAGGCTTCTCAATTGCCTGAAGAAGGACACGATACGTCAACACCAAGTCTGCAAGACTATACAGAAGCGCCATCGTCTGCATTCACTCCATCTGAGAAAGCAAATGCAAGTACACAGATGGACAATTCTGCAGATTTTCGTCGTATTATGGATGTTCTTCTGGAAATGCGGGGCCAAATCTATGCTCTGGACTGTGAAATTCAAGCCATGAAGAATGCTGGACAAGCATCTTCAGTTACCCTGGAGGACAAAATGAAAGACCTCGCTCTACAACTTCAAGCCAATGCCAAAGGAGAGGAGGTAGCTCAACTAAGGGAAGACTTGAAGAGGCTAGAAGGAGTTGTCCAGTCCATGGGAGATTTCCAGATCGTGCGCATTCCCAAGCAGACCTGACTCCTTTCTCACCTTTTTTTAATGATGACAAAAATGGGGAGAAGCAATTTGAACTAACCAACCAACTTTCTTTGACTTTAAATTTATTTTTGTGGTTGAATATGTTTGTTTTTTAGTATGACTTGAGTGAACTTTCTTTCCAGAATATTTTGAAGCTGACAAAACGTTTCTATCAGTCTAGTCTGGATATCTGCAGATCGTCTAGTTTAAAGTCTGAAGACTCTCTGATCTCCAGACTCAAGATTCAAGACTCAAGACTCAAGACTCAAGACTATTCTCATTGACAGTCTTTCTGATCCAGTGACGAAGGAAATCCAGAGCCGAAGTATATGGTTGAGGATTTAATCCTATCCTCTGGAGAAGATCTTTTGGTTGGATAAATATAACGGATTCTTTTGTTCATATCTAGATCAATTGAAGATCCGATGGTCGACGAAGTATTCTTGGAATGTTCTATTCTTGGAAACCAAGATCCCGATTGTATGGGCGAACAGGGATTGATGGGCTATCGTCGAGTTCCTTTAATAGCTCGAATGATCTTCTTGATTGATTCCGTCCAACGGGTAGATTGGAGGAATTCCTTTGGAAAGTGCCAACGGGTATGATGGCATAAAGGAGTATAAAAAGGAAGACTTTCTAGTTGTTTGAGTACGTGATCGATAGAAAAATTCCAGAGTCTGAAACACCTTGATTATTAGTCGATACAGTCTAAGTGAAATTGTATACACAGAGAGTGTCTATACTTGGTGATACCTTGAGCGAGTGTGGTAGATCATCTACACCTAGAAATCAAGGAAGATCAACACTGTAACATCTCTTTGTTCATAGTGGAATCCAGCCAATTGGCTGTCAGTGCAGAAGAGTGGACGTAGGCTTGAATCAAGCCGAACCACTATAAACCGCGTGTTCAATTCTCTCTTTCCTTTACTCAGTCTTACGTTGATTATCATTTGTTGCAAATCCTTCAACTATCTAAGTATTGCGCGATTATCAAGAAAAATCTTTTATATACCTATTCACCCCCCTCTAGGTACTTGTACTAGCAATATCAAAAATTGTTCATTTGCACTTCTTATTGAGTGTGTTTCATTCATTTTGTCGAAGAAAACTCAAATGTTCAAGTGCTAGAAACAGAAGCATGAGCAAAAAGCTAATAAGAAGTCATGTAGATTCATTAGAAGTCATGTATAATCATTTAATATTACGAGAAGTAATTGCAAGTACAGTATATTTCATGAATATACAATTTATGGTCTCCACGAAATTGGGCTTGAATGATAAATTTTTAGTACTATTTTAGAAAGAATTACAACATGCTGGTGAATGGATGCTATCATCAAGGCAAGTGCTTCCAGAGAGCATGGACAAGCTATCTCTCCAAAATATATTTGTTAATTTACCATCTTAATCTACTTGTTCAGCATAGGAAAACATTGGGTTTTGTTGTTCCATGCTATGAAAATGATTCAAAAGATTCTGACAATCTCCCCTAGTTATACTATTGGCTCTTGTCGTATGCAAATAATTTTGACAATCACGCAAGTTAAAACCTAAGTTTTTGCTTCCTCTTGCTTCATTTGCTAAAAACTTATATTCTGTAGTTCCGCCAATGCTAGCTTTCATCATATCAACTAAAACACCATTGCAAGTCTCAGACATGATTCTTCCACATCTAATCAGATGCCTTTGATTTTTAGGAATAAATGCATGATTATGCTCAGAATTATACTCTATCACTTCATAGACATCATTATCCACCTTAAACTTGATATGAGCAAGACAGCCACATCTAACTTCAAACCTCTTAAATTTCTTTTCTTCATCGGATCAGTTGATTGAATACCCAACTAAATACCCCTCACAATTGCACACAAAAGTCCATCAAGTTATTTTTCCTTTAGTATTTATAACCAAATTACCCTTCCTCACTCCAAATCCTTTACTAATTGCATAGGCCACATACTTATTATATGCTTCAAGTTCATTTGAAAAAACCATTCCTATTGCAAACTCAAAGTCTTTTTCCATATCACACATTACATGTACAAGATGGGAAGTTTCAAGCTGCAATTAAAAGAACAAAATATAATTATCCCACTTTTACTTAAGAAACAATATATGTTTCGAATAATACAAGTAAAGAATTACCTCCGATTCAGCCATCCAATAAATTTACACGTGCAACTTCACATCTAAATTGGGATTAAAATGAAACACCAAATGCTCGACCTATTAAAAAGGAACAACATGCAATCAACCATAATTTTTCATTACTTCAAAGTAAAATGTCTTCAAAACTATGCAACATAAGTTCCAAATTGATCAAATATATCGAGAAAAACGATTTCTTTTGTTTTATTGTTTGAAAAGGAGTTGATAGTTGACATCATATTTATCATTTTTGTTGTTTTAATTTGCACAGTTTTGTCTTTAGACAATAATTCAATCTTGTACATATGAAGTAATGAAAAATTAGAAGGTGTCCAATCTTTCTTGACAATAAACAACGATACTTGAATTTTCACTTTTTCTTTCGAGATCCATCGAGAAAAAAATTCCCAAGAGATGAGAGCAGCTTCCCCAGGCTTCTTTTAGTACGCTTGACAGATTGGACAAGTGCTACAGAATGATTGCTTCGAGCAGTCGCAAAGTCATGTTTAAGCTAATATAGACGAACTTCAAAAACTGAAGATTCATAACTTTGGACAATGTCGTCTCACAGCATTATATGATGAACTATTATGTATGATGACAATGAAAATGAAAAATATTAACTTAAAGGCCATTCTTACGGAACAGAACAAGTGTCAAGTGGTCTTGGGTCACCTCTATCTGGGTCCACTACTATTTCTTGCATGTGAAGTTGATGTATTGAAATACCATTACTACAAAATCAGTACACAAGAAGGTGATGGTCTCAAAAGTTCATTAGTTGATAGGTTTCGCATGCAATGAGAGATATGTAGTGCCAAACCTACCTAACACTTTACATCAATTTCAGCTCCACCGAGTCATTATCATTTCCAACTGAACTATGATAACTAAGAAAAATGTTTAGCCTACATGTAAACAGCCGCATTAAAGGGGACACAAATGATCATTAAAGATGTTCATGCATCAAGAAGCCCCTGGTTACTAAAAGTTGCTACGTATTCTTTTGAAATTGCACACCAATACTTGCTTCAACAAGTGAATATAGCAAAATATCTCTTATTTGACTGTTCTGACACAAGATGTATCCCAAATTCTCCCATTAGCTAACACATATTCTACCTACGTTATGCAAAAATAAGGAAAGACTAGAAGAGGACCATCCGTAGTATTTCTCTCGGCCCTTCCTCAACAACTTACTAGAAACTTCGGAAAGAAACTGAAGTTGCGAGAGCGAAGATGGTCTTCTCAACGTAGACGTGGGAGAACGCAATCGCTCACCTGTGTAAGAGAGAAAAGGCAGACAATTAACTCCTTCTACAGGTAAGTTCCATCGACGCTCATTTGTACTTTAATGAAGCTTACAATCTGATTAGAGGAAAACACCCATCACAGAAAAAGAGAGAAAAGCGAAATTACCTAGACGTTGGAGAGGAGGGCTGGGGACTTGACGAAGGAGGTGAGTGACTGGTAGGATTGTGATGCGGGCAGAACTGGAGATCAACAGGCTGATGGATGTGAGGCGGTCAGGCGCGAACGTTCCAGATCTAGAGCTAGAGGGGGGGCGTGGTGGTTTGCCGGTCACGCACTTGTTCGCCGCAAAGAGAGGGAGGGCAGACAAAGACGCAAGGGGAGAGAAGGAGCAGGGGACAAATGAGTCAGGGCCAGATCCGGAGCTGGAGGGCCGGCATGGTGGTTCGCCGGTCGAGAAGAGGGAGGGTAGAGAGAAAGAGAGGGAGTTCATCGGAGAGAGAGAGTGAGGGTAGAGAGAGAGAGGGAGGTCACACGCCGGTCGGTTGCTCACGGTCATCTCGCTGGTATTCTCCTGATTTGTCGGTTGCTCGTGGTGGTTCACCAGTCAGAAAAAGCAAAAGCAGAGAGAGAGAGAGAGGGAATTCGTTGGGGAAAGAGAGCGAGGGTAGACAGAGAGCTCCAGATCCAGAGCTGAAAACCTTCTCTCCAAAATTTTTCAAAAGGGCACCTGACCTTGTGAGTCCCACGAGGACACGTGTCGTCCTTCTGCGCACCTTTTTGTTTGCCACGCTGGAGCACAAGATGTACCTAATATTTTCTCCTTCGCCACCTCCAAGCAAACCAGTGCATGGCCACTTGTCCTCTTCATGCGACGACACCTCACATTCCACCGTCTTCTTTGTGCCGCTCATGTCCACGTCTGCTCACCTGTCGATTGCCTTGGATGCTAAGTCAACAAGCATCGTACCACTCTCCTTGTAGGCAATGACCATCATAAGTGGCAAAGGAACAAGACCAAATTTTAAAAGAAAAATCAGCCTCTCCCTCCATTCATTCTTCCTTGAGAACTCCACCCCCGCATCTCCTCCTTCACGACCGAAACTTCTCTCTTTCGTTTTCGCTGTTTAAGCCATTACCATCCTAGTTTCAATGGCCCAACTCAACCAGTAAGAATGCCTTAAATTAGTCCTCGCTGTCTCGCGTCGTCGCCTCAACATGATGCAGACTGCCGGAGCACAGATTTCAGTTCAGGACTCTCCAGCAATCATCCAAGTTACGATACCGCTTAGGACCTGAGGCAAGTGAATTACTGCCCTTTATGTTATGTAGGTTAATTTCTGTACATTGAGCTTGATTTCCTCGAGTTTTAATCACCTCGATCAATTTCTTCCTTAATTATGTTCATCGATGGTTTCGGAATATTCTTGTGGCAGCTAGTGTTAATAATTTAATACGTTGAGTATATTAATTTGTTGTGAGAATGCTGGGTATTGAAGTGTGCGTTGGTTTGAGCTTAATTGGCACAAGTCATGGACGAATATGAGGTTATGATGATTTTTGGGTTAATTTACTATGGATCTAATTTTGCTAATTCTGTGTAGGTCCTTATGGTATAAATTTGATAGACTTTCTTCACAAAAGTTGTGTGTTATGGCTTATTTTACGACATATTTAATTTCAGATTTTTCGAACTTTGTATGTGCAAAATATGACGTGCGGACCCTTGGAGCGCCATAACTTTACCCAAAGAGACACTTAAGTGCCATAACTTATGAAAGGTACATTTAAGTGTCAAAATTGGAGTAAAAGAGATCACTTGAGTGCCAATTTGGCCAAAATCCGGCCAAAACGACGACGTGGCATTTTTCCGGCGAACTGAGCCCAAAACAATGCCCTTATGCATGCTGACGTGGCCAAATAATGCAAAAACGGCATTGTTTTGGGCTAACGTGGTAAAAAAATAATAATAAATTAATTAAATTACATTTAAAATTAAATTTAGCTAAAATATTTAAAATTAATAATTTTAAAATTAAATTTAGTTGAAATATTAAAAATTTAAAAAAAATTAAAGAAAAAAAGGAAATAAGGGAAGGGCTAGGGACGGCGGGGGGAGGGTCAGTCGGGGTCGCTGGGCCCTGGCCACGGGCCGGCGACCCCGGTCGACCGGCGGCGAGGGCTCGCGAGCCCTCGCCCCAGATCGGGGCGAGGGTCGTAGCCCTCGCCCAGATTCGGCGATGGTCGGCGGCCCTCGCCCGGCCGGGCCAAGGGCCGCCGCCCGCCACGGGTTGCCCCAGCAGGCGGTGGCCCTTGCCCCGATCGAGCGAGGGCCGCGAGCCCTCGCCACTGGCCACAGATCTAGGGAGGGTCACGGCCCTCGCCCAGATCCGTCGAGGGTCGGCGGCCCTCGCCCGGCCGGGCCAAGGCCCGCCGACCCTTGTCGCCGGTTGGCCCTCCCCCCGCCGTCGCCAGCTCTTCCCGACGACGGCGAGGCGGCGGTGGCAGCGGCTAAGGGCTAATCCCTCAGCTGCCTCCCCCTTTTCCTTTTTTTTTTAATTAAAGTTTTTTAAAATTTAAAATTATTAATTTTTTAATATTTCAACTAAATTTAATTTAAAATTATTATTTTTAAATAAAATTTAAATTTAATTATTTTTAATTATTTTTTTACCACGTCAGTCGAAAAACGATGTTGTTTTTGCATTATTTGGCCATGTCAGCATGCAAAATGACGTCATTTTGGGCGCGCTTCACCAGAAAAATGCCACATTGGCGTTTTGGCCGAACTTTGGCTGCAGTGGCACTCAAGTGATCCGTTTTTTTTCGAATGTGGCACTTAAGTGTCCCTTTAGGCAAATTTATAGCACTTGAAGCTTTCTTTTACCTGTAAAATATATATAAAAAACTATGCATGTCCGAAATTGTTTTTATAAGTCATTTCCAAACCTTTGCTTGGTTTCCATTTTCTACAGGATTTTCGATAAACAATTTGGACTAGTGTCCTTCATAAAAGTTTTAGATGACATTTTAGACTATAGCGTGAAATTTTTCCATGAGTTTTGGAGTTCATTTTACTATCCAAAATGTGATTTCCTAAACCTGTTGCAATTTGGCTTTGTGCCCTTATTTTGATCCATATTTCAGAAAATTATCAGGACTCATACAAGCTAAATCGGACCTTGAGTTCTACACAAAAAACTTTCCTCAGAGCCTCGTAATTGTCATGTTAAAGTTTCATAATTTTTAGAATTGATTTACTTGGCAAAAGCCCTTGATTTCTAGAAGCGGGCGCGCTGCCCTTTTTCTGCTGATTTTGACTACTCCCTTTTGTAAATTGTCTTTTTGGTTGGTATTGCTAACCAAATGTTTATATCATTTCTATGGCTTATAAAGGGTAGTTGATGGTAGACACTAAACTGTTCCTGTGCAATAACTCAGTGGATGGCATATTTAAATTGAATTATGCGATTGCTCTCCTCTGGGATGAGTGTGTGATTTGGCAATGCCGTCATCCTTGAGACGATAGTGCCTTGGATGATAGTAGGGATACTTGGAGGGGTAACTGAATTTCTTTGGATACCTAGGGGGTGTGACACGGTTCCCCCAAATATCCTCACGATACTGAATGGATGCGAGATGCGCAGAAGGTAATGGGGGTTCCTCGGAACATGGTGGTAGTCAATTCATAGTAAAGATAATCAAGTACATTTCCAAATTTTATTAAAGTTTTATTGAGTTATTGTTTTCAGAGGAAACATTTTCTATTTGCTATCCTAATTTTGAGAAAGGTTCTCAAGTAAGTTGATATCATAATAATCTTTTGTCCTTTATATTTAAACTTCCTTGTATATGTTGTTATTGACTTATGTAGTATAAACAGGTTAATAGTCCGCTTGCTGAACTTTGCTCACTCATGGTTGATTATTATTCCTCATATCAGTAACATTTTGGAAAGATCAAGCCAAGATTTTGGATGTGCTGTGAATGGGAGGCAAATGACATAGTACATATATAGTCTCTAGGTTAGAAAAATGCAACCGTTGGAGTTTTTGGGCCCTAGTATATCTTGACCTTGTCACCTAGATATAGAGAAATAAGAAATGAAATGAGATTGCTTGGTTTGCAGTTCTACGCGTGTTCCTTTGAAATTTCTTATGTCCTAGGTGTTCTTTAACCATACAAGCTTCCGCATGCTTAAAAATAAAATAAAATTAGTAACTGTGTTAGTTGTGGTGTGTGGAGGGTGTCACACGGCCCAAAATATGAAAAATATGAAATAAAATAAAATAAAATAAAAATTAGAAAAACTATCTACATTAACATCAATAGTTGCACATAAGAGGTTGGTGTCTACATTAGTAGTTTCTGACCAAAATTGGTTGGAATGAATACATTGTCAAATCGTCAAAAAGTTTAGGATTAAATTGATACAATTGAAAGGTTTATGGTTGAATTAGCTGCTACACAATAGGTTTAAGACTTTTTTAGTAATGTTCCCAAACTTTGTCTTACAGCAATAGCTAGCGAAGTTTGGTATATGCTTGACTTCATTGACTCATTTACTTATCGAGCTTGTACTTATATTGATTGTTATAACAGAAAATAGGCTATGAGTCTCTAGATCACTTGTAATTTTCATATTATAGTTAAGTTTGTCTCTACAAAGGGGTCATTTTTTCTCCATCCCTAATTGGATGAATATCACCCTCATATAGACTAAACTAAAATGCACTCCCTCCCTATCCCCAATAAAGGTCATGGAACAAAGGTCTTGGCTCTCTAGAGAGACTAGATTGAGGTTTACTTGGTGAGATTATTCATCTAAGTGATCGAACGTTTTTTTCAACATTTATGATCCCTAATGGTCTTACTAACTGTTCATGCAATGCTTTTTGGAGTTTATTATGTCCTTAAAGGTTAACCTAACCATTCTAGAAAGAAAAAGGACAAACAATGTATTTAAAGTGTAGAAATAAAAATCCGATATTAGTTGGGAAAAACTATTACATCACCTTGTTATAAGGCCTAAAATGTGAATTCCTATAAGCTTGACTCAAAACCAAGTCGGGTAAGATATTACATCACCGTGTTCTAAGCCTTCGGACATGAACCCAAATAAGCTTAACATTAGAAATTGTCCTAATCCCTAAAACTGAGCAACATTAAGGCAAGCCTAAATTCTACTCATTTTATAAGTGGTGATAAGGCTAATCTAGGCTAATCTAAGCATTTATTGGGAAAATGTCTCTAAATCTAATTGGTTTTTATTTTCTAGCTAGACTATACTAACTAAGGTCTAAACAAATTTGACTATTAATTCCTAAGTTCATTAACTTCACTGGCCTAATTAAAGCTAGGTAAGCTAATAAGACTAATTCTAATCCCCATGGATTGCCACCTCCTAGGCTTCTCATCACCGCCAATGGTCTCCAATGCGGATCTCATTCATACGTTCAATCATGCAATCACTCAGCTCAAGGCATTAGCAAGCTCACACAATCAATTAACAATTGAGAAGTTTGGATTTAGTTCAGTAATTTGATTCAATCACCTATCCACCTCATAGAACTAAGGACTATTTAATTAATGCCAAGTGATAATTAACCCCACTTGTATTTCACAAGGCGATGGGGTAACTCACTTGCACCTAATCAAAGTCTAATCCGCCCCCCCCCCCCTTTTCTTAAAGCATTTGCCAAAGAATCATGCGTTGCCAATCCGATTCAAAGTTAATCAATTTAATCATGGCCAAGGTTGATTAAGAATACGATAGGCTAATAAGCCTTAGAAATCAAGAAATCGATTAGTTGCCCAAAATGGCAACTTCTCTATTTTTCCCTACTTTTGTAAATTTAACCTGACCACTCAGGATTCGACCCCGTTCTTACCCGACTTTTGTAAATTTCGAGAAAAATAACAAACGGAGTGAAAATGATGCCAAATTTTACAGACAGCTGACTTAAAGTGCGCTCTTAAATTTTCGTTTTTTAAATTTCTGCACAGTAGCCGTCCAACTATGATGAAATACCTGATTTTTCAAAGGACTCGCTCTGGAACAGTTTTGAAGGCTGTTCTTACCTTCTCCGAATTTATTTAAATCAACCGCCTAGATCGAAGTAAAAATTTATGAAACTTGCGATTCAGGATTTCTTTTACAACTTTCATTTTTTAAGTTTTCGCAAGAAAGACCTCTAAGTACTTTCAAATTGCAAAACAAGTTTGGTCGACGTTGGAACAGTTTTCACAGATCAAACCCTTCTTTTCTTCAAAAATATCGGACAGACTTTTCATGACTCAAATGTTGTTCAAATTTTATGATCTTCATATCAATGTAAAGCTAAGGATCTCAGCTACAAATATTCTGAAGATTAGTTTTCCTAATTCTTTATAGATTTTTCCAAAAAATTGAAGAGCCAGCAAGGTCAAATTAGGCTCCGCACAATTTTCTCACTCATCATTTTTCATGATTTAGCCATTTACCAAATGAAATTGGCCAACAAACCGAGACCTACTCATTAAGCTACGACTCAATATCTTAGTCAAACATACCATCAAATAGCAGCAATCACAAAAGATAACAATATATTAAAGCATATGAACTTGAGCTTTAGAACCTTATATCCAAACAAAGTGTAAGAACCTTACCTCGAGAGATATCAAATTCCTTCTTAATCAAGTGAACATGAATCAGCAGGAGGATGAGTTTGAGCCTCTTTGGCACTATATCTCATTAGAGAATGATGCACGCTCATGTCATTCATAGAACACCATGCGTATGCTCCTTTTTAAACCATCATAGAATTAGACTCCTCGTTAAACAGTCATCTCGGGCACAGAATTGAAGTATTCTGGGTATGAGATAAAAAGTGAAAATCATAGTATCAAAAAAGTCATCCTAAAAGGGTTGAAACCTAGTCCAAGACATCTCCCAACAAAAAGTCCACAAAGCTGTACAGAGAGACACACAAGCCATCCATATAAAATATTTCCCCTCCTTGATACACACAAGACTTCTCCAGCCAACACCTAAATTTTTGCCCAAAACTTATATTTACATATTTCTAAAAGAATAGAAACTTGTTTTTCCACAAGAATATTTCATCTTTATTAAATATTAAAATCTTGAATATAGATTCCTTGACATTTAGGCCTCGTTTTATTCGGTTTTTGGGAATATCTTTGGGAAAATCCAAATACCTTTTGGCTAAAGGGGTTTTTTGATAAACAAATAAGATTTCATGAATTGTAATAGTGTATTGAGAAACAACTTTGTCTTAAATACCATTCGATAAAAATTGCATTTGTAAATGACTTTCACTAAAATAAGAAAAAATGTTTTTGCTTTTTTTTTGGGGGGGGGAGGGGGGTTCAACCACTAGTAGCCTTGCTTGAGGTCATGCGACCTCAGGCGAGATTTGGCTATTGGATGGCCTCATCTTAGGTTGTGCGACCTCAGGCAACGGTCGCTTGAATTCACGAGACCATAAGCGATGGTTGCCAGGGTCAAGTGACCCTAGGCAACAGTTGCCAGCGTGCGTGACCCCTTGGTCAACGATCGTCGACCTTCAATAAACTTTTTCGTGTTGCAGCCTTTAGAGAAGACGAATAGTAACTAAGGATCAAGACTTGTATTCTAAGAATGTAACTTCCTGAAGGACCTCGGACCTACTTTAGGCTAAAGGGAGCTCTTTGGAAATGCAATTGTATTTCTCCAAAATTGAGTAAAAGAAAGAACCAAATGCATTTTCATTTGGCCAAGGGACTTTTTTAGAATCCCAAAACTCATTGCAAATGCTGAACCAAATAGGGCCTTAGTATAACTTTGTTGAAACCTAAATTTTGGCCATCTTTTTAGGATTTAATTGCATATAAATTAGAGACTAATTTTTAAACCTAAAAGAATTATTAAAATTATGTTGCGAATAGACATTAGGAGCATCTATTAACAGTAACATATTTTATAGGAAATACAAAAGGAAAGAAAGAAAGAAAGAAAATTGATTTAAGACTTAGAAGATTGGTTGTTTTTAAGAGAGAGAGAGAGAGAGAGAGAGAGAGAGAGAGGTGGAGTCGGGCCGGGTCGAGTAAACCGGACCCCTATCTCTTTTCCAGCTAGGCCTGGCCCAACCCATTTCTCTTCTTTCTTTTTTCCTCCGCTCGGGCTGGCCCATCATCCTTTCTCGCAAGCCGAGCCCGTGTGATGGTCTTCTTCCCCTTCACGCCATTCACGCTTCAGGAGAGAAAGAAGGGCGATAGAGCCAGAGCAAGAGGGGAGCAGGTGACGGGGTGATCCACGGGTCCAGGTGTAACACCCCGAACCCTTCGCATGTCATTAACAGTGCCGATGTTACATCTTTTACCATCTCTATCTCTTAGCTAAATAAAGCCTTGCCAGATTACAGGCATATATATATATATATTTTTAATACACACCAACTAATAGCACGATTTTATAAATAACGTTGACGCTTTGCTTACATACATACATATAGCGAGATGGGGTTTCCTTTGGGTTGGTACAAAAACCAGAAAGGTTAAGACTCTGTCATGTCCCACTTAAAATCTCAAAAAGGAACTCCGACCCCTAACATCACATGAACACAGAACCCTCCCATCACCAGCATCAACTATCTACATCAAAAAGTGATCTAGCTCCTACTCCTCGCGCGCAGGTCTCACACCCAACCCGGTGTGTCAGGTGGTGGCGGCGGTAGCATCCCTCGCATCGCTCCATCCCATCGAACGTGCACAGACAGGAACTCTTGTATGACAGGGCCCCCAGCCAGGCCGATATCATACATAACTAAGCATCGCACTCAGATAAACGTCAATCTGGGCACAGAGGGACAATCTATCTCCGTACACTCCACCTCAACATCAGACGGTAGACCGTAAAATACCCCACGCGAAACAGCAGGTAGCGGCATAGTGCTAATCTGAAATGTTATCCCCAAAAGGGGTGAGTACAACCACTCAGCAGATAGGGAAATCCAATAACAACTCAGTGCACCATGCATACCATCATACAATGCAGGCATTGCTTACCTTTTTGATGTCAAGCGTATTCATGCATCATCATAGCATATATATGATCATCATGGCATCTCATATATCATTATCATCACATCATCATTAACCATGTATCACCATGCATATCACATCATTATTAGCCATGCATCACCATGCCTATCACATCATCATATCATCATCAGCCATGCATCACCATGCATATCACATCATCATTAGCCATGCATCACCATGCATATCACATCATCATTGGTCATGCATCACCATGCATATCACATCATCATTGGCCATGCATCACCATGCATATCACATCATCATTAGTCATGCATCACCATGCATATCACATCATCATTATCCATGCATCACCATGCATATCACATCATCATTGGCCATGCATCACCATGCATATCACATCATAGATCAATTTCCACTTTTTACTTATTAATTGATCCCCACATTATCTTTTCTCAAATCATCAAATTCACCATCATCACCATCCCTTCGGGCAGAAACCTCCGACAGGGATCCCAGCATTCCAGCCATCTCATGGCCACTGGGCTTCCGGCCCCCCACATTAAGGGCATCTCGCATCTCAACTAGCATCACGAGGCATTCCCTTCGGGCAAAACCTCCGACGGGGCTTCCGGCCTTTACCCTTCTAGCCGGGGATCTCGCACCCCAATCCCGGCATCGCGAGTCACTCCCTTCGGCAGAAACCTCCGACAGGCTTCCGCCCCCACATTCCGGGCATCCTGAAACTCCCAGGGAATCTCTGGAATTACGCCACCAGGCCACCAGACAACATCCTCCACCACAACCTCATTCTCATCCACATTTATCTTTTATCTCAATTTAACATGGAAATTTGGCATGACATCAAACATATCATACTTGCATCTCAATTCACATGACATGCACATGTCATAGCTTAATCACATAAGTATTTCAACTTAATGCATGTACAAAGACCTCATCACACAAGTGCCACACAAATGGAATTGAATCCATGGCCAAATAAAAATCTATTTTATTTTATTATTTCATTATTTTATTATTATTTTATTATTTTATTTTATTTATTTATTTTCATAAATAAATATTTAATATTTATGATTTTCCCAAAATCATAATATTCAAAAATCATTTATAGGATCACAATTTTATATAAAATTCGTGGCCAAGTTGTATTTTTCACAATTTCACAATTTCCTCCAAAAACATCCTAAAATTCTCGGATTTAAGCCCACTGCACAGTTTCCGAATAAATTAAATTAAAATACCCATTCGGTCTTCAAAAATTACGAAACTTTACAGGGTGATATCCAACACATTTTCGCACCTTTTTCATTCAGAACTTTAAGCCAAATTCCTTTTAGATTAATTTCCATAGCCCTACGAAGCTTCTGGAATCTCTACCGCGACGTCCAGAACACACTCCTCCGTATTTCTTAGATTTCACCCATCAAATCTATTTAGTTCCTTCTAAAATTTAAGTATGTTATGTAACAATGCGTCCTTTACAATTTTCATGAAGGAATCTAGGTCAAATAACCAGATTATGGTCACCATTTTAACCCATGAAGTCTCGGGTGTCTCGGTACACCTCACCAGAATCAACCATCTCCAAGATCTAACCGATTCACCAAGTTATACTTGTTCTTTTTGGCTCATATTCGAGTATGTTGTAGCTTAAGGTGTTTCCTACAACTTTCAAGAAGACAAGAAAGTGAGATCTCCAACAGAAATCAACATGCAAACACGAAATCAACAAAAGGTCAGTGAAGATTTCGCAGATCTGAGGTCTCCGTATAACAGAGCTTTTGACCCCACATATCACCATATTTTTCCATGAAATTCGAGTATGTCATACTACAAGACATTAGCTTCAACTTTCATGAAGACACCGAAGCCAAAATCGCACTCCAAATACACATGCAAGCTCGACTAATATACTGACTACCACAAACCGAACGAAAACAGTCACATAGCTTGAACACATCCAACCCTTACCTCGGTTTTTCGCCCAAATCACACCTAAAACCGAACATGCAACCAACAAAACAGACATGCAAGAGAAGTTAAGGACCCCACTTGCCTTCAAGATGAACAAACAGCGATGAACGGCGGCGTACGGCGGTCGGACTAGGCGGACGTACGGCAAACGGGCGGCGGCAACTCTCGGCTCCACCTCCTCTCTCTCGGTTCCTCTCTTCCGCTCAAGCTCTCTCTCTCGCACACCTCTCTCTTTGGACGGAAATGAAGCAAGCAACCGGCCATTTCTCTCTCCTAACCCCTTTTATATCCCATCATTTGCAATGATTAATCCACCTAATGACCAACCAATGCATGCTCTTCCTTTGGCCACTTGTAATCTTTGTTTTTGAATTAATTGGGCTTGGGCTTAGGCCCAACCGGCCATTCACTTTGGGCTGGTCGACAGCCACCTATTGGGCCCTAATGGCCGACTAGCTTGGCCCACCAAGCTTTAGGCTAATGGGTCCAAGGCCCATTTCGAAAATAACCCTATTTTCTCCTTCTTCTTTTTTGAATTCCTTTTTATAATATTTTTGAATTCCAATTTCCATCTTGGCCAAAGTCTTGAAATATTTTTAATTATTGAAATTTAAATCATATGGCCAAGCTTTTAAATTTAAATTTCCACAACACAAGCAAAATTCATCAAATTAAAAGACAAATTGGCTAAAGCATAAGCCATAAAATTCTATCACCTAATTAAAGACATTTAACACACCTTAAGGCTCGGCTTTGAATTTCTGGGATGCCACAATTCTCCCCTCCTTAGAGAATTTCGTCCTCGAAATTCAAGCACTACTCGCGCCTTCTTGAAATAAATAAGGATACTTTTCCTTCATCTGATCCTCACTCTCCCATGTGGCTTCCTCCACGTCATGATGTCGCCATAACACCTTAACTAATGGGATCTTTTTGGTCCTAAGAATTTGCTCCTTTCGATCTAATATCTGCACAGGCTCTTCACTATACCTTACTTTCTCATCCATTTTGATGGCTTCATGATCGAGTATATGACCAGGATCTGGCTGGTACTTCCTCAACATCGATACATGAAACACATCGTGCAGATTTCCTAACTTAGGAGGTAACGCTAAACGATAAGCCACGTCTCCTATTTTCTCAAGTATCTCAAAAGGTCCAACAAATCTAGGGCTTAACTTACCCTTCTTCCCAAATCGAGATATTCCTTTCATTGGAGATACCTTAAGGAATACATGGTCTCCTACACTAAATTCCAAAGGCCTCCTACGTCTATCTGTGTAACCTTTCTGTCTACTCTGAGCTGCTTTAAGCCTTTCTCTGATAATATCGACAGCTTCAGCGGTAACTTGTACCATTTCAGGTCCTGTCAATTTCCTTTCACCTACTTCACTCCAACAGACAGGAGTCCTACATCTCCTTCCATATAATGCTTCATAAGGTGACATGCCTATACTCTTCTGAAAACTATTATTATAGGCGAACTCTACCAAATGCAATCTCTCATCCCAATTTCCTTTGAAATCGATTGCACAAGCCCTTAACATATCCTCTAATATCTGGATTACTCTTTCGATTGACCATACTCGAGGATGAAAAGATACTAACCGAAGCTTAGATCCTAACGCAATTTGAAGACTTTTCCAAAAATTCGAAGTGAACCTCGAATCTCGATCTGAAGTAATTGTCACTGGAACACCATGTAAGCGTACCACTTGACTTACATACATGTCCGCATACTTATCCATTGGGTAATCCATGCGAATCGCTAAGAAATGTGCCGACTTAGTCAATCGATCCACTATAACCCAAATTGAATCGTGACTACTTGATGTCCTTGGCAATCCTTGCACAAAGTCCATCGTTATATGTTCCCATTTCCATTCAGGAATGTCTAATGGTCTCAAAAGTTTTGCGGGTTTTCGATGCTCCGCTTTTACTTGCTGACATGTCAAACATTGAGAAACATACTTAGCCGTATCTACCTTCATACCATTCCACCAAAATTGCTGACGCAAATTTCTGTACATCTTTGTACTACCTGGGTGGATACTATAATTACTCTTATGTGCCTCCGACAGAATTTCCTTCCTTAATTCCTCATTGTCGGGAACACAAAGTCGCCCTTGACATCTTACTATTCCATCATCAGAGATCTGAAATTCTGATCTTTTCCCTAAAGATACATCATCTTTCACTTTCAAAATCTTTGGGTCAGATTCTTGCAGAATTTTAATTTTCTGGATAATCTCTGGCTCTATCCTTAATGCACTAAGCATACCAGTGAGACAATCCACTTCCAATTTAAATTCGGAATTTGCTACCGATTCTAACAATTTCCATTCTGCTATCCTCAAACTAGCTATTTCTACGGCCGACTTTCGACTAAGAGCATCTGCTACTCTATTCGCTTTTCCTGGATGATATTTTATCTCACAATCATAATCCTTCAACAACTCCATCCACCTCCTTTGTTTCATGTTCAACTCCTTTTGTGAGAACAGATACTTCAAACTCTTATGATCCGTATAAATCTCAAACTTTTCCCCATACAAATAGTGTCTCCATATCTTCAAGGCAAACACTATAGCTACTAGCTCTAAATCATGCGTCGGGTAATTCAGCTCATGAGGTTTTAATTGTCTGGATGCATAGGCTACAACCTTGCCATGCTGCATCAAAACACATCCTAATCCTTTGTGAGATGCATCACTATACACCGTGAAACCATCAGGTCCAGTAGGTATAGTCAGAATTGGAGCTGAAGTCAATTTCCTTTTGAGCTCTTGGAAACTCCTTTCACATTCTCCATTCCACTCAAACTTCACATTCTTTCGGGTCAACTTAGTTAAAGGTCCTGCTAGCCTTGAAAATCCTTCAATGAACCTTCTATAATAACCAGCCAATCCTAAGAAACTTCGTATCTCAGTAGGCGTTGTCGGTCTCAGCCAATTCACTACCATTTCAACTTTTGCCGGGTCTACTGCAATTCCTTTTCCTGACACCACATGTCCTAAAAATACTATCCGATCCAACCAGAATTCACACTTACTAAACTTAGCATACAACTTATGCTCTCTCAGAGTTTGCAAAACTATCCTCAAATGCTGCTCATGCTCTTTAGGCCTTTTCGAATACACCAAAATATCATCAATAAACACAATTACAAATTGGTCCAAGTAAGGCTGAAATATTCTATTCATCAAGTCCATAAATGTAGCAGGGGCGTTAGTCAATCCAAATGGCATAACAAGGAACTCATAGTGCCCATAACGAGTCCTAAACGCAGTCTTAGGAATGTCCTCCTTCTTAATTCTCAACTGATGGTATCCCGACCTCAAATCAATCTTAGAGAAAACTGAACTTCCCTGGAGTTGGTCAAATAAATCATCAATTCTAGGCAAAGGATACTTATTCTTAATGGTCACTTGATTCAACTGCCTATAGTCAATACACAAGCGCATTGATCCATCTTTCTTTTTCACAAACAAGACCGGTGCACCCCAAGGTGAAGCACTTGGTCTAATGAATCCCTTATCAAGCAATTCTTGTAGTTGCACTTTTAATTCCTTCAATTCAACTAAGGCCATTCTATACGGAGCTTTTGATATTGGTCCTATTCCAGGCATTAATTCGATTTCAAATTCAATCTCCCGCTCTGGCGGCAATCCAGGCAATTCCTCGGGAAATACATCTTGAAATTCGTTAACTACACGAACTTCCTCGAGATTAGGCTCCTCCCTGGCATAATCTCTAATTATAGCTAGGTACCCTTGACATCCTTTGTCAAGTAACTTACATGCTTCTACTGCCGAAATAAGAGCTACAGGAAAATGGGTTTGACCTCCTAAAAATTCACAACTAGACTGATCAGGTAAAACAAATTGTACCACTCTTCTATAACAATCCATTCTAGCCCGATACTTACGAAGCCAGTCCATTCCTATAATAACATCAAAATCATACATAGCCATTACAACCAAGTCTATTTCCATATCCTTTCCTCCCATTGAGATCTTACAATTTCCACACCAATGTAGACAATACCATATCCTTTAAAGGCGTGGAAATACAAAGAGGCGTCTCAAGAGGCATAACTTCTATCTTATTCAAACATCTATATCTTTCAGACACAAACGAATGCGTTGCACCCGTGTCAAACAATGCATATGCCTTTTCGCCATTAATAAGAATCGTACCTGAGATAACATTTTTGGAAGCTTCCGCTTCCTCCTGGGTAATCGCATACACCCTTCCTTGAGCAGGTGGTCTCTGAGGATTTCCTTGCGGGTTTGACCTAACAGCACTCTGATATCCCTGTAGCACTGAGCCAACACTCACTTGCGACCTCTCTCGCGGGCAATTCCTCCTAAGATGTCCCACTTGTCCACAGCCAAAACATTTCTGTTGTCCAGGCTGATAGGGTGCTTTCCCTATGTTCAGACCACTCCTTGCCCCTCCAAAATTTCCAAAATTACCCTTCTTCTTCACATTCCAGGTCTGACCTTGACCAGAATAAGGCCTCTTCCCCTTTTTCACATCACTAAAATTCAATGGTTTCTTAAATTCCGATCGCTCTCTCAGCAATTCCTGCTCCACTAACTGCGCCCTTTCATAAATCTCATTATAATCTCTTATGTTCAAAGGCACCAACTGCTTTCTAATGTCAGTCCTCAGCCCTTTCAGGAATCTCTTAGCCTTCTCTTCCTGATCCTCAATCAATCTAGGAGCATATCTAGACAATTCAGAAAATCTAGCCTCATACTGATCTACAGTCAATCCCTTTTGTTCTAGCTGAACAAATTCAGTAATCTTCCTATCCTTAGCACAGTCAGAGAAATGCTTCCTATTAAAAGCTCTAACAAACTCCTCCCAGCTCACATCAGTACCTAGTGGAAAGATTATATCCTTCGAAGCTCTCCACCAAAACTTCGCATTTCCCTCCAATTGGTACTCTGCTAAGACTATTTTCTCAGCATCAGTGCAGTCCAACAGCCGGAAAATTCTTTCCATCCCATCAATCCATTGCTCGCCTCCTCGGGACTTCCCATTCCATTAAACTTAAGTGGCTTCAGCTTCAAAAACGGCTCCACTAGTCCTTGAGTACGGCGTTCCGCTCCGGCTGTTGCCGCGCGCCGCCTCTCCATCGATTTCCAATATTGGCTAATGCCCAGGATATCTTCCATTCGGGGTTCAGCCCTTACAGCAGAGGCTTCAGCCCTCGATGGATGAGCACTTCCAGCTCGCACCATGACTCTCCTGCAATTTCCAAGCATTGCCTCAGGAATAATCTGAGACTCACTGCCTCCACTCAAAGCAACTACTATCATATAAGTAACATATACATGTTACTGGAAATTCAAGACAGACTACTGGGGATCTACGAGTGAATTCTCATCACCCGTTATTCAATTATTTCGTTTTAGACCCTATGGTGTGTATTGTCATCATGTTTCCTCAATTCCCAATTGAGGCTCCTTATCACTCCACCTATAACCATTCGCTCTGATACCAAAAAGCGCGACTGTAACACCCCGAACCCTTCGCAGGTCGTTAACAGTGCCGATGTTACATCTTTTACCATCTCTATCTCTTAGCTAAATAAAGCCTTGCCAGATTACAGGCATATATATATATATATATATATTTTTAAAGCGGTCCCATGCGCGACTCATAGCGGAAGCAAAATTCACATCGTCATCTATCTCCCTTCTAACCCATGATACAAATACACACCAACTAACAGCACGATTTTATAAATAACGTTGACGCTTTGCTTACATAAATACATATAGCGAGATGGGGTTTCCTTTGGGTCGGTACAAAAACCAGAAAGGTTAAGACTCTGCCATGTCCCACCTAAAATCTCAAAAAGGAACTCCGACCCCTAACATCACATGAACACAGAACCCTCCCATCACCAGCATCAACTATCTACATCAAAAAGTGATCTAGCTCCTACTCCTCGCGCGCAGGTCTCACACCCAACCCGGTGTGTCAGGTGGTGGCGGCGGCAGCATCCCTCGCATCGCTCCATCCCGTCGAACGTGCACAGACAGGAACTCTTGTATGACAGGGCCCCCAGCCAGGCCGATATCATACATAACTAAGCATCGCACTCGGATAAACGTCAATTCGGGCACAGAGGGACAATCTATCTCCGTACACTCCACCTCAACATCAGACGGTAGACCGTAAAATACCCCACGCGAAACAGCAGGTAGCGGCATAGTGCTAATCTGAAATGTTATCCCCAAAAGGGGTGAGTACAACCACTCAGCAGATAGGGAAATCCAATAACAATTCAGTGCACCATGCATACCATCATACAATGCAGGCATTGCTTACCTTTTTGATGTCAAGCGTATTCATGCATCATCATAGCATATATATCATCATCATGGCATCTCATATATCATTATCATCACATCATCATTAACCATGCATCACCATGCATATCACATCATTATTAGCCATGCATCACCATGCCTATCACATCATCATATCATCATCAGCCATGCATCACCATGCATATCACATCATCATTAGCCATGCATCACCATGCATATCACATCACCATTGGTCATGCATCACAATGCATATCACATCATCATTGGCCATGCATCACCATGCATATCACATCATCATTAGCCATGCATCACCATGCATATCACATCATCATTGGCCATGCATCACCATGCATATCACATCATAGATCAATTTCCACTTTTTACTTATTAATTGATCCCCACATTATCTTTTCTCAAATCATCAAATTCACCATCATCACCATCCCTTCGGGCAGAAACCTCCGACAGGGATCCCAAAGCATTCCAGCCATCTCATGGCCACCGGGCTTCCGCCCCCCACATTCCGGGCATCTCGCATCTCAACTAGCATCACGAGGCATTCCCTTCGGGCGAAACCTCCGACGGGGCTTCCGGCCTTTACCCTTCTAGCCGGGGATCTCGCACCCCAATCCCGGCATCGCGAGTCACTCCCTTCCGGCGAAACCTCCGACAGGCTTCCGGCCCCCACATTCCGGGCATCCCGAAACTCCCGGGGAATCTCGGAATTACGCCACCAGGCCACCAGACAACATCCTCCACCACAACCTCATTCTCATCCACATTTATCTTTTATCTCAATTTAACATGGAAATTTGGCATGGCATCAAACATATCATACTTGCATCTCAATTCACATGTCATGCACATGTCATAGCTTAATCACATAAGTATTTCAACTTAATGCATGTACAAAGACCTCATCACACAAGTGCCACACAAATGGAATTGGATCCATGGCCAAATAAAAATCTATTTTATTTTATTATTTCATTATTTTATTATTATTTTATTATTTTATTTTATTTATTTATTTTCATAAATAAATATTTAATATTTATGATTTTCCCAAAATCATAATATTCAAAAATCATTTATAGGATCACAATTTTATATAAAATTCGTGGCCAAGTTGTATTTTTCACAATTTCACAATTTCCTCCAAAAACATCCTAAAATTCTCGGATTTAAGCCCACTGCACAGTTTCCGAATAAATTAAATTAAAATACCCATTCGGTCTTCAAAAATTACGAAACTTTACAGGGTGATATCCAACACATTTTCGCACCTTTTTCATTCAGAACTTTAAGCCAAATTCCTTTTAGATTAATTTCCATAGCCCTACGAAGCTTCTGGAATCTCTACCGCGACGTCCAGAACACACTCCTCCGTATTTCTTAGATTTCACCCATCAAATCTATTTAGTTCCTTCTAAAATTTAAGTATGTTATGTAACAATGCGTCCTTTACAATTTTCATGAAGGAATCTAGGTCAAATAACCAGATTATGGTCACCATTTTAACCCATGAAGTCTCGGGTGTCTCGGTACACCTCACCAGAATCAACCATCTCCAAGATCTAACCGATTCACCAAGTTATACTTGTTCTTTTTGGCTCATATTCGAGTATGTTGTAGCTTAAGGTGTTTCCTACAACTTTCAAGAAGACAAGAAAGTGAGATCTCCAACAGAAATCAACATGCAAACACGAAATCAACAAAAGGTCAGTGAAGATTTCGCAGATCTGAGGTCTCCGTATAACAGAGCTTTTGACCCCACATATCACCATAGTTTTCCATGAAATTCGAGTATGTCATACTACAAGACATTAGCTTCAACTTTCATGAAGACACCGAAGCCAAAATCGCACTCCAAATACACATGCAAGCTCGACTAAGATACTGACTACCACAAACCGAACGAAAACAGTCACATAGCTTGAACACATCCAACCCTTAGCTCGGTTTTTCGCCCAAATCACACCTAAAACCGAACATGCAACCAACAAAACAGACATGCAAGAGAAGTTAAGGACCCCACTTGCCTTCAAGATGAACAAACAGCGATGAACGGCGGCGTACGGCGGTCGGACTAGGCGGACGTACGGCGAACGGGCGGCGGCAACTCTCGGCTCCACCTCCTCTCTCTCGGTTCCTCTCTTCCGCTCAAGCTCTCTCTCTCGCACACCTCTCTCTTTGGACGGAAATGAAGCAAGCAACCGGCCATTTCTCTCTCCTAACCCCTTTTATATCCCATCATTTGCAATGATTAATCCACCTAATGACCAACCAATGCATGCTCTTCCTTTGGCCACTTGTAATCTTTGTTTTTGAATTAATTGGGCTTGGGCTTAGGCCCAACCGGCAATTCACTTTGGGCTGGTCGACAGCCACCTATTGGGCCCTAATGGCCGACTAGCTTGGCCCACCAAGCTTTAGGCTAATGGGTCCAAGGCCCATTTCGAAAATAACCCTATTTTCTCCTTCTGTTTTTTTGAATTCCTTTTTATAATATTTTTGAATTCCAATTTCCATCTTGGCCAAAGTCTTGGAATATTTTTAATTATTGAAATTTAAATCATATGGCCAAGCTTTTAAATTTAAATTTCCACAACACAAGCAAAATTCATCAAATTAAAAGACAAATTGGCTAAAGCATAAGCCATAAAATTCTATCACCTAATTAAAGACATTTAACACACCTTAAGGCTCGGCTTTGAATTTCTGGGATGCCACACCAGGTCAGGCCAACCGGCTAGTTGGCAATGGTCGGAGCCATGCGCGCTTGCTAGTTGGCCTTAAAAGCGAGAGAGGGAGCAAGGGCGAAAGGGGGCTGGCTCGGCGGAGAAATGAAAAGAAAACCAGAGAAGCGTGAGAGGAGAGAGTGCAGTGCGAGAGATGAAACGGAGAGAGGCTCAAAGGGGTGGCCAGTTGGTTCACTAGAGTCAGCAGAGAGAGGGAACTAGCGAATGAGAGTAGAGAGGCGTTGCTCGGCTGAAAGTTAAGAGAAAAAGGAACTCGGGAAGAGAGAGAGAGAGAGAGAGAGAGAGAGAGAGAGAGAGAGAGAGAGAGAGAGAGAGAGAGAGAGAGAGAGAGGGATTCCATTCGCTAGTGGTTCCTCCAAGTCGCCTGAACCTTCGGAGGCCAGCTCCCCAGTCGTCGTCCACCATGAACCAGGCAAGCTCCCTCTTCCTCTATACATACTCTATTTTGGGCATGCCCGGTGGGAGCTCACGGCCGTCCGGCTAACATGAACTCCGGCCTCACCGGTTTCCCAGTTGAGTTGCTGCGTGTTCGGGTATGTTCATTGAGAGTCTCGGTCAAACTGGAAATCCCTCATTTCGATAAAATGTTTCAATGAAAAACCGAACTCGAATCCTTAAAACCAAAGTTTAGATCTCCATTACCCACGTGATTCGTTTTGATATTGCTGTCCCGACACTGACATCGGCATTTTCTTTGATTTTTTGTGGCATATCTCACATTGTCCGAGTTGGCCGTGAACCTCTCGCCAGAGGAGCCCGCGGTTTGGAGCCGCCCTTGTGAGTCCATTCCCCTTCGTTTTAATATGCATACAAGTGTGTTTTTGTGATTGAATATGGTTGTAAAGGTTTCGTAGCTTGAAAGGCTCCTCGGCCAGTGGCCGGTGGTGACTGGCGTCGGTTGAACCGAACTACGGACGCTGGATGGTGGGCTGGCGGTGGCTTGAGCTTCGGTGAGGGCTCATCGGAGTATTGGTGCTGGTTGGGGTGCGGACGTCACGAAGGAGGAAGACGTTGAGAGGAAGAAACGGCTTCACTAGGAAGATGACCACGTGTAGGGAAGAGAAAAAGAAAAGGATAAAAAGATAAAGATAAAAATAAGAAAATAGGAAAGAAAACAAAAGAAACAGAAAAAAGAATAATGAGAAAGAAAAATAACAAAAATCCATGGGCTTAATAGAGAATGGGCTTGTTCAGGATTAGATATAGGTCAGGAATTGTGGGCTTAGTAAACAAAATAGAAGTCGGTTAGATTCGGACTACGCCAAGAGGCCGGTCTGAATTCCAAACCAAGCCTGGACCATTAATGGGTCCAGGCCAGACTCATATCCGGACCGGATTCCTTGACCGGGTCCAGAGTCTATTTTCCAAAATTAAAAATATTTAAATTAATAAAAAAATAAAAATACTAAAAACATTTAAAAATAAAAAATTAGAATGTTCATAAAATTAATTAAAAAATTCGGAAAATTTGGAAAAATCAGAAATTTTTGGAAAAAAGCTAAAAAGTTAGCAATTTGAGCAATTTTCTCTTTAAAAAAAATGAAAAATCCTTAAAAAAAATTGAAACCCAATTGAACATGCCTTTAGGGATTTACCATAGGATTTTTGGATGTCTTTTTCATTTTACAGATGATGATAGGTTGGTGCTGGCACTTTTCAATTCGATTATACTTGATTATGCAATTTCAATATATCAATTGTTATTTTCTTGGAATGGTTAGGATGAATCTTAAAATCTTGAAGGGCTGCCCTAATAATTTAGTTAGCAAATAATCAATTTTAGTTATCGACAGAGCTCTAGTTAAATAGCTAAGTTAATCAAGTCTTCGATTTTGAAATCTTTGGTTGCGCATGTAATAAGATGACACTTCCTTGTCTTGATTAGGGTTTTTAGCCAACCCTCAACAATGGCTAATGGTGACTCCTATTGAACATATAGATTAGAAGAACCAATGTTGGTATGGACTTTGAAAAGCTCACGCTTTACAAGTATCTCTAAATCTACTCCCCCAAAGGTAGTCCCCCGAAGGCAAGTTGCAACAAACTTTTAAATGGAATTAGTTTTCTTAAACCTACTTTCCACAAAAAGACAATTGGGACCAAGGATTTGAGTGTGACTAGCCAAGCCTTTGGGGGGTCGAATTTCAATTGTAACAACGAGTTGAGGCCCAAATACAATTTTCAAAAGTTGCGGGACCAATTCACAAATTTAACGAAATTTGCCTAAGCTCTTAAATCATCATTTTTATCATTTGACCCCCAATTAGTTTGAAATTGAATGGGGGCTAGGTTAGATTGATCAAATCAAGCCAAAAGGACTAAATGAAATCATATTAGGCATTCTCTAACAAGAAAATGGCCTACTTTGATGGATTTTCTTGCAAAATTAGGGGAAGAAAATTGCAAATTTTGGTAATGGGCTTAAAATAATATACATAGACTTTTCAATTGATCAAAAACTCCAACAAAATTGATGGATTAAAGCACTTAAACCAATTGACAAAAGTTAGTCCACAATTTAACCATAATTCGAAGCTACTGAGTAAGTAATTGTGTAGCCCCATCGTATCCTACTCAACTACCCTATTAGCCCAATCTTTGGGTGAGATGAAAGAAAACCACATTATGTGCAAATAGAAAATAATTAGCCATGGATAATCTGAGAAGAGAGCATGAAAATTTAATCTAAACTAGCCAATTCAACAACAATACAAATTTGAAAATCTAATATAGAGTTGGTGAAACGGCTCAATTGACAGCCTTTTTGTGTGGGCAAGGATTGACCAAAAACTAGCTTGATTTAGCAGATACATTCCATGAAGCATGCTCTTCTGAAGTATAAAAAGCTGAAGACAAGAGGCAACTTAAAGAGTTCTCCACAACCTCCACAAACCACTAAAAAAACTTATGTCAATCCAAAAATTTTAGATAGACCCATTGAGAGAAAATGCAAACTTCATAAACTCCTTGCCAAAACTTGCTAAAATCTTCAACTAAAGAGTGAAAGTGCACTCAAAGATATTTCCAACCATAGGTTGCATGTCCCAACTGGAGGTCGGAAAGACCTCTAAACCCCTATCACTTAGGCGAAAAATACCCTATTGGCAGGCAGGGAAAGAAGTCTGAAGACAAGAGGCAACACCTTTTTTTAGTGTTGGAGGGTTGGTCCCAAGCAAAGAAAAGAGTGAGCTTTTGAAAGAAATGAGAGAGTGTTGAACTAAAACACTTGAGGTCAAAGTTTTTATGTTCTACTTTAATAAAATATGAGTTTCATCCCTTAATCAATTCTATATTATCTCAACTTAAGGTGAGATAAATCACCCCTAAATATCAACAATTGCCTTATTTACTCATGTTCATAATTCTCAATTTATGGGATTTCTGATGATCTTGATCACATGACAAGTTGGTGTGTGTTGATTCGTTCTGTGAGTAGACAATAGGTGTGTGTTACACAATTGCACCGTCTCAAGAAGCCACATATTCCACCTTAGTGCCAACTACATCTATGAATGTCATGAATCATATAAGCCAAACCCATCAAAGCAATTCCTAACAAACTATAAATTGAAGACCAACTAGAGGTGATAGCAGCTGGTTTGTGGAGATGAGAGAGATATTGAGAATTTTTTTTTTTCGCTTGGGGTTTGAGTGTTTGTAATTTCTATGTTTTTGTTGCTTAGTGTGTTTTATAAATTTTTACTCATTGGATCTCTGCTTATGTATCAACCATTTAGCGATTACAAATAAAGACGGAGGTGATGCGGAGCCAAGAAAGAATGAGGAAGATGAAAGAAAACGAGGAAAGAAAAGAAACGACTATAAAAAGAAAACGAGAGAAAAGAAGAAAATTGAAAGAAAACACAAAAATCCCCGGACAAAAATACCCCTCGCATTATATAAGATTTGATTGGTCAAAAAGCTCCAATCCTCATTTGAAACTAAATTTGTACTTCTGACCTTTAATTGAGATTAAGTTGACTGCTTCATGTCTTTATTTGACATGAGGTCCATTATAGACCAACTATTGAGAAAACACATTCACTTTAAGTTGTCATTTGGAATTTTCCCTTAAATAAATTTAGGTCAAACACTTGTTAAGGGATGAAAAGTTGGTACACATGTCCAACTAGTCTTTCGCAATTGTTGAATGACGAGTGCCACATGTTGATTAGGTGGAAAGCATACATTGAGATTATAAGAATAATCATCTACTTCAAAAGTTTTAGTTATCAGATGATAAAATGAAAAATGGTTTTATATCTTGGTATTTCATCTTGTGAAGGAATCGATCTGATGATGTAGATTCGAATATATACAAAGCGAGATCCGTAGTTAAAGTGTTGTCGAGAAACAATTTGTATGGAGAAGGAAACCAAGAAATGAGTGAAAGAAGACGTGGGAAATCAGATTGAGAACTCTATCTATGGATGAGGCTGCGATCTGTCCCCACTCTAGGAGGACCCTAAAATGTGGAGTGGGGTGAAAACCTATGTACGTCCCGAAATTATTGAGTACTCATGTACTTGCTATCAAAACACGACGAGAAGAATTATGATGCGGTGAAAATGTGGCAAATAATAATTTAGAAGAAAACTAAATTTGCAAACACGAGAAAAAGTTGTCTCTCGAATGTATACTGATTAATGATGATGAGTTCATTCTTGATACGTAGCACTTTTTTATAGTAGAGTAAAGCGTAACTCCTAAAAAGGACAAATATCGAATCCCTATTTCAAAATAGCAGCAAATCAATATCCCTTTTTCCTATTAAAAAAAAAAGTCCCTAAACATAATCAACACACAGAAGATATCAAAACTATATGTAAATTCCTATTAACTCTCACATAAATCTTGTCAAAGTTCCTTGTCCCAAGCTTCCTTTGACTATGTTTCCAAAAAAATTCTAGGCAATCGCATCCACGTTTGAGTGTACAGATATCTAAAAATACTTCTTTTCATGAGAAAATCGATTTAATAATGGATGTGTTGTATATAAAGAATGAAGCTCATAGGTAAGTAAAAAGGTTGCTCAAGAAATCCAATTTGAAACCTTTAAGTCAAATATACCAACTTGAAACTGAATATTTATTAAAGTATAGCACGGAATTAACTTTATATCATAACCGTATCCACTACAAATTAAATTTAATAGTCCCATAAAAAAATCTTCAATAGGGTTTTGTCAACAAGTTCTTTAAGTGCACCAGTTAAGACTATTACAACTGTTAAAAATGCATATGGATGCATTCTGAAAATCTGAAAGGGTCACATATCAAGACATCACCTACTTTGATTATAAAAAGATGTACATTTCAAAAGTACAATAAAAGATCGTTAGCACATGCCTTGGGACACCTATTAACATCTTTGAATTTCATAGTAAACTCTCATACAAAAGCAGAGTGTATTTGAGAGAGCGAGATGCAACTACTCCAACGGACCAATAATTGGTTAGATGAGTGTGGGCATTGAATAAATTTTTCTCTTCTTTTGGTTGGGAGGCATTGAATGTTTACATGGCGGGTTTGATCAGCGGAAAGCCACGCCATCACCAGTTTGACATGCAACGCATGGGCAAGTGCGTTATTATTACTTACGATCGGTATTGGTCGGCGCATGTATCACATCGGTAGTCCGATTCGGTATTAGTCAGAACTCAGCGATCATGTTGTTGAACGATGCATATGTACCATCCCCATTGAAATTGCTTGAGATAGCAACAATAGGGTGGAAGTAGAAGAGCATCAACTACCGGATGATAATGTCACTCAATAACAAGAATTGTAAGCTAATTATTGGAAGGTCCACAAAATTACGATGACGTAGATTCGGAAAAAAAAAACATCCCATTGCCATAAATCGAAAAAAGACAACCTTGAGCGGAGAAAGCACAAAATGAGAAAGCGACATGGCTCCCAGCCACAAGAATATCCCCACACGACGAAGAAACCCTAACCTAACTTTTAGCCCCACTAACCGAGTAAAAAAAATGGAGACTCCGACATTCTGACAATTCGTCAAACACGTGGATTGATGAGAAAGCTAATGTCCCCAAGATGAAGCGGCAGACGGAGAGTTGCTTATACCAAAAATTCAATCAAACTTCCACGACGGATATTTCTCCGAATCGATCACTAAGTCGACGATGCCGAACTCGTGAAGGCAGAAGACCTGACGACTAATGCTACAGCGACCACTTTCGTTCTCTTCCGTCCACGTCGTGAGGGCCCACTCAAGTATGAATAGAACCATGTGAGAGCTCGTCGCTTGTGGCCTTCGACGGCCGGCGGCGGTGACAGCAACGAAAAGCGGTGTCCGGACTTTCAAGAGGAAGAAATTTTCATGGAGAGGAAGACAGCCAAGGAGTTGCTCTTGGAGAGGAAGATTAGGCCTTTTGTAGAAAGAGAAAGCCAAATTGTATAAGACAATTTCTATTTTAGGGTTTTGTAAGTTCCCGATCTGGCTCTCCCAAGAACCAAACCTCATATTGCAGGTTCCTTGAAATATGGAACTAAGAACTGGACCATTCCCATCGATTTGATTTTTCAATTCCCAATTCCACCTAAAAATATTCTTGTGCCTTATAATATTAGAATTCTCAACCTTTGACATTGGACAAGCCTATTAGAATTCTCGTGCCTTATAAAATTAATCAAACAACGAGCCGTGATCCAAAGCTAAAAGGCCATTGCATATATAGTTAACACTTTTCATATATATATATATAGAATAATCATCCTCCAACGACAACAATAATGATAATGATGATAAGGCGTTGTTCATTTAAGAACTCCAAATGCTCTTGAAAAGAAGAAGAAATCCTAGGATAAGATTATCGTGCACCGGAAACTCAAAAAGAAAAAGAAAAGTTGTAGGTCAACCATCCCACATGGCATGATTGACACTAACCTGGATAATTCTCATATATTTTTAATTTTTGTTTCGTATGCTAGCCCAAAATTTCAAAAAAGAATAAGAAAGAAAAGAAATGAAAAAAGAATTGAAGAAAAAGAATAGAAATTCAAATAAATAAAAAAAATTACAAAAAATTGTCTATATCGACACCGACAATATCACATAAGATGTTGCATTCATATCAGTGATTTCCTACCAAATTGACAGAAATGACTACATCAATAAATCGTCAAGAAGTTTAAAACTAACTTGATACAATCGAAAAGTTTAGGATTGAATTGATTATCATACAATAGGTTCAAGGTATTTTTGGTAATTTTCCCAAACTTTATCCTACAGCAATAGCTAGCGAAGTCTAGCATATAGTCCACTTCATTGACTCTTTTACTTATCGAGTTTGTACTTATATCGATTGTAATAAAAGAACACACAAAAACCTAATCTCCCCCTCCACCCTCCCTCTCTCTCCCTCTCTCTCCCTTCTCCATCCTTAATTGGATAAACATCACCCTCATATGGACTAATCTAAAAGGCACACACAAAAATCTAATCTCCCACGCTCCTTCTCCCCCCCCCCAAACCTCCCGGCGCCCCTCATCCCCCTCCCCCCTTCTCTCTCTCTCTCTCTCTCTCTCTCTCTCTCTCTCTCTCCCTCCCGCCCTCCCTCCGCGATCAACTTAATGGAATATTCATCTAAGTAATTAAATGGCTTTTTTACAATTATGAGTCCTAAAGGTATTAATGTTGCTAAGCATTCATGCAATTTTTTTTAGGGTTTTTTTTTTTTTTTATGTCCTTAAGGGTTAACCTAACCATTTGTAATGTATTTAAAATGCGGAAATTAAACACTCAATTAATAAAAGCTCAAAGTAAAAATGCAGAAATGAATATCCAATACTAGTCGGAAAGGAATATTAAACCACGTGTTATAAACCCTAGGATATGAACCTCCATAAGCTCGATCAAATACCAAGTTAAGTAAAATATTACATTTATTCTGAGCCTTGAGATATGAACCCCAATAAGTTTGACAATAGAAACTAATCCTAATCCCTGAAAATTGAGCGACATTAGGGCGAGCCTAAATTCTACTCATTTTATTAGTGGTGACAAGGCTAATCTAGGCTAAGCTAACCACTTATTGGGAAAATGATTCTAAGTCTAATTGGTTTCTATTTTATAGCTAGACTATACTAACTAAGGTCTAAACAAATTTGATTGTTAATTCCTAAGTTCATTAACTAATCAAAGCTAAGGTAAGCTAATGAGCCTAATTCTACTCACCATCAATTGCCACCTCCTAGACTTCTTGTCACCACTGACGTTCTCTGATGCCTATCTCATTCATGCATTCAATCATGCAATCATTCAACTCAAGGCATTAGCAAGCTCACAGAATCAATTAACAATTGAGAAGTTAGGATTCAGTTTGGTAATTTGATGTCAATAAGTGACTCAATCACCCATCCACCTCATAGAACTAAGCATCGATTAGTAAGGTCGATAGAAATCAATCTAGTGACACAACCCATTGTCTATCCTTACTTAAGATTTGACTAATGGATTACAAAGTCTAAACTTAGCTCAAACTCTCTCAAGTCCATACGAATTCGAAAACTTGAGGTTCAAGTCATTAAACATGTAAATCATTTTCATTAAAAATTGCCATCAATTAAATATCTAAATAAAGTAACAGAAGAATTATGGTTGAGTCGAGGACATGATTACACTAACTATACACTAATGCCCTTTATACTTAATATCGTTCAATCGCCAACCAAAATATTTAGGCAACCTTCTCACTAATTATGAGTCCTCAAATTCTATTACCATTTAGACATAAGGGAGACAACAATCAACGTATTAAAAGTGCGCAATCAAGTAATAATCGGAATAGAGATGCGCAAACAACAATATAGCATTTGTCTTTAAGAACATTTCAAATCCTATTGTAAAGTCCTAAGAGTTTATCAATCTTTGGGCCAAAAAAAAAAAAATTGATCAAAGTTTTTCGCACATTTCTTAAAAGGAAACTACATAAAATCTATTTTTTTTATGCTTTTTCCTAATTTTTAAAAAATGAACTTTTTGTTGCAATTTTATACCTTTCTTATGTATTTTTTATTTATTCATAAAAAATTTATTATAATTTTTTTTTTTAAAGAAGAAGAAGAAGAAATATTACGAAAGTAACATGGACATCGGGCCATAAAGCCTGATCGGCTCATACCTGACCCGAGCTTGCTGATTAGGGCCCACCACCCTGACCCCCCATTTTGAATCTTCGGTCGAACTGGGCTCTAAAAAGAGCCCAATTCGACTAAACTACCCCACTACGTCTAAAACTTAGGCTTGGATTCTGTTTGAGCCCAAACCAACCCAATACTTAAATGTCTTTAGACCCCACCAAGCCCATTACTCACAACTCACGGCCATGGGCACTCTCTTTTCCTTGTAAACGGAGAACGCTCACGGATTTACAAACTAGCACATTTCGATCTTCAAATGACAAAAAAAAAAAAAAAATCCTTGGAAAACAAGCACAAACTGAATGAATTGAAACCAAAAGTTTCAAAAACTCTCAACCTGGGTTGAGTTCTCTCTCTATCCCTCTTGGTGATAGCGGATTCTATCAAACAAATCCCCAAATTTCTAAACCCCAAATCTGTAATTCATGGCAGATTTCAAGCTTTTCCCACCCGATTAGACACCTCATTCCCGATTTCCCATCTCCATGGTGTCCCATTGCTGAAGGTATTGCAGCTCCGATGGGTTTCTTTGTTTTCTCTAGACCCAAGGTACCCAGTTGCACCTTAGGGTTTATGTAGCCTAAATTTGCAAATCATGATAGAATTCAGGCCTGTCCCAACCGATTAGACCCCCTGTTCCCGATTTCCCATCTACATGGCACCCCTTGCTAAAGGAGTTGTAGCTCTGCTGGTCATCTTCGCTTTCTCCAGACCCAAGCTTCACTGATCCATTTGACTTTCTCCAACCCAAGGTAATACCGTCCCACCTTTGGGTTTCGGTGGCCAAGAAGCTTCAAGCAAAGGTAACACTGTCCCCTGCCCCTGTGTCGATGCTTTCTTTTGGAGCCCTCCTCTAGTTTTATCTGGAAGCGAATCCCCGACCTATATTGCAACACAAAACCCTTGTCTTGCCCACCAAAACCAGAGCTCCATTCATTCCATAATCAAATATCTGTAGTACCTGGCCAACACAAAAACTGGGGGAAGAAAATGGATGAGAGGGAGAACATCTAGCTTCGATTGGCAGCACTTTGTCGACGCATGAGAGATTTGTGATCTGAAGAGGACATCACAGACCTAGGGGACGATATACTAGAAGAAGAAAAAAGAAAAGTGAACTAACTCTTTATGGTAAGCTGTTTTCAAAGCCCAATGTCAATTTCCAGGCTTTCACTAACACTATGAAAAGAGCTTGGAAAACAGATTCTGTTAAGTGCGAGCTAATCAAACTAGGTTTTTTCTCGTTCTTATTCCAATCAAGTGAAGGGAAACGGAGGATACTAAAATCGGGACCGTGGTCCTTTGCGAGCAATCTACTAGTACTTAGAGAAGGAGGCCCAAACATACCTGAGCACTATTATGAATTCACACACTATGCATTTTGGGTACATTTTATAGGCTTTCCACGAGCCCGAGTAACTGAAGATGACATTCGCCTTTTAGCCTCTAGATTGGGGAAAGTTAAGGAGATCAAAATTGAGGAAAGAAGCAGCAACTCCCGAAAAAATGAAAAGGCCAGAGTGCTGCTCAACCTATTCAGCTTGCTCAAAATAGGATCTGTGATTAATTGTGGAGACAAAAAGTGGTGGATAGATTATAAGTATGAAAGGCTTCCTCACTTCTACTACTCTTGTGGTCGCATTGGGCATTACGCCAACTTTTGTACTGAAATATTTTATGAAGAAACTGGACTTGCTGAGGATAAATTGTGTCGGTTTGGCTTGTGGCTAAAGGCAGAGGTTCGCGAAGTTAGTCCTTATTGGAAGACATTTTATGGAAAACTTGAACTATCTACCTCTGATGAAGAAGTGGTGATGGAAACTCAAACAGAGGCGACTGAAATTCCACTGAGAACAACTGAAGAGGAACCAAATGCAATGGCAATTGTTCCTATCAAGCATGGAGAAACAAAGCAAATGAGTAAAATCAGGGGGCAAAACTCAAACCAACACCTATTACTACTTCCTTCTCCGACAGGGAACGAGATACAATCACAGAAAATCAAGAAAGGCAAGGCAATCTATAAAACTCCCGTGGCAAAAAAACAAAAACGGGTCAGTCCTTATGAGAAGAAAACTCCACAGGAGTGTGCGGTGGATGAGAACCAAGTTTTGGATGCCCCAATTCAGTCTTGGGAAGGGGTGAGCACATGGGCTGTGGTGTCTGGCCCTAATAAGCCACCAAAAGACAGATGACGATATTAAGCTGGAACTGTCAAGGGTTGGGTACCCCCTTGACAGTCCAACACCTTAGAGCCTTAGTGGCTCAAGAGAGGCCCAACCTAGTTTTCCTCATGGAGACAAAAAAACGAAAATACTGTTCTAGAGAGAGTGAGGAAAAGGACTTGCTTTAAATCTTTGTTTACTATCGAGCCAGTTAGTATAGCATGAGATTTGGCAATAATGTGGGATGAGGAGGTTAAGGTGGAAGTGGAGGGTAGCTTCGGGGAGCTCATCAATATAAAATGCAAGGACCTTACTAGAGAAGACCTAATGTGGATATCCTTCTTGCATACATCAACAAACTTTCAAGAGAGACTGAGGCTATAGCGGGATGTAAAAGACAGCAACTATCACAATCCACTCCCATGGTTATGCATAGGGGATTTCAATGAAATATTATACCATTGGGAAAAGGTGGGGTGTAGAGAGGTGGACCGCTACAGAATTGCAGCCTTTCGGGGGTTTATAGATGACTGCTCTTTGATGGATATTGAAAGTAAGGGCTACGCTTATACCTGGTCAAATAACACAGAAGGCAACGCATTAGTAAAGAAGAGATTAAACAGGGCACTTTGCAATATGGAGTGGAGAATCCTATACCCAAATGTAATGGCCTTTGCCTTACCGGCAATTGGTTTGGATCACAGCCCAGTTATTCTATCCCTACATCAACAAGAAAAGAAAAGTAAGACAATGTTTAGATTTGAACCAATTTGGCTTGAAGACCCTGAGTGCGAGGAGGTGATAAAGCAAGTTTGGCTTGCAAATAGAACAACTAAAAGAAGCCTTACAACTAAAATAAGGTTGGTAGCAGCTGAACTAAATGAGTGGAGTAGTAAGAAGTTTCAAAACACCCAAAAACATATCACTCCCCTTAAATTCTAGCTTTTGGAGTTAACGAATACAGTGAGTGGGGAGCATGTCACGCCTCAAACCTCGAGCACGTGCACATCCCACTAAGGTCGATAGAAATGCAACTTCTCAGGACATGTCGCTGACCCATTCATTTTAATGCACATGCGAAAGCAGATAAATAGTCCTTGGACAAAACTCAATTGGGATAGAAAAGCAGGATCACATTTTCAAAACCAAACCACATACTTTTGTACACATCAAACCAGTTCATTTACAGGACTAGGCTATTAACAAAAGATCTATAGAAGATCGGTCCTCAAAAACTAAGCTATCCTAAGACTAGCTAGTCAAATCCATTCACCAACTCTTTAGTCTCCACAGGCACCGGGGGCGTTGGGTCCTCCACCAACTCATTTGAAGGATCAATAGCACTCTCACCTAGAGCGGCATCTATAATACCGGGGGGAATATCAAAACACCTAAGAGGGCCATCCAGGAAATCCATAGGGTTTGTAATGGTACCACACTTTAAATCGATGAGAGACCCTATGAGGCAAGTTCTCATCGACCTAGATAGTAGTAACCGCAAGTTCATAGACCCAATGACTTCGAGGATCGACATAGTCAAAAATCCTCTCAGTGACCCTCACTAGTCTACCAAAAAGCTTCGGAAGATCCTCCATCTAGGGACCTGAAAAGTTGAGCTCACGACGGGATGAGACAATGTCTCAGCGAGTCCTACCCTCTAAAAGTCGGTTAGGAAGAAAATATGCCTCAGGGCGCTCTAGCCACACAAAGAAGACAAAGGACTTACCTCGCCTTAGTCCTTCCTACAAGTCAGTACAATTCATACATCTATCAATTCATACCATCTATTAAATCATACCATCTACTCATCCATTAATACAATCATGGCTCACACAAGCTGAAATGGATGCAATGCTCTCATAAGTTGATGTAGATAATAGCTCGCACAAGCTTATATATATATGGTAGCTCACACAAGTTGATAGATAGCTCAGACAAGTTGATAAATGATCTTGGCTCTCACAAGCCGACATAACAATGCTCACACAAGCTGATAAAGATCTCTATTGTACTCGCTAAACCAATCCATTCCTTAATCCAATCAATCAATTGATTCAAACTGGTCCTATAAACCAATTTACGGTGCCAAAAGCCGACACCGGGCATTTTCAAGTTAAATACCAAAACTTTTCCAATTTCACTCAATTCCACACTTTTGGAATTATTAACAACAATCATCATTTTCACTCAATTTCTCAATTAAACATACAATTAGCACAAACTCGACTACACCGCTGCGATCAATGTGAAATTCTAATGACCGGCAATCCTAGCAAAATTTTCGAAAATATTAAATAATTAAATTTAATTCCGAGAATTAAATAATTAAATATTATATTATAATAATATAATATAATATAATATAATATAATATAATAATATTTATAAAATTCGAAATAATTAAATAATTAAATAATTAAAAATATTTAATTGGGGCTTAAACTAGATTATACTAATTTAAACATACAATTGGCCCTAATTAAACAACCACTAAACTAATCATACAACTAATCTAATTAACATTTAAATAATCTAATCTAACCACCTAAACCTACTTAGACTAATATAAACACCCCTTAAGTATAATTAACTTACTAAGCGAGGTTTAGAGGATAAACTCATTGATTTTGCAAGCCGGTGAGTCCACGACGACCACGACGCCAAGGCAGTCAATAAACCTCGAAGTGGCGACACCAACGGAGGCTGAGAAGACACCAAAAAGGGCCTCGAAGCCTCTAAGACCTTATTGTCTTCAGCTACTGATCTGGAACGGCAAGGGCTGCTTCGGCTTGGCTGAAACGGGGAGAAGAGACCGGCAGGGCTGTTGTGGCTTGGAAAGACAACGGTGGTGGCAGGTGGTGTGGAACGGTGGCTCACGGTTGCTGGACGGTCACAGACGGGGGCTCGACGGTTTGGGGGTAGCGAGCTGGAGTTGCAGAACAGTAGGAACAACGGCATGGTGTGTGGCTGGAGGTGCGGGCTTGCAACAATGACGATGGCTGCTCTAGTGGCCTTTGCGGTGGATGGACAGCAAGCAGCGAAGGAGGGGACAAAGCTGGTCAGTTTTGCTAGTTCTTGGGAACTCAAAGGAGGACAACAATGGAGAAAGTGAAGTCCAATGGAGAAGATGAAGTGGCTGAAGAGAAGGGTCCCCTTGGTGGCTTCTCTAGGCTCAACACTTGTCCATCTCTCCTCTCTCTTGCCCCCACCTTGGCGGGCCCACCCCCTCAGCCGTTTCCTCTCCTTAGCTTCCTCAACAAGCTTGTCTAAGTGTCCAAAATGTAGTGTGCCGAGGGAGTTACGAATTTTGGACATTTGTACTTCAATTTCAATCAATTCTCTCTCAATTCCATCCAATTGAAGCTCAATAAAATCATTCCATGTGTCCTCGACCTTCTTATGACTTTTTCCCATCAAATGATCCAACTTGCATCCTGAAGATTCAATTAAAAATGGCCCTCTAACTATTCCGAACAAAAACGGCCTTACTTTGCTTTTTCGCCAAAAATCTTGATTTGTAGAAAAATCTTCTGAAGATAAGTCGATGTTCTTAAAATGAATTGTGACATGACAGAACTTTTAATTTATGAATTTAGGTTTAAAATCACGGTTAATTTCAATCTGGCTCGATTTGAGCAAGTCCTAATTTACTAGGTAGCTTTTAAGAATTTTCAGTGCAATTGACCTATGGTTGATTATTTTCAAGCCACGACATAATCTTCGACACATTGGTGACTCTCGGTTATCGTAAAAATCTCGAAGTTTCAATTATAGACACAGGGTACCAAAAATGACAGAAGAATCGGTTTAGTGCCGATCGATGAGGATATTGAAATCAGGTGGAATCACCCACACTCTAATCACATATCTTAGTCGAATCGCCCTATTACCGATCTCTGTTCGATTCTGACAGTGTCGTAATGATCCTTGTAAATTAATACGGTCGAGTAGTTGGTCAGATTCTCAAGCCTACTGCATTTAAATTCCTTAACGGCTTCACCTGATAGACTAGTTATCTCGTGAGTGATCAGCTCGGAGAATTGAACTATAAGCGTGTCGATAAAAGGTCCGTCTCATTTAATTGAAAACAGAATCAGAAATTTGGGATGTCACAAAGCAAAATAGAGAGGAAATCAGCAACATTGTCGGGAAAATCGAAGAGGTATGGAGGTAAGAAGAGATGTATTGGTGTATTTAGTCCAGAATTGATTGATTGAAGTGGGGGGATCAAAACACAAAGTATTTTCGTGCAACAATAGTTCAAAGAAGACAACAAAATAAAATATCTATGCTATGAATTGATGATCAAACCTAGTGTAGGGATCCCCAGACTCTCAATCATCATATTTGCAGCTTCTATCAATCTTTATCACCTCAGTGGGAGCCTGGAACTATTAACCTATATTCGAGCAATGTACAGTAGTGGTTAATAAGGAGATGAATGCAGACCTGATCAAACCAATCACAAAAGAGGAAGTTAAAGCAGTTGTATTTCAATTTGGGGTACAAAGGCACCGGGACCAGATGGATTAAATGGCTTATTTGATCAAAACCATTGGCCTATCATCAGTGATGACATATTCAGCATGGTGCAATTCTTTATAGCCAAGGTATGTTTGATCCAAAGCTTAATAGAATCCACATAACTCTCATCCTTAAAGTAACAAACCTAGAGAACATCACCCAATTCAGACCTATAAGCCTTTGTAATTTCAATTATAATATTATTGCAAAGGTGATGCCTAATAGGTTGAAACCATAGTTGCCAAATATAGTCTCTGAGGAGCAAACTACTTTTATAAGTAACCAGCAGATCTAAGATAATATCTTTATCGTTCAAGAGGTGATTCATCAACTAAGGGTGAGAAGGAGGAAACGCAAATTTCAAGCCATTTTAAAATTAGATATGCAAAAAGCGTATGATAGAGTTGAATGGGACTTTCTATGTGATTACATGCTGACGTTGGGCTTCCATGAGAGATATGGGTCAAATGGATTAAACACTGCATGTCATCGGTGTCTTTCAGCATACTAATTAATGGTGAACCTTTAGTTGACTTTAGGCCCACTAGAGGTATTCGGCAAGGGGATCCCCTTTCCCCCTATTTATTCATAATCATGGCCAACTCCCTCCCGACTCTTATGAGAAAAGCTTTACAAGATAGAAGTATCAAGGGTATTTGCCTAAATCCTACATTCCCAACCCTCTCACATCTCCTATTTGCTGATAATGCAATCTTTTTCATAGATGGAATAATATTAGAGAAGATGTTTGGCTCCCCTTCGGAAGACTTATAGGCCCAACAAATAGGGATGATCCAAGAATGGTGGCTGATTTAATTGATCACGAAGCAAAGGCTTGGGATATAAGCAGAGTAAATTAACTGTTTGATGAAAATGTTGTGAAGGAGATTCTCGTGTAGCCTCTTAGCCTACACACCCTTGCTCAGATAAGCTTGTTTGGACAACAAATAGATCGGGTTCCTATACTGTCAAGAGCGGCTATAACTGACTACACAACAGAGACGGCCTATCCACTAAACAAAATCCATCCACCTCCTACTAGGTTCCAAAAGCGCTATGGAATGAGTTATAGAAACTCCTGACTTCCCCAAAAATCTGGTTCCTTCTATGGAAGATATGCAGCAACTCTCTCCCAACAAAAGAAAACTTGTACAAAAGGCAAATGATACTTTATCCAAGACACCCAACCGAATACCTAAAGAGAACCATAACTCGCGTCTCAGAACAAACAACCACACATGCAAAAGCTTCTTCCGGTTTTAGTCAGGGTCAACTACAATCACCCTATTAGCCTCTGTTAGATTTGTCCTTAAACCACCACTGTTTATCATCAGAATAAATATGAACACATCATCCGAATTGTTGAGCTTATCTATCAAAGCCATTCTTTGTATTACAGGAGTGAGACCATCCAGTCTTCGGTACTTGCATTCACTGCGAAAGTACCTCCTACTTGATATGGATCCAAAATGCCAATCAGCGAAAGAGATTAAAAGGCATCTTAAAAAAAAAAAAAATGAATCCATCATGTGTTTGCTTGATAGGGCTAGTACGAGCACTTAGAGAGGGGGTGAATAGGTGATCAAAGAAATCTTTGTGAATCTTTAACAAAAATAATTTTTAAATGTAACAAGCTGAAGACGTAAATAACTAAAAGCAGAAGTATGAAGTTGCAATTTTAAAGTAAGGAGATAAGGGAAAGAGAATTAAGACACAAGGTTTATAGTGGTTCGGCTTAAACCAAGCCTACGTCCACTCTCTCGCATTAACAGCCCACTGGCTGGATTCCATTATGAATCAAAAGAGATTTTACAGTCTCACGTCCTTGATTCCACAGTGTAGAGATTCTACTACACTTCCTCAAGGCCTTACAAGTATTTAATTTCTCTTTTGAATACAAGAAAAGCTCAATAGTCGAAATAGCGAAGAACTAGGAACTTCAGACTTTGGAATTTTTCTTTCACGCATGCCCCCAAATAACTTGAGTGCCGTCCTCCTTATATACACCTTCATGCCTTCATAACCGTTGGCACCTTCCAAAGGAGTTCTTCCAATCAACCCGTTGGACAGAATCAATTAGGAAGATCTCGAGTTATTTAAGGAATGTGATGATAGCCCACCAATCCTGCTCGCCCATACAATCAGGATCTAGGTTTCCATAAGTAGAACCTTCCAAGTATACTTTGCCAATCAACGAATTTAACATACTCGAATTAATTTCAATGCGAATAATAGATCTCGAGGTGCCATCTCCAACCATGAGATCTTCTTCATCTGCACGAATCAAATCCTTAAAAATATACCCACATTTGAATAAGTCTTCTTTAATGGATAATACTTTTCTTCGTCGGTCTAGAAGCTGTCAATGAGGGCAAACTTTAAATCTTAAGTCTGGAGGTCTTCAAACTTTGACGATAGAGTTTGCAAGTCTTCCGATATAGACTTTGGAAAGGTTTTGTCAACTTCAAAATAATAAAGGAGTTTACCCTAACAATCTCCCAATTTTTTATGGTGACAAAACTTTCCGCAGATTTAGAAAACTTCTTGATCTGCAAAACAGTACTCATGCAATATATAATATCTCATAACAATTGATTAGGACTTTAAGAACTTTGAGTTTGCAACCACAGTAACACATGTTAGTTCAAACCAATTATGAGAAATATTGCAAACCAAATCACTGCTCTTGCAAGCATCAAAGAGATCAACAATATCCAAAGTCAAACGTCAAACCACACCAATAATCTAAGAGTCCATAGTCAATAAAACCAAATTCAAATCAAAAAGCAAATCAAAAAGCAAATCTACACTTTCTCCCCCTTTTTGTCATCAGCAAAAAGTGCAGACAAAAACAATTGAAAGGAGCTGTTTTGAATTAGGGCTGCTTAGGGATATGAATGAGTTGGAAATCCCCCATTGACTTGACAGTGTCTTTAAGCTTCTGCAAAGACTCTTTAAGTTGTTGAATATCCACACCCTTTGCCTATTCTTGCTTGAGAGTGAATATGTTCTTGAAGAGGGTCTATGGATGCCTTGAAGACAGTCATCATGTGCTTCATTTCAAACTCAAAGGCATATTGCTATCCCTTTAGTTCTAAAAGAACTTCCATCACTCTCTGAAAATCTCCAGAATGATCTATAGTAGAGCTGGGACCAGCTGAAGCAGGTGCAGGAGTTTGAATCATGAGGGGGAACATTACAGGTTTGATCGCCATGAGTAGGAGTGCATGCCTCAAAGTTTTCTACAGGAAAGTTAGAGGCATAGACCTTTTCTGGGTCTGGCGGAGATCTACTAACTGATATAGCTAGTATAACCACCTAGAGGGGGGTGAATAGGTGCACAAACAATTTATCGAGATACGGAAGCGATTCTAGGCAACCGATAGAAAGGAAGTTCTCTATTGATTAACAAAATGAAGTACGATCAAAGTAAAGAGAGTAAGGAAGAGAAAATTGAACATAAGGTTTATAGTGGTTCGGCTTATTTCAAGCCTACGTCCACTCTTCCGCACTGATAGCCCACTGGCTGGATTTCACTATGAACAAAAGAGAAGTTACAGCACAGCTTTTCCTTGATTCCATAGTGTAGATGTTCTACCACACCTCCTCAAGGTTTCTCACAAATATAGACTCTCTTTTGTATACAAAGTTTCGCTCAAAGGAATTGTCTAAACAACAGGAAGCTTCAGACTTTGAAATTCTTCTATCGCGCACACCTCGAACAACTTAGAACGTCTTCTTTATATACTCCTTTACGCCATCATACCCGTTGGCACTTACCAAAGGAATTCCTCCAATTTACCCGTTGGACGGAATCAATTAAGAAGATTATTCGAGCTATAAAAGGAACGTGTCGATAGCCCATCAATCCTGTTCACCCATACAATCAGGATCTCAGTTTCCATAAGTAGAACCTTCTAAGAATATTTAGGCAATCATCGGATCCTTAATCTTCAAGTCAATCTCGATCAATCAAAGAATTCCGTTATGTCTTTTCCAGCCAAGAGATCTTCTCCAGTCGATAAGGTCATATCCTTAATGAAACATCCAGTTCTGGATAACCTTTCTTCAACGGATTAGAGACTGTCAATGAGGATAGACTTTGAGTCTTGAGTCTGGCTGTCCGGAGGTCTTCAGACTTTAAATAGCAGAGTCTGCAAGCCTTCTGACTAGACTGATGGAAACGTTTTGTCAGCTTTAAAACACTTCAAGAAGATTTCTCCAACAATCTCCCCCTTTTTGATGGTGACAAAACTTTCCTGCAGATTTGGACAATCTTGACCTGCAAAACATTTCTCAAACACATATGCATATCTTATAGAGATAAATGGCTAAATGAATAACACTAGAATCTAGAATTTGCAATCACAGAAAATAGGTTAGTCTAGTATGTGATAAAGCCATCCATAAGATATCAATAGAAGCAGTCAAGTCCAAGTCTAGTTCAGTTCTCATCCAGACACAAAAACAAAGTCAAACAGAGTTAAACATCAAAACAATCCAACAATCCACATGACTAAAAGTCAAAGTTCAAATCTTGCATCTTTCCCCCTTTTTGTCATCATTAAAAAGGTTGAGATGAAAATGGAATAAAGTCAAGATTGCTTGGGAACGCGGACAAGCTGGAAATCTCCCATAGACTGAACGATGCCTCTCAGCCTTTTCAAGTTTTCTTTCAGTTGTGCAATCTCCTCACCCTTGGCATTGGCCTGAATCTGAACAAAGAGGGCTTGGATCTGATCATTCAATGAACATGAAGAAACTTGACCCGCATTTTGCAAGTTTTGAACCTCGCATCCCAGAGCATAGATTTGTCCTCGCATCTCCAAGAGAATATCCATGATTCTCGCGAAAATCTGCCGAGCGGGTCGGTCGCGTGATCGGCTTCAAAGACGATGCAGATGATGGCATATCAGAATAATCACGCAGGTTTGGTGATGAAACTTCATGACCTTCCATTGGAAATTGAGAGGCATAAATGTCCTCTGGGTCTGCAGGAGAGCGACTGATGCCCTCACTTGCATCAGGATATGAGGACTTTCCTCTTTTCTCTTGGTCTCCCCCTGTTTCCATGCCTTTAGGTGGAGAAAAGTGTTCCTCAGGTTCTCCTTCTTCTCTTTTCTCTTCTTCTTCTTTCTCATCTTTTTCCTTTTCAGCTTCTCTTTCTTCTTCTCCCTTCTCCTCTGCTTCCTTCTCCTCTGTTGCTTTCGTCATTTGTTCCGATTCTTTCTCTGGAACAGAACGACTTAAATTCTTCAAAGCCATTGCAGAAATGGTGAGGTTTTCATCATCATCATATTTATCTTCAACAATAAGAGCTCTTCTTTTCGTTCTTGAAGCAACCAAGGGCTCCTTTCCTTTCCGTTTTGATGAAGAAGAGGGTTGATGAGCTTTGACTGGAGTCTTCTCCTTGAATTTCTTCAATGCCTTATTCAATTCCTTCAGACGCATTTTGGTCACCATTTTTAGTCCTATCACCATATGATCGCACGATCGAACACAAAAGATTTGCGGAGGCTGAATATTCAGATGTCTGAATAACTTCGTCACAAGACTTGGGTAAGGAAGTTGACCTCTGTCCTTCATCATGGCTCTATACATGTGGAACATAACAGTGTGAGGAAGAGAAAAACTTTTCCCAGTGAGGATGGCATACATCAACTTTGCCTCTGAACTTGAAACATCAGTTTTGGAAGTTGATTTCGATCGGAGGCAATTGATCACAATCTTGAGAAGCAAGATGTTGAACGCACTCATCCTTAAGTAGGAAATCTTTTCCTCTGTTCTCCTGTCCTTAACAAGTTCCAATGTAGCACGAGCAATAGAAACTTTGATCGGTTGATATCTTCCTCTCTCAACTCCTAACACATCTGCCATCATATCTATATCCACAACAAAGTCTTGATCTTTGACGCTGAAAGAGAATCTATTCGCATCCAAGAAGCTAAGATTTGAATAGAAATATGCGGTTAGTTCAGCATAGGCTTCTATAGAGTCGGAGCAGAACTTTTCAAGTTGAAGATAACCAAACTTTTCCCTCAAGTTCACATTCACAGCATCCAGAAAATCAAAATCCACACTCCTAGGGTTTATCACCCCACGCTTCAGCAATTTTGAGTACAAATCCTTTTGTTCCTTCTATCTGAACAAGTCTCCCATTTTTCCTCGATTTTAAACTGCAACACCCATTCTCGGTTGAAATTGGCTATACAATTTGTCATCATCATTCCCATCTACAGGATTAACTCCCCAATCACGAGGATCACTTGGGATATTCGCAAGGGTTTCTTCAGCCACCCCTCTACGAGCAATTCCCAAACTTTCCATTTTTCGCAAAAAGATATATTCATTTCCATACCCTTTGTCTTTAAGAAAATCATCGACATACTTCAAAGGAGTATGAGTCCCTTTTAAAGCACGATACAGCTTATAAATAAAAGCGGACTTTTGAACTCTTATAGGATCTGCATCCTCGATGATTTCTTCCTCTTGTTGATGATCAACGCCTTGAGGACTAGATGGAGGAGAGTGATGTTGCTGAGAATGTTGTGGGCTCTGCTGCTGATCTGGAGACACTTCTTTTTCGGTGAGATCGAAGTGCGTAGGCCCCTCACTCATTCGCCGTGGTCCCCTGCTTGCGATTCTCGAAGACTTTCTTGAAGACGACATCTTTCTCAGTTTTTGGAAGATTCCTTGCTTGACTTTCCCAAGAAAGATGACTCCTTTTTCGAAGATTAAACAAGGGAAGAAAACGGGAATGGAAGATCGATACTTTCTAGGGTTTTTGAGAGTAAAGTGAAAGGAAATCAACAGTGCACAATCGGTTAAAAAGAGAGGTATACGAACCGTCACAAAGGAAAATAAAAAGTTGCCTTTTCAAAATAACTGTCCTTTTTCCGTGAAAATAGTCATTTCAAAAAATAACTTCTTTTTCGAAGAGGAGACGATGTAACAATTACGTCGATTAAATATAGCAATAATTAACCACAGTTTGACGATCGTACCTTTTCAAGATAAGATTCGAGAGAGAATAACTTACAGTCAAGGTCTTGTATGTCTGAGTCTGAGAGTCTCTAGACTTTGATTTCCTCATACCTCAAAATGTTGAGTCTGGAACGAATGGTTTCAAATTGATTTTTCTCCAAAGGCTTTGTGAATATATCCGCCAGTTGGTTCTTTGAATCAACATATTGAATCGAAACTTCTCCATTTTGAACATGATCTCTAATGAAGTGATGTCAAATCTCTATATGCTTTGCTCTTGAGTAAAGAATTGGATTTTTAGTGAGATTGATAGCGCTGGTGTTGTCGCAATTAATCTCCGTGCATGAATCTTCAATTCCAAAGTCTCTTAGCTGTTGTTTTATCCAAAGAATTTGTGAACAGCAACTCCCAAGAGCTACATACTCTGCTTCTGTTGTAGAGAGAGCTACTGTACTCTGCTTTCTTGAAAACCAAGATACTGTCCTGCCTCCAAGTAATTGACAAGTACCCGAGGTGCTCTTTCTATCAACTCTGCAACCGGCTAGATCTGCGTTTGAGTATCCAAGAAGAGTAAAGTCTCCTCTTTTAGGATACCATAGGCTAATGCTTGAAGTTGAAGCAATGTATTTAATAATACGCTTTGTAGCATTTAAATGAGATTCTTTAGGATCTGCTTGGAATCTGGCACAAATGCAAACGCTAAACAAAATGTCAGGTCTAGAAGCAGTAAGATAAAGAAGTGAGCCAATGATACTCCTGTATAGCTTCTGGTCGACTTTCTTTCCTTCTTCATCTTTGTCTATCTTCAAGGAACTTGATATTGGTATTTCAGCCTTCTTGCAATTGTTTAGACCAAACTTTTTGACGAGATCATTAGCATATTTTTCTTGATGAATAAAAGCTCCTTCCTTCAGTTGTTTCACTTGAAGCCCGAGAAAGAAGGTTAACTCACCCATCATGCTCATTTCAAATTCATCCTGCATAGTCTTAGAGAATTTCTTACACAGACTTTCATTAGGAGATCCGAATATAATATCATCGACATATATTTGAACTAGCACAAAACTTTTGCTTTCTCTTTTAATAAATAAAGTAGTGTCTACTTTACCTTTCACAAAACCATTTTGGATTAAAAACTTACTCAGCCTGTCGTACCAAGCTCGAGGTGTTTATTTTAAGCCATATAAGGCCTTTTTGAGTCTAAATACTGAGTATGGTTTCCTTGGGTCTTCAAACCCAGGTGGTTGTTCCATATAGACTTCCTCATGGATGAATCCATTAAGGAAGGCACTTTTGACATCCATTTGGAATAACCTGAAATTTTTATGACAAGCAAATGCAAGTAATAAACGAATTACTTCTAACCTTGTTATTGGTGTGTAAGTCTCGTCATAGTCTATCCCTTCTTCTTGCATGTATCCCTTGGCCACGAGTCTTGCTTTGTTTCTTATGACCTTTCCTTTCTCATCCATCTTGTTTCGAAAACCCATTTAGCTCCAATAACTCGATTTACCTTTTGGTTTTGGAGTCAATTCCCGACATCATTGATACTAAATTGCCTGAGCTCTTCTTGCATGGCTTCAATCCAGCTTTCATCAGATAAAGCTTCATCTATGTTTTTGGGTTCTATTTCAGAAATAGGAGCCACAGCACTAGACTCTTCGCGCCTTTTGGATCTAGTACGAATTCCTTCATTAATGTCGCCAATGATAAGATCTTTGGGATGACTGGACTTATGCTTCCAGCTGCTGGTTGATTTGTCAGAGTGATGATCACTTCCTTCACTTGAATCTTCAACAGTCACTTGGTCCTTCAAAGTCTAAGCTGTTTCTTTAGACTTTGTAGAATCTGGAGCAGGTTATGGATCTTCAAGATGAGTCTGAATAGATTCATTTTGTATCGAATCCTGGAATTTGACATTCATTGATTCTTCCATAGTTTGAGTCTTTTTGTTGTAGACTCTGTACACTTTGCTTGTGGTTGAATATCCAAGGAAGATGCCTTAATCTGACTTTTCTTCAAACTTACCAACTCGATCATTTGCATTTTTTAGTATAAAACATTTGCATCCAAATACATGAAAATATGAAACAATAGGCTTCTTTTCTTTGAATAATTCATAGGGGTTTTTTTTCTAGAATAGGCCTTAGAAAAACTCTGTTAATAATATAACATGCTGTAAAAACTGCTTCAGCCCAAAAACGTGAGGAGATGTTACTTTCAATTAGAAGAGTTCTAGCCATTTCTTGAAGCAATCTATTCTTTCTTTCCACAACTCCATTTTGTTTCGAGTATACGGAGAGGAGAACAAATGCTGAAAACTAGATTCATCACAAAACCTTGTAAAATCTTGATTTTCAAATTCACCTCCATGATTTGTTCTTATACTTGAAATAACATATCCTTTTTCGTTTTGAACCTTTTTAGCAAAATTTTCAAAGTAAGAGAAAGTTTCAGACTTACTTGCCAGGAAATACACCCAAGTGAATCGTGAGTAGTCATCCACGATTACTAGGCAATATTTCTTACCTCTAATGCTCTGTGTTCTGGTTGGTCCAAAGAGATCCATATGTAGAAGCTGCAGTATACGGTTAGTGGAAACTTGATTTATTGGTTTAAAGGAATTTCTTACCTGTTTTCCCAATATGCATGGTGTACATAGGTCATACTTTTGATATGATAAATTGGGTAGACCATGAACAAGCTTCTTTGATGAAATTTTGGCTATCTGCTTCATATTGATGTGCCCAAGCTTTCTGTGCCATAAACTTGCTTCGTCTTGGATTGAAATTAAACATTGCGATTCATCTGGTTTCACATCCAAGAGGTAGATATTTCCATATCTTCGTCCCATAAATGACCGAGTAGAGTCTTTGCGGTTCCCGAACATATACCCTCTTGAAAGTAGATTTTGAAACCGGTATCACATAGCTGACTGACACTGAGCAGATTGTAGTCGAGTCCTTCAACTAAAGAAACATTGCTTATTGTGAGGTTTCCAATCTTCACAGTTCCAAATCCCATAATTTTTCCTTTGTTGTTTCCTCCAAATGAGACTTTTCCACCATTCACTTGAACAAGCTTTATGAAGCAATTTGAATCTCCTGTCATGTGTCTCGAGCATCCACTATCCAGGTACCATTTCACCTTTTTCTTGATAGTGACTTGCATTTAAAAAGATACTCAAGCTTTCTTTGGTACCCATATTTTCTTGGGTCCTTTTGAGTTAGTTTGATATGCGGTTTTTGCCCAAACTTTATTGATGTGTCTCCAAACCATAGGACATTCTTTCTCAAAATGATCTGCACTATTGCATTTTGAACATCTAAGAGCATTGCGACCTACTGGTTTTACAAAGGTCTTTTCAAAATGATTTTTGTAAGCATTTCTTATGGGTCTTTGTTTGATTTTTTCTTTCACTTTAGGAAAATCAATTAAAGGAATGGTTTCAGCAGTCATTCCCAAACCAGATTTATTAAAATAAGGTCTTTAAACAGAAAGTATTTTTTCTAGTTTCTCAGATCCTATCGAAAATCTTTTGGAAATGTTTGAGATATCATTTTTCAAGAATGCATTTTCTTTTGAAAGATTATCTTCACTTTCTCTAAGAGAAGAAACATTTACATCTAAACATTTCACCTTTTCTTTCAAAATATTTTCTTGCTGTTTTATGGCAGAATTTTCCTTTTTAAGTTCAGAAATCCTTTTAAGAGAAGTCTTAAGACTAAAACACAACTCATTAATGTATTTAGAAACTTTAATAGGGATTTTGAAGTTACTTACCTCAAATTCGAGTGTCTCGAATGAGTCTGTCTCGAGTTTGAATCTGAATCCGATTGTGCCATCAGACATATGTTGGCATAATCATCATCACTTTCTTCACATTCTGTATCACTCCAGGTTTCTGCTTTAAGAGCCTTTCGATACCTTTCGGCTTTTCCTTTCTTCTTCCTCAGAAGAGGATAGTTGGGTCTGATGTGCCCCTTTTTCTTACATTCAAAGCAGACTACATCTTTATTTGATTCATCATCTTCAACAGACTTAGTCTGTTGCTTTTGAAAACTTTGTTTCCTTGGATTGAATCTTCTCCCTTTTCTGTTCAGCTTTCTAAATCTTCTTATCATGAGAGCAAGCTCCTCATCATCCATATCGTCTTCGTAATCTGCAAAGATCGAATCATCATTGGATTTTAATGCAATGGATTTCTTACCTTTAGGGTCTTCGTCTTCATTGATTCGTTCCACTTCATAAGACTGAAGAGTTCCAACCAATTCAACAACAGATAGTGGCATGATTCTTTGGGTCTCTCTGATTGAGGTCTTTATGTGATTCCAATCCTTGGAGAGTCCACGCAGCAGCTTGTTTACCTTCATGGGATCAGAAATTGGTTGACCTTGATTTTCAAGACCATTCACGATATCTGTAAAACGACTAAACATGTCAGTTATAGATTCTCTCGATTTCATTCCGAAGGCTTCGTATTGACCGAGGAGAATGTTGATTCTGGTTTCTTTCACTCGATCGGTTCCTTCGTAAGTAATGTGTAATCTATCCCAGACTTCTTTGGTTGTATCACAAGAAGATATTCTGTTATATTCGGTAGGTGATAAAGCACAATATAAAGAATAGATTGCTTTTGCATCAAGAGCTTGTCTCTTGATTATCTCTTCCTGAGTCATTTCGCTAGACTCAACAGTGTCTTTTCCTCTTTCTGAGACAGGTGTAGCTTTAGGAATGATTCATTTTTCTACAACATCCCATTCTAGATGATCTTTTGATCTTAGGAACGCCTTCATCTTGTTTTTCCATATGTTGTAGTCCTTTCCATCAAAGTAAGGCGGTCTGGTATTGCTTTGCCCTTCTACCAGCCCTGTAGCCAACATACTAGCCATGGATCTTTAACTCTGAAGTAAAACACTTCAAACAAAGTGAGTACACAAGCTCTGATACCAATTGATATAGCTAGTATAACCACCTAGAGGGGGTGAATAGGTGCACAAAAAATTTATCGAGATACGGAAGCGATTCTAGGCAACCGATAGAAAGGAAGTTCTCTATTAATTAACAAAATGAAGTACGATCAAAGTAAAGAGAGTAAGGAAGAGAAAATTGAACACAAGGTTTATAGTGGTTCGGCTTATTTCAAGCCTACGTCCACTCTTCCGCACTGACAGCCCACCGGCTGGATTTCACTATGAACAAAAGAGAAGTTACAGCACAACTTTTCCTTGATTCCACAGTGTAGATGTTCTACCACACCTCCTCAAGGTTTCTCACAAATATAGACTCTCTTTTGTATACAAAGTTTCGCTCAAAGGAATTGTCTAAACAACAGGAAGCTTCAGACTTTGGAATTCTTCTATCGCGCACACCTCGAACAACTTAGAATGTCTTCCTTATATACTCCTTTACGCCATCATACCCGTTGGCACTTACCAAAGGAATTCCTCCAATCTACCCGTTGGACGGAATCAATTAAGAAGATTATTGGAGCTATAAAAGGAACGTGTCGATAGCCCATCAATCCTATTTGCCCATACAATCAGGATCTCGGTTTCCATAAGTAGAACCTTCCAAGAATATTTAGGCAATCATCGGATCCTTAATCTTCGAGTCAATCTCGATCAATCAAAGAATTCCGTTATGTCTTTTCCAGCCAAAAGATCTTCTCCAGTCGATAAGGTCATATCCTTAATGAAACATCCAGTTCTGGATAACCTTTCTTCAACGAATTAGAGACTGTCAATGAGGATAGACTTTGAGTCTTGAGTCTAGCTGTCCGGAGGTCTTCAGACTTTAAATAGCAGAGTCTGCAAGCCTTCAGACTAGACTGATGGAAACGTTTTGTCAGCTTCAAAACACTTCAAAAAGATTTCTCCAACACTAACATCACTTGTAAAGATGGGTGAAGAAGTACCTCCATTTTTAGCATCTCCCCCTGTCTTGGTGCTTTTGGATGGAGAGATATGATCTTCTTCAATTTCTACTTCGGCATTGTAGTGATGTTCTTCCCCAGTCTTCTCCGAATCATCAGATGTAGCCAATGTTGGTTCATCGTGACTCATTGCTTCTTCACGAGATCTTCTTTCTTGTTCTTCTCTTTCTTGTTCTCTTCCTTCTTCTCTTCTCTCTGTTCCTTCTCGTTCTTTGATCTCTATAGGGCTTACAAAACTCTGTAAATTCCTTAGTGCAAGAGCCGAGATAGTAAGATCATCATCATCTTCTTCTTTGTCTTCTAAGATAAGAGATCTCCTCTTCTTTACGAGTGCTGTCATACGCTCCTTGCCTTTCTGTTTCTTTGCAGCAAAGTCTTGCTTTGCCTTCACAGGGGACTTTTCCTTAAAACGCTCTAGCTCCTTACTCAGTTTCGTCAACCTCATCTTAGAAACCATTTTCAGACTAATAACCATTGGATCTATGGTTTTGGCACAAAGAGGAGCAGGAAGTTTGATCTTGAAGTGCTTAAATAGTTGTGAGACAAGAGCCAAGTAGGGAAGTTGTCCCCTGTCTTTCACCATAGTTCTATACATGTGCATAAGAATTGTGTGGGGAAGAGAGAACTTACGGCCAGAGATGATGGCATACATGAGCTTGACTTCAGAACAAGAAACATCTGTTTTTCAGGTAGACTTTGGCCTGATGCAATTTATTACCACCTTGTGAAGAAGAATGTTATAGGCATTCATTATTGAATAATAAATCTTGCCTTTGACCATTCTGTCATTTACAATGGCCAAGGTAGCATGGGCATGAGATACACCAATTGGTTGGAATCTCCCTCTTTCCACACCAATTAAATCAGTCAAAATGTCTACATCAACTATAAGGTCTTTGTCCCTTACAGAAAAACTAAATTTATTTGCATCTATAAATGATAAATTTGAATAAAAATAGGCAGTCAGTTCGGGATGAGTAATAGTTGTCTTTGTGCAAAATCGTTCGAGTTGAAGCAAACCAAACTTTTCCCTCAAATTTATCTAAAAATGAGTCAAGAAAATCAAAATCCACACTCATGGGATGCATAACCCCTCTTTTCAGTAAGCTCATGTAACACTTTTTGTGACCCTTGGAACGAAATAAATTCGTCCCGTCTCCACCAACCTTCGCAGCAATGCCCATCTTGGGCTGAAAATTAAGGAACAGTTTTTCATTGACATCCATCTCCTTTGGCTGACAAAAACTCAAATCACTAGGAAAATTTTCAAAAGACCATTGTGCCAAACCCTGAGGCGCAATACCTAGTATTTCCATAGTGTTCAGAAAAAAAGATTTCATTTCTGTAACCATGCACTTTTAGGAATTCATCAATCAAGTTCATAGTAGAACCACCCTTCTTCAAGTTTGAATACAGCCTCTAGATAATTAGGGTTTCTGAGATCTTACAGGTTCAATGTCTTCAATAACTTCTTCTTGTTCTTGCTGTAGAGGAGGATCTTGTGTTGCTTGTTGGTGCGGTTGAGAATGTTGTCTTGGCTGTTGCTGTTGATGCTAAGGAGAATCTTCTTCCTCAGTCAAGTCGAAGTGGGTAGGACCCTCGGGCATATGTCGTGGTCCCCTGCTTGCAATCCTTGATGACTTTCTCAAAGACATTGTCTCTTCCAAGGGAGGAATTCACAAACTTGCTCGAAAAAAGTGAAAACTTTTGAACAGATCAAGAGTGAAAGTGAAAGCAAATAAGAATTTTGTATTATAGGGTTTCAGTGTAAAAATGAAGAAGATGAGTCTCAGCAGTATATAAAGCAAGTGAAGCGAGATAAACGAAATGTCATAAAAGGAAAAATAAAAATACCTTTTCAAAGCGAATAACTTCTTTTTTTTGAAAATAACTTTCTTTTCAAAATTGATAACTGCCTTTTTGAAAAAGAGAAACTTGGAAAGATAATTTCAATCAATTAGCAATTAATAAATAACCGTACATTTTCAAATTTAAAATATAGAAACAACTTACAATCGTAACTATTGGTCTTCTGAGTCTGAATACCTTCAGACTTTACCTTTGAGTCTTGAGTACATCCAGACTTTACTGAATAAGAGATATAATGTTTAGCGAGGTGCGAATAGACTCAAATAGGCTTTTCTCCAGAGGCTTTGTAAATATGTCTGCCAGTTGATTCTTTGAGTCAATGAATTGAATCATAACTTCTCCATTTTGAACATGACATCTAATAAAGTGATGTCGAATCTCTATATGCTTTACTATTGAATGAAGAATTGGATTTCTTGTGAGGTTAATTGCGCTGGTATTGTCACATTTGATCTTAATGCAAGAGTCTTTGATTCCAAAGTCTCTCAGTTGTTGTTTTATCCATAAGATATGAGAACAGCAACTTCCAAGAGCCACATACTCTACTTCTGCTGTTGAAAGAGTTACAGTGCTTTGCTTCCTTGAGAACCAAGATACTAACCTGTTTCCCATCACTTGGCACGTACCGGATGTACTCTTCCTATCAACTCTGCAACCTACTAAATCTATGTCTGAATATCCAATGGGGTAAAGTCTCATTCTTTAGGATACCATAGACTTAAATGTGAAGTAGTTGCAATGTATTTGATGATGCATTTTGCGGCGCTTAAATGAGACTCTTTTGGATCAGATTGAAATCTAGCACAAATACAAACACTAAACAAAATGGCAGGTCTAGAAGCAATAAGATAAAGAAGTGAACCAATAATACTCCTATAAAGTTTCTGGTCAACTTTCTTTCCTCCATCTTTATCCAGCTTCGAAGAACTAGACATTGGTATCTTAGTCTTTTTGCAATTCTCCAATCCGAACTTTTTAACAAGTTCTTTTGCATATTTCTCTTAGTGAATGAAGATCCCTTCATTCAATTGTTTTACTTGTAATCCGAGAAAGAAGGATAATTTACCTATCATGCTTATCTCAAATTCATCCTGCATAGATTTAGAAAACTTCTTGAACAGGTTTTCGTTAGATGATCCAAATATAATATCATCAACATAAATTTGAACAAGTAGAAAGTTTTTACCTTCCCTTTTAATAAACAAGGTAGTATCCACTTTTGCTTTGACAAAACCATTTTGCATTAAAAACTTACTTAACCTGTCATACCAAGCTCAAGGTGCCTGTTTTAAACCATAGAGAGCCTTTTTCAGTTTGAATACTGAGTCTAGTCTCTTTGGATCTTCAAATCTAGGAGGTTGTTCCATATAGACATCTTCTTGGATGAATCCATTCAAGAATGCACTCTTGACACCTATTTGGAATAACCTGAAATTTTTATAACAGGTAAAAGCAAACCTAGCTCGGAGCATAAGTTTCATCATAATTTATCCATTCTTCTTGCGTATATCCTTTGGCCACGAGTCTTGCTTTATTCCCGATCACTTTTGCTTTTTCGTCCAACTTGTTCCCTGAAAACCTGTTTAGCTCCAATAATAGATTTACCTTTTAGTTTAGGAGTTAATTCCCAAACATCATTAATGCTGAACCATCTGAGTTCTTCTTGCATTGCTTCAATCCATCTTTCATCAATTAAAGATTCTTCTATGCTTTTGGGTTCTATTTCAAAAATAAGTGCCACGGCGCTAGACTCTTCTTGCCTTTTGGATCTAGTACGAATTCCTTCATCGATATCACCAATGATAAGTTCTTTGAGATGACTAGATTTATGGTTCCACTTTCCTTAATGGTCTGGCAAGAAGTTGTTCTTCTACTTCAGTTGATTCTTCAACTTCCTTTTGCTGATTTTCAGAGGTCTGAGCTGCTTCAAGGGAGATAGACTTTGTGGAGTTCGGAGCAGGTTCAGATTTTTCATAATGAGTTTGAATTAGTTGATTCTGCAAAGAGTCTTAGAATTTGACATTCGTAGATTCTTCCACAGATTGAGTTTTTTTGTTGAATACTCTGTAAGCTTTGCTGGTGGTTGAATATCCAAGGAAGATTCCTTCGTCTGATTTCTCTTCAAACTTACTAGTTTGATCATTTGTATTTTTCAAAACAAAACATTTGCAACCAAATACATGAAAGTATGAAACAATTGGCTTCTTTCCTTTGAATAACTCATAAGGAGTTTTCTCCAGAATAGGCCTTAAAAAGGCTGTTAATAATATAACATGCTGTAGAAACTGCTTCAGCCCAGAAATAAGAGGAAATACTACTTTCTATTAGAAGAGTTCTTGCCATCTCCTGCAAAGATCTATTTTTTCTTTCCATAACTCTATTATGTTCTGGAGTGTATGGAAAAGAAAAAACATGCTGAAAAACCGATTCATCACAAAAATTTGCAAATTCTTGATTTTCAAACTCACCTTCATGGTTTGTCTGTATGCTTGAAATAGCATATCCTTTGTCATTCTGAACTTTCTTAGAAAACTTTGAAAAGTAAGAAAATGCTTCGGACTTACTTGCTAGAAAGTAAATTCAGATGAATCGTGAATAATCATCAACGATTACTAGACAATATCTTTTTTCGCATATGCTTCTAGTTTTGGTTGGTCCAAAGAGATCCATATGCAGAAGCTGCAAAACGCAATTAGTAGAAACCTGATTCAATGGTTTGAAAGAACTTCTAACTTGTTTTCCCAATACACATGATGTGCATAAGTCAGATTTTTCAAACTTCAGGTCGGGCAGCCCTCGAACAAGATTCTTAGAAGAGATCTTGGCACCGCTTCATATTGACATGGCCAAGCTTTAATGCCAAAGATTCTTTTCGTCTTTTATTGATATCGTGCATTGAGGTCTTTTTGGTTTTATATCCATAAGATAAATATTCCCATGTCTACGCCCAGTAAAAGATTAAGAGTGATCTTTACTGATTCTTGAACGTGTCCCTTCTTGAAAATTGATTTTGAACCCAATGTTGCACAGTTGACTTATGTTGAGTAGATTGTAGTTTAGTCCTTCCACCAAGGAAACATTATTGATTGTGAGACCTCCAATCTTTACTGTTCCGCATCCAACAATTCTTCATTTGCTATTTCCACCAAAAGAGACTTTTCTACCATTAACTTGTATAAGTTTTATAAGACAACTTGAATCTCTAGTTATATGCCTTGAATAGCTACTATCCAAATACCATTTAACATTTTTCTTGATAGAGACCTGCAATTAAAAAAGAAACTCAAGCTTTCTTTGGTACTCACATTTTCTTGGGTCCAAATGAGTTAGTGCAATAAGCAGTCTTTGCCCATTCCTTCTTAACAGTCTCCAAACCATAAGAAATTTTTTTCTCAAAATGTTATGAGCTGTTGCATTTAGAACATTTGAGAGCACTTCGACCAACAAGTTTTACAAAGACTTTTTGAAAATGATTTCTGTAAAACGTTTTTGTAGGCCTTTGTTTAATTCTTTCTTTTACTTTTGGAAAATCAATTAGAGGAATAGTTTCAAAAGTCATTCCCAAACCCGATTTGTTAAAGTAGGGTCTTTGTATTGAAAGAATCTTTTCCAATTTCTCAGATCTTATAGAAAATCTCTTTGAAATATTTGAAATGTCATTTTTCAAAAACGTATTTTCTTTTGAAAGAGAGTCTGCATTTTCTTTTAATGTAACAAAGCTTTTATCTAAATTTTCAAACTTTTCTTTCCATAAAATTTCCTATTGTTTGAGTGCAGAATTCTCCATTTTTAACTCAAAAATCCTCTTGAGAGAAGTTTTGAGACTAAGACACAGTTCATCAATATATTTAGAGACTTTAGTAGGGATTGTAAGATTACTTACCTTGATTTCGCTATCTGAGTCTGAAGTTGTATCTATTTTGAAGTCTGAGTCTGATTCTGATTTTGCCATTAGATAAATATTGGCATAATCTTCGTCACTTTCTTCACATTCAGTATCACTCCATGTCTCTGCCTTGAGAGCCTTCCTATATTTCTCAGCTTTTCTTTTCTTTTTCTTCAACATGGGACAGTTGGGTCTGATGTGTCCCTTTTTCTTGCATTCAAAACATATCACATCTTTATTGGATTCATCATCCTCAATTGATTTGTTTTGAGACTTTTGAGTGCTTTGTTTTTTCAAATTGAATTTTCTTCCATTTTTGTTCAGTTTCCTGAACCTTTTTATCATAAGGGCTAGCTTTTCATCATCCATGTCATCTTCAGAGTCTGTAACATCAGAATCATTGTTAGATCTCAAAGCAATTGATTTCTTACATTTGGAATCTTCTTTTTCATTGATTTGCTCCACTTCATAGGACTAAAGTGTGCTAACCAATTCATCTATAGAAAGTGGCATAATCCTTTGTGTTTCCTTATCGAGGTCTTTACGTGATTCCAGTCTTTGGAGAGTTCACGCAGCAACTTGTTAACCTTCATGGGTCTTAAGATTTGTTGTCCCTGATACTCTAGATCATTTACAATTTCTGTAAAATAACTAAACATGTCAGTAATAGATTCTCCTAGCTTAATCTTGAAGGCTTCATACTGTCCGAGTAGAATATTGATTCTTGTCTCTTTTACTCAGTCAGTTCCTTTATAGGTAATGTGTAACCTGTCCCAGACTTCTTTGGCTGTTTAACAAGAAGATATTCTATTATACTTAGTAGGAGACAATGCACACTATAAAGAATAAATTGCTTTTGCATCAAAGGCTTGTCTCTTAGTTATTTCTTCTTGAGTAATCTCGCTAGCCACTGCAACTTCTTTTCCCCTCTCTAAGACTGATATAGCTTTAAGAATGATTCCTTTTTCTACCACATCCCATTCTAGAGGGTCTTTCGATCTTAGGAATTCCTTCATCTTGTTTTTCCATATTTTGTATTCATTTCCATCGAAATAAGGTTGTCTGGTGTTACTTTGGCCTTCAACCAAACCTAGAGACAACATACTAGCCATGTATCTTTAACTCATAAGTAAAAACACTTCAAACAAATGAGCACATAGGCTCTTATACCAATTGATAAGGCTGGTACGAGCACCTAGAGGGGGGTGAATAAGTGATCAAAGAAATCTTTGTGAATCTTTAACAAAAATAATTTTTAAACATAACAAGCTAAAGACGTAAAGAACTAAAAGTAGAAGTATGAAGTTTCAATTTTAAAGTAAGGAGATAAGGGGAAGAGAATTGAGACACAATGTTTATAATGATTTGACTTAGACCAAGCCTACGTCCACTCTCCCGCATTGATAGCCCTTTTGGCTGGATTCCACTATGAATCAAAAGAGATTTTACAGTCTCATGTCATTGATTCCACAATGTAGAGACTCTACTACACTTCCTCAAGGTCTTACAAGTATTTAATTTCTCTTTTGAATACAAGAAAAGCTCAACAGTCGAAATAGTGAAGAACTAGGAACTTCAAACTTTGGAATGTTTCTTTCACGCACTCCCCCAATTAACTTGAGCGTCCTCCTTATATACTCCTTCATGCCTTCATAACCGTTGGCACCTTCCAAAGAAGTTCTTCCAATCAACTCGTTGGATAGAATCAATTAGGAAGATCTCGAGTTATTTAAGGAATGTGATGATAGCCCACCAATCCTGCTCGCCCATACAATCAGGATCTAGGTTTTCATAAGTAGAACCTTCCAGGTATACTTTGCCAATCAAGGGATTTACCATACTCGAATTAATTTCAATACGAATAATAGATCTCGAGGTGCCATCTCCAGCCGTGAGATCTTCTTCATCTGTTGCATCCTAAATTTTGTAACGATCCTTAGATACATGGTGGTCCAGGATTAAATGATGAGAGTATTGCCGGATTATGATATTGGCGTTATATACGAACATTAGTTTGTATCATCGTTGGACAAGTGCATTACGTTTATCAATGATCCGATTTTCATATAAGTTATAGTCTCATCAGAGATCTTTCACGTGAGACCAAGACTCATTCCAAATGATTTTTGGCCCTACCAACTCGGGTACGCTAATGAAGAAACATCCGAGGATCGGCCATTGCAAGCTGTCCATTTACTTATAGGCGGCTAACAAAAGAAAATTCGATGATGCATGAGGATTGTTCAAAAGCATGTGGGCAGATGTGAAGAATTATAACCCAAACGTGGGGTGACCATGACTAACAGATAGGAGTACCGCTGGAGGATGCCAATAGTGTCCTGTACGGACATTGCCTTATAATCACCATCGGACCAATGGATCACATATGGGAATGATCTAATCATCGAATGAAATTATAGTCTCGACAAGAACTTTCCTATGTACCATTATTGGCGAGACTGACATTTGCTCCATGAGAAGAATAGACAAGATATTTGGCCGTCTAGTTGTGTACCCTATGAATTGGACCTCCCTTGATTATTGCCGCAACATCACACGGCCATGTAAGTAGACTACACTTCATTCACGCATAAACGGAGACTAAGGCCAATAATTAGAGAGGATATTGGGCCGTGTAATTAGTGTAATGAGTGGCAAAACCACCGGCCCAAAGCCACTCCACATTGACACTTGAGTCAACAATTGAGGAGAAATGCTGACTGAAACATGGCCAGCAACGGCCACGTTGCTCCCGGAGTGGTGGCCAACGCATGAAGGAGGTGAAGCATGGTGGACACATCCATTCCAGCTGCAAACTCCCTTGTAGCCACCGAAAATTTTACATGCAAGCCATCATTAGCCTAATAGATTTTTCAAGGAAGGATTTGCTCAGTTTTGAGGGGGAAGAGAGAGATAGCAGACCAAAACAAAACAGAAAGAGAGAGGGCTCGAGAGAAGGGGATGCCATTCAACACTTGTCTTTGAATTGCCTCCACTTGTTCATTATTTGAAGCCACTTGTCCATGCATCTTCCACTTGTCCTTTCCATGAGAACACTTGTCACCTGCATGCAAAATTAGTGAATTAGTTAATCAAAGGAAAGCAAAAGCTTTCGGTAAAAGGAGAGTGAGGCCGAGAGAGTGAGGGGGCAAGCAAGTGTGAGGGAGAGAGAGAGTTCGAGTGAGAGTTCGAGAGAGAGGGTGAGCAGCGAGTGGTCCATGCGTGTGAGGGTAGAGAAGGAAGGCCACCCTCCGCCCGTGCTGTGTCCGAGCTGCTGCCTTCGATGCCGTTGATCCCCGTTGCCGTTTGAGCCAAGCCAAGGCCCATCCGAACCCCTGTTTTTGGCTAGCAACCAAGTAGAAAGAGTTGAGGCAAGTAGAAGTTCATTGATCTATGTCTTGCATGCTGCAGTTGTCTGGTGAAATGCTGGTAGATGTGAGAAAATGCAGAATTGGGAGTTGCATGTGGATTTTTGGATGATTGAGATGAAGATTGAGTGCTGATTTGTGGAGGATTAAATGTATTGTTGCTGTGTTGTGTTGGATTGAGCTTGATGAGTGCTAGATTGAAGTTAGAAGTCATTGCATGTTGCTTTTGGGTCTTGCATGTCTCGAAAATTGAGTGTAAGATGGCTGTGTTGGTCGAGCAAGGTGTAGTGGTGGTTGTCGAGTGAAGTAGAGTAAGAGTATTTACCTTGAACTAGTAAGCTGTACTGTAGAAGACAGCATGACCTTTGATGATTTCATGATTTTTCTGTAATTTTATAGATATAATTGGACTTCGAACCCTTAATGAAAGTTGTAGGAAACATACTTAGGAATAATATATCAAAATTTGAGAATAAATGGACAAGGTTTGGTCGATGAAACGATTTTCTTTGTAAATGTTAAATCTGGAAGCTATTACAGAGTGTTAGTAAGGAATATCGAAATTACTGCTCTTCATATATAATGAATCTGACTTAGTGTTCCCCATAAAACATTTTCCTTTAGGTCTTGTTTACAACATATCCAAATTTCAGAATTTTCTGAGTTCATTTAGGGATTATTTCGAAATTTTCATTAAAGCTGCACATTTTGGTTTTTAAGCTGTTTTACTCCGACTTTGCTCAACGATTTCAAAAGTGAATGCATCTTGGGTTGTTATGTGACATGATGATACTGGCATTGGCATATCATGTAATATTGAGATGTGATGAGACTCAAGAGACATTTTGTCATTGCATTGAAAAGTGTTTATGGAAATTAAGATGTTAATTGTTGCCTTTGGACCCTCAGGTCAACGATGCCTCGGGAGTCAGGATGCCCAGAGGTTCGAATGAGTTGATGCCCTTTGGATGCCCAGTTGTATTATGAATACATGCCCAGAGGTTTTTCCCCAGGAGTGTCGGGATGCCCAGAGGTTCGAATGAGTCGATACCCTTTGGATGCCCGGTTCTATTATGATACATGCTCGGAAGGTGAGGGGTTGTATTATGATGCATGCCCAGAGGTTAGGGGTAACCATGTCTATGGTCCCAGTGATTCTTCGTGATGCTAGGTGGGGTGCGAGATGTCCAGAGATTCGAATGAGTCGATGCCATTTGGATGCCCGGTTGTATTTTGAATACATGCTCGAAGGATTCCGCGATGCCAGGGTTGGGTGTGGAATCCCATAAGGATGCAAACATTGGTCCTCTGGTGGGATAAAATCATTTGAATGATTAAAACTGATGATTATATTAAGTGTGAGTGTGGTCTGGTTATGGGACTAAATTGTATGGCATGGAATGGGAGGTGTCATAACAGTTTGGCCCCATGATTGGGACTGGTGTAACTGGACATGATGCATCTGAATCTTTTAAAGTTGCATTTGCCATAGCATTAAAGGATTTCATGATTTTGATGTATATTGATCCATCGACTACCTGATTTTTTTGTCTACCATACTTGAATTCAGGATTGGTGTACTCACCCTGTTTGGGGACTAACATTTCAGACTAGACAAGATACCTTTGGACCGAGTGGTTGGATATGACCGCGAGGAGGAGGATAGCAGAGGAAGGAACTTTTGGACGCCGAGACTGATTGATGGACTTTTAAGTATATGACTGTTGCAAAAGATGTCGGTCATCTTTTGAAGTTTAGCCAAGTATAGAAGACTACAGCATTTTGGTGTACTGACGAATGATGTCCATCTAGTTATGTAAATAAAAGTGTTCGGCTTTAACTTATATAAAATGTTTAGTTGGTGTGCACTGTTTTCTGAATATAGGGAAGTGAGTTGTTGGATATGCTTCTGCCATATAAATTACGCAGGGACCGGTTTAAATGATATAAACCCCCATATTGATAGACCTTCAGGACAAGCAAGAGAATGGTAATCGAACTGTGGTGAACCTAATGGTTCAGGGGCTGTCGAGGGGTGCCACATCATCCGGACGAATTAAATCCTTAAAGATATACCCGCATATGAATAAGTCTTCTTCAACGAATAATACTTTTCTTCATCGGTCTGGAAGCTGTCAATGAGGGCAGACTTTAAATCTTGAGTTTAGAGGTCTTTAGACTTTGATGATAGAGTCTACAAGTCTTTCGATATAAACTTCGGAAACGTTTTGTCAACTTCAAAATAATAAAGGAGTTTTCCCTAACATTGCCCCTTGACGAGACCGAGTTATTGAAGTGTGCAAGGACCCCGACAACACATTCTTGATAGTCATATCAAGGTAAGCCTTAGCGGTCTCACGCATCTTTGTGAGGAGCGTGGATGAAATTTCCTCCACAACAAACTGCTTCTTTACAACCTTGAAATTGATGACAATCATGGGCTTGAGGCCGGTACCAGCAATGACCCTTGACGGCCAATGCCTCATGTTACTTTGGACCGAAGGATCGCTAAATCTCCTCCCGAATAAAGATCTCGCACTCGATCTCATGATCAAAGTCATGGCATCCTCGACGTCATTTTTACAAGATGAGATGTGGTCTTGCATGATATTTCCATGATGGATTTCGCATCGTGAGTAAGAGCCTCATTCCTCTCCTTTTGCTCTAGGAAATTAACATCATAATTCAATACTCCACCATTCTTGTCTTTTCCATCACGATAGATGCCGTCAAGATTAGTGAGTGTTGAGTCCCAAACCGAACATCAAATATAGAGACAAGACATGGCATAGCATTGGGTGCACAAAAGACAAAACACACCCTTATGATAGAACCAAACTGGACAGATAAAAAAAATAGAGAGAGAGAAAATTCAAGAGAAAAGAGAGAGAGCCGTAGATCTTCTTTGAAACTCTGGCCAATGGTGATGAGTGATGATTGTTGGCATCGACTAGAAGCCATCGAGGAAAAGACCCGTTGTGAAGTGAAAGAACTTGTCCACTTGCATGCGTCTGGTGCTCGCATCGTGCAATGGCGAACTTGGCCTCTTACATCTTTATCCACGACCACACATTGCCTCGAGATTTACGGCCACCCGTTGCCTAGAGATTTACTAATCAACATTGGCAAGGGACTCGATTTCAACTGCTTCCTCAAGACAGCGTTCCACAACATGGACACCAAATATGGACGCTTGGTTGCTGCTAAGTGATTTTTTTTTTTTTTTATCATTTGGGCCTTCGCAAGAATACTGTCACATGGAATGTCATGACCTCGGCTAGATGCTAAATAAGGATGTGGCCTCTTGGAACTCCAAGATCCTTCATTTTCACGTACTCTTGGTCTCTTGGACGCCCATGGGTGTGGTAGGGAACCTTTGTACTTGGCGAGAGGTGAAACATTCACCATCTTCTTCTTCTTCTTCTTCTTAGTCTTCTCCTCATAAATTGAATTGGACTCTTGACTCCATTGTTGCAAACATAAATCCTTAAAATTGTTGGGAAGATATGGCTTCGAATTGGGTAGAACAATGAAGTTGGATTTTTAGAGTAATCAAGTCGGATTTTGAGGCATGATATCACTTTCTTTAAGAATTTATTTACCCCGCAAAGTTGCTAATGGTCACTGGCAAATTTCTTCCAGGATACAACAAAGTCTCAAATGAAAATACTAGATAGCAATTCTAGTATTTCTCTAGGGTCTCTCATGGGAAATAATTGGAAACAATGGCTGTATAATCTTTCGAAAGAAGGCGAAAAAAGGAAGAAGAAAATTGTTTGATCTTAAAACAATGTTACTTATCTTTGTCTTTTGAATAGAAACAACTCTTCAAAAGGTTTCAAAAAAGAACAAAGGCAACCTTTCGGGAAAGGTTGCAAAATGAACAAGTATGTCTCAAAGTTTACATTGAAAAGATATTAAAAAAAATAGGAATTAAATAAATAATAAATAATAAATAACTGTAACATTTCGTGAATAGTCGCACTGTTTCAATCAAGTCTTTACGGTGTTATAGAAATAAATCTGAATTTTCAATAAATAAAAATAATTGATCATCGGTTAGTACCAAATCTCGTCTACGTGCGCACTCACATCTTTTCGATGTGGGACAAGGCACCTCTTCATTTGTTTTGTAAACAAATTACCAACAGTTATAATATGTAATTTGGTACATGTGCCTAGCTAGTTTGTGGCAACTGTTTGATGATGAGGGCCCCGGATTGATTAAGTGGGAAATATATGACTTCATATAATCAATATGAATTTAAGATATAAATGAATAAGTGGTCACTTCCTCTTGGGTGATATATTGTGAATCAATGTCAAACAACTTGAGTGTGTGCTTAATTTGATGCTTGTGCATGTGTTTGTGATGTAAATCATTGCGGAAAGATCGTTCTACGAAAGCCCGAATGTTGCAAATTGTGAACCTCGACCTCCAATCAAACCTGTGATTGGCAACCTTGGTATAAATGTGACATGTTGACGAACGCGTGTTAACCAACCAACGTTATAGACGCCACGAGCAAAAGAATAAGTTATCTCGCTCGATAAGTCAAATCGACCGTCACAAGGGAACCTTGATAAGGTCAAGTCCTCAAAAGAACAATAGAAGAGAATCTCTCAACTTTTTGCTCCCAAAAAAAAATATATATATATCCTCCAAAGAAATTCAGTCAGTCTTTAATATAGGCCTTCTAGCCGCCAGACAAACCCTAAAACCAACCCTAGAGATCTAATGCGTCATATTCTATAATATACCTAAACAAAATATATATATATATATATTGACTTTGTCAAATATTTGGTGACTAGATAATCAAATTGCGTTAAGATTTTCAAGATTCTTCAAGATTTAATCTAAAGTCATCTCCATGTCGAAGATCACGAACCATGACGCCAACAGCTTGCCTGAATTGCTTGGCCCGTGCTCGAGTAATCGAACCAGTAGGAATAAACAATGGGTCCCTAGCACCACCTCCTCGATATGGCTCGATGTCCACATCATTCCCTCCCTCGTGCAAAGGATTTTCCTCAAATCATCACTTGCATTAAAAAGAGTCAAGTCAGAAACATTAAATGTAGCACTAATGTCATACTTACCTGGAAGATCAAGCTTATAGGCATTATTGTTAACTCTTTCAATACCATGAGTGGTCCATCTCCTCACGGTAATAACTTAGAATGTCGCTATTCAGGAAATTGCTCCTTGTGCATATGAATCCAAACCCAATCGCCAAGTTCAAACACCACTTCCTTGTGCCATTTGTTGGCTTGTCTTGCATATTGCTCATTCTTGCACTCAATATTTGTGCGCGTCTTCTCATGCAACGTCTCGACAAATTCAGCTTTCTTTATTCCATCTAAATCCACACGATCATCAACAGGTAAAGGGGTTAAATCTAACGAAGTTAATGAATTAAAACCATAGACAACCTTAAATGGTGTAAATTTAATAGTAGAATGCATACTCCTAGTATATGCAAACTCAACATGCGGTAGACAATCTTCCCAAGATTTTATATTCTTTTTAATAATAGCACGCAACAATACCCCTAAAGTTCTGTTAACTACCTCGGTTTGACCATCGGTCTGTGGATGACAAGTAGTTAAAAATAACAACCGTGTTCCTAGTCTTTTCCACAATGTTTTCCAAAAGTAGCTAAGAAATTTAGAATCTCAATCTAAAACAATTGATCTAGGCATGCCATGCAAACGTACAACCTCCCTAAAGAACAAATCAGCAACATGAGAGGCATCATCAGTTTTATGACAAGGTATAAAATGAGCCATCTTTGAAAACCGATCAACAATCACATAAATAGAGTCTTTACCATACTTAAACCTAGGCAATCCTAACACAAAATCCATAGAAATATCAGTCCAAGGATGTGTTGGAATAGGTAATGGTGTATACAAGCCATGCGGTTTAGGTGTAGACTTAGATTGCTTACAAGCAATGCATTTCTCGTAGACACGTGTGACATCTCTTTTCATATGTGGCCAATAAAAATGTTTATGTAACACTTCATAAGTCTTATTAATGCCAAAATGTTCCATTAAACCACTGCTATGCGCTTCTCACACCAACAATTCACGCAAAGAACACTTAGGCAAACATAGTTTATTTTCACGGAAATGATAACCTTCACGCCTATAGAATTTACCAAATGCAGCATGCTCACATGCTTCAAACACTCTCTCAAAGTCATCATCATTAGTATATAAGCCACTGATATGCTCAAAACCAAGACACTTTGCTTCTAAAGTAGTTAGAATCACATACCTTCGAGAAAGTGCATCGGCTGCCATATTCTCCTTACCTTTCTTGTACTTGATCACATATGGAAAAGTCTCAATGAATTCCATCCATTTGGCATGTCTTTTATTCAATTTCTGCTGCCCTTTCAAGTACTTCAAGGTCTCGTGGTTGGTGTGGATCACAAACTCCTTTGGCCATAAACAATGTTGCCAAGTCTCCAAAGCTCACACTAAAGCATACATCTCCTTATCATAGGTAGGATAATTCAATGTTACTCCACTCAATTTCTCGCTAAAATAAACTATGGGACGCCCCTCCTTGCATCAACACGGCTCCAATTCCTATACTAGAAGGATCACACTCTATCTCAAAAGTAGCACTGAAATTCGGTAAAGATAACAAATGAGCATTAATCAATTTATCTTTTAGCATATTAAATGCTTTCTCTTGCTCTTCTCCCCATGTGAAACCCACGTGCTTCTTGATAACCTCAATTAAAGGTGTGGCAATGGTGCTGAAATTTCTCACAAATCGCCAATAAAAACTCGCCAATCCATGAAAGCTATGCATGTCTCCTATGGTCTTAGGTGTTGGCCATTCACGAATTGCTTTGACCTTTTCTTCATCAACCTATATACCATCATCACTAACAACAAATCCTAGAAATACTAACTTGTTGGTAACAAGAGAGCACTTCTTTAGATTAACGTATAATTGCTCGGCCCTTAAAACCTGCAAGATAGCTCGCACATGCTCAATATGGTCATCAGGGCTTCGCTATATATTAAGATGTTATCGAAATAGACAACCACAAATCGACCAATAAAAGCATGCAAAACATGATTCATAAGTCGCATAAACGTGCTCGGTGCATTAGTTAACCCAAATGGCATGACTAACCACTCATTTAATCCATACTTGGTCTTAAATGCAGTTTTCCATTCATCACTTTTTTTCATCCTAATTTGATGATAGCCACTTTTCAAATCGATCTTAGTGAAAATACAAGAACCATGCAACTCATCCAACATGTCATCTAACTAGGAATAGGATGTCGATACTTTATCGTAATGTTATTAATTGCTGGCAATTGACACACATTCGGCAAGTTCCATCCTTCTTTGGCACCAACAAAATAGGGATAGCGCATGGGCTAAGACTCTCTCATATACCCCGTTCCAATAGTTCGCTAACTTGCCATTGAAGTTCCTTTGTCTCCTCGGAATTGCTAATGGCACACCAAGAATCAAGTGGTATCCCTCCGGGAAGTTCATTAGGAAAGACATCTTCAAATTCATGCAATAAAAAAGACACAACAGGACTAGGCAAACTTGGGTCAAAATCATTAGTAGAAACAAAATCTCATTGTACAAAAGTACAAGCATCGGGTCGGTCTTGAACTAAAGCTCCCTCACCTCACTCGACTTTGCACAAAAATTCTTTTGCCTATTGCTTTCCTCTCTTCTTTTCCCTTGATTTTTACCACAATCCTTCTCTCAGCCTCTTCTTTTCCTTGTGCCTTAGACACACCACACAAGCCCTTGGATTTCTCACCTTTTCTCTCTCTCTCTCTCAACTTATCGTTGTAACTTTAATTGATCTTGATACACCTCACTAAGTCTCATTGGTACCAAGGTATAAGTCTCTTGATTCATCACCAATGAATAATGATAATGTGGCACCTGAGAAACACCTTAGGTCGCTACAGTCACCTATTGCTACACCTAATGGACACTAATTACATCTCTTAGAAGAAGCATCGCAGTTCATGGACTTTTTTTTTTTGAAAACGGTCCCAGCGCGACTCATTAGCGGAAGCAAAATTTAATATCGCCATCTTTCCCTCCAACAATCATGATACAATTACACACCGCTAACCATAAGAAAAGATAATGCCACGACACTTTTATTTACATACTTTGATGATGGATTCCTTGGGTCGATACAACAAAAGAAAGGCCAAGACTTGTAGCTACACTTGGCCATAACCCTAAAAAAGAAACACTCGACCCACTATGTCTATCGTGCAAGATCCCCCATCAACTAGTGTCGGCTATCACCCCAAAAAGTTTCAGCTTCTACTTCACGCACGGCCCTCATACCCATCCCGGTGCATTAGGCGGTGGCGGCAGCAACATCCCATGCATCACTCCGTTCTAACGAACATGAATGGATATGAACTCCTGAATGACGGGGCCCTCGGCCAGGCCCCGTCATACATCACTAGGGCGTGAACTCGAATATATGTCAAACTAGGAATGGTGGGACAACCGATCTCCACATACTCGACCTCTACATCCGAAGGAAGGCCGTAAAGACGCCCCGCATGACAACGGGAGCGGCATCCGCTAATCTGAAATGTTGGTCCCCGAAGGGGTGAGTACAACCACTTAGTAGGTAAAGGACCAATAAACCACTCAATGCATCATGCAATACAATCATCACAATCATATGCACAATTTACCTTGATATCATGCACATGTCATCGCACCTCATAAACATACATTATCATATATTCATCATCATCATGTCATTCACTCACCGTCATCATGTCATTCACTTACCATCATCATGTCACATGTACCATCATGCCATAGGTGCACCTACATCCATGCACTCACCATCATCATGCATCCATGCACTCATTATCATCATATCACATGTACCATCATCATTACCATGCATCCATGCACTCATCATCATCATATCACATGTACCATCATCATTACCATGCATCCATGCACTCATCATCATCATATCACATGTACCATCATCATTACCATGCATCCATGCACATCATCATCATATCACATGTACCATCATCATTACCATGCATCCATGCACATATCATCATGCATAATTCAATTTCAATTTACCAATTTCATCTTTTCAATTTGGGCCGCCACATTTCTCTTTCCGGGACCAATGTTTGCATCCCACATTCATCACTTACGCCCAATCGGCATCGCGAGAAACCTCCGGCACAATACCCGCCGGGCATCTCGTACCTAACCGGCATCCACGAGGACCCTTCGGCACAATTCTGCCGAGCAACCGCCGTACCCTTCTAGCCAGGCATCTCGCACCCCAACCGGCATCGCAAGGCATCCCTTAGCTCAATACCACCCGAGCTTTTGACTCCCCCACACTCACGGGCATCTCGAAACTCCCGAGGACCCTCCGCATCCGGCCATTCCAGACCCTTTGAGCAACCGGTCGTACCCTTCTAGCTGTGCATCCCGATACTCCCCAGGGCATCGTCGGCTCACACCTCCGACGGCCTTCTCACTTATCTCAATTCACATCTTCAATTATAGTTCAATTTTAACATGGCATGTGATGTGATCGCAATCCAACATCATTTTCATCCTTTGATTCATACATGCATCTCCAATCATCATCATACATGCAGCAAGACATAATCATTCATAACAATACAATTCATGGAGTCCATACAATTTAGAATAGTCCATTTATCATGCCTTTCGAAGTTTATAAAATTCCAGCTTGTACAATTTTTTGAAAACATTTAAATTAAATATCCATATGATTCTCAAAAATCATAAAATCAGGACATGTGATAGACAAGACAATAAGACAACAATTTCATGAAGAACACATGCCCAAAAGAGTTTCACACAAGAAGATATAACTCCATACGAACACAGCATACAATTTCGGATAGAAACAGATTGTGCAGTCTTTGAAATAATTCGATTAAAATACCCGAATGACCTCCGAAAATTATGAGATTTTACCAGGTTATACTAAGACACTAAAGTAGATTTTTCATTTAGAAATATAGGCCAGATTAGTTCTATATAGACGTCCAAAGTTCCTGATTCTAGCACCAAAACGTCCAGTATAGCTATCTTCGAAATATCGAAGTTTTCACCAACTTATTCTTCTTCTTCGTTTCCTCTGAAATTTGGATATTTTTGCTTCAAGAGGTCCCCTACAACTTTCATCAAAGGATCTAAGTGAAATTTCCAAAGAGTAGCCACCATATGGGTCCAAGAAGTCTCGAGGTGTCCAGTACCGTATTTCCAGATTTACCGTCTTCAAGAGAAGGTCAATTCACTAGGCTACACTTGCTCGTTTTACCTCAAATTTGAGTATGTTAGTCTTTAGGATGTTATCTACAAGTTTCATGAAGAAGTCGAAGGAATATTCTCGGTAAAAGTGACATGCATCACACGACACCATCAAGAAGTCGACGAAACCGTTCCAGATCTAGCCTTTTCGTAGAGGATGGGTTTCACCCCTTAAAACTCAGCCTTTTCGTCTCATATTTTAGTATGTTATACTTTGAGATGTTGTCTACAACTTTCATGAATGAGTCGAAGTCAAAATTGAACTCGAAACATGCATGCAAGCCTCCACAAGTTTCTGGGTCAGGCGATTTACACGAAATCAGCAAGCTTTTTCAAGAACAAGTCACACTTTAGCTTCGGTTTTGCCTACCCTAAACATCCGAGATCTACCACCAACCAATCACACATGCAAGAGTAGAAACCGATCCTAACTTGCCTCTAAGATCAAGCGGACAGCGGCACACGGACGGCACACCGGCGACGGATGGACGGACGGCAAGCTCCTTCCTCTCCTCCCTCTCGGTTCCTCTCTCTCACAACTCACTCTCTCTCTCTCTCTCTCTCTCTCTCTCTCTCTCTCTCTCTCTCGCAATTCTCTCTCTCCCTTTGGCTTGGCCGAAAAACCCCCCAACCGGCCACTCTCTCTCTTCCTTTTATTTCCCCAAATTCCCATCATTAGCAATGATGGTTTGCCTCTCCACAAGCCAATGCATGAGACTCTCTTTTTGCCACTTGGCAAAACTCATGCAAGATGGGCTTGGGGGTATTTGGGCCAGCAAATGGGCCGGCCACTCCTCCCCCTCCTTTGTTCGATGGTCACCTCTTCATGGGCCTCAATGGGCCGGCCATTTGGTCCACCAAGAGTCCAAGCTATTCGGCCAAAGGCCCAAACCTAATTAAATCCAAACCACCTTTAAACACTTTTAATTCTTTCTTTTATAGCTTCCAAATTTTAAATTTCACATGGCCAAAATCTTGTAACATTTAATCTATAGGGATTTAATCTATGAGGTGCATGCCACGAATAAATCATTCTCAGTAATTTATCCTATAATACTAATTTAAAAAACTTATGAACACAAGCATATATCACTTAGTCTTAAGAGGAGACTAATGGCTAAAGCATAAACCATAGGTACTTTCATTACCTAATTATGGGCTTTAATACACCTTGGGGCTTGTCTTTGAATTTTTGGGATGCCAATTCTCTCCCTCCTGTAGAGAATTTTCATCCTCGAAATTAGACACCACTCGTGCCTTCTTGAAACAAGTTTGGGTACTTTTCCTTCATCTGATCTTCACTTTCCCATGTGGCTTCCTCTATATCATGATGTCGCCATAATACTTTAACGAGAGGGATCTTCTTAGTCCTAAGAATTTGTTCCTTCGATCCAATATATGTGCGCTTCTTCGATATACCTCTTTCTCATCCACTTTGATGGCTTCATGATCGGGTATGTGACCAGATCCGGCTAGTACTTCCTCAACATCGATACATAAAACACATCATGCAAATTTTCCAACTTAGGAGGCAACGCTAAATGATAAGCTACATCCCCTATTCTTTCAAGTATCTCAAAAGGTCCGACAAATCTAGGCTTAACTTATCCTTCTTCCCAATCGGATATCCCTTTCATTGGAGATACCTTAAGGAATACATGGTCTCCTATGCTAAACTCCGAAGGCCTTCTACGCCTATTTGCGTGGTCCTTTTGCCTACTCTAAGTTGTTTTAAGCCTTTTTTCGATAATTTCAATAGCCTCAATGGTAACTTGTACTAGTTTAGGTCCTATCAATTTCTTTCACCTACTTCATTCCAATGGTATAGGATTCCTACATCTCCTTCCATATAATGCTTCATATCTTCAAGGCGAACACTATCATGCGTTGGGTAATTCAGTTCATGGGGTTTCAATTGTTTGGATGCATAGGCTATGATCTTGCCATGTTGCATCAAAACACATCCCAGTCCTTTGTGAGATGCATCACTATCGTAAAAAACCATCAGTCCAATGTCGGTATAGTCGGGATTGAGCGAGTCGATTTCACTTTAAGCTCCTAGAAACTTCTTTCATATTCCCCATTTCATTCAAATTTCACATTCTTTCGGGTCAACTTAGTTAAAGGACACGCCCCGGTCATGAAAATCCTTCAATAAACCTCCTATAATAACCAGCCGGTCTCTAAGAAACTTCGTATTTAGGTAGGGTGTTGTCGGTCTGGCTAATTTATTACCATCTCAACTTTCGCCGGGTCTACACAATTCCTTCTCCCGATACCACATGCCCTAAAAATATTATCCCGGTCCAAATTGAATTCACTTACTAAATTTAGCATACAACTTATGCTCTCTCGGGGTTGCAAAACTATCCTCAAGTGTCGCTATGCTCCTTAGGTCCTCTTGAATATGTGGATGTCATCAATAAAAATTCCATCACAAACTGGTCTAAATAAGGCTTAAATACCCTATTCCATTAGATCCATAAATGCAGCCGGCGCATTAGTCAATCCAAATGGCATAACAAGGAACTTGTAGTGTCCATAACCAGTCTGAACGCAGTCTTAGGAATGTCCTCTTTCTTAATTCTCAGCTGATAGTATCTCGAGCTTAAGTCAATTTTAGAGAAGACCGAATCAGAAGTTGGTCAAACAAGTCGTCAATTCTAGGCAAAGGATATTTATTTAATGGTCACCTGGTTTAGCTGCCTATAATCAATCAGTAAGCGATCGGATCCATCTTTCTTTTTCACAAAGAAGACCGGTGCACCCCAAAGGTGAAGCACTTGGTCTAATGAATCCTTTGTCAAGCAACTCCTGTAGTTGCACTTTCAATTCCTTCAATTCGACTAAGACCATCCTATATGGGGCTGTTGATATAGGTCCTGCATTAATTCATTTCAAACTCAATTTCTCGCTCCGGGTGGTAATCAATTCCTCGAGGAATACATCTTGAAATTCATTAACTACTTTCGAATTTCATCAATCTTAGGCTCTTCCTTAGTATAATCTCTAACCATGGCCAGGTACATTGACATCCTTTGTCAAGTAACGCTGACTTCCGCCGAAATAAGTGCACAGGGAGGTGAGTCTCGACCTCCTAGAAATTCACAACTAGATTGATCAGGCAAAGTGTAAATTGGATCACTTTCCTATAACAATCCATTGGGCCCAATACTTTACGGGGCCAGATCCATTCCTATGATAACATCAAAATCATACATAGCCATTACGACCAAGTCTATTTCCATATCCTTTCCCCCATTGTTATCTTACAATTTCCACACACCAACGTAGACAATAACATATCCTTTAGAGGCGTAGAAACACAAAAGAGGCGTAGTTTCTATCTTATTCAACTGTCTATATATTTCAGACACAAATGAATGCATAGCACCCGATAAAATAATGCATATGTCTTTTTATCATTTATAAAGATCATTCGAGATAACATTTTGGAAGCTTCCGCTTCCTCTTGTGATACGCATACACTCTTCCTTGTGCAAGTGGCCTCGGAGATTCCCTTGGTAAGTTTGGCCTAACAGCATTCCGCTGTGGCTGCTGCACCGAGCCCATACTCGCATGTGACCTTTCCTGTGGGCAGTTTCTCTTAATATGACCTATTCGTCCACAACCATAACATTTTGGTTGCCTAATGCAAGGTCTTGGGCCATGCCGCCCATTTTGGACGTGGCTGCGACCTAGCCAACCATTGATGACAACGCCCTTGCTGAACCTATAGTACCCCTTCTTCTTTCCTTTTTTAAAAGTAATTTATTTTTTAAATTTATTTTTAATTAATATGACATTAATAAATTTGAGGGTAAAACAACATTGTTTTGCCTTCATTACCCGAGTTGGCTTTCGACAAGCCACGTAAACCACATATATTATTAAAAATGTCACGTTAGATTTCCAACTACTTTCATCGAACTTGGCATTAAAGTGCCCTACTTTAAAAAAAAGAAAAAGTGGCACTTAAGTGTATTATTTTGAAACTTTTGACATTAAAGTGTCGACCTATGTCAAGTTTTGGCATTTCTTATATACTTTGTCCTCAAATTTTAATTGAAATTTATAAGTGCCACGTGTCCTTATAAGAACTCTTGCATGACCATATGTTCTTCAAAACAAGATATTAGCACAAATTTTGACACCTAAATTAATCTATGATTACCTTTAAATGAGTCACTCTCTTCTTGCATTCATCTAACCACGTTTAAGATGATGTCTTGCATTTGTGTCACCTTAAATTGGTGATTGTCATGCATAGTTACACCTAGCAATTGAAGACCCATTTCTATATTGGTAAAAAATCTTAATATAACCTCTTTTTTTACTTTGGCAAAACAACCCTTTTAGATCTTTCCAAAATCTGAAGAACACTTGCATTTGTTATTTTCACCTTCAATCCTAAAATTAGTGACTTAAACTCTTCAATTCAAGAGCTAGAAGGTAGTGATGACAAATTGTAATTCGCACTGTGTCGAGGTAAATGAAGTTTATTGTGGCACCCGAGAATTTCGCAAACCGTGATATGCGACGGTAGTGACTGATCAATAAAAGCATCGCCGAATGGTATTATTAGTATTTTGCATGAGCATTGTTTGATTCCATCGACGGACCGATATCTCATGTTTTATTAAGAGTCCGTCGTTGAATAGACTATCGATATATATATTCCTTTTGATGACTCAACACAATTATACCCACTGGAGTGCACATGAGATAAGAAAAGAAATTGAAACACCAAGACCATGGGACTGAGAATGCTCCATATTTGTGCAAGTTTAAGGATCAGTTTTATTTATTTATTTGGGCTTTGTTATTGAGGGACTGGACGTCCACTAACCTACTAGCCCAATACAATTCAAGACCCCTTAATAGTCACAATTAAGTCAGCTAATTGGAAGAAATGTTGACTGAAGCATGGCTGGATGATGCCACGTTGCTGGCGTATGGATAGCCAGCGAAATGCACGGGGAGGCCTGCTGAAGACACGTCCATCCCAGCTGTCGGTTCCCCTTGCAACCACCGAAACATGCATCTCTTTTGTTTAACTGGTTTAGCAAAACCAGTGGTCTTGGCTCTTGTGAAAGTGGGTAATCGAGAGAGAGTGAGAGAGAAAGGTTGCAGTGAGCAGCGAGAGAGTGAGTCGGCAAGTGAAGGAAGGAAATTAGTCCTTGCCGTGCGTGCACGTTGCCGCCGTCGTCGAGCCGCGCACTCCTCACCGTCTCTCACCACACGCCGTGGAATCGTAGGACATCGAGGAAAGTGAAAGTCCATGAATCTATATAATGTGATGCTGTTATTGTCCAGTATGGTGCAATATACTTGGAAACAATTGAATTCTGAAAGTAGAATGTTTAATTGTGGGTAAATCGAAGTAGAGCGGGACCATGAGATTGAGGAATTACTTTGGTTTTGTGTACATTTTGATCCTGTTGATGTATTGATGAAAGACCGGACTATTAGTAGACTTGTGGAAGTAAGATAGTCACGGTGGGAATGGGATTTCATGGGATTTGCTTAATCCAGTGCATTTCATGTGTAACCCTGTAACTTTGTGAAATTTTATGAAGAGTTCTAAAATGAATTTGATCCCGATTTCTTCACAGAAGTTGTGAGAATTGCATGAACTAGAGTATATATTTTTATCAGAACTTCTTGGAATGAATAATGATGGCTTAAACCTCTTTTAATATGCAATGCTTTCTGTTGAACTTTATTCTGTGATAAAAGAATCCTGAACTGAGTTGTGTGAACTACCACTCATTATACATAACGAATCTGGCTCAGTGTCCTTAATGAAACTTTTTTCGTCTAGATCTCAATTATAACGTGTTAAAATTTCAGAATTTTCATGTTCATTTACTGGTTATTTCGAAATCTCTATTGAAGGCGTGCATTCTGGCCTTTACACTGTTTTACTATGAAACTGTTCATTTTGTTTAAGAGTCATTGTATCTTGAGTTGTTAATTGTTATTCACTTGATAGATGCATTGACATTCAGCATATTGCATGACATTGGAAAATGTAATAAAGTCTTATAGATCCATGGAATCCATGATGTCATTGCATCAAAATGTATTTGTAATGAGATGTATATCATGATGTGAATGTTACCATCGGAGGTGTGGAGCCGACGATGCCGGAGTGTCGGGATGCCCAAGGGTCGAGTGAGTCGACGCAAGTTGGATGCCCGGAGGTTTGTGCCGGAGGGTCCTGGGAAGTTCGGGTTGCCCGGTTGTGGGATTAATGCGTAAATCCCGGGGGAAGGGGCAACCATTTTTCATGGCGAGCCCTGGATATACCTCGTGACGCTGGAGTGGGGGCCGATGCCCGGGGTGGACGGAACACGCTCGGATGCCCGGAGGTTTGTGCCGGAAGGTCTCACGCATGCTGGGTTGGGTGCGAAGCCGGAGGATGCAAACACTGGTCCCGGGGAATAAAACCTTTCTTTTGAATGCTAAAATCTGGTACATTAAAGGAGTGCATGTGTGTGCATGTGGCATGATATGAGAATTTGTTTATGAAATTGAAAGGGGCTTCATCTGTATTGAAAAAATGCGTTCGTTATGGCATTGAATTGTTTTTATGAATGTGGTGCAAGTAAATAAACTCTTGATGGCATGTATATATATATAAATGACATATGTGTTTTGCATGCATCTCGGATGGTTGGAGTTTCTTTATAATATAGTGTAATGGATCTTTTTTGCTGAGTGGTTGTACAGATCACCTCTTAGGGATTAACATTTCAGACTAAAAGAAAAATGCCGCGTTCGCGACTCCGGTATGTTTTATGGACTCTTGATTGACCTACGTGGGAGTGGTCGAGCACCATTATCTAGGGTGCACGGGTTGGTATTTGAGCGCGTAAGGATTTTGCTGACTTTTGAGATGGGCCTCTCTACCGGGCCTATTCACCAGGAGTACATATCAGTTCTCGCCCGTATGGATGGCCGTCTTACGAGGGTGCTACCACCACCACCGCCAACGGGACTCCGACTGGATATGACCTAGAGTCGAGGGTGAGCAGAGATGCATTTTTTTGGGATGCCGACACATGGGTGATGGATGGATGCGGATGATATCCAAGGATAGAAGTTGGTTTCTTTTGGGTAATCGCCAGGGCACAAAGACCTCGCGTTTTGTTGTACCAACTATCATAGTCCATCCCTTATATAAATAAAAGTGTTGGCCTAAATTATGAAAGTTTTAGTATGGTGTGCATCACTTTATATTTTGATGAAGAGGTAGTTGAATTATGCTTCCGCCATATTATTTGCGCAGGGACGTAAAGAAAACAAATGAAAACCCCGGTATTATAAGTTATGTTAAAAATTTCTTTGGTATCAGAGTATTATGCTACAAGAAATGGGAGCGGTGGGCGACCCTAACGGATCGGGGGCCGTTTTGAGGGTGCCACATTTATAGATATTGATGGTTTTATTAATGTGATGGGCCTAAGTTGGCCCGTCCACCCATGTTCGGCCTAAAAGTCCGGCCCACAATATTAGGCCCATGGATGGAGGATATGATGAAGGGACACGTTTCTTTTGGAGAAGACGTATATAAAGAGGGAAATAAAGAGGGGAGGAACACACCTTTTGGCATAACGTACGTTCCTCCTCCCTCTCTCCCTAAAAAACGCTCTAAAAAGGAAAAACAGTAAGCAAAAAGGGGTGACACCCATCTTCCCTTCAAGGCCCGCACTGGCGTTATCGGATCGAACAGGGTCAAATTTTCTTCCTCATATCGGCGTGGTGTTTAAATCTGTGGCTAACAAGGTCGTTCAATTCTGTGATGTGCCTTAGGATCACTGATGCATGTATTTTTTCCCGGGAATAAGTCTTCCGCACAAGTTTAGGGGTTCGGTTAGTGTCGAATCCGGTTTAGGAATCCGACAAACCCTTCAGATATTAAGTTAGTTTAAATTTACTTAATACTTGATTGAGATATGCAATAATATTTTGGGGTATGGTGATTGTCGAACTTGTCTTGGCAATCTTGTCCATGTTTGTTCTGCTTTATTTTTGTTTCATTTTGGATAATTAGAAATATAGTTATTATGTCATATTTGTCTTGATGACCCATCACGTGTTCATTCTGCATCATCCTAGATAGTTAGAATTTGGTTGTTCTACTATATTTATCTTAATGACCCATTGCATATTCGTTCTATTTTTTCTAGATAGTCGGGAGAAGTATACTGTCACGCCCCGATCCTCGTGTGCACGCGCACATCCCTTACCTTTGTTGATTTTAAAATGCCATATCCCAAGACTATGTATCGCCGACTTTTTCATTTTTATACGCATACGCTAATCGGTTATAAATCCCCCGACAATAAAACAATGGGATAGAAAAGCGGGCCACATATTTTCTTACATGCATCTCATAGTATTCTACAATACTATATATACGCAACTCTGGTCTAACGTCTATTCACATACAAACAAAGGTCTCGACAAGACAAGATGGGATCTCAGTCCTCATCCGGGTCGGTACTCCGGGGTTATCCTCGGGGTCCTCCTCCACGTACTCCTCTTGGGTTCCTCAACGGGGATCTCTCATCGAGATTCATGCTCCTTAGGCTCCTCATCCGAGTCCTGAAATGGTTATTCAGTTCACTTGAGACAACGTCTCAGCAAGTTCTACCCCTAGACTAGATTAGTAAACTAATACACCTTAAAGGCTACCTAATACACAACATGAGTGAGAGGACTTACCTTGGCCTCAGATTCCACATACATATTAGCACGAATCTTATATGGCACCCAAGCAATCATATTATAGATCGACATCGATCTAATCGACCTAGTCGATTACACACAGAAAGCCCCTCATGGTCATCTCTATTCAATCATTCAATTCACAACATCAAACCAAGGCAATGAATCACATCAAGTCACACTCAGATCGAATCATCGATCAATCGACCTAATCGATTACAAGTCAGTCGGACCATTTCTAGGTCATTCATCCAACACCAAGCAATTCCTTAGATTTAGTGGCTTTACGGTCCCACCCGACCCTCTCAAGATCTAGTGGCTTTACGGTCCCACCAGACCTTTCCAAGATTTAGTGGCTTTACGGTCCCACCCGACCTTTTCAAGATTTAGTGGCTTTATGGTCCCACCCGACCCTCTCAAGATTTAGTGGCTTTATGGTCCCACCCGACCCTCTCAAGATTTAGTGGCTTTACGGTCCCACCCGACCCTTTCAAGATTTAGTGGCTTTATGGTCCCACCCGACCCTCTTTACGATGCCATATTCTGTCACCGAGCCACGTGCATTCTCCAGGAAGACATACCGAGTCTCCGAGCCACGTGCATTCTCTAAGGTTACCTTTTCGCCAAGGTGACATATCTAATCACCGAACCACGTGTCCTTCCTAGGTGACACTCCAATTCACCGGGTCACGTGCATTCTCCAGGTGATTTACCAACTCACTTTCAATACTGACAATCGATACTCTATCAATCCTCAATCACATAACTAAACATCGCATTATTTAAGAACATAACTTAGAAAAGCACCATTAAATCAATTTGATATGAATTAAAGGTCAAATAAATAAATGGACCACTCCACGATAATCAGCACAAAATTCCGGTCACCGACCATCCCGGTTAATTTCCGGAAAATAATAATTAAATAATTAATTTCGAAAAATAAATAAATAAATACAATAAATTCAATTTAGCACAATATAAAGCTCGATTAAATGGCCCGGCGTAGCACGATAAATCCAGCGTAAAATTCGTGCATTTCTTAGTATCGCAGTTGAATTTCCGGAAAATAAATAATTAAATAATTAATTTCGAAAATTAATATTTAATTCCTAAAAATTCAATTAGGCCCGAATCGCCTAATTAACACCCGATAAGGGACGGAAAAAAATTCCAAAGAAGCATCAATAAATACTACGGGCAATTCTCTATCTAATTACACTAACCACACAACTAATATGCAAAGCAATTAACTAATAATCACTAATCAATTATAATCTAACAACCTAATTACACATTTAATTAATGCTAATCAACCTTAGTGAGTGAAACTCACTCAAGCAACGAGCTCGACGCGAGGATCGACTTTCTTCAAAGAGGGCCGAGCATGCGGGCTGGAAACGGCAAAACAGGGCAAAAACCCTCTGCGATACCCATTTTCGACTTCTCGTGCGTGGTGGCTGAGGCGGCCAAGGGCGGCTGAGGGCGAGGCGGAGCTTCGGTGGGGTCGACGGTGGCCGGAGGTGGTCGGGCGGCGGCCTGAGGTGGCCGAACGGGACCGAGCAGAGGCAAAACAGGGGCTAGACAGAGGCAGTTGCTCGACTGGACGAGGCGGATGACGTTCGAGCGGGCTAGAGGGAGACGAACGGCGGCGAGGCGGTGTGCGGCGGCTCCCGGCAACGTCGGCTGCTACTCCAAACCTAGGCGAGCTGCTTCCGTTCTGATCTTCAACTTGTAGGCTTCGAACAGCAAAAAGGGGATGGGGAAGAAAGAAGGGCGAAGGGCGAGCGAGTGGTTGCTGAGCAGCGGCGGCGACTCTAGCGCGACGGCGGTGGCAGCCCTGGTCCGAGCGACAATGGTTGCTGCTTCCTCTGGTCTTCTGCTTCCATGGCGTCGCTCAACCGAAGAAGAAGATGGGGGAAGAGAGAGATAGCGACGGGAGAGAGAAGGGAAGAAGAGAAAACCGATTTCTCTTTTTCTCTCTCACTCTCTCTCTCTCTTAGGTCATCTACACGTGAGCCAACACCAGCTGTCATCCACCCCTCATTTTTTGACAATTATACCCCATTCTAGAAGGATTTAGGTAGGCTAGAGTGTGGGGTAGAGGTGGCATACGAATTTGCTATTTTCCCCCCTTCATTTTACTCAAATTTGTTCACTTCTCAACAAACAAAATTTCAATTGAAGCCTAAATAAATCCATCAAGGCATCCTTATCCATTTCATGACTTTTCCCGTCATATAATCTAACTTGCATCCCAATTTTGAATTCAAGAACGGTCCTCTGAAATTTTCGATAAAAATGGCCCTACTTATCCAATCGAAATTAAAACTCGAAAATCTGGATGTCACATACTATCGGTGCCATAAGTTGTGTACGGTGCTCATTTTGGTGTCAAAATTTTCCGTTGGATCATAAGTTTCGAAAATTTTGAAAAATTATCATTTTAGTGCCAACTCGTCAGTACGACCAGAAATCTAACGTGACACTTTTTTATTAATTTTATGCTAATGTGGCTTGCGGAGAGAACGATCTGCATGTAAACCACAAAACAACGTCGTTTGGTGTCTCTCTCCAATTCAAAATCCTAAACCCTAAATCTGCCGGATAATCTTGGCCACCGCCACCCTCTTCATCCTCTTCTCCTCCCTTGTCGTCCTCTCGGGCTGCCGCCCATGGTGCCGCCAACCACCGCCACCTCCTCCACTACCTTGACGAGTTCGGCGATTACGCGAGCAAGTCGCCGTTGACCCCTCCGCCTCCTTCGAGAACTCCGCGCCTCCGTAATGCACCGCATCGCCCTCCAAGCCTTGAAGTAGGCCATCCTCTCCAACCCCAACAACTTCATCGCCACCGGGGTTGGTCTTGATGTCTCTGGTTACTCCAATGTCTTCAGCTCCCCACCCCCATCGACCCGGCGTTTGCACCGTCGTTGGCATCGACCTCAACCACGGCGACATCGGGTACCTCCCCGAGGAGCTCAGCCTACTCGCCGACCTCATGCTCTTCCACCTCAACTCCAACCGCTTCCGTGGTAGTGTGCCGCAGAAGTTCCAGAACCTGAAGTGGCTCTTCGAGTTATATCTGAGCAACAACCAGTCCGCCGAGAAGTTCCTGAGGGTCGTGCTGGAGCTCCTAGCACTCAAGTTCTTGGACCTCTGGTTCAACGAGTTTAACGGGTTGATCCCGTGGGAGCTCTTCGACAAGGATTTGGGACGCCATTTTCATCAAAGACAATCGGTTTAGTTCAACCTGTCCCGGATAATCTCGGCCACTCCCGGTGTTGTTTTTAAAATTACGATGGTTTTACCTCCACCTCCCCCTTCAATCGCCCACATTCCTTGCCTCCACCTCCGCTGGTGATAGGCAGTCCACCATCTTTAGACGGCTCCGTGCTTGGCGGCCGTGGCTCGACCTCGACCACGACCCGACCACGGCCCCGACTTGGCCACTCAACAGCCAAGTTGAAGGTCGTGATCTCGCTCAAGTGCAAACTTCACGTCGTCGAGCGACGGTGGCCGAAGCGAGCCTAGGGTCGACGGCCGAGCAACAGCGGCCAAACGAGCTAGGTTTGCAGCCGACGAGATTAGAACCTAATTTCAATCTCTAAATTAAAAAAAAAAATCCCAAAATGAGTTGTGCGGCGTCATTTTTGTGAGGCTATTCACTTAGGACGGCAAAACGACGTCGTTTTCTTAAGGAGGATGGAAAACAACGTCATTTCTCAAGCCATGTTAACTTTTTTTTTTTAATATAAAAGCCATGTAATCATTTTGGCCAGAATCTCTCACCGATGGCACCAAAGTGACGCCGTACACAACTTATGGCACTAATAGTGTACTTCTCCCTAGATAGTCAAAATCTATTTGTTGTGCAATAATTATTTTGATGACCAATTGTATGTTCGTTCTGCTTCATTTTTGCCATATTTATTTTGATGACTCATTGCATATTGATTCTATTTCATTATGTTTTATTTGGGTAGTCACAATCTAGTCTGCTATATTTATTTTGATGACCTATTGCATATTTGTTTTGCTTTGTTCTATTTCATCCGAATAGTCAAAATCTATTTGTTTTGCTATATAAATCTTGATGACCTATTGCATATTTGTTCTACTTCATTCTGAATAGTGAGAAGCTATTCATTCTATCATATTTGTTCTTATGACCTCTTGTATATTCATTTTGTTAGAATTTTACTAATCAGAATTTGTTTGTTCTGCTTGTATTTTCTAGAATTCTTTATATCAAAATATGTCCATTCACTTTAGTATAATTTACTGTGTGTGAATCTATTTGTTCATTCTACTAGATTTTACTAATTTTGAGTCTGTCCATTTATGAATCTATTTATTTAGTCAAATCTATTCATTTGTGAATCTATCTGCCAACTTGTGAATCTATTTGTTGATAAATCTATCTATCGGTTCAAATAAACTTTACTGAGTACGAATATATTCCTTGGTGAATTTGTCCATTTGTTGATTTGTCCATTGCGGAATGTGTCAATTTGTAAATCTATTCATTGTTGAATCCGTTCTTTTGTTCTATAAGCTTTGATCGAGTCAGAATTTACCCTTTTAAATGTTTAGACTTTACGTCAAGAATATACTTATTCATTTAGACTCAAAATATACCTATTTGTTTAACTAGATTTTAATGATTAGAACTTTCTCAATGTCCAAACTCAGAATGTATTCATTTGGATGTGCAGACTTTGACAACTAGGAATGAGATTAATGTGATGACCCACATAGTGGTGCGTTACGATGCCTTGTGATAGAAATTTATGAGATGCCTTGGTGGTTGGGAAGACCTGGAGAGTGTCTTGGAATGCCTCATAAAGTGCGAGATGCCCTTTTGGTGAGAATGTCGGTGAAAGTTTGCGAATATCCGAATTAAGATGTTCTAGTGATTGGGACTTGAGAGAAGTAAGGAGGAGGAAACATTAAGGAACAAAATGTACTGTCATGTATAGAACCAAATATTGCTTAAATTGTTTGTTTATGTGAAATATGGTGTGCATTTGCATGAGTTTGGATAGACATATTATTTGTTGACGATTTTTGCGATAAATGAAATGGGAAAAGTAAAGTCTAATCATGTTTTTGTCATATTTACTAGATTATCATGCATTCATTTTGTGTGTATTAGGTGAAATGGTAAGAGGGTTCTTTTTTACTTAAAACTAGAGATTTCATTTATTGGGTTTTGGCTTGTTCATTTTTGTTTTTCAGACGTGCAAGATGGACATCCCTCAACTTTTGTGCTATGAAGTTCCTATACATTATAAAGGTCTTTGTGAAAGTATGTTGAAGTTATCGATCCATGACTTCGGTATGAACGTTTGTGCATACAGGCTTTTGGAGTATAGTATGGAGAAAGGTCACCCCAACCCTCACGCAGACTTTTCTATTTTTCTCATAATGTAATGAAGTTGTAAACTTAAATGTGGTATAAATAAAAGAATTAGAAGCATCTTGGTTATACTTGTATAGCTCTCTTTGTAGAGGGATTTTGAAAATGTTTGATTATGCTTCAGCATATTAAAAGAGAGTAATATTATAAGAAACACGTGTCAAAAGTTACATTTTGGGATGTCACAGTCATACTCTAAAGTAGCTAATTTTCTTTCATATGCATTTGTTCAAGTATAAATACCATTTTCTGATAATGTATAAAGTGAAGTCAATTGAGTAAATATGTAGTCTTTATTGATTCTCTTTCCTTCTCTCCTGAAGATCCTAAAATATTTATAGAATAAGATAGAATCTACATTTTTCAGTTGTGTGTGAGATTTTGGTAAGATTACTATCAACAGTTCTAAGAGTTTAAGTAGTTAGATGAAAGTGTGGTTTTTAATATTTAAATATTCTAGCACTCTTCATACGTCGGTCGGGCTTTGGCATAAGCCAATATGGAAATATTTAATTGGAGAGGCATATATGGACTTTGAAATATTTACACTCAAAACCTCTTTTCCTGATATCATGTGAAATTCTGGTGGAATCAATACTAATTATTTTACAAGCTTAAGCGATTAGATGGACATGATTTAATATTTAAATAATCTAACACTATGATCAAGGCTTATGAAGTAGAAAGACGAAGGAAGGAGGTAGAGAACTACAAACCCTAGTGAGAGAGAATTTCTCGGGGAGAAAATTTGCGGGACATTCTTCTTTTGAATATCAAAAACTCCAAATTAGCTTATTTGTGACAGATTTACCTTCCATTAGTTTCCGTTAAATTTTGCAATCAAATTATTAAGTTGGATGACATGAGACAATTATCAAATGTACTAGTTTAAGGTTTTATCTTCTGTTTGTCACATGCATACCAATTTTGTGTTTTTTTTTTTTTTTGTGGTATTAATCAAATCTAACAAAAATTAACAGAGCATAAAATTGTCATAAATGTACTAGTTTGGGATTATGGTCAAAAAATTAATTTAGAATAATTCTATCATATATGTACCGATTTAGGGTTTTGTATGATCAAAAAATTAGTTTGGGGAAAATGACTATTGGCTTGGAATATAGTGGATCCTAATCCAAATAAGAGTTTACCCCTCTTGTATTAAGCTTGTTGACCATGCCTATCATCTTATGAATGAAACCTTAGTTGATATATGTGGATGGGGTAGTTTGCCTATATTTATGGGGGCTAATTCACCCGCGAGAGCTAAATATAATCTATGTCATAAGAAATTCATGTATTTGATACATTGCCCATGTTGTGAGGCAAATTAATAACTTCTAGGGTTAATGTCATGAAAAACTCCAAATTAATTTACCAAAAAATAATTTTTGAGTCAACAAAAACTTCAAATTAGTACATTAATGACATATTTATCCTCTGTTAACTTTCATTAAATTTTTATAATGAAATTGTTGAGCTGAATGACACATTGTTAACACCTAGATTTTGACAAACCAATTATCCATTTATTGCATAGAAAATCAGCTATTAATTTTTAACTCCTAAAAACTATTAAAATTTAAATTCCAAGTAGTTTTTATGTGTATTTTCATAGCATATAGATAAGCTCATTTATGGCATTAAATTGGACTAGTGGTGGTTTGAAGTTCTGAGCTTAATGGACTAAACCTACATAATCATGAAATTCAAGCCCAATGACTGCCCCACGTGGTGCATATGGGTAATTAAAATTGGAAAATTTCAGAAATTTGGAGAGCAATTCGGCCATAAAAGAACAAGAAAGAAAAAAAAAAATATATATTCATATATTTTCAGTAACGGCAAGCATACGAAGGAGCACTCTTATCTTTGCAAAAAATTGAAATTTGGGAAATTTCCATCTATTTGTCAGTGGTTGTCTATCCACAATCTTTAATTAGTCTTTCCTTTTCACAAGCAGAACTCTATCTTTAGCGTGATATTGACCAACTTGGGCGCTGATATTTGATTCAAAGAGATAAAGAGGAGAGAGAAACAGTCGTCTTCCTCAGCCTAACGCTTCCATAGTCAGGCTCAAGCTCCTCAAACTCTTCACTGGCGCCGCTCCCTGTTGCGAGCTTGACATTAGACCCAGTGTTGTTGCCCTGGTTTTGCTGGCACCATCACCAAGACGACCGTGTCTTGCGGCCTGCAAAACAGAGGAGGTCCTGACGCTACGAGGTGGTTGCTTCGTCACCCACAATTCCTGCCACTGACTGTGAAGCTCGCCGTTCCTGCTCAACGACAATGTCTCGTCATCCTCCCTTGTGCCGTCGCTAGCTCGATTGAGGCCGACGCTTTTGCTTCCTCTCAGTCCCATGACTTGCGTTTCTATTTTTACAGGTTGTTTCCAGATTTTTTTTCGGTGAGTTGTCAACGCCAAAAGCAAGCGACGACCTCCTTGCAGCTGCACCACTCGGTTACTTGTGAACTTCGCTGTCCCAGAGCCGCGCCTTGCACGACTAGCACCATACCAGCGGCATTCCAGTGGTCAATCTTTCCGCAGGTTTTCCAGCGATTATGACTTGCTCTTCGGCAATACTCGACGTCTGAACTCTCGTATCAGTGTTTCTAGTCGTGCTCGGTGTTGCCTAGCAGTCATTGCCTATGTCCCTGCTTGCTTGCTATTCCAGGCAAGCGAGGGTGTCTTAGGCGAAGAGCAAGTGTTTTCCAGACTACCTCGCAAATCTGTAGTCAACACTGACACGCCCAGCCAGTGTCCAACAAATTTCAGCGACTTTGCAATCCACAAGTCCAAACTTTCCATCATAGCTTGACTTTGCCGTTTCTTCATCACGGGGCTTGTCCATTGGCGGCTGTTGCGAAAACCCCTCAGCCGAGTAATCTTTCAATTACTTTACTTGGATTTCTAATGGACCTACCGAAAATTAATTGGCAACTCCATTATAAAAAATAATTTGCATGTTAAGAACTTAAATCCCAAGTTGCGAATTGATATGGGCTTAGGAGTGTCCAAGCTAAGTCTAAACTTAATAATCCATTAGCCAAACATTTAAGTGGGGTTCCACTAGCTTTGGGAGGTCGCGACACACATGACAATAACTCAATTCATGTGGCAAATTCATGTGAAAATCTATATCAGTTTGGGGTAGTTACGAGTGCACTGGTTTGAGAATTTTGGTGATTGGTGTGTATCGGTTTGGAGTTTTTGGTAACCCAAAAATTAATTTTGGGTAAATTTGTCACAAACATATTAATTTGATGTTTTCTGGTATTAACCTAACTTCTATGTTATCAATGAAAATTGACTTTGTGTTTTACTTTCGTCATGTGAACTAACAGCTCACTAAATCATGTGTACATCACATATGATGTGTATTGACATGCAAGTTTTATCAACTATAAAATATAGTACTGCAGTTTTTTTGGATCGAAGGCATTATTCAATATCGTCACCAATTTAGTGAATGATTCTGTAGTAGAGACAAAACACTAAACTAAGAGGGTTTGAAGACCCTAGTAAGGCACTCAAACCTTATAAAATTTCCTAAGATTATTTTCTCACTCAAACTATCTAGCTTTTCTTTTTTTTCTTTTTTTTAAAGGCGAAATGCTTAAGGATTCTCACTAAATTTATCTACGCATATCAGCCAGCAAGAATCCTATAACTTGTCTCGATCTTAATGCCTGTTGACCCTTTGATGTACAAAGAAGAAACTCGCTGACCCAACCCCTGCCTTTCTTTTCTTTTTTTTCCAGTTCATGATTTCATTTAGGAGTCACAC